>CM024761.1:4563641-5163641 GCA_014218235.1 Colocasia esculenta
GGGGGTCAGAGTTATTTTCCATTGAGAAGTGTTAGGCGCCCGACTAACTGGACAAATAGCATTTCTGATTTCATTTTGGACCGAAGTGGACCTGTTGGCTTCTATTGAGGACTTGCTGGACGAATTTTCCCCTCTCAAATACAGTATCATGAGTTGGTCCGTGGGATATGACCAACCAAACTCTCAATTACATGTATGTCTATATATGACGTCAATCGAACATAATGATATTAGTGGTCATATCAGACAAATATGGATAACTCAGACATGAAGTAGAAATACATATGACATGTTGCAACTTTGATCTTTAAATCGTAGTAGTAACATGGAAGAATCTAGAGGACCCCGGTTGGGTCGATCGGTAGAACTCTTGCTTAAAAAATAGGAGGTCCCGAGTTCGATTTCTAGAGGGATTTATCTGATCTACATACAATTTTCGAGGTGTGTAGGTCTGAAGTTTTTCCGATCAAGTGGGGTAAAGATAATACGGTTACACGAAAAGTAGGAGTTATCAAGTCTTGATCTTGGAGTTCACGAACATCAATCTTTGAGTCCACAAAACCACACTGGACATGATTTTCTCATTACCAAAAAAACAAACATGGAAGAATCTTTATTTCGTGACTTGTTGATTTAAGATGAAAGGGTCCATCTTTCAAGAATATTCCTGAGCTCCAAATGCTTGTTCCGGAATAGCAAACTGACAACAGTAACATAGAAGAATCTCTGATTTGAAAAAGGGATCTAGCTAGATGCATATGTATGATTTTAAAACGGCATGACAAAATCTTGAGCTCCAAGCTTGTCCAAAAGAAAGCGAAATAGTTGCAACCATGCAAAAGAATCTCGTGTTTCGAAGGAATTTAAGCATATGCTGTACCGTTTATTCAAAATTTCAGGCAAAAAATTGTATTTTTTTGCTGCAACATGCTATACTCCCATGCACCGCCACTGTAAGAGAAGGTGGAGGTGACCGATGAGACAGGGAGGGAGAGATGTGGGGGGGGGGGGGACTGGGGGAGATTAATGGTCCACTGAAATCTCAAATGGGAGAGAGAGAAACGGGTAGTGATGATGTGCTTGCGGGGAACGCGGAGGTGCTCCGGGAAGAGAGCTGTTTTATCCGCTTTCCCCACGTTCCACCGCATCACCAGAAGGAGACAGATGCCCGCTACTCCCGCTCGTCGCTGGCTTATCGTCGCGTCTCCAGAGCAGTCCGCGTGCGGCGGGCGGCACCATTGCCTCCCCTCCTATCTTTTTTATTACATATCTCCACCGTCTCACACCTGCAATCGATGCAGCCGCCGGCGCCGCCCCCCGCCTCCTGCGGTGGGCCCCGAGGTTGGTGTTCTGGATAAAACCTTACTCGCAGACAAGAAGAAGAGAAATGGGCCCGACCTCAGGAGAACGGATAACGATTGTTTGATTTGCCCTTCTCCTCTCCTGTGTGTGTGTGCAGCGTCTTTGACTGGCTTGTCCAACTGGGGAGGGAGAGAGAGAGACACACACACGTCCAAAGTACCGGGTTTTTCCCCTCCCTCTCTCGTGTGATCGTCGTATTCATGGTTCGCTCTCATTGTTCACCTTCTTTCTCTTGTGGGTTAGTAGTTTCTTCCCCAAAGTTTGAATTTTTTTGTTCCGACTCCATCGTGGGTGATCTCAAGGCGATTGAGAAATGGAGGGTTCGTTCGTATGATTGAATGGAAAGGGCATTAGTATTTCCTTCGGTTGTTTAGGGACATGGGGTTCATGTTTCTCTTCGTGTTTCGCTGCCTGGTGGTTCTGTGGTTCTGTGGTCCTTGTCTCCCCTGTCCTCCTGTTTTTATATAGATTGGATCGAGAGTGATCTGAAGTTTTTGGGTGCTGCAGGGTTTGTCTGCTTGCCTCCTCCATTTCTGCTTATAGTGCTCGAGGAACTTTGTTTTGTGCAGATGGTTAATGCTCATGGTTCTGGCCAAGACCTCGAGGGAATAGAGTGTGAGACATGAAAGGAATTCATATGTTGGACAGTTCTATGAACTAGTTTCTTGTTATTTTGATTTGGCGTCGGTTTCTTAGGTTGGTTTGCAGTTTATTTCTTTTCTTGTTGATTGGATAACTCGAATTTTCCCAGTTTGTACTGTCAGACTTGTCCACCGAAGAATCATAACTGAGGAGTTATGGGAACAAACAATACGCAGAGTAGCACAAAAGTGAATAGAGGTGTAGAGGAAATCATTATTATTTACAAGTGAATTTTGATCTTTAATTGCATTTCCGTTGCAAAGCAAAATTGTCATATTTTAGTCGAAGTAGAGTATGTAGGAGAAATCTTTGTTGGCAAGAAATGTTTATTACTCTCAGCTATGAGTACTTCTATTTTACATGATTTTCTTCTATTTTTATGAAGTAATTCTCCAAGTGCTCTCTATATACTCTCTCTATATATGTATATGCATATCTATGTGTTTTCCAACAGTTCTTCATGAATATACCATGAGGAAAGATGTCTAACAAGGTGGTGCTCTCTATATGGTTATCAACTGGGATTTGCATCTCCATTCGGATGAATAACTATGACTGTATAACATCCATGGGCTATTTCTAGATGGCATCCTTCTCTTTGACTGTATAACATCCATGGGCTATTTCCAGATGACATTCTTCTCTTTGACTGTATAACATCCATGGGCTATTTCTAGATGGCATTCTTCTCTTTATCACATAGAACATATCCGGAGAAAATCTTCCATGTGAATTGTGATTTTGCAAAGACAAATGCAGCAATAAGTTCTCCAGTTGCAGTTTTGACACAAAGCTCCAACTATAGACTGGAGGAGAGCATAAGTGCACAACCACCTTTTCCTCTCCTGTTGTTGCAGGAGCTTAAAGTAGCACTTGTGGAAGTTTCTTTACAGTTCAGTTTTTGAAATGTCAAAGCAAATTTTACCTGCATGGAAGCAAAATGGCAGAGGCAGCACTTGGTGAAGTTTCTGGTGCCATTTGCTCAACCTTCTTGAATGGCCTCCACAAATGGAACTTAAAAGCTTCTTTATACAAGAGTGAATTCCTATACAGCCTGTACTATTTGATATTTATGCCCCATAAGAGCTATAAAGTCTATTTTGAATTAGAGTACTTCTCATACGTTATCCTGTCTATGAATTTTGTAGCACCCACATTCATTTTTTTTTGTTGTGGAGACAAAAGGATGAGTCCTTTCATTAACTGAAATGTCTAAAGTTTCACTATATTTTCAAGTTGATTGATGGTAGGTTCCTCTTGTACATGGCAGCCTGGGCATCTGAACCTTTAATTTCAGAATTTTCATACAATTCTATGTATTCATTCTAGTATAATCTTCTAATATGTGTTTCTGTCAATTATTTTCAGTTCAATAGATATGCCATCTCAACAATCTTTTGTTTTCTTTTAAGGCTCCTCTGCATTTGTAAACATTATTTTGCTGAAATTCAAGTTGGCTTTCTGGCTTGTCCTTTGTTCCACTCTACATATTGCTATGGTCAATTATTAGACATGCTTTGGTTGTTTCAGAGGTACACCGGAGCTCAGGAGTATGAGCTTCCCCTATATCTTTATACCCAGATCACTGATGGATGATGTCTTTTCTCGTCTAATGGCATTAACTTCTTATTTAAGTCAAAAGCTCCTTCATTTTATTGGTGAGCATGACTCTATTTTTTGAACCGTTTCCCTTTTTTTGACCATTCTTTAATTATTCCCTCTTCATCAAGAGCGATATCTGGAGTAGATCTTACTACTGACCTTGTAATATTACTCCCTCATGTCATACATTTTTGTGGGAACCTTCATTGCAAATGTCTATGGCATTTTGGTAACATTTCCTACGCTTAGTTCTGTTACTGTGCTGAAATGGCAAAATAAACCGGAGTTGTTAGGTGGAGAGGCTCAGAATTGATGAAGCACAATGTGGCTCATGAATGCCTATGTGACTAAGTGGATCTTGTGAACAAGTTAAAACCCTAGAACTACTTATTCAATTTGTCATAACTAACTCTCATTTGAGTTCCAAAGCTGCTTTCATTTATGACCTTGATGAGTTATACATAAATTACAAATATAGAAAGTATTATTTGTTCTCTAAGTGATTGATTTGAAAGAAGGCATATAAGTTTCACTTTTGAAAAATGTTAATATTTGCACCACCCTTGCTTAGGACCAACATGTAACACAGTTAACTTTTGGGGTCATCTAAACATCTGACTTCCTTTTTTAATGTTACTATTTTATATGAACTAGGAAATGTCATAGGTAGGCATACTTTGATTGCTAGTGTACTAAAGATATTCTGCGTGCAGAGGATCTTGTGTTCAGAGATTTCAGGAGCGACTCGCAACATCCGCAGAATCCATTTGATGGAAGGCAAATAAGGACTTTATATCATTCTTGCCATTCTACTACTGACAATTCTTCATTGTATTCAAACTCTTCAAATGCTGGTGCATGTATTTTGCACTCTGGCAGAAGCACAGTGGACCACAACAACATTTCTCTGTAAATATAGGTTCTGGGTGTTCCAAAAGAAAAGGTTTTATGGTGATTCACTTATTGCTGATGGGTATAAATCTTCTTCACATATTGACACAGTTTATTTTGAGCATAAGCTGCTGAAATTTACTGTACTGTTTTGGTGTTTTACACAACTTACTAGACTTTTATTTTGGCAACTTTATATGGTGATCCATTTCAAAATTCTCAAGGCTCAAACAACCAATGCAGGATCCGATTTATGCTCTTTAATTACACCTAGAATGCCTATATCTTTCTTTTGATGACAATCTTTGAATCCTGGGTTGCCTTTCCTTGGATACATCTTCTATCCACTTTCCTATGGTTTACTCTTCTGTAATTAAATTCCTTCAACCCCAATTTAGAGTTTTTACTGTTTATATTTTGGCATCTCATCATTTGTCGAGTTATGTGTAGTAGAAGTGGTCAACTGTACAATAGCTGCCTGAAACATTACCTGATAATATAGATTGCTTGCAGTTTCAAAGTTCATTTCCTATTCATTCTTCAATTGCTTTCTAAGAGTGCACTCATCTTGACACCTTGTTGTCTATGCAATTTGGATGCACAGACTCATGCTTGAAATGATGGCACAGGTTGACATTTCCTTTGCATGGCTTCAGACTTTTCTGTAGGCTGACATTTAGCTATTTCAAATGCTTAGTCACCCGTGCTAAAAGCATACAAGTTCAATTACAGGGGTAAGATACAACAATGATTGATCTTCATATGTTTTACATGTTAACCATGTTTGTAGCTGACTTGGATATTTTTGATTTATCTGTTTACTAATTCACTCCAGATTTATGTCCTGTGTGAAGAAAACACTGCGGGGATCTTCTGAAGATATTGGATGGTTGGAAAGAATAGAAGGATTGCCACCTGTAACTAATGGTACAACTAGATTCCTGGAGTTGCTTTATGACATAAGGTTTCACTCATTCATTTACTTGTCCTCTTACAGTTCCTTTTTGTCTACTTTTACATGCTATATTCAAGGCAAGAACATCATTTGAGTTTCCATTAGCTGACATTTACCTATTCTCTTAACTTTATGGCTTCTTAATTGCATGTTCTATTCCAAATTGTGTGGACAAACATGTGGTGCGTGTATTCCTGCTTCCTATGAAAATTGCCCTCGGAAAACTTCCTTGAGTGTTGACCAATGTCTTCATTTCTCAGCTGGAAAATTTAGCATTGTGCGTGTGGTAGAAATCAAGTACATGAAAGTCACCTGTATTATTACATATTGGCATGCAGAAGCATCATCTGAAATAAGTAAGTGGAGTAACGAGGATATGGCCATCTGAAGGAAGTTAAACTATTGAAAAAACTTGGTTGTGAATTCATGTAAAAAATTTATGCATTGGCATATGCTAACTGAAATTCAAATAGGATCCAGTTCATGTAAGCAAGTTACTGCACACAATGGAATGGTGGGGTAGGATCTCGTTCCCGAACAATTATTTTGTTATCCTCTCTCTAGCGTTCTCCAAAGAGAGAAGCTCTGGGGATGGGTTTCCTGTCGAGGGCAAACTGTAACCCCTTGGGGGCTGACGGACCTCGCCGGAGAGTCTCTCCGGCTGGACCCGGCTTCCCTCCCACCTGTTTCCGGTGCGGGAGAAGGAGGAACACAAGTTGTGTCTGCTCGACAGTGGCTCCAACCTCGCCGCAATAGGGGAGTTCTTTCCGGCGTAGGACATTTGTAGAGGTGGTGAAGGCAGCTCCCAGGTCTCAAGGAACCATTGTGGGTTTGAAGTGGGCAATTGAAGCAGGTGCTGTGTTGGGAGAGAGCTTGAGAGGAAAGGGAGGCCGCCTTATGAGGAGCTTATGGATGTCCGTTGTGGAAGGCAAGGTACAGGTGGCCGATATCAGTCGGAGATTGCTCGAAGTGTCTAGAGCTGTTTGGGAGGTCCATCAAACCTCCCTAGACACCTTCCTTGTGGTCGGGCCTGAGTAGCACTTGGTGGACGAGTTGGAGTTGGCAGGTGTTTGGTGGTAGGCGAGTGTCTTCTTTGCCTTCAGTGATGGTCAAAGATGTATGGGACGTTCCCTACCTCTGGTCCTCTGGGGTGTGCTCGCGCGGGATCATCTCTGAGGGAGTCCCATTGGAGTTGTGTGACATTGATGGGGTGGCCTTCCTGGTGAGAGCCTTTGGGGGGAGTGGTGAGAGAAGGTTCGATGTTTTTTCCCCTCTCCTCGAGAACTTCGGTGTGGTGGAAGGTGCCGTGTCCTCTTTGGGGGACATCTCAACAGTGATATCCTTCGTCATGGAAGGGGAGCCGCTCGTGGTTAGGGTTTGGGTAAGAGGCGGCGGTCAGGATTGGCACTGGGCAGAGGATAACCAAGGGCAACATCCACTATGTTGCCTGATTAAGCCAGGATGCTCCTCTGGCCAGGAGATCTTGCGGGGGATGGCGTCATCATCACCGAGTGGCCTCCGACGAATTGTGTAACCACCTGTCGACATCTTGGGCTATTCGGACCGGAGGCGGCCTCCGTTAGGGGCATCTACTGTTGTCGACATGGAGACTTTGGCACGGCGTGTCTCGTCTTCCACCTGCGACTGCCGAGGGGATGGGGCAGCCCACTGTTGGCATCATTCGCTTCCTTAAGGGGGCCCTGATCGCTGTAGGGACAAAGAATGCTGGAGGGGGTAATCTCTCCTCCCTTTCCTTAGAGTCTCTGCACCCGGGTACAGGGATCTCCTCTAGCCCAAATGCGGTCCGTGCCGACATTGTGTTGGGACCCAGAGCACTGTGTCCTTTGGATGACTGCCACCCACGGATGTGGATAGAGTTTGAGATTTAACAAGGAGGTTGTTGGGGTTGTCTGCCAGTGGTGGCTCCCTTCACTGCTGAGGTAGGGGCCGGGTTGTTACAGATAGATGGTGAGGGAGCTCAACAATTCTATTCCAGGAGAGGATCTAGGGAGAGGAGTATAATGACCCTAGAAACCTGACCCTCGATTCCCACCAAGAACCCGATTTCTGACGCGGCCACCCACAGATCTGAGGACTCGGAAGGTTTGAATGATCAGTCTAACAGGATATATAAAGGAAATAAAGAACAACTGCAACACTAGAAATGTACGAATAAGTGAAAGTAAACATAAGTATGTAGTACAAGTTTGGTACAAGTCCCAAACACAAATAATACAAGTAGAAGGGAAAGACACAACTCTTAAGGGGCATACCCCATGGGTGAAGTACCAAAGCACAAATGGGACACTGCTAAGGGCGACATTGGCTACTGCGGCCCCGTCTCCTCCGCCCGCTACGCAACCTGCTGCTGCTGTGAAGTCTCACCTAGAAGAGAAGGGAGTGAGTTTCACGAAGAAGTCCAATAGGGACTACCAATCTTCTACTTGTTCTAACAAACATAATAGATATATAATTTAAAAGATTAACAATAAATAACAATCTATTCTACTAAAGGAAGTGCGGAAGCTACTATACGACTATTGGTCGAAAAAACACTATACGACTAAAAACCTCGTGCACAAACACACTGACCACCACACTGCTGTACACACAGACATGAGTAACTTGCCCAAACAAGAATACCAGCCACATAAATAACTACCACTAGTCAACACAGGTCAGGAGAGCCACACGCGTCTTACCCTCGACCACAAGTACGGGCTTGCCGCCCCTCATCAGGGTGAGGCCACGGAACCTAAAGAAACCACCACAATAGCCGTAGTCTGACCCGACTATAGTCCCACACATGACACCTCTATGTAGTTCCGGAACCACGTAGAGTGAGGCAGCAAGGAAAGGACTGACTGGCCTACGTTGGAAGAATAACTCAAACCACCTCAGCGTCCCAGATCAATCACGAGAGCTCTACAAACGATTCGACGTCACTATCCACTCACCGTTTTTCCTTTAACTCCAGAGTCTCTAACTCAAGCACACTCGTAGCCTAGAGAACTCTCTCAACGAGCTCACAAGGATGGGGGTCCCAAGAAATGGTAACAATCCACACAACGGGACAAGCCTACGAGTGCCTAGCACCGGACGAATTGAGTAGTGTAGTACCGTGCTAGGGACAGTACAGGTGCCACAGGAGCAGAGAAACTCCAATTCGGCGGAAACGACTCCGAACGAAAGCAGTCGACTCTTTGTCTGAGAAGGCGATAGTCACTCTGTCGCAACCATAGATAATGTGATGCATAGGCTGTCGCAACCTAGAAGGCGACACCAAGCCTGACATGTTCAAGAGTAGAAGGCGACACCCACACTGTCGCGACCATAACGCGACAGTGTGGATGATGCAACCAGAGTAAGTGGAAGGCGACAGGGAAGGTGTCGCGACCAGAAAGCTATGAGGGACCTGTCACGTTCTCAGTCTGAGGACTGGCTACACAGCCGAGCCCTCAAGAACCTCCCAAAAAACTACACCACAAGCCACACCAAGGGAGAGGAGTATGGAGACAACTAAAAACACATGTAAGGAGCTCAAACCACCCTTAATCACACCCATGCATGGTAATGAAAGTTAACTACTCTCATTTAAAGGCTCACATGCATGCTTAAGACCATACACACCCCACCACAACCATGAAACAATGAAGTATGGAACGAAGTTTATAAGGCTCTAGAAGCTGGGGAAAGGGCCTTAAGGCATGATAGAATTAGGGGGAGAGTTGGGTTCCCTACCTCAAATAGAAGAACCAATTTGTTGGGGTCTTCTCGTGTGAGTGGCCACCTCCTTCTTGCTCCAAGCTCCATGGCCTCAGTCTTAGAACGCGATAGCCAAGCTATCGCGACCCCACCTGAACGTGACGGCTATCTCGTCGCGTTCCCAAAAAGTTGGTCAAACCTGATAGTTGAGCCCAACACCCGTCGCCTTGCATGCATGTTACTATGAATGCGACAACTGACATGTCTTCTTCACACTGCATGCGTCCCGACGCGTGGCGCAACTGTCCTGACAGTAAGACTACAAAATACTACCCAATAGTCAGAACCAGAATGCGATGACTAAGGGGCCATGTTTAGAAAATGAATACGACAGTCTTAAAGGTGACGGGTCGATACGTCGCATTCCTCACAACCATCTTGTTGCCAAAGAAAATTGGGATGTTACAAAGAGCCTGGGGAGGGGCTATGGTGTTGCTGGGGGAGAGTTGGGTCTGCAAGAGGAGGTTGAGGTTTATGGGAGTTATATGCTAAGCTTTGAGATGAGGGAGATGCTTAAGAAGGTTGAAGCTCTCGCCATGGAAAATGCGAAAGGAATGACTGAAATTGTATAGGGATATCTTTGAGGGGGTTGAGAAGGACTTGAAGGGAGCCTACACCAATATTTATTGGCAGTGGAGTGCAAGCATCAGAGGAGGGGCGAGATCTCGGGTTAGGATGAATAGGCGGAGTGATGAGGGAGAGGGAAGGGAGGAGGTTCATTTTATAACCATCAATGAGGATTCTTTCATGAAATGTGAGGGGGTTAGGACGGACTGAGAAAAGGAGGGCAGTATGGGGGGGATTTTGATCCTTTGGAATCCTATGAAGTGGAGTAGGTGTCTCAAGTGAGGGTTGTTTCCAGGTGGGCTGTCTCGTTGCACTTCAAAAGTATTCTGGAGGGACATTGTTGGGACTTCATTGGGGTGTACGAACCCCAAACTAGGGAGGAGAAGCGTCAACTGTAGGAGTTGATATAGTTCCTTTCTTCTTCAGGCTGGCCGTAGTGTGTTGGCGGTGATTTTAATGCAGTGGCTGAGGCGTGGGAGAGGACAAGAGATGGTTCTGCAGTGGGTGAGATGGAGGACTTCACCCATTTCATCCATCACGCGGCTTTGGTGGACTTAGGCATGTCGCAGGGGGGCTTACACATGGTCCAACATGATGACGGAGGCAGTGTGCTCCAGATTAGACAGGTTTCTGGTCTCCATTGATTGGGAGGACCTATTTCCACAGGCATAGGTGGTGGGACTAGCGAGGTCTACCTCGGATCACAAGTCCATCTTGTTGAAGACTTCGAGGTAGGATGGCGAGTCTATTGGCTTTAGGTTGGAGCAGGTTTGGCTTAGGGAACCTGACTTCTTAGAGACTGTCACTAGGGCTTGGAGGAGTTCGATTACTGGTGCAACAACTATGGGCACTCTTGTGAAGAAGTTGAAGCACACTATTCGATGTCTCCAATCTTGGAGGGATGGCAAAGTCCTTCTAGGGAGGGAGGCAGAGGACAAGATTATTCAACACCTTTCAGCTTTGGATTGCCTAGAGGAGGTAGGTCTTATGGATGAGGAAGACAGAGCAGGTAGGAACTCCTTTTGGAGTCAATTTGATGAGGTGCTATCTAGGGAGAAGATCTACTCTAGACAAAGGTCTAGAGACAGGTGGATTAAAGAGAGAGACAAAAACATTGTCTACTTCCAACAGACTGCATCAAGGAGGAGGAGAGTTAAATTCTATCTTCTCCATTAAGGTGAGGGACCGGAGCTACACTACTGTTGTGCCAGAATTTTACTGTTCTACTCCACAAAAGAAATGGAAAAGGGGAGAACATATATGTAAAGAAAATGCATAAATAAAAGAAAAGGGGAAGGAGAGACAAAGGAGAGAGAAGGAGCCGCTTCCTTCTTACCTGCCCGACCGGTAGCAACCTTTGCTCTGGTCGGCAGGTGAAGAGAGGTCGTTGTCGGTCCCCTCTTGCTGCTGCGGTCGACCCCTCTGCGTGAGGGAGTCACCGCTGGCCCCCTTGGTGGCCCGCGCCGACGCCGCTGGCCTCCTCCCTTCGTGCGCCGCCGGTCTCCCCCGCGGCTGCCTCCCCCGAGCGCCGCTGGCCGCCCTGCTCGCCCCGCCGTCGCGCCGCTGCCATCGCTGGCCGCCCTGCTCGCCCCGCCGTTGGCCGCCCTACTCGCCCCGCCGTTGGCCGCCCTACTCGCCCCGCCGCTGGTGGCCTTGGCTTCGCCGCCGCCGTGCCGCTGCCCTGCCTCCGCCGCCGCCAAGCAAGGGACGAAGGAGAGGAGGGAGATCACACCTCTCCCTCCCTGCTCTGTTTCGCACAGAGCCAACCCGGGAAAGGCCCGCCGAAAAATAGAAAGGGAAAATAGAAAGAAAAAAGAAAACGAGGGACTAAAGCGCAAATGGCCAATGTGATATTTGCACAAAACCCCCCAGAAAGTTGCGCAGACCTCCGGGGAGAGTGCGAAACCTTCCGGCCGGGCATCTTTTGCCCAGCCACTATAAAAGGAGGGGGGCGCCCAGGCTAAAGGGAGGGGAAAAAGAGAAGAAAAACGGAGCAAGGCTCCGGAAAAAGACTACAAGGCGGTCAAGAGAAAAGGGTCTGCAAGACAGCCCTAAAAAATCATCGTGCAAGGCACGATTAGAATATTTCCAAAAAGGTTTATTGGGCTTTCCTTATTGGGCCTAATACTCCTTATTGGGCCAGATTTGTACTGTCACACAATTAATTGACATATTCTGTGCTTATTGGGCCAACAATTGACGAATAGACTTGCGTGATTTATTGGGCCCATTTGGGCTATTTTTAATTCTCCAATGACACGTTATATGAATTATTTCATGTAATGTCACATTTAGTTAAAACGTAGCACTACGTAATTTCTTAATCAAAATCAACCAAGTTTTCGACCAACGTTAACGAAATATTTTTCAAACATTATTATTTAATTTTCAGTAACATAAAATCAATAAACAAGTTATGTTTCACATCAATTTTAATCCACCTTAAGTTAAACACCTTTTAAATCAAATAAATAAATAAAAATGTTAATTTAATTCACATAATCATAATGTAAGTAAATAAATAACGAAAATGCTTAAATAAATGAAATTAATAATCCTAAAATACCAAAAAAATAAAAAAATGCATTAAAGATCAATAAAAAAATGAAACAAATATCAGAAAATTCCAAAAAAATAGATTGCATGTTTGCAACCATGTTCTCTTTCATGTGCAATTCACTTCATTCAAATGTGAGTCATATTCTTTTGTTTTTAAGGGTTTGTCTGATGGTTAATCAAGGGTATTCAGCCTTTATGTTGATATAATTAACACTAACTGCAGTTAGTGGGGGAGGTCAAATAAACTAAATAAGACCATGTCCTTGTAAATAAATAAAAATCCAAATTAAATCAAATCCAAAAGATAAAATTTAAAATTTAAAGTGTTGAAAAATATTCTCACAAAGATGGCGACTCTACTGGGGACCTCCCTTCCCTTCATCTCTCCATCAGGCAACACCCTAACAATAAGATGTACTCACACTATAATTTTTGTGCAGGTCATAACTCTGCAATGGCGGCTCTCGCTCATACTCCGGGCGTGGTCTTCGGCCCACTTGTGGTCCAGGACCACATAAGGAACGGCTACCTCACTACGCCAACCAGGTTTGGAGCCTTTCCCCCGGTGGTGGAGTCTCCATACTTCTTGGGCGTAATACCTGCTGTACTACCTGCTGCTAAGGCCCAAGAAACAAGCAAAACAAAGGAAGGGCCTCAAGCTCAGGAGGCTAACTTGATGCAGATGTTCACCACTTATGCTATCAACTTCACCAATACTCCAACTACTGGAAAGAACAGAAATCGCAAGTCTGACAAGAAGCCCACAACTCGTGGCATTTCAAGTTCTGGAAAGACTGTCCGCTTTGGCGAGCTCCGGATCCGCCTGGACGGCAGTGAAACCATGATGATACCGGAGCGGTATGTGGCTACCATTCCGGTAAGGAACAAATTCGGCATACTGCCTAAAGTGCGGCGAGACAAGCCAAGCCTTAAAGTAAAAGAAGTGAAGAAACAACGGGTGAAAGCAAAAACTAAGAACCACCATACTAACAAATTTGGCTTCAAGAAATACAGAGCCAATGTTGGAAAGAATGAGATATATAGCCCGCCTCGTGTTAAACAGGTGTGGGTCACCAAAGAAGAAGCTCAAGAACTCCGAAAGACAAAGGCCCGGGAATCTCTTGTAGGGCGAAAAAATGCAAGAACAATCATGAAGTAGGACCCAACGAGGTGGCAAACTTTCAGAAGAAGAAGTGTCCCAGACAGACAAAGGGAACCTTCCCAAGAGTCTCGAACTAAAGAATGCACCCCTTCTTTACCGGTTGATCTGCAAAGAGGATCTAAAAGGAAATGGGTATATCAAGAAAGAAGACAAGCAAGCCCGGAGATAGGGCAAAATTTCAAGTCAGAAGAACACAAGAGGGATGATGATGTCCCTAGAAAATCAGTCTTCCAAAGCTTGGGTGCCACTGTACGCCCTAGGCAGAAGAAAAAAAGAACAGTGCAAATCACTGAAGAAGGCATGCGCATATACACATGCTATGCCTCTAACATCAACCTGCCTGCAATAGCTGACCAGGCAGAAACCTCAAATATGGAACAACATCCCACGATATCTAATCGCAGAAGGGAGCAAGCTCGAGCCTGGCTTGACCGGGTAAATGTGGAGGTGGACTTACCACACCAAAATGAAGGAGGCATGGGGGCTGCCGACATTGCCACCACATCAAGTCACCCTCTGGATCAGGGTCGACCAGCTGAAAACCCTAATATCAGGGTATCCTCATCACCAAATCTAGAAATGGTAATGCAAGAAAATCGAAAGCTAAAGGCTATGTTGGAAAGCCTTATGCAACAATTGGAAATGGCAGCGCCACTGCCACCACTACAGCCTCCGCAACAGGCACAACAGATATTACAACCTCAGCAACTTCAACAAGCAAGCCAGCCAGCATTGCCCACAACGGCACCAGCCCTGGGAAATTTGCCGCCAAATATTCCATGCACAGAACCTCTGGCCGAACAACCAATTGAAAATCCAAATTCATGCCATGAAGAAACTCAAGAGGTGCATGTTACAGAACAAAGGCATGATGCGCCGCAATTGAATACTACATTTGAAAGAACAAGGGTCTCTCAGAGGGCCATGATTGAACAAATGATTGAAGCAAAAATAGCTGAGCAGAATGAGGGGCCTGCCACCTATGACCTATATAGGGTACCATACCCTGTATACCATCTCTTCAAAAAGCTCCCAACAGAACACCCAAAGGTCCCTAAATTTTCAAAATTCAATGGGGATGGGTCACCTCATGAACATATAGCTCATTACATGAGCAGCATGGCAGAACTGGCAACTGAAGAATCATACCTTTTAAGGTACTTTTCAAACTCACTTACTGGGCCAGCTTTTCAATGGTATGCCCGGTTGAAGCCCGACTCAATAGTTGGTTGGGAAGATATGCAAAGAAAATTCTATGAATGCTTCAGAGTGACAGAAAGAAGAGTCACTTTAGCAGAACTTATATCCTTAAAGCAAAACAAAAATGAGTATGCTCTGGATTTCATCAAAAGATGGCGTGACATGAGCATGAAATGTGAGCAACCACCAGCACGTGAAGATGCGGTGAAATTATGTCAAAGAAGTCTGAAGCCAGAAATCAAGGAAAAGCTCGTAGGGGCCAATATTCTGACATTTGAACATCTCAACAACACAGTGGCAGAGATAGAAATCTTCTTTGCCGAAAACCCCACTGCTTTATATGGAAGGGGTAAATCTCCTAAAGACGAAAACACCAGGTCACGAGAAGTAAATACCGTGAACTTTTCGGCAGCCCTGGGGAAAACTGGGGGCAAGGGAGATACCTCTGCCTCTTCAAATTCAAAGAAAGAAGAAAGGAGATCTGCCCCCACCCTAAGTGAGAGGCTCAACACTCCTTATTCATTTACCAGGGAGCATACAAGAGAATTGTTGGACATATGTCTCCAAGAGAATCTCATGACACTCCCAGAGCCCAAGCGTCCAGAAGAAGCAGCAATGGTGGACAAGCCCAATTATTGCCTATATCATCGCGTGCTGGGTCACGCTCTAGAAAATTGCTATCTGTTCAAAAATCGGGCAGAAAAGCTAATTCAAGCAGGAATTATTGACATGGCTGAGCACTTGGTAAATCCACCGCAGCCACACCAACAACCAAAACTCACATTCTCTGCTAATGTGATCAATGTTATGACCCAAGCTAGGTCCCAATAGGCCAAGCACAAATGGCGCAAGCTGGATGGCTAGATGAGCTGCCCAAAGTTGCTGCATATCACTCCCGAGGGAGGCAGCAGAAGGTGCTATTCAGGCAACATTCCATCATAAGCAAGAATAAGCTAGCTGGACCCTGGTGAATATAAACAAGAGGCCAACCCTTGAGAAACTCCAAAAGAAAGAACGACCTAGAAAGTCATACCTCGGTGGCGTCACTCCACCTAAGGAAATTGCAAAAGAAGCAATCCTCTAAGAATTGGCAGTCTTGAGAAGGAAAATCAAAAAAATCAAAAGAAGAATGAGAAGAGGAAGAATCTGCTGTTGAAATAAATAAGCCAATGCCCGCAGTGGCAATAAATGAGAAACCATCTCAAACACCAATTAAGGAGGGGCAAAAGGTTTGGTACCCCTCGGAGCTGAACAACTTCCTCTAGGAAAAAAAAATGAATGAGAGCAGGAAATGGGCGACAATGCCGCAATCCTCCCTCCACCACAGCCATGCAAGGGTTCAGTAAAAACGATGTCCCCTTAACAAGACAAACAAAGGCAAAGAAATAATGGGGGCATCTCCAAAAAGAAAAGGAAAAAATCACCGTCAACAAAGAAACAACAACAACATTAAAGCTCAGCATGCAGTTGGAGGATCCTGAGCGAAGGCCATTATAGCCGCATAAGCCCATTGTCAAGCTTGGAACTAATGTCATCAGCCAATGATAGAAGCTGGCATACCACTGCCATTGAATCATATACAAATGACAATCCCTCAGGAGGTCCACACACTGGAGCCTCTGAAATTCTTTTTGGCTTACCATGTTCTATAAAGGGAAGCATGTACCCAAAACAACCTTCAGATGATTTTGGCTAAAAGATGCCACTTTTAAATTGAATGAAATGGTCAAAGATCTGAAAGACATGCCAGAGCAAATAAAGGCAATATGTCAAAAACAAAATATTCAAGTTCAAAGTCGAACGAAAGCCAAGCTACATCAAGCAATGTGGTACCCCTACCAATGTCAGGGGGCAACCGCCATTCCCCCACAATGACACAAGAGGTCCCGGATGGGAGACACGGGAAGGTCCCACAATCTACTATGTTATAAATATGGTTAGCATAAAGTTTCCAATA
This sequence comes from Colocasia esculenta, assembly GCA_014218235.1. NCBI lineage: Eukaryota > Viridiplantae > Streptophyta > Magnoliopsida > Alismatales > Araceae > Colocasia > Colocasia esculenta. The sequence continues at coordinate 4,580,304 of CM024761.1, forward strand.
ATTGAAACAAAGATGGGTGAGAATGACGCCCAGATGGACGAGGATTTCTCCACAAATAAAATAAGGGTTGTTCAAAACCCCAAAGAAAATTCAAGAAAAGGCTTATCCTTCTGAGAGCAAGAATGGAAGGTATCACCTTACATAAACTGACAAAGAAAGGAGCCCCATTCATATGGGACGATGGATGTCAAAAAGTCCTTGACAAAATCAATATTTGCTCAATCCTCCTATACTGGGGGCACCTATCAAGGGCAAGCCTTTAATTGCGGCCATGTGTGCATCACTGGGGGTATTACCAGCTTAAAAAAAAAAGTGAGAAGAAAGAAAAGAAAAAAAGGAAAAGAAGAGAAAAAAAAAGGGGGCAACGCATGGCGGAGTGCTTAACAACCCATCCAATGCCAGAAGACTCCCCTCTGAATACAAAATTGATTGATGAGGAGGTGCTCCCTGCTCAAGAAACTTATGAAGCACAAGAAACTCAAGTTGAATATTGACAATTATATTTTGATGGGGCAGCACGAGCTTCTCTGAAGGCTAAGGGCACATCAACAAATATGGCAGGGGCAGGAATTATCTTCGTGACCCCAGAAAAAGGGATATTGCACTATTCATGTGCTCTTACAGAATCTCTGACAAATAATGAAGCAGAATATGAAGCCCTCATAGTTGGCTTGGAAATCGCCTGGAAATGGGCATAAGATGCATTGAAATGTTTGGCGATTCATTGCTAGTCGTCAAACAAATGTTGGGTATTTTTGAAGTCCGAAAAGAAGAATTGAAAGCCTATTTTGAGGCAGCCACAAGACTCAGCGACAAGTTCTACCACTTCAAAGTAGAACATGTCAGAAGAAGTCAAAACTCTTAGGCTGATGCATTGACTGAACTCGCATCTGCCCTTAAACTTTCCTTGGAAGGTGAACTGGGAATTACCATAAAAAAATAGAAGATTGCTTCTAAGCACCCTAAATCGCCATGATGGTTTGACAACCTTCGAGGCAAATGAATTGGAAGAAAATGAAAGTCAAGAAGAAGATGATTGACGTGTTCCCATTATCAAGATCAAAAAAATGGTTGGCTACCAGACAAAAGAGGGGAGCGAGTGCAATTGCTGCGGAGAGTTGCTTCCTACAAATTGATGAATGACACATTACATAAGTTTACACCTGAAAAGGACAAGTCGGTACTGCTGAGATGCCTCTCTCCGAAAGAAGCCAAAATGGTCATGCGGGAGGTACATGCAGAACTGTGTGGAGCCCACCAATCTGGCTCAAAAAGAAATGAAAATCAACATAAAAGCAAAGGCTTTTATTGGCCAACCATGTTTACAAATTGCGAGCGGTTTGCCCGAACCTGCCTCCAATGCCAGGCCTATGGGCCCGTGCCAAGAAAGCCTTCAACAAAACTTTATGCAAGCTCATGGTCAAGTTGGTAAATGGCCAAAAGCGCGATTGGGACGAAAAGATGCATGAAGCTCTATGGGCCTATCGCAACATCTACAAAACTCCTACAGGATGCTCGCCTTTTTCCCTAGTCTATGGGACCGAAGTAGTCATCCCTGTTGAAATCAAGCTCTCATCTTATAGGGTAGCTCTCCACTACGGGCTCCTTACGGACAAGGAGAGTGAAATTGAAAGGCGGCTTGAAGAGCTGTCAAATTTGGAAGAAAAGCGTTTGGTTGCATACCAACGACTTCAAAATTATCAAGCACGGATGTCCTGCGCTTTTGACAAAGCCAGTGAAAAAAAAGAGCTAAAAAATGAGGGGAGATCTTGTCATGGTCAAGCAAAAGGACGTCATGGCCTCCTAACCCAAAAGCAAATTCATAGCCAATTGGCTTGGCCCATTTGTGGTCGACAAAGTGTTTGAAGGTGGCGCCTACACAGTAGTCGACCAAAAAGAAAATGTGATGTTTTCGCCTCTAAATGGCAGACACATGAAACTGTACCACACTCCTGAGTGTGAGTACGTCCACACAATGCAACAGATGGAACCGACTTTGGTACACACTAAAGACATAGAAATGATCTCGTTGCAAGATCTTCTAAATGAATGAAAAAATATAAGGAAAAAAATAAGGAAAGAAAAAAAGAAAGGGGCTTAAAAACGAGGTGCCCCGGCAGACTTGATTCATCCCTCTGTTAAAATGAATCAAGGGCAAAAATGCCTAAAACCCAGCTGAGGTGAAAACCCGAAAGGGCGCTTCAGGCAAAAATGGGAAACCCTGCTGCATGAAAACCCGAAAGGGCGTGCAGGCAAAAAAAAGAAGGGGCCAATTGCGGTGAAAACCCGCAAAAGGGCATCACAATTGGTACAAAAAAAAAAAGAAGAGAAGAAAAGAGGGTACTCTCTCGGCCTTTCTTAGAACGAGATTGAGTTATCCCGCACTCCTTATAAAAGGGAAGACACATGAGCTGTCAATGACGAAACAACCCTTAAGTTCATTTAAATGAACAATCCAATCCAAGGGCCACAACCGAGACAACGATGATTGTGTCATTCCGCCCTTATAAGAAATGTGGGAAGCTCGAACTCTGCTCGAAGAAAGAGAGGGAGGGAGAACCCAAATACAAAAAAAAAAGAAAGAAGAAAAGACTCTCATTCAAAAAAAAAAGAAGAGAAAGTCAAATCCTGAGCTTCTTTGGCTAACAAGCCGTCAAGGCCAGTCAAAAAGCTCAAAATCTAGACCTCTTGGCTAACAAGCCGTCAAGGCCAGTCAAAGGTCGAAACCTATGTCTTTTGGCTAACAAGCTGTCAAGGCCAGCCAAAAGTCAAATCTCAAGCTTCTTTGGCTAACAAGCCGTCAAGGCCAGTCAAAAAGCTCAAAATCCAGACCTCTTGGCTAACAAGCCGTCAAGGCCAGTCAAAGGTCGAAACCCATGTCTTTTGGCTAACAAGCCGTCAAGGCCAGCCAAAAGTCAAATCTCAAGCTTCTTTGGCTAACAAGCCGTCAAGGCCAGTCAAAAAGCTCAAAATCCAGACCTCTTGGCTAACAAGCCGTCAAGGCCAGTCAAAGGTCGAAACCCATGTCTTTTGGCTAACAAGCCGTCAAGGCCAGCCAAAAGTCAAATCTCAAGCTTCTTTGGCTAACAAGCCGTCAAGGCCAGTCGAAAAGCTCAAAATCCAGACCTCTTGGCTAACAAGCCGTCAAGGCCAGTCAAAGGTCGAAACCCATGTCTTTTGGCTAACAAGCCGTCAAGGCCAGCCAAAAGTCAAATCTCCGTAACAAGGTCAAGGCAGTCAAAAAGCTCAAAATCCAGACCTCTTGGCTAACAAGCCGCCAAGGCCAGTCAAAGGTCGAAACCCATGTCTTTTGGCTAACAAGACGTCAAGGCCAGCCAAAAGTCAAATCTCAAGCTTCTTTGGCTAACAAGCCGTTAAGGCCAGTCAAAAAGCTCAAAATCCAGACCTTTTGGCTAACAAGCCGCCAAGGCCAGTCAGAAGTCAAATTACGAGCCCTAGAGGAGCCTTAATCCTCTAAACATATTTACGGCTCTCAGGGAAGCCTCTAAGTCCCTACCATACATAAATTCAAACTCTCAATCCATGGCTCTCAGGGAAGCCTCTAATTCCCTACATACATAAATCCAAACCTTCAATCCATGGCTCTCAGGGAAGCCTCTAATTTCCTACCATACGTAAATTCAAACTCTCAATCCATGGCTCTCAGGGAAGCCTCTAATTCCCTACCATACATAAATCCAAACCCTCAATCCACGGCTCTCAGGGAAGCCTCTAATTCCCTACCATACATAAATCTAACTTCTCAATTCACGGCTCTCAGGGAAGCCTCTAATTCCCTACCATACATAAATCTAGACTCTCAATCTATGGCTCTTAGGGAAGCCTCTAATTCCCTACCATACATAAATTCAAACTCTCAATCCAGGGCTCTCAGGGAAGTCTCTAATTCCCTACCATATACAAATTCAGATTCTAACGGCTTTTAGGGAAGCCTTTAATTCCCTACCGACTATAAACCCAAGCTGTTGGCCAACACACCGTCAAGGTCGGCCAACGCAATTAAAACCCCAGAAACAAATTCAAATTCCAACGGCTTTCAGGGAAGCCTTTAATTCCCTACCGCACATAAATCCAAACCCTTGGCCAACACACCATCAAGGTCGGCCAAGTCAGCCAAAATCCAAATTCAAATTCTCACGGCTCTCAGGGAAGCCTTTAATTCTCTACCATACACAAATTCAAATTCTTACGGCTCTCAGGGAAGCCTTTAATTCTTTACAAAAAAAAGAAAAAAATAAATAGAATAAATAGGGGCTTAAAAAGGAGGTGCCCCGACGGACTTGGTCTACCACTTCATCGTGATGGAGCAAGGGCAAAAAGGTCTAAAGCCTGGCTGAGGTGAAAACCCGAAAGGGCGCCTCAGGCAAAAATGGGTAAACCCCTCAACGCGAAAACCTGCAAAGGCGTGTTGGAAAAAGCTAGAGGGGGCCAATCTTGGCGAAAACCCGAAAGGGCGCTGAGGTTGGTAATGTGAACAAAAAAGAAGAAGAAGAAGAAGAAGAAAAAAAAGAAGAAAAAGCAAAATCTGTTAGCCGTACTGTTATGGACATTCCCTATCCATGATGGCCGGCCAAGTCAAAATTTATATCTTTTGGCTAACAAGTCGTCAAGACCAGCAAAAAGTCAAATAACGTGCCCGAGGGAGCCTCAATCTTCTCACCCAAAGTCACGTGCCCGAGAGAGCCTCAATCCTCTCACCTAAATCACGTGCCCGAGGGAGCCTCAATCCTCTCACCCAAATTACGTGCCTGAGGGAGCCTCAATCCTCTCACCCAAATCACGTGCCGAGGGAGCCTCAATCCTCTCACTTAAATCACGTGCCCGAGGGAGCCTCAATCCTCTCACCCAAGTACGTGCCCGAGGGAGCCTCGATCCGCTCATTCAAAACACGTGCCTGAGAGAGCCTCAATTCTCTCAACCAAAATATGTGCCCGAGAGAGCCTCAATCTTCTCATTCAAATCATGTGCCTGATAGAGCCACAATCCTCTCACCCAAGATCACGTGCATGAGGGAGCCTCAATCCTCTCACCCAAAATCTCGAGCCCGGGGGAGCCTCAATCCTCTCATCAAAATTATGGCCCTAGGGAAGCCTTAATTCTCTGACACAAGCATGTTATGGCCCCAGAGGAGCCCTAATCCTCTAAATGAAACAGCTCATGACTTTTGGGGAAGCCATAAAACCCCTATTATCAATAAAGATCACATGTTGATGGTGAAACTCAGAAGCACAATGTATATAGCAGATAAAAGTCTTGGTCCCAAGACAGGCCTTGGGATAGCCCAATAAAGGAGAAGTCAAAATAAATGGATAGCATGCACTGATGCTAAAAACAACATTTCTCAAGCAAGCCTATGCTCTGGTGTCGCCTGCTCTCAGAAGGTCAACCTGTGCAAAAGAAGGATACAAACGGCTTTGTCATGCATAAGCGATGTCGTCATTTTACGCCAATTCATGGCTTGCATGATTTTTGTAGAAGTTATAGCAGTCTCTGCTCGCATAATAGTCAGCTGGGTCTCCATGATTTTCGGCTCCAAGTAATCTTCTTCAATGTCATGTACCTGATCCAACTCTGCAAGGTCAAAACAACAGGAAATCATATTTTTACCACAAACGGACAAGAAAAAAAAAGGATAAAGCAGCTTATTAGAAGATATATTACAGCAAAGTCACAATTCTCAATGCATAAATCAAAATTTGGCATTGTTGTCATGATATGATGGTTATTAATACTGCAAGTCTAAAAGAAATGAAAAATTTACTGCAAGTATGTCATAAGTTGCGACATCTCAAGTTCACAAATATGACATCTCCACCAAAGATCTCGAGAAAGTCAAAATGGCTGAAATGTATTGGCAAAATTAATGAAATGGATCCTCTGAAGGGAAATATATGCTAAAATTCACACGAGACAGACGCCCTATGTTTCACTCGGACGCCTGTCGCGTAGGGGGCATTTGTTGTGCCAGAATTTTATTGTTCTACTCCACAAAAGAAATGGAAAAGGGGAGAACATATATGTAAAGAAAATGCATAAATAAAAGAAAAGGGGAAGGAGAGACAAAGGAGAGAGAAGGAGCCGCTTCCTTCTTACCTGCCCGACCGGTAGCAACCTCTGCTCTGGTCGGCAGGTGAAGAGAGGTCGTTGCCGGTCCCCTCTTGCTGCTGCGGTCGACCCCTCTGCGTGAGGGAGTCACCGCTGGCCCCCTTGGTGGCCCGCGCCGACGCCGCTGGCCTCCTCCCTTCGTGCGCCGCCGGTCTCCCCCGCGGTTGCCTCCCCCGAGCGCCGCTGGCTGCCCTGCTCGCCCCGCCGTCGCGCTGCTGCCATCGCTGGCCGCCCTGCTCGCCCCGCCGTTGGCCGCCCTACTCGCCCCGCCGCTGGTGGCCTGGCTTCGCCGCCGCCGTGCCGCTGCCCTGCCTCCGCCGCCGCCAAGCAAGGGACGAAGGAGAGGAGGGAGATCGCACCTCTCCCTCCCTGCTCTGTTTCGCACAGAGCCAACCTGGGAAAGGCCCTCCGAAAAATAGAAAGGGAAAATAGAAAGAAAAAAGAAAACGAGAGACTAAAGCGCAAATGGCCAATGTGATATTTGCACAAAACCCCCCAGAAAGTTGCGCAGACCTTGGGGGAGAGTGCGAAACCTTCCGGCCGGGCGTCTTTTGCCCAGCCACTATAAAAGGAGGGGGGCGCCCAGGCTAAAGGGAGGGGAAAAAGAGAAGAAAAACGGAGCAAGGCTCCGGAAAAAGACTGCAAGGCGGTCAAAGAAAAGGGTCTGCAAGGCAGCCCTAAAAAATCATCGTGCAAGGCACGATTAGAATATTTCCAAAAAGGTTTATTGGGCTTTCCTTATTGGGTCAATTTCTTATTGGGCCTAATACTCCTTATTGGGCCAGATTTGTACTGTCACACAATTAATTGACATATTATGTGTTTATTGGGCCAACAATTGACGAATAGACTTGCGTGATTTATTGGGCCCATTTGGGCTATTTTTAATTATTCAATGACACGTTATATGAATTATTTCATGTAATGTCACATTTAGTTAAAACGTAGCACTACGTAATTTCTTAATCAAAATCAACCAAGTTTTCGACCAACGTTAACGAAATATTTTCTAAACATTATTATTTAATTTTCAATAACATAAAATCAATAAACAAGTTATGTTTCACATCAATTTTAATCCACCTTAAGTTAAACACCTTTTAAATCAAATAAATAAATAAAAATGTTAATTTAATTCACATAATCATAATGTAAGTAAATAAATAACGAAAATGCTTAAATAAATGAAATTAATAATCCTAAAATACCAAAAAAATAAAAAAAATGCATTTAAAGATCAATAAAAAAATGAAACAAATATCAGAAAATTCCAAAAAAATAGATTGCATGTTTGCAACCATGTTCTCTTTCATGTGCAATTCACTTCATTCAAATGTGAGTCATATTCTTTTGTTTTTAAGGGTTTGTCTGATAGTTAATCAAGGGTATTCAGCCTTTATGCTGATATAATTAACACTAACCGCAGTTAGTGGGGGAGGTCAAATGAACTAAATAAGACCATGTCTTGTAAATAAATAAAAATCCAAATTAAATCAATTCCAAAAGATAAATTTAAAAATTTTAAAAAATGTTAAAAAATATTCTCACAACTACACAAGGGGAAATTAAAGATCAGGCAAAGATCTTCTCTCCTCCCTATTTTCGGAGAAGTCACTTGCAGGATGAGATTTGCTCTTGACCTGCTACCTTGCCTCTCCCCTGCGAAAATGGAGGCTATATCTCTTCCCTTTGCTGAGGAGGAGATCCACCAGGGCAGTGCTATCATTGGCTGGTGATAGGGCCCCAAGCTCGGATGGCTTTCCTCTTCTGTTCTATCAGAGATGTTGGAGTATCATTAAGGAGGACGTCATGGCTGCAGTTAGGGAATTTCAAGATTCCTGAGTCTCTATGGTGCGGACACCCGTGGACTTGCTCGCTTCGACCCGTCGCGGGTTTACAGGCGTCGTCGTGCGGAGCGGACGTCTCTTTGGTTGGACGACGGCGTTCTACAGGATTTTTGAGGCCTTAGTATATTTTTTTTGTAGCAGGCCAAGATATTTTGTTTGGCCCATTTAGGTGCCATTTAGTATTTTTCTGTTTTATGTATTTTTGTGGCTTTTATTGTATATTTGAGGAAATGGGCATTTTGGTAAAGTTGTAAGCCCATCCCCCCTATATGTATCCACCCGTCTCCCTACGGATGGACATGCTAGAAAGATTTGAAAGAAAGCAGAAAAGACGTGAGTTCGGCGTGCCAGTTTCCTGTCTCCTTCCCGCCTCTTCCCTTCTTCCTCCTCCTCCCCTTCCTCCCCTGCCTTCGTCCCCCATCAACCTGGTATCAGAGCATCCTTCGATCCCCTTCTGTCTTCTCCGACCATCTCTACCTCTCCCGGTCGTTCCCCCCATCTTCAGTCCTCTCCCTCTCTGTCTTCTCCCAGCTCTCTCTTTCACGTCTGTCCAGCCCCGCGGCCCCCATCTCCTTCCGCGACCCCCCTGCCTCGCCTTTCCGCCGCGACACCCCTCCCTCCTCGCTGATCTCCCTCACAACCCCTCAGACCCAACCCATCATCGGAAAAGACAGAAAAGAGAGGAGAGAGGAGACGGCGTCGGAGGTCTGCCGCCCTCCGCAGTCGCCGCCGGCCACGCGGTCAGACGACTCGATCATCTCCGCCGCCGGCCCCCACCTTCCCCTCGGTCTCCGTCCTCGCCCGAGGACACGAGCGGTGCCGTCGTCGTCGCCTGGTTCTCCACCCGCCGTCGCCGGCTCCGCCGGCCGTCGCTGCAAGCGCCGGAGCTCCGGCCGCGAACGCCGCCGCCCGCCCCGAAGCCGCTCCACCGGCAGCCGCCCGCGGGCCTCCCTCTCCCTCCCTTCCCCTGTCTTCTCTGCGCGACGCGGAGAGGGGGATAAAAGGGAGAGGCAGCGAACCGGGCCAACCCAGTTCGGCCCGGGCCGCCACTGTAGCCAGTCCGCTACAGTGCCGGCGGTGCACCAGAACTCTTATCGCACCGCCAGCGTGGAGGACTCTTTCGGGCTCGGTTTGACGAGCCGTTTGCGTCATTGCGGCCGTCCCGGCGGGTCCTATTCACTTGGGGCTCATTGACCGCTGCTGGTGCCTAGATGAATCTGCACAAGGCCAGAGTTGACGACGACACGACCCGCGTGTACCTGTACGCACCGGTGTTCCCGCACGAGTTCGGCCAGCCTCGACGTCCTCGGACCCCTCCACGTCGGTGCCCGAGACGGCCTGCTGTCTCGCCTCAGCGTGGACGTAGTTGGGAGCCAGTGGCCGCCCGGTTTGCCGCCTTGACGTTGACACCAATGGACACCCTTCTGCTTGGTCACCCCACGTCTCCGGTGCGGATCCCCGCTCTTCAGCGGGTCAGTGAGTGCCGCTAGCTCTTCTTCCCTAGATTTCTGCTTTCTAATATATGGTTAAATGTGTTCCCGTGCTTTGAGAGTTAGGATTGTCTAGCCCGTTATAAAAACTCATGCTAATCACTGCTGTTTGAGAGTTGTGCGAACCTGCCTGTAGCTCTAAATTGAGACATTTGAATGTGATTCCGTTGCTTTAGACTCTTGGTAATCTTCACTACTGTTGGCCTGTTTCGCTTTGACATTGTGAGGGACAACTCCCGAAGCTTAGTTTCTTGTTCTTTAATGTAATTATTCTCATGAAAACTATTGTGAATGCCTCAATGATGCTTCAGTAGTCGCTCATTTGCTGATTTTCGATCTTATGCATACATGTTAGAGTTGTTGAGTCGGTCCCATCTTGCATCAGTTTGCACACATTGCCACTTGTTAGAGGGTCCTTGCATTTAGTTTGCGTCATGCCCTAGCTGTGAGTCCTGTTTGCATGCCCACGCGTAGCGGTGCTGAGTACCACATCTCGGCACCAATGTTGGAGTCTCGGGTAGATGCTCATGTAGATCCCGTAGTGATGGAGAGGCTCAACCAACTTTTTCTTCGCATGGATCAGATGGAGCGTCGAGTTGAGGAGCGGTTTACTGAGTCAGAACGTACAGTCCAAGGGATGGCTAACCGCCTTGCAGTTTTGGAGAGGTCGCCCGCCCCTCCCCCAGTTCCAGTTCAGCCTCCCGCCCCTAGAGATCCCCCTAGGGCAGATCATGTTGTTGATCGGCTAGAGGACGACCATGGGTACGATTCCTTTGGCGAGATTGAGGGTGTCTATAGGCCTGCTACCCGCACTCATGGGAGATTTGACAGGCAGATAGACCATGAGTGGGATGGGGATCGACGACATCGTCGCTATCCTTTAGGTCGGGGTGAGCGAGTTGACCATGATGGCCGAGCTGATTGGGAGATGGGCCAGGGTAGGCCCCGACACCCTAGGGGCCGAGGTGATCCCACATTAGGTCAAAGGAGATTTAGGTGTCAGGAGGACCGTGAGGACTATGATGAATGGAGGCCCCATCGTCATCAAGAAGATCAAGATGACCTAGCTGCTGAATTTCATGCTGATGGAGAGCATATTGAGTACGCTCAGATCGAGCATTCCCCTACAGGTCATGTGGAGGAACTTGTCGATGAGGGTAGACTTGGAGTTGTCAGGTGTATTTTAGCTCAGCCTACAGAGTCTGATGATTGGCGTCGCACTTCCATTTTTCACACCTACATTCGTCTGGATGGAAAGGTGTGCAAGGTGATCATTGATAGTGGAAGCTGTATCAACGCCATTTCCTCTCAGGCTGTCGCCCATCTTGGGTTGACTTTGGTTGACCACCCTCGCCCCTATCGTGTTTCATGGGTGGATTCTACTCCCATTCCGATTCAGACGATGTGCCACGTTTCGATCTCTTTTCCCCCATACTCTGGTAGGGTTTGTGTGATGTCTTGCCCATGGAGGTCGGGAGCATTATCTTGGGAAGGCCGTGGATATATGACATGGATGCGGTTCTCTACGGCCGATCCAATGTATGCGAGTTTTTCCACGGCGGCACCCTTATCACTTTGCAGCCTTCCCGACCTGCGATTTTGGCTTCTCATAGATCAGCTCGGGATTGTGCCCCCACCCCTCCAGTGCCCACTACCCAAGGGCCCTCTACTTCCCCGGCCCCCCTGTCCCTTCCCCAGTTCCTCTTGGAGGCCCTCCACCTATGACTGGCACGAAGCCCGAGAGCACTTCTGTGTGCTCTAGTCCCAGTTAGCGACGGGTTAGGCCCCCTTCGGCTAGCCCCACCCCTACAGGGAGCACGAGCGCTGCCACTGTCTCTATCCTTGGTGCATCACCTCCTGTGACCCTGCAGTTGATTAGTGCTCATGACCTTCATCAGGAGCTCGAGGAGTTGGAGTGCCTCTATGTGCTGATGGTGTGGCTTGTTGAGGGCGATGTTTTGAGTGACACACCCCCTGAGTTAGCCTCCCTCTTAGAGGAGTTCCAGGATGTATTCCCTGCTGATCTCCCGGTCGGATTACCGCCCATGCGTGACATCCAGCATGCCATTGATTTGGTTCTGGGATCCACGTTGCCCAACTTGCCCCACTTCCGTATGAGCCCAGCTGAGTTTGCTGAGCTTCAGAGGCAAGTTGAGGAGCTCCTGAGGAGAGGTTTCATTCGTGAGAGCTTGAGCCCATATGCTGTCCCTGCATTATTAGCTCCGAAGAAAGATGGCTCTTGGAGGATGTGCGTTGATAGTAGAGCCATCAATTGCATCACGGTGAAATATCGTTTTCCCATTCCCCGTCTGGACGACATGTTAGACATGATGGCGGGAGCCACTGTATTTTCAAAGATAGATCTTAAGAGTGGTTATCACCAGGTTCGGGTTCGACCTGGAGATGAATGGAAGACGGCCTTCAAGACGAAGGACGGACTTTATGAGTGGTTGGTCATGCCTTTTGGGTTATCCAACGCCCCTAGCACTTTCATGCGGCTCATGACCCAGGTGTTGAGGCCCTTTATGGGGATATTTTGGTCGTGTACTTTGATGACATCCTCATCTTTAGCCTCTCCCAGGATGACCATTTGGACCACCTTCGTCAGGTGTGCCTAGTCTTGCGCCGAGAGAGTTTGTTTGGGAACCTCAAGAAGTGTGCTTTCTTGACTGATCGAGTTGTCTTCTTGGGGTTCATAGTGTCTCGTGATGGCGTCTCTGCTGATCCTGAGAAGGTCAGAGCGATCGTCGAGTGGCCTGAGCCCCAGTCTGTCCACGACGTGCGCAGTTTCCATGGATTGGCCACTTTTTATCGTCGATTTATTCGAGGATTCAGCACCATCATGGCCCCGATCACAGGCTGCATTCGGAAGGACAATTTTGTGTGGACTAAGGCCGCCGCCTCAGCCTTTCGTGACATCAAGACACTCATGACCCAGGCGCCAGTTCTTCGATTGCCAGACTTTTCGAGGGCGTTTGAGGTCTCTTGTGATGCCTCTGGTGTCGGTATAGGTGGGGTCTTGAGTTAGGAGGGCCACCCCATTGCATACTTCAGTGAGAAATTGAATGATGCCAAGCTGAAGTACTCCACTTATGATAAGGAATTCTATGCGGTAGTGCAAGCCTTGAGATATTGGAGACATTATTTGCTACCGCAGGAGTTTGTCCTTTACTCAGACCATGAGGCCCTCAGGTTTCTCCACGCCCAGAAGAAGCTAAGCCCTAGACACAGTCGTTGGGTTGAGTTTCTTCAGGCCTACACATTCGTCCTTAAACATAAGGCGGGTGTTGAGAACCGAGTGGCGGACGCGTTGAGTCGACGTACCTTTCTCTTATCCCTTGTCGGCGCGGAAGTCATGGGTTTTGAGAGACTTCGTGATGAGTATTTGGGTTGTCCTGACTTTGGTGTGATCCACACTGCCCTTCAGTCTGGTCCCTCCCGAGAGCACCCTGATTATATCCTTCAGGAGGGCTATCTTTTCCGTGGAGTTCAGTTGTGCATTCCGCGAACCTCTGTTCGCGACTTTTTGATTTGGGAGCTCCATGTTGGGGGTCTTGCTGGCCACTTTGGCCGGAACAAGACCATTGAGTTAGTTGAGCACCGCTTCTTTTGGCTAGCTTGAAGCGCGATGTGGCTCGTATTGTTGCTCATTGCCGCACATGCGCTTTGGCGAAGCAAAGGAAGCAGAATACGGGCCTGTATACTCCCCTTCCTGTGCCCGATCGTCCGTGGCAGGATGTTAGTATGGATTTTGTTTTGGGTTTGCCACGGACCATCCGCCGGCACGATTCCATCTTAGTGGTTGTTGACCGATTTTCCAAATTGGCCCATTTTATCCTCTGTGCGAAGACCTCTGATGTGTCTCACGTAGCTCACATTTTTCTTGAGGGCATTGTGCGTTTGCACGGGCTACCGAAGACCATAGTCTCAGACAGGGACGTGCGATTTGTCAGCTATTTTTGGAAAACTTTGTGGCATCTGATGGGTACGAAGCTCAAGTTCTCCACAGCTTATCATCCCCAAACCGATGGGCAGACTGAGGTAGTTAATAGGAGTTTGGGTGATTTATTGCGTTGTCTAGTTGGTGAGCGTGAGCGTAGTTGGGACCAGGTCTTACCACATGCTGAGTTTGCATATAATAATTCAGTCAATAGGTTTACTGGCATGAGCCCATTTGAGATTGTCACTGGCTATAGACCTAGGGGACCCTTAGACCTTGTTCCTTTACCCATTTCTGCACAGGTGTCTGAGTCTGCACAGTCTTTGGCCGAGCATATTAGGAGTCTGCATGATAGCATTCGTCGTCAAATCGAAATCAGCAATGAGCACTACACGAAAGCGGCAGATGCACATAGGCGGCCACAGGAATTCCATGAGGGCGATTACGTAATGATCAGGGTCAGACCTGAACGGCTTCCTTCGGAAGTTGTGAAGAAACTGCAAGCTCGAGGAGCTGGGCCCTTTAAAGTGTTAAAGCGAATTGGGTCGAACGCGTATGTTGTTGACTTACCACCAGACTATGGCTTCAGTTCTACATTCAATGTCTCGGATTTGGTAGCATATCGGGACCCAGCAGTGATACCCAGTGAGCCTTTCGAGCCTTTCTCCCCTCTTGTGAGCGACCCTACACCAGAGTGTCCACTTCCGGCCCCGAGTACAGCACGACAAGAGCACATTGATCATATACTAGATGAGCAGATTGTGACAGCCAGGGACAGAGCTTTTTAGCGCTACCTGATCCGTTGGAGAGGGCGGCCACCGACCGAGGACACCTGGGTTACCCGAGAGGAGCTGCAGCGGCTTGACCCAGACTTGTTGGAGAGGTACCAGAGTGGACATGACCCTCACTCGACAGGGTCGAGTTCCTCCCAGCCGGGGGGAGTTGGTGCGGACACCCGTGGACTTGCTCGCTTCGACCCGTCGCGGGTTTACAGGCGTCATCGTGCGGAGCCGACGTCTCTTTGGTTGGACGACAGCGTTCTACAGGATTTTTTGAGGCCTTAGTATATTTTTTTGTAGCAGGCCAAGATATTTTGTTTGGCCCATTTAGGTGCCATTTAGTATTTTTCTGTTTTTATGTATTTTTGTGGCTTTTATTGTATATTTGAGGAAATGGGCATTTTGGTAAAGTTGTAAGCCCATCCCCTCCTATATGTATCCACCCGTCTCCCTACGGATGGACATGCTAGAAAGATTTGAAAGAAAGCAGAAAAGACGTGAGTTCGGCGTGCCAATTTCCTGTCTCCTTCCCGCCTCTTCCCTTCTCCCTCCTCCTCCCCTTCCTCCCCTGCCTTCGTCCCCCATCACTCTACCTTCTGACTTTCAGGAGGCACTTCCAGCAGGATGAGTTGGAGCAGCTCCAGAGTTTGCTTAGTCTTTTTCAACCATGGTGTTTGCATGATAGGGAGGATGGTTGGACTTGGAGGTGGGGGAAGGATGACAAATTTTCAGTGAAATCAGCATATGAAGTTTACACAGATGGGGGTTTGTGGTTTGCTCATGGAAGACTTCCTACTAGGGACAGATTGATCCGTTTTCCTCCGGATGTGAGCCTTACCTGCTGTCTTTGTGGTGTGGAGTTGGAGTCCTTAGATCATCTTTTTGTGAGCTGCTCTTACTCTCAGGGACTTTGGCAGGAAATTGCGAGGACCCGCCACTCCATCACCTTACGGGGCAATGTCACTGCTTTGCTCCGAGATTGGCATGGGAAGTGGCACCTCAAGGCCGATAAGATCATGTGGTGGTTGACCCTCGTTGACACACTATGGGCGGTGTGGGGGGAACGGAACCACCGCATCTTCAGGAGGGAGTCCTGCTCCGAGGAAGTGTTGACTCATTTTGTTTGGGATAGGGTCAAGGAGTGGGCGGGCATTTTGTCAAATGTAACCATTTAGAGGTCTCCTTTTTTTGGGTGCCCTGGGAGATCACTGTCTTTCACATCACCTTGGTGGTGCTGGGGGGTTGGATATACTATATTCATTCCCTTTCTCATATACTGGTACTACCACTTTCAAAAAAACAAAAAAAACTGGGTTGTGTTGGATGATGACGATGAAAATTTAGAGTAAACTACCATGGTACATTCTAGAAGTTGACAACTTCTGATTTATGACATATATTCTTCTCTAATACAAGTATTAAGATACAAACATTGCACAAGATTATTTTATGTTTTTTGGCCTTTGCAAGTTTTTGGTGGCTTAAGTGCTCTTCTGATGATTAAGAATTTCTCTTCTTCCTGTTTTTGTATTCCAGAAATGGCAAGCATTCCCTGCCTAACTTGTTCGTCTATTTGTTGATTCCTGGTGAGAATTGTGTTAGTGCTGGTTATTATCTTGAAGTCTAGGATTTTTCTTCTCTACTCTGTTCACTGAATTCCTTTTATTCTTCTCCCTGTTTCAACTGGTATTCTACAGGACTTTTTAGCAACCACAGTTCATTATATTTTGTGAACACAAAGAGATTCTTTTCAAAGATGGGTCTTGCTTGCCACATAGCAAAGATCCACAGCGAGGTAAAGAACCCTGTATAAGTAAGATTTTGACAGTCATATATGCTAAATGAATGAACACACTCTTGTCCCTTGGTACCAAACATGCAGTAAACGAACATGCATTGAGATACTGGTGCTTCTTGAACAGAAATTGGTGATGAATGGGTAGAGCGGAAAAGAGAGCAGCTATGATAGTTATGACAGGTTATTCCATCAAGAGCAACATGGCAGTATAAATAGCCTCCCAAACACATTTTTACATTATTTTTACAATTTTTCTTTCTGATGATGAAGTCCAAGGGGATGTTTTCTTCTTTAACAGCTTATACTTGTAGTATACTGATTTAGTTCATTAGCTTTAAAGAGCACATAATTTCTGTAGCTTGTAGAAATGATCTAGAGAAAGAAGGTGTGTGGAAAGTACCATATGTTCACTTATTTCATGAATCTTTAACTACATTCACTTTTTTGTCTGTGCAAGAGACAACATATAAGTATAAGAGAGGTTCACTCGTTAATTCATTCACCTTAAGGAAAATGAACACCATCAGAATGCCTCTTTAATGAAGATGCCAGCATCATGTTATATCCGTAGTCTGGTACTTGATATGAAAATACACTCCTGAACAGAATAAATTAGCTATAGCTGAATAATACCTGAGAGTGCCCAGAGGGGAAGAGAGTAATGAAAATGTTCAAATCTTGTACTCCTTATGTTTACAGAATCTGAGTCAGGTCATCTATCTCTGCATGAACTAGTCAGGTCATCCATCTTCTTCTTTCAAAGGCAAGATTTCATTTGAAAAGAAAAGGTTGTGTATCTGAAACCAAGCTCAGGATGCATGAACTGTTTGGCAGATTTTGTTTTAAGAGAAAACCTATCAATCCTCTCAAAATCCGTGTCATCATTCTTGGCATTTCTTTTAGGCTTCTGTGGAGAAAAATGCGTGGGAACTGAAACAGTATATTGAAGAACTTTATTGGGGATCCGGAAAACAAGTACTGATACTTGGTCATAGCAAAGGTGGGGTTGATGCAGCAGCGGCACTATCCATCTACTGGTCTGACCTGAAGGAGAAGGTCGCAGGACTAGCTTTGGTGCAGAGTCCATATGGGGGAAGCCCCATTGCTTCAGATATCCTTCGTGAAGGCCAGATTGCTCACAAGGAGGCAAGGAAGATAATGGAATTCGTAGTGTGCAAACTGATCAAGGTACTAATCTTATCCATTCAGGATGCAGCAACTGGCATCTTCTATCGGCGGAGTAGTACTTGCTTTTGTTGTTTGTTTTCTGGATAGTTTAGAAATAAACCACTTTCTGACTAGTTCAGAACACAACTCAATGATTGTTCCTTGGATAGCTTAAAAACAGATCATAGAGTTGAAGATCTCGTTTCTCCACCCCCCCCCCCCTGGGAACCTTCTAATCCACAAACTTTAAAGGAAAATTGACAGAATGTATTCTTGATCGAATGAAATAGCAAGATAATATTTGTGCTACTAATCCAAACAATGAGAGAGTTTTGATAATGATGAGGATGTGTACATAGGGCGACATCCGGGCACTGGAAGATCTAACATACGAGAAGCGAAAAGAGTTCATCACCCAGAACATGCTCCCTTCAGATAAGATCCCTTTGGTCTCCTTCCACACTGAAGCAAGTGTAGCTCCAGGCGTCCTGACCACCATGTCTCACATTGCTCACGCAGAACTCCCCTGGCTTCCCATTCCAAGCTTTGGTTCTGATGTCAAGGTAGGCAGCTGGAAGCTCCCTGTGGTTGTGCCTCTGTCGGCAGCCATGGCTGCATGCACCTTGCACCTGAAGTTGCGGTATGGTGAGAAGAGCGATGGCCTGGTAACCAGGCGGGACGCGGAGGTGCCTGGGTCAACTGTTGTCCGGCTGGAGCGCAAGCTTGACCATGCTTGGATGGTCTACTCATCACTGAAGGAGAATTATGGTGAGGCCAATGCCTGTGAGATGTGTGAAGCTCTGCTGAGTTTGCTTGTGGAGATTGGAAAGGCCAAGCAGGAACAGTATGTGTAAGCCACTTGAAAAACAGAGTGCAAAATTATCTTCATGCTCTCTTCAAGTTCCAAGGTAAAGAAAAAGGAAAAGATTCCAATGGCACAAAATTGCATGTTTGGTTGAAATATCATTGTTAGTACTAACAATGTTTGGAGTCTAGAATATCAATCTTGAAGTTCATTTAAGAAAATTGTGGAGAATGATGGTCAAGGGGAAAGGAGAGAACCTTGAGACTCTGAAAGTCTGTAATATTTCTGTTCACATTTAGCCTGTGTTATAGGTGGGATCACCAATAGATTCTTCTAATTAATGGGCATCAAAGTTGATAGAGCATAACCAAATACTTCGTTTCGATCGCTAGCAACATCTATGCTGCTGATACAGATTTCTTATAGAATGACCAAGGGGTCAAAATGCACTTATCTATCCTCTGGCAAGAATATAAATGGAAGATTGTTGCTCCATCCTCCCCTGTTTCATGTGCAATCTCAGTGCCAAATTTGATCTCCGGACGGCTATTTATTTTACCAGGATTTGTTTTCTTAAAAAAGTTTGAAGTCCTGAAGGAACTTTTGCCAGGATTGCTGTTTTCTTCTGTTGAATGTTTCAATTCTCAAATTAACTCCTCACAGTTGTTTCTTCATATCAAAGTCCAAATTAGAGTGTGAATCTGATCTTGGGTGCAGCTCAATGGTGATTTGTGGTAGATCATTGCTTCTCCTCTTCTGTCATTTCTTCTTCCTTCTTTTAGTCTGGAGGTGAAATACTTACCTCCTGAACACAAAGCTGCACAGGCAATTTCCGTGCCTATATTTTGTTTACTTTTCAAGTCTTTGATGCCAATTTACTTGCATTGTGTAGTACGTATGTCTCAGTTGTCTTTTTTGCATCCCAAAGGTTAATTTCTGATGTAAATGTGCTAACATAACATGTCTCCTCCCATGGATATGGTGACAACTACCATCATACAGAATGATGTATCTGACACTTTGGTACTCTCATCACACAGTAATCTAGTGCACGGCTTACATGCTCTCAAACACATGATTCCCTGTGCCCATTGAAAAGGACTAGTCTTCTATGTGTTCTACTGTTCATTGAAGTAAAAGGACTAGTCTTCTATGTGTTCTACTGTTCATTGAAGGACACCAGAGGGGTTTAATTAGGAAGACGACATTGGACATCTCTACACCTCTCATCAGTGCCATTAAATTCCACCTTCACAGTTGTCGGGACCGGACAGTTTTGGATCACAAGGGCATCTGCTTGTAATGATAAATTAATAATATGACATGGACTTGGATTTTTATAAGAGTTTAATCTGTTTCTTCCTCAGAGTCTTGCAGATTCTAGATCGACAAATGTGCATGGGGAGGGGCCATATGATCTAAGAACACTTCGCTGTGTAGTAGTACATTACCACAGTGACTTGAACCACACAGCGAACAAAGAGGTGATGTATGGGTTTTTTGCCTTTGGGTAGTCATTGATCTTGTAATAGGCAGGAGGGATTTTTCAAGGCCATATTTTGAAGGAAAAATGTTTATATTGTGAAGAACATGATGGCTCAAAAAATTCAGAAAAAGATTTTTTTTTTTAAACAACAATTGGCCCTCTTTATTTGTTTATTTTAAAAATTTAAAGGTCTTGCCATGTCCAACTCAGTTGTGGGTTCCTTTTTCTATAATGGGCTGGCCCGCACTATTCTTTCCATAGTTATATAATCGGTCCATTTCAAGTTTTGCATAGGAAGTAAGGGGAAGCCATTGTGAAGCAATTCTCCAGCCCCTCTCTTCCACAAACGCCGCTGATGGGGCCGAATATGGGACGGGCTTAGTCCGGCCCAAGTCCAATAGCTGGGTCCAGCCCAATAGCCTATCCAGTGGTTAAGTACTATGCAAGAGCCCTCTCGACAATCGATTATCGACCCTTTCATAATTGATGACTATCACTTTTTGCCTTCTAGTGGCTAAGTATTGTGTGATGGCGTCGTAACCTTGATAATTGATTATGATTTGAATATGGATCCAACGATCATTGCTGCCATGGATGGCCTAAGCATCCGTCAAGTTATTATTACTGCACAAAGCCAAGAGACGGGTCTGCATGGCTAGATGATGTTTTCACATAGGTCATGTGATGGTCCACACGTAATGGGTGACGATCAGCCAGAGGAAAATGAACCGTCTTCTCTCAATGTCTCTTGTCACCATATATATATATATATATATATATATATATATATATATATATATATATATATATATATATAGGACTAGATCCACAGGTAAAAAGGATGAGACCTTTCGGCACTAGTTCTCGACATCCTGCTCTCTCCCTCCCATCATCTCTAAATTCCTCTGCTTCCTCTCTAAAGTTATTGATTCTTGACTTGAGCGTCGGAGAATCGACTCCGAAAATACCACCTCCAGATTAACTTTGTGCAGGTTAGGTGCGACGTCAACCCAATAATAACAACGACTCCCGTTCTCGTCCTTCAACCAATCATCTGAGCACTCGATCTCGACCCTTAGAGTCAAATCTGTTTGGCCCGGCTTTTGAGAACCGATTTCATCAACCACTATGATTGAGACCCCTTGAAGGGTCGCCATTGCAAACACTAAATGCAGATCTAGAGGTGGGTAAGGGGTCCTTCCGCATCGACCTCCGCCGTCGTGGCCGAGGAGCTAGCCCTGCACACCCCGGCAGCAACAGAGACAAGATCCATTTGTCCCCATGATGTCGAACAGCACCCATCAGCCATATATCCCTCTCTCCATCTCATGATGTAACACCAACCATACGAAATCCATTCCTCTACGACCTCTACTTTTAACTTGAAATCTCACGGTAATCACATGTTGATGGGATGGGTGGTCTTCCTTTGTGGAGAATGCAGTAATTAAACCGAAAATGGTACGTGAAGATGTGATGGAATATTACACCACAGCGACAGTGTCTAATATGTTGCATCATGCCTTGATATTTTACAGGTATTATATATGTGCTACATACTACATTGCTACCCTTTGCCAATGGAAAATCTGTTCTCACATTAAAAAATAAAAGGGTTCCAGATTAAGAGAGGCCAATATGCATGTTAGGTCACTATTGCTGAGGAGTTTAAGACAGGATAATACAAGTTAGATTTCCTCCAACCAATACCAAGCCTGTGGCAGTATCATGCCTATCTTGATCTTGAGGCCTTAATTTCAATGGTTTATTTGGGTAAGAAGTTTGATAAAACCATTTCCAATGACAACTAAACTACATATTCCATTTAGCTGAAGCACAGTGGGTTTTGAACTCATTTCTCACGAGGGTAGCTGGCAATAGTTTGCGGTGTGGGTAACTTTTTGGCATACAAGAACATGAACAAACATGTTGTGGGCATCACAAAGTTTTCTATGCTCCCTTGGATGATTGACTTGAAAACATGTATAGATTGGAAGGGTGGCAATAATGTGTGGTTACAGGGGGTCCTCCCACTTGGAAAACATAGCAAAAGATGTTGGGGGGTGGTAGCAAGACATCATACATGACTTGTCCCTAGTAGGAGAGGACAAGCCACCAAGCGTACATAGGGAGTCCTCCTAGAGTGGGACTAGACCAGGACATAACCCCCCATCCCATCAAACATATCATGGGTTTCTACCTAGACAACCACACATCCATACTAGAAAGTGGCATCCACATCAAGACACACAGTACCTAGTTATTTATGGCAGCCTTTGGAAACAAGTTTGGAAAAGATAAAAGTAGATTTCAATGATTAGAATCACACTCTTTCTTACTCTAGTTTCTAAATGAGAAAAAATGATTGTGAATTTTCAAAAAGTAAATTTTCAAAAAGTGGAGGAAAAGTGAAGAGAGAGAGAGAGAAGAGAGGTAGTAATGAGACATTGAATTTGGAGCCTCAAAAGTTAATTTCTATGAACTTTTTTTTTCATATAAATAGATGTATTATTTTTTTATTTGTGTCTGTGTGCGTACGTGAGCAATGGATGAAAATATCAAATATTCAAGTGCTCTCTTTGCATATGTGAAGGCATCCAAAAAACACCAATATGTGGTCTCTTTTGTACACTGTTGGAATTTCGATGATTGTGTACAAATTAAGACAAATTGTGTAGGAATGATAATTGCATATTTTCACTTTAAGAAGCATCCATAAGCAAAGATCCCTTCAAGATATGAATGAAACTACTTGTGGTTAGTGTAGGTTTTCATCTTTTTTCATACAAATGAAGCTAAATTGCATATGCAATTCCTTACCTCATTGACCCATCTCCTCGAAGAAGAAAGTGATTAAAACCTTTTTGATGTAAGACTTAAAGTAGATCTCTTCACTTGATACTACCACCAGCCTAGTAAGGAGGGAATCCCAAGGATACATAGACTTGTGCACCATCCAACACAGTGTGCTCCTCCACAAAGTCTTATTAAGAGAGGTCCACCATAACATTATTCTTACCATTATCACTATTTAACATACTTTGCCAACTTTATACTGTTATAGTACTGGCAAGTGCATGGTGGCTGGTTCCTTTGACATGTTTTGTCTGATCAGTGGGCTACCAAGGTAGCACTGTCTTATTAGGCGTGGTAGATGGGTGGCCTAAACTAAAGTTTTTTTTTAGCCGAATCTTTGACCCCAGTGGAGGAGAGATGGAGTGTTTTTAAAATTGCAATTGGGCCGGGCTAATTAAGTTCTCCTCCTTAGATGTAGTCTATGTGTGGTCCGGGCTTGTGTGGTTGCGGAGTTCTAAAAAAATGTCATCTGAATCGGCCCAATTGATAACTCAACTGGTCCATCAAGTTGATCTAGATCGATCTAATATGCCCACAAGTGACCTTGATAAGGTGGTGCAATGCAAATGTAAGGAGACAGGTAAACATATTCAAAGGTAGAAGTTGCAAATAAAATAAAATAGAAATGAGACAAATATTGCGTCATGACGATCTAAAGTTACAATGAATAAGAGGACCCCGAGTGGGTCGAATGGCAAGGTCGCTCACCTACGGGTGAGAAGTCTTGGGTTCGACTCCCGGGGGGGGGGGGGGGCTTATCTGGTTTGCACTCAATCCTCGAGGGGTGTAGGTCCGGGATTTTCCCGGTCAAGTGGGGTGAGGGCGATATGGGTACACGAAAATTAGGGGCTGTCAGGTTCTAACCCTGGGGCCCACGAACACCAATCCCTGAGCCCACTAAACCACACGGGGCGGGATTTTCTCGTTATCAAAAAAAAGTTACAATGAATAATGAGGTAGTAGATACATCTCTGTATGATTTTTCCATATCAGCGTGGTAAGATATGATCAGATGAGAATTTTCGTTCAGATAAGACATTTAATTAAATATTGTTTGCTACTTTGTCACCTTATATGAATCGTTCATTTAAGGATATGCTCGATATCTCGACACTTGTTACATACTTGATGTATAAGTATTGCTCATTTACTCTATAAGCTATCTATCTATACTTTTTGTGTGTGTGTGTGTTAAATCAGTTGATCTAATCTTTGAACTTATATAGAAAGGTCTTAAATTTAATATTGAAGACCGACACCTAAATTTTGATAAAATCTTTTTAAATCTTACTAAATTTGGATATTGAACCCCCAACCTCTTGGTGTACAATGAAATGCTCAACTGGACTATCTGTCTTTACTTAATCTGCCTTAACATCCACGCCCAAGAGGGGTTGGAGTCTTTGGATATATAAAGAGCCCCTCCATACAAAACATGATGTTGTGGAAGAACCTTTTCACATAATGCTGAGTTTGATTCATCGAGAGGCATTTATATGGCATATTAACTTCTATAGTTCGATCTAGGTTCAATATTTTCCAAATTATATTAAACATAAAAAATCTGATACTTCTTATATAAACAGAGGGGGTCATATATATAAGATGGCGAATTATAAGTGAAAAAAGTAAGGGTCGTCAACATCTATTTAAAGCCGTGAAAACTTGCATCAGTCATGTACATGCATAGATTACCACTTCGAAACCACTATACATGAAAAAGGTAGAATTGTACAATTAATGGCTACGTCCAAGCATCGGCAGGCAGCGGGGAAAGGGAAAGGAGCAAAAGAAGCTAAAAAGGACTTCGATGTGACTTCACGTCTCGACAAACAGCCGTTCTTGCTGTACATGGGAGGGGAAAATTTTTTCCGTAGCCCTAACTTACACTGCTCATGATGTATGCTTATAAGGTGATACGTTGCTCCATTTTTCCCCCTTCGTAATCCATGGATTACGATAATTTAGGTTAAATTGTGGTTTTTTTGTAAGTACAAATTTTCATGTGAGCTAAATGAATAATTAGGTTTGTAGAGGGGTTGGACCGGTTTGACTTATTAGGGTCTATTCTCTCCGCCCATCAGGGCATAAGAATGGAGGCTATGCCCAAGCATCGTCCCATTTACTGGCACTAGCCCATGAGGGGAGGATGGGTATGGGTTTGATCCACCAAAATCTAGTCTCATCAGTCTCGATATTCAACCCAGAGCAGCTAGTGATAACCCACATGTTTATTGTCATTGAACAACTCTCCACCTACTTAGGCTGAGTTCCCAAACCTCTTGAATTACGACAAGATTCACCACACTAGCGTCAATGGTACGAGCACACTTGTAGCTAGACATACGCCTGCGATGATAGTGTACAACCTCTCTATTTGTTTGACACACCTCTATCTTCCAAGATATGACATCTCCATCTGCCTTGTGTGCCCTCTCTCCCCTAGAGATCAGTGGCGATTGCGTGGCCCCGTCCATGTCTCACAAGCAAAGCGAGACAACATTCCATCTCTTGCCTAAGACTATACTCACCTAGTATGTGCCCCCAACTACTCCCAACGGCTTGACAACTTGGACAGGAAAGGGGTAGTAGACACGAGAGATCTACGACATACACTTAAAGCGAGAAGAACTATGGAAAGGAAGGTAAGGCAAGCAAGAGGGAAGCAATTCTAAACTTCTCACATTCGCGCACAATGTACTCAAGCTCTCACACCTCTCCACCTTAGTTCTAATTAGTTTTCTTACTTGAGTGTTGAAGGGTTCTCCCTCAAAATCATTCTTAAAGCCCCCTAATTATTTTCATTGGTTGAATGTGCAAGCACTATTCCCTTCATCGGCAAGTTCACACTTGAAGATTCGATGGTGGGAGCTTGTCGACTATTTTTGGGCCTTTACAATTTACTGTGAAATTTTGTGAGATAAAGTTGTTTAAAATAATCACTTTCTGATATTTTATTGATATTAAAGTGGTGCTGAACTCTGAAAATTCCTATGTTGTCTAGTTTTGTGGATGCATAGAGAATTTACATCATCATTTTTCGCACTGATTAACCTACCCTTTACCAAAAGGAGGCCTAAGAATGTGATGCATGATCATATGTTTCCTCTTAAATGTTTATGTGGTGGATGACCAAAGTACTTTTACCTTATCTAATTTTGTGGATGCAAAGAGAACCTAGCTATACGTCATCATTAAACTATAATTAAAACATGCGTGGTTACCAAATGGAATCCTAAGAATGTGAGAAACAATTTTAGGTTACCCCTAGAGAACATAAGAATCCATAGACAATATTGCCTTGCCATTTACAATATGCCTGCCTAGGACCTGGTGACTGAACCATGTTCTCTTTCAGATGCACTCACAACCACGTCAACTTTCAGTATTTGTGTAAAATATTAGTGGGTCCCCTAGCTAGTCTCCCATAATGCCTCCATCCCTCGTGACAGCACTAAATTTTTGTACAATATTGCTACAACATAGATCATTATATTGAAATCTGAAAGGGCACAACAGTACTTGTGAAAATATATCGTGATCAAATAAAGACATCTAAAAGAGGTAAGTATTCTATATGAGTAGAGAAAGATTTATTACACTTTCATATTATACTTAAGTGTAATATAATTAGGTAACAAGTCGATGTGGCATTCAACAATTAAGTTGTCATTTTATCACTCTTCATATGAGGGGTGTCACATGGGTTATAACCTAGTCATATTGTACTTAAAGTGCAATAAACATTTCTCATATGGGTATGTTTACAAGGGCATGCATGCTTTTGAAGCTGGATCATGAGATCCACATTTTACTTAATATTTTGTATCAATCTATGTAGATCAGATTCCAGTTGTCAAATTCTCTAAGATATTTATCACAGTCCGCCCGTATAATTTGATCTCACTGTTACCCCTTGTCACGGCCAATCTAATCAAGTAGCTGGAGGACATATCAAAAACAGAGACGAAGGCTGGTGAGGCATACTGTCAACCTAACTTGAGTGATCAAACCAGATATACATAGTTAAAATGTGAAAACATTCTTCCTCATGAATCCCATCACATTTCGTAAGTAGGATCTTTTCACATATCTTTACGCTTTCGGCCAGTGATGCAGATAGCCTGCAGCGGGTCTCTTTCTGTGCCCCATCTGTGCACGGGAGCTATAGGCTTGGGGCCTTGTGCCAAGACTACATACCAGTGTGGTGATGCTTGACACATTTGTGTAGATCTAGATTAATTAACTTAAGTAATTGAAACAGGTTATATATCGTCTTCATCCGTACCAGATTTAATTCAGACTAGCTCGACAGGGTCCGTGCTATCTGTTCTTTTCTTTGGATTCTCATGAAGGCCATTCTAACTAATTATTATGGACGGGAATGCCATAGTCAACATCAAAATTTTTTTTTAAGCTAAGGGCCTGGCCATTTTATTAATAATAAGAACGAAAAAAGTGGTAAAAATCAGTACAATTTGAATGACACAAGTCATTAAAGAGAATCATGCAAAGACTAATTAGAAATTCATAGACAGTCTATCTAAAAAATAATAAATAAGACGAAGGGCAGTCTGAAGACAGAGACTCGGGCGTCGATAAAAACACTCACCATCATCATCTTCAATTTTTTTGTCAAAAATTTCAGATTCAAAATTAAATCCAGATATGAAGATGTTATCAACTTTAGTCAAACTAGTATGTCATCTTAATCAACTTGAGCTGTATTTGTTTGAATTGATGGTTAGATAGTCAACATCAATGACTTTAATTTGTTTTTGGTTGAAATAGTTTGGGGGCAAAGCCACTGAGTGAACATCAATGACTTTACGATCTCACACACACACACACATACATATATATATATATATATATCCTTCCATTAAATGAAAATTGCACGAACATCTATAGATCCTGCATTCTCATTTACTTGTACATAGATTATTGTGATATATATAAATCCATAATGCCGTAGGAGTCCCGTTAAAAATGTGTTGAAAAGCCTCCATCCGAGATGGATCCCGAGAAACCTCTCTTTCCTACGTACCATTCGAATGTCCTACTATAGACCAAGTTAGATAACTTGATACCCATGGAAAGAGAGGATACAAGTAAGTAAAAACCTCCTCACTACAGATAGAAGGCGTTCCATGCAAAGGTAAATTATGAGAAAATTGGAGTACGTGGAATTAATCCACCAACAGGGCCGGAGTTCTGATCTGCAGGCCTGCTGACGCAACTCTACACAAGCAAGAGACGAGATGTGATGTCTGACATGCAACTTATCATGTATCATGGCACCCTTCCTGTTGTACCCTACAAGAGCCTGCGGTGTGCACTGGGTTTCGCTGTCGCTGGGGAGAGACGATTCAAAACCTAGAAGCACACGCCAGCACCTCCGCCGAGTGAGGACAACATCATTGATCAGTGAAACCTGTCCTCCGTGCAGATTCCTAGCTCACAGCACCGTCCATGTCCTGCAGCCCAGCGCAGGCGACTGGGACGAGTTTCCACCGTGTGGTGGAGACCTTGCTGATGGGGAGAGAGATCGGCGGATCCACTACACCGATTATTCTACATGGGAAGTCGAGAACTTCGTCGCCTTCTGATGATGTTTAAGTTCCCCACATTAAGCAACACAGTAACTAATGGTTTTCAGATTGAGATTTCGTTGCCTTCAGATACTCTGAGAATGATGTTTTAGGACACTGACGTGCTGAAACATATATATACAATAACAGGAAGGCCAAATATATATGACTCCACGTACGTCTCTCTCTCTCTCTCTCTCTCTCTCTCTCTCTCTCTCTCTCTTCTCTCTCTCTCTCTCTCTCTCTCTCTAGTATGTTAATGTAAGCTAAAATCAAAGGCCACATCAACATCGATCTTTGTGTTTCTAATTAGGGACATTGAATGGCAGATAGAAGGCGACGTCTAGCTTTCACTGTTCTCGTATTATGGGAGAATTAATAAGAATGTTGCTAAACATGATCTCCGGTGGACGCTGCGCATTCACTAATTAGTAGAAACGTACGCTGTGGCGCACCCCTCCACCCTATAAATTTATTTCTTGTGACATAAATATCTCCTTGGACTCTAGTGATCATTGGAAACCATGACATGATCTGATCTTGTGACATCCTTGGACTCTAGTGATCATTGGAAACCCCATCTTGGGAATAAACCAATAATTAGAGGGCTGGCCATATATATATATGTATTTATCGTCATAATTTCCTGCAGTCTACAGATGCCATTTGGATGATGAAATCGTGGAGTCAAAACACTCGAGACGGATCGACGATATGATCATTTAAGATATGATCGTAAACTCGATGCTTCTCCTGCATGTATATATTCTTTTAATTTCCTCTGTGTGGGGTAGTTCCCTTCGTGGGAGCACCAATATATGAACAGAAAGCACCTTATACTACTGGCGCTGCATGCCTCTCAAACTGCAAATTAGCATTGATGATTAGTGTTTAGTCTCCCTATCATCAATGATTTCGTTCTGTCCTGTTTCCTCTCCATCTAATAGCAAATAATTGGCAGTCAAGTATCGACCCAGTTTCTTCGATTAGAAATTAATTAAATAATTCGTAAAGCCAGACTGAAAGCCACAATTAATGGCTTCATTACTTGGGACAGATTTTCGAGTTTTCCACTGATCTTGTTCTTCCACTGCAGGTTGAGTGACTGGATTAAGTAGTAGACGCATAGCATACAGCTAGATTAAATTCCTTGATGATACAGCTAGATTAAATTCCTTGATGTATTCCATCAATGAACATTTTCGTGTACGCGTGTTAAATTTTAATATTAGATTGGACCTTCCAACTTATAATCTTAAGATGATGAACGGAAAGAACACTAATATTATAAATATAAGTTACATTTTATCTATTTTTAATGTAAGACTTTGTCCCTTTATGTGTACGTAAATTGATTTTAAATTCTATCATGTGAACCATAAATATAGGGGGTGCGCAGTTTGGATCATATTTTGAGTTTTGATAACATGTTAAATGTTAATATTAGATTGAACCTTCTAACTTAAAATTTTATGGTAATAAAGGAAGAGAGAGCATTATTATTATAAACAAAAGAGATATTTTGTCGGACTATTCTAACATATTGCTTTGTCTGTATTGGTCATATATAGATGAGAAAATGCCTACACCGTTTGACTGGTAGGCCTTTGGGCCTTGTAGGGGATTCTCAACACCATTTGCATTGTACTTTATCACCAACCGTTGGATGGAGATCCAACGGTTATGTGTTTTTTAACACAGGAAAATGGGCATGTCCGTGCAGAATGGGGGCCATTCGCATTCTGTGCACGACGCACACGGAGCCCCCGCATGCTCGTCGCGAGGGCATCCCATGCCGTCTGATCGCACTTTTGCGTGATCTGATTAATTATATATATATATATTATTTTAAATAATTATTATGTTTTATTTATGCATATGTTCTTATATATATATATAAATCTCACATTTTTACTCGACCATGATATTTATATATATGAGTCGTACGTGATACGATTTGCTGTCCCATTGAGGCAGCATATGTTGGCAGCGAATACCATCATGGTTGGGAAGAGAGATAAGAGCTTTTTAAGTGAAGGCACATCAGCTTCCTGTCCTTGCACAGTTGCACTTCAAACGTAGTAAATTCCTTTGAAACCAAAGGGAATAGAAAATTGATCATCTAGAGTACTACTGTCTACTAATCTTTGTATATATATCCCATGCTAGGAATGTCTGCCAGGTTGGCCCTCGGCGTATTAAGTTCGCTATTGCATGATAGAATAAGTAGTAAAGCACATAGTTCAATGCTGTGTTGTGTGTAGCTCTGTGTACACGTGTACTGTGTGCGGTAGCTGTGCATCAACAACGTCGCAGTACTGCAAAGCAACAGTGCAACACAGATTACCTTCTGAGCATAATCAGGTGGGAACCAAGTTTTTGTCAATTTCCTCTCATGCTAAATTGAAATATTTACCGACAGAAATTCTATTTCGCATCCAATATTATTATCAATGTTCCAGTCATAGTGAAGTGACATCAGCCTTTAGCAGCCCATTATGCCTGATAAAGGTCTTCTAGAGGACCAGACTGTAGTGTCGGTTAAACATGTACACCTTAATTTGATCAGCTGGTTTCATGATGATTAATTACTGTCTTGATCCGGCTTTTGGATTATTAGCGGGGAGTTCGAACTTGGATCTCAGGATATACAACAAGTATTCGACTCATCTCGACTACTTATTTGACCTGCAAGGTATTTTCCTAGGATGACGATATCAAAGACAACTTTTTAACGGTTAAATCAGTAAAATGGATCATATCCGAGCTGAGAGTGAGATTTGGGTAGAGAGAGAGAGAGAGAGAGAGAGAGAGAGAGAGTGAGAGGGCGATTGTGTCTAGTGTGGATATCTGTTCTTTTCTTTTATCTTTGACTGTTGACCTTCTCTTAAAGACAACCCCGGATAAGAGGAAGTTGTAAGTTCAGATATGGAATTAACTCTTCTCTTTGAGAACTCTTAATTTCTCCTTCCCGTGGTCTTTAGTGAGCCAGTTTGGGCCAAACTCGATGGGGTGGCTCAAGAGACCTATCAAGCAGGTACAAGGGTCTCAAAACATGTTCCACGCATCGTTAATTACATGTGAGAAACCGATGGTTAGCGGCAGTACTCTATTAATTCCAGCCTGGTTCTTCTCAATCCACCTTCTGCGAATTTAATTTTATAAGGACTGAGGGAGAGCGGTTCAGCTTAATTAGTTAGTTTGTCCTCACTCGGATTAGCTACTGATGCCTCGTTGATGCAAAGAAATAATATTTAAGATATCAACACTGGTGCTAGCAGCTGATACGCTCTTCTGCATTAATAACTTCTTGGTTAATCGCAGCAACTTGCAAAAAAAAAAATATTGGCAATGTACGAGTGTCATCAGCGGAAGCATCTATTAGTTGGGGAGAAACATCATGAACAGAAGAACGATGCCCAAGAAAAAAACATCCACTTACTAATTATGAACCCGTTTCACTCTTCATCTATCATGGCTTGATCAAATCGTTGTAGATTTCAGTGATGCAAGCATGAGAATGACAAGCAAAAGATCCCCACTCAGATGAAAATCATAGAGGAACAAACTTCCAAAACGTTCTCAACGTATTGTAAGATATAATATACAGAGGGAAAATGCTTAAAACCCGGACGCCCGGACAAATGATTTGCTCGGGCCCCGGAGTGGCGCCGCGTCCATTGAGCAGCGACCTGTTGTCTAGACCCCACGCCCAGACAACTGCCCAATAGGACGGCGTCACCCAGGCACCCGAGTGCTTAACATTGCTCATTACACAGACACTTAGGTGGACGGCTCAAATAGATCACGGTAGGTTTCATTATTCTAATGGGACCCGCGTATTTCCAAAGAGCACATCGTTTACTTTATAAATAGTGAGCATTTTGGGTGGATTAATTACATGGCTTATATCATCTGTCGCCCCACAATCTTATGCCTATCATATTGCTAGTCTAATCGTTCAATCCGTTTCCTTCTGGACGCCTTTTTGACTTTGATCGGCATTTTGCGACTACGATCACTAAACTTTTGTCCAAATCTAGCCAAATGCCGAATGTGATAATCCACACTCAATGTCCACACGAAAGCAACTTGTTTTTCTTTATGTTTTTAATGTTACTGTATCTTGTACTCTTCTTGCATAAACAAATCTACTCTCAAACTTAACTAACTAAGAATAGAAGTAACATCAATACTTTTTCTCCTTAGGTGGGTATAAAGATTTGCCAACATTCACTATCAAATCGTTCAATATTCCCTTTGAAGCCAACCAGTTGCCTGATCTGTCATCTTCGTTATTGTAATTGTATGCGTACATAAAGATATAAGAATAACCTAATTAATGTTTTTCTTGGTTGCGTCTATTCTTGCCTAAGAAAGAAAGAACAGTGTCTTGAAAGGATTAGTTAACCGAGAATCTGCCTACCTAAGAAAGCAAGGAAGATATTAAAAAGAAGTAGCAAGACTTGATCTATTCAAGTATATAATTGCATATCTGTGATCATGTAATTCATACATATGGACAACTTCCTTCTAATTAAAGATTGCCTGGCGGCGAGGAACGAAGGCTTATACATAACAATTAGTGGGCACTGCATGCATGCATCTAACTATTTTCTTAATTTGATAGAAAACTGGTACCTACAGTCACCTAGCTACCATGTATGCAGTATTGCATAACGGTAAGTAATAAGTCCACAATATATATTTTGTCCAAATACTTATACGCCCATGAACTAGCATCTTCTTCGTGGAAGCTTGTTGAAAAGGATGCATACCTGTGCTAAGAATGGTGGACGGCTCTTGTAAGTGATCTTGAGCCAAGTTTTGAAATCCAGAGCTTGTTCATGTAGGGTCAGCATCTGAACATATAGTTTACTTGAGATCATTCAGACTTCGGAAACTCGATGATGTCATCAGATTGTGCACAAGAACACCTCGATCGTCTCTCTCTCTGTCTCTCGTTTTCTTAAAATTAAATAACCGACCCTACACTTCTCAATTTGCTAGCTCAAGTACCAGAACCTATTATTATAAGCGGAAACAAAATTGTCATGGAGGGAGACATCTCACCAATACTTCTCGTTGGTGCAGAGGATAATTAAGATGTAACACCTTGGTAAACGAAGTACGCGCGTGAGCAAGAATTGGAAACTATTAACTGACTGCAAAAACTATTAAATAATGCTTCCAGTACTAGCTAGTTTGATCGACCAATGAAAGAAGGATAACGTGCAACCAAGTTCAGTGCTATCCAAACGGGTCGCCCATTTCGCAGAAATGATGGCCAGAAGTCCACAGCTCCCTGAAGATTGGTATGCAGTACAGCTTTAGTGTGGGCAGCCATTGGTTATAAGAATATTATCGTTCAGATTTCGTCGATCGGTAAGTCCCACCAGGCATAGCTCTTTCCGTGATTTCTATCAATTCGATTGAGCCAAATCAAACTATGACTACATATGTGTTGAGACATTTGTTTACCATATCAAATGGAAGATATCGCTTTAGTGACAACCAGTAAAGATTATTATTCCCGGCCATGATCTGAAGACGAAGACATGATATCATCAGCACAGCTAGCTGTACCACTTTAGTACTGTAATTAATTAAATTTTTGTCATTGTCATAACAACAACCGAGCTTAATTCTACCTCTCTAAAGGGATTGACGGAGGACTGCCACAAAAGAACATCATCCTAAGATAATTACATATATGTATCAAGGTTAGGGGGATGATATATATTAGAGGATGCAGCTGAATATTGTGTGTCCGATATAGGTACCATGCATTGATCAGTCATCCTATATAATTCAGATTTACATAAAACGTGTGGAAATATGGTGACCTAGTTACTCTTCTAGCTAGTGCGCCAAAGAAGTTTCTGGCTTTGGTTATTATTTGCCCTCAAACTGTTTGAAAACATCTGCAAAATCTTCCCCAGCAGTTGAAGGCAGTAAAATTCGACTTATTCTTTTACCCCTAAGAATACCCTTTCTTGTTTGCTTCCCCTCTCCATCCCGCTGGCAGTAGCTGCAGCTACTACAGTACTGTGGCAAAAGCAGCTACTTCAATATGGCAGTCCATTTCTTGCCGGCCTAATGTGTCAATCCCTTGCTAGGCTGCTAGCTATATATATATATACACTTCTGCCGCCCTTGATGTGAAGGGCCCCCTCCACCGGCCACCTCCCATCCCACCTACATCGGTACTATGGCAAGAGGTTGCAGGGTTCATCCTTTTCAGGGTGAAACGATGCTTTTTTACAGTAACTGATCCGAAGTCACCTGGTCCTTAAGGCGGCTTCAGCGATCGTGTAAACTAATGCAACATGGCACACTTATATATATATATATATATATATATATATATATATGAACAAAATTTTCTAACAAAAAGGAATGGTTAATGAGGTGGTTAAGAAAGAGCTGTCGTTCCTTGGCCTTTTCTGGATTTCCAGTGTACCCTCCTGTTGTTCCCACGGACGACGATATGTCCACTCATATGTTACTTGTCATTATTAGCCGCTATGTCGACCATCTGTACCGGAAATCTATGGAGAGGCGCAGTTCCTATAGCTAGCTCCTTGAAAGTTACTGTCAAGTTTAGCTGGATAACCAGCAAGTTGCTCCCCTTTTCTATGGGTGCAGGTGGCCTTCAACACAGTTGCAAGCTTTTGCCGACTGATTTTTTTTTTTTATACATTTTGGATCAGGATAGATACTTGCGAAGGAGGCTCTGTCGGATTCCTGCGGAGACTAAGGCAGCGTTTGGGACAGAAGTATCAAAAATAGAATTTTTTATAAGTTGATTTTTAGAGGTTTCTAACACATCACTAGATTGTCATGATGATTTTTTAAAAGTTGAGTCTTTTATTTGGGACAGTTACAGTGTAGAAGGAGATTTTTGAGCTACCCCTAATCTTGTCTGAGAAGTGTGGGTGAAGATTTTTTAGATATTTCAGATACAAAATCACATCAACTCTCTTGGAAGCGGCTTGGAGACCGTTTTTCAAAAATGGAAAGAGAAAATTTTTTTTCTCTCCATCTCTCTTTAGTGCTCAAAATACTTTTCACACAAATTTAGGTGGATTACTTCTATTTGATAATAATTTTGATTTTGTCAGTTATTTTCTTTTCTCAAAATCACTGCATTAAATACTCCCAAATGATGACTAAGAGCAAGATGAGTAGTGTCTCCTTCAAGTTTGAACACTAAAGTCATAATCTAAGGCCGACCTAAGTGTATAGGCCTTCAAATATACTCACATACGTAATCTATATAGGCACCCATGAACTCAACAGAAGGAATGTCTTTCTTAAATGAGAAATGCTACGCTCCCGGCACTGTCGGGAGCGTAGCCTAAGTGGAGGGGACGCGCCCCTCCGCGCGCGCGCCGCGTAGAGGGGCGGGCCCCCCGCATTAAATGTAAAATTTTTTTATTTTATTTTTTGTGTATTATTTATATGCACAAATGATATATTTATGTGTACAAATTGTAAAAAAAAAAAATTAGACGTATTTAATGCGAGCCCCCCCTCCACGCGACGCGCACGCGGAGGGGCGCGGCCCCTCCACGTCCGCTATGCTCCCGGCACTGCCGGGAGCATATATAGCATTTCTCTTCTTAAATATTAGCCACAAATAGCAACCTCTAGGATCTGAAGGATGTGCTTATTGTCTGCCTAATTGTTCACCTTTCTCCTTGGAACCTGTGCAGGCGGCTAAAGGCGCTGTGGGTGGATTCTTGATGAGAGTAATAAGAGCACCAGCCGATCGAGTCTCCTTCACGGTGGACATTGTCACAATCCATAGCCGATCGATATGTTGTGCTAAGTGTTGCCCTTCCGTAGGCACCTTTGACCTTATCAAGAGAAAGGAATGTGTTTCTTTAAACATCGATCCTTCACAATAAATAGGCAACCTTCATGTAGCCAGGGCAATCTTTAACTACAGCTGAATAGGATTTCAAGTCTGAAAGATGTGCTACTTTTCCCTAAAAAATTTCGCCCGTCTGATATAATGCACAACCATGTAGCTAGATCTGTTCTTTCTGCATGCTGCATCCACCTTTTCGCCTGTTCATGTCGCCATCTTTCCCTTCGGAAAGCAACTTGTTCTAAAGGAGATGGTGCCCATGCTGGATTTCCCACTCAAGATTCAGATCCTTGTCTGTGGGACTCCAAAATGGATCTCTTTCTTCTCCTCGCACAATATCTTTGAGTGAGCATATGAGAGAGAAAGAGAGAGAGAGAGAGAGAGAGAGAGAGAGATCTAGAGAGAGAGAGAGAGAGACTCTGAAGTTGTCCATCTCTCTATATTCAGCATTTTGCTCTATAGGCACTTTTTTGTTGGTAACGAAAAAATTTCGCTCCGTGTGATTTTGTGGACTCAGAAATTAGTGTTCGTGAATTTTAAGATCAGGATTTGACAGTTCATACTTTTCGTGTACCGATATTGTCTTCACACCACTTGATCAAAAAATTTCAGATCTACACACCTCAAAAATTACATGTAAATCAAATAAATCCTCTCAGAAATCGAACTCGAAATCTCCTATTTTTAAACAAGAGTTCTAACTGATCGACCCAACTAAAGTCCTCCTCTATAGACACCTATTCTTTTTGGTCTTTCTCTAGGAATGAGGCACATATTAATGAACGTTAGTAAATTATTCTTTTTGGTAGGCAAGTGTGAATCTATACTATTATAATAAAACACAGTCCTGAGTGCTGCCACGTGGCAGCACCAGGATAAATTTTTTCCCGCCATACTTTGCTAATATATCTCTTTCTTTCCCATTAAAAGTTTCTATTAAACATCTCACATTTTCTAAAAACTCACATCCTTATTCAAAACTCTTTCCCATTTTACTCTCTTCATCGATACACATTCTCTCTCTTTCTAAAAATATAAAAAGACATTACATATTTTTAAATAATTTTTTTCTTTAAAATATATATTAATAATAAATATTATTAATCTCATGTATACGACTTATAAATTTTATTTATTTAAATCTAATAATTTTCGTGCATCGCACGGATATAGAACTAGTTGTACGTATTGAAAAGATGGATTCACTGTTATGACAACTGTGCATATATGTAATGCCGCCCCGTGATTTATGTACATGTGATGAAGGATCCCAATAACGGGGAAGACATCATAGTTAGAGCTAGTTACTTCCTCTAGCTGGAAATTTTTTTTTTCTAGGAACTTTACCTTAAAAAGTTGCTGAGGTTGGAGCGCCTCCGACACGGGGGATGGGATTTGTAAGCATCTGGCTGTGGGGACCACCCAAGATTGAGTGGCTGTCCGGATGTCGGGATGCTGCCTCGGGGAGCTCAACACACCAATCTGGGCGGTCTCTTTCGGATGTGACACGTGGCGAAGGGGGGCCCGCACGACGCCTCTGCCTCGGGGAAGTCAATAGATCCGAGTTGGCCGGTCTCTTTCCCGGTGCGTACGTGGCGAGACGTGGAGGTGCCGACAGTCGCTTTCGCCGTTTCCCGCCCCCAGATTTGGTGGATCCACAGGAGGAGACCACGTCCCTAAATTTTAGGTGCCCCGCTCGTGTGGGACCCACGTCTCTGTACTAGGTCCTTTCCAGCATCCAAAACTTTTGACTTCGTGCGTAAAAGGAGATAAAAGAGTACTAACTACTTGGGTCTGTTATATAGATATATAAATGCATAAATATATAGTTATATGGATAGCATTTACCATCCGGGATCAAAATTTAGAGGTATGTATAATTTGTTCGGTAACATATCATATTAGCTGAAATTTGATTCAAGTCGATATAATAATTCGGCAAACTTTATTTAAAAGATATCATCTGACAATTCGGAATGGAAAATTAAAGTTCGATCATCTTTTAATTTTGTCATTAATTCTTCCAATATGAAAAGGTCGGACTAGTGCACATAAAAGTGCAGTACTCTATGTGTGCAGAAAGTCAGATGTAAAATAAAGTTATTATCCAGAGTCGGCACTTCTTTCTTAATCTTTAACTTTTACCAGCTGGATTCTTGAGCCTTGATCATTTATATATATGGCCTCCAAATGGTCAGACATGTACACTTGTACTCTTTGGATGAAACCCTTTTGTTGTTAAGTAAATCTACCCTAATACTTGTGGAGGGATTAATTTAATTTGAACCTAGCTACCCAACCTTACCTTACCTGTGTGAAAAATTTGACATTCAAGTATGATCATTTGTCTTTGAATTTTATGTAGGATCCACGTTCCCAGGCCTACCTGGACAAAGACGAATGCGGACAGTTGGTGCCTTAATTTCTCAAGAACAGTACTGCAGGTCATCCAAAGACTAATGGCATGAACTATGAAGTACCAAAAAGTTTGGGATCTTACCTTAATTTATATGTATTCCTAAAGCTTGTCCACTTCAAATGGATATAGAAGACTATTAAACCACCAGCAGGATATCCCTCAACCAAGATTGGCGTTCACATAATTATGTAGTTAACATTAATCAAATGCAGGAAGAGAAACGGGATCAGGGCGAGCTTTTTCAAGAGTCTGGAGAACATCCTGCAGTCAGATTTCCAATAGCAAAAGACGGCGTTAGTGTTCTCTTCTATTTGTAGTTTTTCCCCTGTGTACACGGGCCACAGCTGGAGTGGGGAGCTCATCGTGTGCAGCCAGCTATAGAGCAGGTTGCCTTTTTGGTACGTATAGGCAATTATTCTACAACTTCAGCACGGTGAATTCTCTGCACAAGTTTATCGAGGACAGTGAGGGGCACGATCCAATCAGATGCACCGCACTGGTAAGTAAGAAGTACTCTCACACGTTCTGTCCCATCTTCAGCATACTTCGTTCCCCGTTTTGTCGTCCACGGATACAAATAAAAAGTTTTCTTGCATAGATGCCTTCCTAAACTATCATATAACTAATTTTGAACTTCCAAACATTATTTTAATTGTATAAAAGCACGAAGTTCATAAACATAGCATAACCAATAAACTTACGATATGAAGGTGCAGCACAGTCGTACTGTAGTCCTGTATTTTTAGATCGAGATCTAAAAATATAGATTAAAAAAAAACACCTTATTTTGTGCGCCAAAATACACGGCGAAATGTGGGGTGCAGAAAATTTCGCACTATGTAGGCGGCACTAGGGGCCCGCCATAACATAACATCATATATATATATATATATATATATATAGAGAGAGAGAGAGAGAGAATTATGTTGGGTATGGCGGTGCAACTCCACCGTACCTCAATTACGGTCGCTGGATAAAGATCCAACGACAATAAAAAAGAACAACGCGAGCGCGCAGTGCATGTTCAATATAGCGACAGTAGATGGGATGCGGCCAACATGACTCTATAATATATATATATATATATATATATATATAATATATATATGGGTCTTTGAAAAATTTGTAGATATGAAGAGTATATAAGTAAATAAGACAATTAGAGGGGTCTGTAATAAAAAAAGGATAAACAAGAAAACACTCCATCATGTGGCGTTATTGTTCTTACAATGATCGATATTTTATGAAAACTTTTTTCTTAACTAAAATATACAATTGGGCTCGCGTGTGCTGTTTTAATGAGATTAGCTCTTGGTCCTCCATATATTTATGATAAATATGTGATATTCATATTTCGAAAACCATATAATATATATACATATATATATATATATGTTTCTAATAAAAAAATATGTATCACATGAAGACTACCCCCACTTCTCTCTCTAGTCTCATCTAGAGAGAGAAGCTCTGAGTGTCTGTGGGAGCTCTTCTCTCAATGTCATCCTTGGTTCCTCCGTCAACTCCTCGTCGGGGAGGGGGCCCTTTGCTTCTCAATGAAATCTCCTCCTCCTTAGCATTGTCTCTGGCATCATCTAGAGGGATCCTTCCCCATTGGGAGCATTTTGTTTGGGATTCTCTCAATTTTGTCTTCTCCTCCTCGTAGCAGAGCTACATCATCTTATTCGACGGTGCTCTCGAGCATCGACAGTGAGGTGGTCCCTCCGGTTGGCGTCATCTGACAGTGGCATAGTAGTATGTGTGTTCTTTGTGTTCTAGTGATGGTTCTCCTTGGTTTTGCATTCCATAGAAGGTCGTTAGGTCGGCGCTGCTTCCGGCTAGCCAGCACCCTCAAACCCCGTTTCAAATCTCGCTGCTCTGGTATGGTGGTCTTCTTCAAATTGGCGACGACGTCGAGCTCCCCCCTTGATGATCTCGGTGTCCAAAGGTGCATTTCCTTCCTATCGGATCCCCACCAGAGATCGACGAGCTTCCCCGATAGCCCTGTGCGTCGTCTTACAACACCTATAGTGTTATCTTCGTGGCACCTTTGTTCACTCCCTGACCCTGTGCGTCGTTTGATCCGATTGATTGCCGCTCGACGACCTACTGTCAACGTGTTCCAGGTGGTCCTCTTCCCCTTGTATTGGGATTTTACTTCGTGTGTTTAGATCTTTGGTCTTGGGGTTGTTGTATTGCGTATGGGGTTTCCGCATGCTGGTGGTGTCCGCCGACTATCTCCGGCACTTAGCGCTTTCGCGTCGGTAGCTATTGTACCTATTTACATATGAATGAAGGGAACTTTGTTTATTGTCAAAAACTGGTTGTGGTCCTTATACCGGCCATATATGCTATCCAATAGGTTCAGCAATTTGAATAACATATCTAATCAGTTCTCCAAATTATGAATGTGATTCATGTAATGTTGAGGTTAGACTAATTAACTCATGAGCTGCGGCTGAGGAGTTTGATCACCAAATTCTCAACCCTATCAATAATGCGAGCATCAATGTAATATTTGATGTTCAAATTAAGGTAACAAGTTAGACTCCGGACAAGATATCTCATGTCAATTTCATACTTTGCCTCCATACAAATTAAAAACATAAAAATATGTTTAGTACTTCACCATTTATTGCACATTCAAAAAAGTATATATTATTACAGTCAGAAACGTCAATGGAGAAGCTTGCTAGCTAGCTCGTCACAGCCACCGCCGGAACCGATATTGTGATCAGTTACCGGACATGTCGTCGACACCGCGGCAAGGACCGCGCCGCGCGCGCGCGCGCGGGGCAGCGTGCATTTAATGGCCGCTTTCCTGCGGGGGCTCCTCCGGGGGCTTAATTTCCTGCATCGTCGTCGAGCTGTTAGTCCGTCCCCACAAGCTCATATGCATGTATGCAACCCGCCTCCACGTCCTTCTCAGGTAGTTTCGAAACGTCGAACACCGTGCCCATGGCACTGTGCAGCATTTGACCCGTTGTTTTATTATAATATTATCTTTCTACAGAGCACCAGGTAGCAGCTGGTTGCTGGTTGCAGTGATCACTGCAGCGGCAGTACTCCCTGGACATGAAAAGCTAGGCAGGAGGCGATGAACGGAGAAATATTGTTGTCTGTGCATGCATGGTCCTGTTCCAATGAATTAGGGGGACCGCCACAACAAAGCAGGAGCAGTGCTTTGATTGGATGAGTTATCCAGAGGACCAAGGGAGAAAAACGTACAGGAGCCCCGCGCGCACTGTTCTCAGAGGCTTATGTATATAGAGTCTAAAGAGGATAGAGAAGGCCGATGCGATCAGGGCACAATCCGGATCTTTTATGATGGAGTTTGATTTGAAATCTTTAAGAAATTAAAACTCCAACCTGTCACCTTAAAAGTAAAATTTTAAAAAAAATTTCTCTTTAACTTGACAATTTTTACTCATAAGAGTTTTAATTTCCTGTTCAAACCTACTTGTGGAGGGATAAAGCTAATCTGATCTATTAAGACCTGCTCACCCGATCTATCAAGACGGGAGAGTATGGACTATATCTTGCAGACCCATGCAAAAGGAAGGGCATATGACTGATCCATCAGAACCCAATTAATTGTCTCCTCAACCCCTTCCAACATTCAATATATATATATATATATATATATATAGTCTTTGATTGTAAAAGGAAGCTCCATACTGTAACATAATTTAACATATACTGTCACGAAAGATAACACTTACTGTAATGAGTTACAGCTCTGTCAGGGACTAAAAAATAAATCAAATATTTGATAAGAACTCCTAATTAATTTACCCATATATATAAAGCAAGTATAAGCAACTCTTTGGGCCCATTGTTCTTAACCGACCCTTCACTCGTAGTAAGACTTACGTATGGGGTGGGCACAACCACGTCCACAACTCGACATGTTTCTGTTGTGCCAAGATAAGGTTTTATTGGTTGCCCAACATATCTATTCAGCATCAAGACATGGGCCATACACACCCCTTCTCGACCCTTTGGAGATCAGTAGTGACAGTATAGCTCCTCCCATATGCCCAACGACCCTCACCTAGCTAATGCCACTCAGAATGTGCTCCCAAACTACCCCCCAAGACTAAATAGTATAATTTGGAGAGGGGCAACATACATGAGGAACCTCTAGCATGCACACACTAAAAGAGAAGGGATGACGAACAAGGGAGGAAAAAAGAGAGGCAATTGAACTCTTAGGCACACAAGAGCACCTAGAGTCTTTATCTCTCTCCACCTGACCATTGATGTTCTAATTGATTCTCTAACATGGACGTGAAAGGATCCTCCTCGAGATATCTCTCTCCCTCTTGACGGCCATCAATCATTGTTTGTATAGATGTGAATGATATTTACATCATCAACAAATCTAAACGCTCGTAGAGATCAAATGATGGAAATTCATCGACCAATTTTTGAACCTCTAAACTACTTAACTAGTACAACTTTGTTTTTGAGGAATTTAGAATCAACCCATGGAAGGTTCGATCTCTA
This sequence comes from Colocasia esculenta, assembly GCA_014218235.1. Classification (NCBI taxonomy): domain Eukaryota; kingdom Viridiplantae; phylum Streptophyta; class Magnoliopsida; order Alismatales; family Araceae; genus Colocasia; species Colocasia esculenta. Next base: position 4,622,993 of record CM024761.1, read on the forward strand.
CATGCATTTGACTGTGTGCATATATAAATGTCCAAAGATCCCTTGGATCCGAGAGTTGTGAGATCCCATTGAACATAAGTCCCGAGAGAGTAAGAGTTCTCTCTATTGAGGTCAAGGCCATATTTGACAGGGGATAGGGGATCGGTTAGAAAGGAATATGAGTTGGGTTAGGGGAAAAATATATTTTGGTGGGAGAATTTTCTTAACTTGGATTTTTATAAATTAAAAGGGGGTAAGTGTGGAGTTTGCATATCCCATTTTTTTTGGTGGGTTACTTTCACCCCCCCTAACCCCTGGATTTTACTTTTCCTCTCCAAACATATTTTCTTTAAAATATGATTTAAACAACTCCCTGTTTAAATAATTGAGAGTTATTTATCTCATTGTTAAATGGCCCTTGGAAAAAGAAAAATGTTATAGGTTATTAAAAAATGGACCCGCATCATGTCATGAATTCTTCCAACCAGAATGGACTAATACTGCCGCGATCAGGACCGTGCCATTAAATCTTCGTATTGGTAGAAATCCGTCTTTATCGGAATTGCGTGACCGAGGTACATTTCTGTGTTCTCATCGCCTATCGATCGAGCTGACCTCCAAATGACTCTCCGATCATGCAATCCCATCCCAATCTCTGTCTTAATAACACTATCAATGACAAAGGGACGGGATCGCCGCAATTACTTACCAAATAATTTAGACCAATCACAGTCATGACGGGCCGGGAGATCCACATTCCCCTCCAAGGGGACAAGGTACAGGTGCGCAGCTGGCTCCCTGGCATGAATCCGCGGGAGAGAGGAAAGGAGGAAGCATGGTGGTGGGGATGGGGGCGTACGGAACGACTTGGCGGAGGGGGCACCCGCATGAAGACGACGCTTGCTTGAGCTCTGCTTCAGATTTAATGGTGGCCCAGTGGGGGAGGGGCTCACTTAATTACGACTAGCTAGCCAGCTTTATTTGTTTTCTTCTCGGTGCTGGACGGACCCACGCACGTGGGAGGAGGAAATGGTCCGTGCCTTGGACGGGGACAGGAAGCACTCTGTGCACGTGTGTGCATGCACAGTGGTGGGGAAGGACAGGGGGGATCGAGGGGGAGTTGTGAGGACCACGGAATGGATCGCCGGACCACGGACGACGTTTGGGAGATTCCAGTGCCGTTCGCAGGCAACAGAGGAGAGCTACGTAGTGGGAGTACTGGTCGTTCAGGGTGTAGTAAGGAAGAAGACGAAGCGTGTAGGGCTGTGGATGGGTACCCTGTCGAGGTGGTGTGGGTGTCTCTTCGTGGATGGGGTTTTCTGCACCTGCCATGGAGCTCACAGTTGCCATAGGTGTAGTACTACCAGAGTGATGATAGGACTACTCTTGTTCTTGATGGGTCATGGACTCATGGGTGTGGTTGGTGTGTAGAATCTGTTCCTTCGGCTTCGTACTGATCACCTGTAAACTCTCAGAATATTACTGAGAGTTAGTTCAGACGGTCAAAAGAGGTAGTCTACATCGATCTCTTTGTTGATCGATCGAGGTGTTGTGTTGGGGTTTCTTCTATTCTTCTTGTGCGGTTGGGATAACTTACAAACAAGTGAAACCCAATATCCTTGTGTAAATGAATAGGGGAATGAGACGTTTCACACATAGCAAAAGTAACTTAAAGTACATTAGCTTCAAGATAACTGAACAGGCCTATACAGGTATTCTTTAGTTTCATATTGAAAGATAGTGAGAATAATTATGTGCTTATCAACAAGAGCCTCACCTTTTCTCCCAAGAGGGTCCTTTTAAAGGACAAAACTCTAAGTACGGGGATAATATCTCTGGGAGGCACATTTAAATCACGTCTCTTCATTGGCGCCGTCTGTGGGAACGAACGAGAGGCCATGCGCCCTACCCGAGCGTCTCATTTTCATGAGACCCGCACACCCTTATCTTCACTGGGGAGCTGTGTAGAGGTATTCTTTAGTCCCATATTGAAAGATAGTGAGAACAAGTGTGTGCTTATCAGCAAGAGCCTCACCTCTTCTCCCAAGAGGACCCTTTTAAAGGACAAAAACCCTAAGCATGGGAACAATACCTCTTGAGAGGCACACTAAATCACGTCTCTTTAAGGCCAAACATTAATGCTTAGCTAGCTAGAAGAAAGTAATGGAGGGTAAACAATAGGGTAGGAAGACCGTTTGACGGCATGCATGGAATCTCCAGAGAGGAAGACTAATTGGTCAGGGAAGATCTATTTGCCATATCTTGAAGTGCTCTCTATAAGTAGCAAAACTTACAAAGACATTTAGTACTTCCTACATTATAATGTCCTCAAGAGGAAAGATGACGACTTAAGTAAGGAGATATTGCAATAAAAACTCCCATGCATATTAAAGAAGAAATTAATGTGTATTCTAACAGTGGCGGATCTTAAGAAGAATCCAATGTTTGTGATTCGATTCGATTTCTCAAGTTTTTTTAATTTACTTCAAAATTCAAGTCTAAAAAGTTAAAAACTCTTGTGGTGACCCTATTGACTTAGGCCGGATGACCATTATGTGACTTCACTAGATAAAATCATCCGAGTGACTCCACTAAATAAAATATTTGCATCCGCCACTGTATTTAAAGTTGTGCTTAACCTATTGAGGAGGTTTTTTCATTAATACTAATTAACTAATACAAAGCACATTTATACCTACGACAAAAAATTGTCAGTAATGTGAAAATATCGACTTGTGTCGTAGGTAAAGTACATGTAGATAATATTATTACCTATGACCATATCACAAGCAAAATACATGAATTTTACCTACAAAATTAAATGCCGTTGATTTTTTTATACCTACACTTCTTTCTTGCTTAGGTAAGTAAAGATATCAAAACCCTATGATCACATCATATTCACACACATTTCATATTTTAACAATCGCCTAAATATATCACAATTCATGTATATATCTCATCAACACATTCACTTTAACCCCATCCACCCATTCATATTCACTCGTGCACATTCACATTATCTCATTCATTCATACACTTCATCAACATAGCCACATTCATTCATTCAAGATTTTAGTCATTCACAACACTTTTCATATTAATGTCAAAATACATTCACAACATCTATCTGTCTAAAATTATATATATATATATATATATATATATATATTGCCATCGAAAGTTTATGGGACATTAATCATTTATTCAAAATGACATATAATTTCCATCCATGACATCCAAGAGTGCTCCACAATAAAAATTTTTAGAGAAGACTAGTTAGAGTTCCAAAATGACCGAAAATATATAATGCTAACCACTAAATAGTTGTTGTTTTGCCTCATCTAGCAGCACCTATATAGAAAGAAATACCCCTCAATGGTTGATGTTAGTGAAGCGACCAACTTTGGAAGTCAACTTAGAAGTGCCTCATATATAAAAGAATAACAAGCAAAACCAAACAACAGTAAGTAAAGGACCAAGTGGGAAGAAACCAGACAACAGTACTATTATGCAAATAATTATATATCTCATATGCATCCTTCTTCTCAAGTTTAGAAAATTTCTCCCCAAGATATTTTATATACCTCACTATTATGCCATGAAATTTCAACTTTAGTTTTCCAAGTCCAAGTCCAAGAATCAAACCCCCTTCAACAAGGATGGGTCACCTAGTTCATTCAAAACATTAATTGGCTCTCAGAAGGAAATGTTTCATCATATCCCCCTTTCCCAAATAAAGTGTTCAAAGAATGTTAAGGCACTCATTCCTCAAAGTGATAAAGATCATAAAGGATGGAGACCATAGTAACCATCATGTTACTAGGGGTGCCCATGAAGATTATGGAGACGACAATGCAATAAACATTTAACACCTGGTGCAATCTCTCAAACTCAACTTAGTATATTGGAATCAAAGGAAACACTTTTGAGATTCCAATAGATATAAAATGATTTTGCAATACATTGTGAAGGTTGAGATATAAACCATAGAAGAAAAGAAGTAAAGTTGATACCTACTCTGCTTTCAACCATAAGCGAGTCAACCTTCCAAAGTTCTTCCTGCAAATTTTTTCGTGCACCATTGCCCCTCTTCTCATACATTCACGGTTGTAGTAAGCAACATTTGTCTGCCTTTGACTTCACATACCTAAGATCATATTCTCAATGGGGACAAGCATCCCAGGAACATGCAAAATATTCCCTAATGATTGTAAAAAACATCACAAAATTCCAACAGAACATGATTATTTAAACCTATGACTACAAAGAATACATAATCCATGCCATCAATGATTGGCTATAGAGCTTAAACGGACGTCAAAGTCGCCATCGGGCCCAGTACCTAGACAACAACCAAGACATCAACAAGAAGCTCACGGATTTGACGATTCAACAAATCAAAAAGATCGAGCAATAGTAAATCGTTCCACACCGAAAACCTCACAAACATGATGATCTAGTTTTCCAAATAATAACCATAACAATAAATAGATGAGGTTTTCCCTCATGAGCTATTGATAAAAAAAAGGGGAAAAAATAAAATGGTGACTCCAAATCCATCCACCAGCTAGTAGTACAAAACTACAAAAGAAATCGAAGACATCTAAGCAAAGAAATGGCACAATAGATCTATGATTCCACCTAGGATCAAACTGACCATATGAGGCCTCTCCTTGATGACGATTAGTCGTTCTTCCATATCACCTGGCCTATTGCGGGTATGTGTTCGACGCCTAGACATCGACCTTCGAGTCGAAGTGGTGCTCCTCGTCTTACATGGTTCCTAGAAAAAAAAACACAAAACTACGCTCAGATCTGCAAAATTTCTAACTCTGATCCGACCACCACCTCCAACAACAAAGAAGAATCGATTGACTGATCGACATATAGATTCGAAGATCGAGAGCTCTTTTCTCCAATCGGAGGGGGAAGGTCCATCAATAGAGAGAAGGGGAGGAGCACCTATTGTGGCCATGCAGAGAGGCAGAGGAATGGTGAGCGCTGAAGAAGAAGGTGTGATTATATTAGCGCAAATTTAGCAAGGAAGAGTTTAGAAACATTCATCTCCAAATGGTTCCCCAAGGGATTTGCCGATTCACCCCGACCGCATGGGATTTCACAAATCCGCCCTAAAGTCATTGTTGCCGACGACATGGAGCTCCTATTGCTTGTCGACGTAGTACCTTGCGTACTTCTTGCAGATCAAATCGACCCGCTTCAAGATATCGATCTACTCACAAGGCAAAGGGAAGGGGAAGGAGAGAAGAAGGAAACGAGAGGAGGATATGGGGCGGAGATCAAGCTCACAAGGCGAAGATAGGGGGTGAGGATGGAGCACTGCAGCGACCATAAGGTGGCCGATGATGTTGAGGGCGGCGATGCATCACGACAACGCATTGGCAGGGTAGGGAATTATGGGAGAGAGAAAGAGAGTGCGAGAGGGGAAAAAGGAAGAGGCGGGGCTTCGAAAGGGAAAATGGAAAAAATGGAGAAGGAAAAAATTTAAAAAAAAGAGAAAAATGTTATATCTACTATTAAAATTATTGTTGGTATATTTTTATATATACCTACGACTCAATAAATATAATAATATTATTTATTCTAACATAGATAAATCTTTCTCATACTTACAACTATCTATCGTCTAGGTAAAAGGTTAAAAACCATTTTTTTTAGTAGTGACTTGACCAACTTAACCGGCTGCTGACGGGAAAAAAAGATAATAGCTAGAAATTGAAAATGGTGATCTTGTATCTTTGAGTACTGAGTAACAATGTAAATGTACGTAGAAGTAATATGGGCACCTTTTAGAGCTGAGAATAAATGTTCCTTTCACTCCATCAATTGCTTATAAATACATCTGACTCTTCAGTGGTGACAGATCGCCTCCACTAATAAACCCTCGTTCAAGATTAAATGCAGTGAGATGGGTTTGGACTTGGTTAGTCATCATCTTTGACCTAATATGGTGTAAAGCTTTTTAAAATCCCTTGTGCCTAGTTAAACGTAACTTGGCAGAAGATTTGTTTTTTGAAATTCCGTACAAAATAAGGGAAACATATATAACTTGACAGAAGAACTTTTCATCTCATATAAAAATATGGATATGTGACATTAGATGACTTCAAAATTATGTACCTATTGGGAAGGATATTTTACTACTTTGGTTTCACTCTTTTGATTGGTAGATACCTTAATTAGCTAGGACATGATCCGATGAACCTACCTTCAAAAGGCAGATTTAGTCAGATATTTAAGTCAAGATCACTGAAATTAAGTTGGCATTGAGTAGAAATTAGTCAAGAATTTTTTTCCTCCAAATTCCATGATACTTCATTATTAGATCTTGGTGAAAAGTGTTATCAGGATGAATGCATATGCTTTTACTTTGTATCTTCTATACATATAGTCATATTTGTTTCTGATACTTTCTCTTATTCCTTTTGGCCTCCAAGAATGAAATATTGAGGTAAACATTAATATATGTTCTTCTAGAGAACTTTAGAGAAGGACACGAAATTTCCTTTTGGGGTGTGGGGGAAGGGAAAGAGAACATAAGAATGATATGAATCATCATTTGAATTGAGCCCCTGTGGAATATTTTTTGTTGTTATATAACTCAGTGATCAAAGGCCACTGAAAATTAAGTCTGCCCCACATCATGTACTCATTTTTATTTGTTACATGGTATTCCGGCGAAAAAAAATGGCAATCGCAACTTGGTGACATGAACAGTACTCAGATGGAATATTTCCAAAAAAATGAAACTTTCTGCATAATTTTGTTTTATTTTTAACTTTGATTGATAATTCTAAACTCAACCTTTGGAAAATGAGATAAAAAGGTGTAGTTGGAGAAAATATAATATAATTATCTAAGATGGTATTGTATGATTTATCTGTTTCTAGCTTGCCTAATTGGAATGGTTCACATATGTGTACTTATCTTTTCTCCATCTCTTGGCCACATTGGATGTAAATTAGAACGCCAAGGCTAAGTCCTCCTCAGCTAACTTTCCTACTCCCACTTCCCCATATTGTATAACAATTGCATGACAGTAGTAATAGATTGTAATGGAGATGAGCGGCCTCAGGCCTAACCCATCATCATATGGGAATGTCATTTCCTGATGGGCACTTCACCCTGCCGCCCAATTAAGATCTCTTGACCCCAAAACATTGCCCCCACAAGGAAAATAATTTACATATTAATTTCTTTATTCGAAGGCATATGCTGCCTCTGTGTGTGTGTGTGTTGCTTAAATGGCTGAAAAGACGGCATGGTTGCAGAGCTGAGGACTTGCAACAATGCACATTCACATCATGTTCCCTTGGGGACCCCCCTCCCCACCGCCCTCAACCTCTTCCTTCGTATATGAGATTTTTCTATGAGGAGTCTCTCTTCCCACTCCCCACATCAATGTGCTAGTGGCGAGCTAGACGTACATGTGACCACATTCCTCATGAGCCCGGCCGTTAATTGCAATAAAGGCTAGCTCGATGGCTGGCTTGTTTCCATCAGGATGCCACATGTATGGATGTGAACAGTTATCCCAAACGTGAATTTTGGTCTGAACTGTGGGTGGATTTTGGAGGAGCTAAACTTGGAGAGGTAGCTGCAGCTGGAAGATGTAGGGGATTTTGGACCAACCACAGACAAATTAAATAGATTCTTTCGATACTGACATCTTTTGCCACTTAATAACTGACCATTGTATGATCTTCTTCGTTGTTTGAATCCTTATGAAGAAATCTAGCTAGGAACTCATTGACATTAGTAACTCCGCCTAGCTATATAATATCTATTTTCAAACCCCTACAATCGTTTCGGTATTAGGAAATGCTTGGGTCGTTGGTCTAGCTACTTATCCCACAGAAGACAAATTAACAGTACTACTTATAACGTTCGTTCTTTTAGACTTTGATGTCATGTGAGGAAAAGGGGGGGGGGGTGTTTAATCTCTATGTCGGCGACTAATTAGCCCCATATAGAGGATAAAACAAGTCGCACATCTGCTAGACAAAATGTGGGGAAACGGAGATCAACCTATAAACCATAGCCATCCCCACTCCTTCACAGGGGAGACAAGGCACCGAATGGTTCCATTATTAGATGTCCCACATCTAACTGTCTCTAACCATTAGATGTACTTCATTTAACAGCGTTGCATTAACCTCATTAACATGTTTATTATGGTTTTGATCTGTCGCAAATACTTGGCGTCTTTGATAATCCCAAAATATGGATACATGAATACTTGTCTCTAAGTCACAGTACTGTATTTCCCGTTGTCAGAGGGAGATTATATTTAGAGTAGCTATATATGTTGTGTTGATCACAGCACGGTACTGCTTCCATGATTCGCACATTTCTTTCATATTTGCAAAATATGCACCATGTATGCATGCCACCCATTTCTGCTTCGATCTACACACTCTAATCACAGTGCACACCCGTTTTAAAGGGAGAGAGAGAGAGAGAGAGAGAGAGAGAGAGAGAGAGAGAGAGAGAGAGAGAGAGAGATGACGTGGTAGATATATCTAAACTCTGGATGGTCTAGTTATAAAAGTTTGTGGTCACCACAATTAGGTTCTAAAACATCTTTTACAAGTTAACCCATGGACTGTCATTGGAAGAAACGTCGTAAAGTAAACTAGGTTAAGGACCCAAGGTTAGAATAACTAGAAGAGAATATAACAGGAAAACTAGGTTAAGGACGTGTTATTTTATCGAACAGTTAAGAGAAAAAAAAGTGGTAGATAGAGATCACGTTGTGAGACCCACCACCAACGCTATATATGTGGGTGCCAACGTCTAGACAATGACGGATGAGAATAACCGGTACCATATTCTAAAATATTCTAGTATTGTCATGTTAAGTTATTGAAATATGAACTCTTATTCGGACATGGACGTAACAACTGGTATCATTTTTACTACACAAGATCATAAAGTATTGTGGATAGTACCGTGTACAAGTTGAGGAGAGATTTGACACCGGTGTATGTCGATGTCGAGGGCTCTGTTATATGTACAAATGATGGAGTTTGAATAGGGGGAATTTCGATCTTCTGGTCTAATTCGTGATCAGGTCGAATTGTTAAAATTTATTTTAATAAGTGAAAGTTTAATTACTAAATAAAAATCTACCGTCGAGAATTTAGTTATCAAGCGAGACCTACGAAATGCGATGAGTTTCTAATGATCTACTGACTTAACGAAGTCCTCTTACCTTAGCATTGAGGCCAGAACGAATCCCTTAAGCAACTGTGTAACTTTCGTGATAACATCTTAATATGTGTTCAAACAAAAAATTAGTTTGACTTACATCCACCTGTTAACTTAGAAAATCTTAGCTTGAAAGTCTAATCTTCTTAGTAGATCCTATTTCGACAACTGATAAGCTCGGTGGGGTACGTTTATCCCAGCAAGGTCTTAACCTGGCGAAGCCTTTACGTTAATGGAGGTGAAACGATAGACACTCTTGTCTAATAACTTGATTAGTAGATCTCACATAGATGATAGTTATCTAGAATGAGTGGAACCTTAAGAGGATAATTATGTGTCAACCATGATCTTCGTGGGTATTGGAGTCCATGATGACTACTATCTTGTGGTTACACTTACGGCATGACGTTAAGTACAGTTATGTCGCATGAAATCATCTTAGAGATTTGACCATATTTAAATCTCAAAATAAGTCTCTTCGATAAGAGATAAAATAATTCTACACTCTAATATGGGAGCAATGTAATCTCAAGTTGACTCACTCTCTTACTCTTACTTTTGTGAATAGTTACTTAGATATTGGAAGAGTTTTTCTTAAGTCCTAATTCTAGGTATCCTGATGGGTCTTGGTTCCTCCTTACATATCATCATCCATGACGAGATTCACCGGCGTCATCATTTCCCAAATCCCAAAGCCATTTAGCTGTCGACATTATGCATCATAATTTGGAGCTTATCCCACAATAATTAGGTATCTTTAATTAGATCTATTTAACATTAATCACTTGTAAATGTGAGATTTATTGTTAGAATATACAGAGAAGAATCCCCCTAATTAGAACGAATTGAGATTTATTGTTAGAATATACAGAGAAGAATCCCCCTAATTAGAACGAATATGTACATACTTATAGATTGATCATAATTTTGCAAACCCTGACAAAGAAACATCATGCATTTATTATTAATATATATGTAGTTCTTTGCTAGTTAGCTAGAACTTAACATCAAGTGTACATCTCTTTCCATCATATACTTTGGAAATTGAATAAGTTGACCTTTCTAAATCTGACTATACAGGTTAAAACGTTGAAGAGGTCCATATACTGCTGAATCCCAAATCAATAGAATGCAACTCGATCTAACGACTAATGACCTCATGATAACATAAACAAATAGTCATGGTTTTAATTAACGCCAACAACTTCTTGGATTAAGAGCACGCCCAACAATAGTCTCCCTCACTTCGTACTTCTTCCCCTACCAAACTATATACATATGTATTAGTACGGTACCTCTCCGGCATTATTATATAATCGTAATAAAGATTAATATATAATAATAGCAGTGATAATAATAATATAAACGATTATATGAGCGCAAACCGATGCTTAATGTTAGTTTGCTATAAATATAAACGTTAAGTGTGACCAGAGTTGACCCAATGAGGTCCCGAGGGATACATATAGTTTACTCCCGTTGGATATGGGTGGTTAGAAACTTAATTAACTTAATTAGGATTCACGTTGCAGTTTAAGCAAGTTTAATAGAAGATTAAGGGGATGATCATGTGATATATATTGAGAAAAGAAAACTTTAAACACGTTGTCCGTACGCGTTTACATATTGGGTTTGATAACCACGTGAAAAATTGAATATTAATTTGTGCTGTCCCCACCTCACTATTAAAAAATAAGATATGCCAGATTGATTGCTATATGAATAGAGAAGAATATTATTAGTCACATCCCCTAACTACTAGAAAAATAGGTATGACGGCTGTCATATTCAGTTGATAATAGTCGTTGATATATGTTAATAATATTTATCAGCGGTTGATTGTACCTATTAATGTACGTTGAGGATATGTCAGCGGTTGATTTATAACCGTTGACATATTGATGAGGATACGTCAGCGGCTAAGATTGGCCATTGACATATATTTGAACATATGTTAGCAGCGGCAACTTGTCATTAACATATGTCATTCACAGCCACTAAAATTATATATATGGGCATATTTCAGCAGTACATGTGATTGGCCGTTGATATTTGTTGAATGTATGTCACTAGTGTCTTTTATCTATCGACAAATGCTGACAGATGTCAGCAACTAAGTCAAGCCACTAACAAATAACATAATATTCATTTTCGGTCAACCAATGGATGAGGATTGGTTGACCGACTCTAGATTGACCAATCTACTGTAAAATTGGTTGACTGAATCGGGCAAACGATGTGAACGGCTTAAGTCAGTTTGACTCTAGTTTTTATACCATATGTAAGCCAACGGACAATGTCTGGTGCGGTCTTTTTGGACTCCCCTTGCATTCTTCATCTGGGCGGAGGAAAGACGACTAGGACAATGTACTATATATTATTTGTGTGCACTCTTGGCTGGAGGAGAGAACATCAACGAACATGCTAGTTATACTTTAACATGTCTCATAAATGTGCTTAACATAGTTATGTATTTAATTTTTTATTTAGACACATTATAAATATTATCGTTAGCTGCATGACCCTCTTCCTACACAGAAGATTGAAGTGGGACATTGATAGTCATATACAGTAGATGCTTCTAATTACATGTTCATGTATGAGCAATCGAATGCGTCAATCAGTGCATGATTGATCAGATTGAAGTACTATTTGATATTTTGTATATTGATCAAGTACAATTGATTGTTACATGGTTGACGAGGCAATCTGATCTTCATTGGATTAAGGTGTACCATGTGATTGTTACTTACTCCTGTGATTGTTACTTACTCCAAGGTAAACAAATTCACACACTGGGTCCTATTTTCACAAAAACAAATTCACCCACTAAGTCTTATTTTCACAGAAAGGGTGATCGAAACACACCAAAATAATTCGACGGAGTTTTAGGACATCATAGCTGGGTGTTTGTGATACAACTGGACCATGTGAGGATCCATGGGCAGATGAGACTTACAGATGCCTCAATAAGACAATTCTAGTATAACAGAAGAAATATTCGACGGAGGGTTTCAATCTTCACCGAGAGATGTTCAATAAAATGTCACAATAAAAGTATGCCATGCAAGGTGACATGGTTCAAATAGCGAGAAAAACACAGTATTATCATCACAAAATAATTAACAAGCTAATCATGGCAAGAGTTTATCACAAAAATAATGTCAAGTTCAAGAGAAAAAGAGACTAACATGATAGTACAATTGGTGGAATTTTTTGAAAGAGAAATACTTAGTGTAAGAACACACTTGCATTCAAGTTGCAAGAGGTACCTTCCATTGGTCCACTTAAGATGGTTCATTGTGCACTGACACATCATTTTATGATTATGAGCACAACCTAAATATTTATGTGCCCAACCTAAAATTTTATGAGCCCTCTTGTAATTGAAATGTATGTGCTCTCACACTAAACATTTCTCTTATTGAAATAATTGAGACATGATCATAGTTCAAGTATGCACGAGAGAATCAAGTGATAGGTACATGATAGAATTCACTTTATTGGGTTAGGGTTTAGGCAAGAAGTTGACCCATTACTTAGTATATTTAAGCATATTTAGCTTAATTTGATTATGAATAATTGGACATTCCAAATTTTATAATATGTTCCTCTTTTATTCTTATTCCAAGCTTTTATTTGCCCAATAATATTTTGTAAATTTATATTTAGTCTCTTTATAGATTTTTATTTTCGTATTTCTCCTTATTTCTTTAAAATTTTCAATTTATTTATTGCCAACTAATCTGGGTTGTTATATTGTGCACATAGAGTACGGTGATAAATATTTAAATTATTATATTTTTTCAATACATCTTTTTATCAGTGGTCGAAAAAGTCATTGACATATGCTAAGAATCGATTCTCTAAAGTTGTTGACAGATCATATATCAACGGCTACTTAATTTGATCGCTGCCACATATTTATTAATATAGATAAATATGTCGATCTCTCTTATATCCGCGGTCTAGTAAAAACTACTGATATATCTTAAAGAGAAAGATTTAGTACACTTTCGTATTACACTTTAAGTACAATATGACTAGATAATAATCTATGTGACTTCTAATAATTGGGTTGTCACTTTATCACTCTCCATGTGAGAGGTGCCACATGAACTATTATCTAATCATATTACACTTAAAGTGTAATACAAAAATACATTAAGTCTTTCTCTATCCTAAGTCGTCTCTATCTCACCGCTGACATACACGTTTGTTAGCGTGTTTAAGACTTTTATGGGCGGTTGTATCTATGTTTTGTAGTGCCTTCAAAGTAACAAGGGGCATCTCGGACAGATTCCTCTTTTTCTTCTCTCTTAAGGGCATTTAGATATATTTCTCGGAGTTAATGTTCTTATTTCTGATATCAGCATTTAATCACCTACAAATTAATGATGCAAATTTGTGCGTGACAGACTTAGGTGACCATTTTTTTTTAATCTTGATCAAAAGGCAGTTTAATTGTTTTTTTTGTGATATATGCATTAATACATAAGGTACGATAGAGAGATTACTATAACTAGGATATCTCTAATTTCTCTTAATTGCATCTATAAACTCTCAACTGCTATTGTCTAACTTGAGTACCAAAGGACCCTAACTCGACATGCGCACGTTCCAAGGTAAGACCACCCAGCACAAGTATGCCATTTATTTGAAGTAAAATAATTTGATGACATTATTTTATAACACATGTATTTGATATTTTTTTTAAATTTATGTCATATAAAAGTATCAAATATATGTGTCAAATATATTGTACCTTCACCTCCAACTTCCCTTATTATATACTAGCGCCATAAGTAAAAAGAGAGGAAGAACAGAGTCGAGAGCTCTTAATTATAATTCTCGGACCTCTCTCTCTCTCTCCTCGCTTTTTTTGTTTTTCTCGATGGCCAACTTCAAATTTTATATCAAGTCAGCCGTAAAAACATCATCTTAAGATCGACTTCTTTACCGAAACACTTTGACATTGGTCCAACAACAACAAATTTCGTTCTTATCCTTCAACATCATTCTAAGAACCTACTCTCGGACCAATGGAGTCGACCTAGTCGATCTTTGTGAGTTTTGCGGATCGGCCCCATCGGAACCTTTCTCGAGCTCGACAGGAGAGCCCCTAAATTGTTTGTCTTCATTTAATTAAGAATCAAAGTTCTGAAAATTCAAGAACTACAACATGGCAAATAGTAATCTTTCTCCACATTCTATCCCACTATGCCAACATATATATACATATCTCGAACAGTTAACTGGATCAGCTTTTATAGAGGACATAACTCGGGTCGATGGAGGCATTAATAAACATCACGATTGGAAGGATTAATCTTAGTTATTGGTAAATGGAGAACTTAATTAGAGTTCATTTTTACTTAATCATATTATATAAAGTTTCCCCTTTATATTATCTCTGTCTCAATTGGGTATCCTTTCGTACGAAATTAACCATCAAAGTTCGAAATTCTTATATTAAAAAGCAGATTCACACAAATATATATCATTGTACCTAAAGATTCCCAAACTTGGGACGTCTTCTTTAGAATATATATTAATTAGAACAAAAAAAGAGAGAGGGAAAAATCCAACTAACAAGCGTGCCACAATTAAGTCTTTTTGGGATCATGAATGATGAGTTCATGATGATGGGTGGGAAGAGCTAAGGCTTAAATAAATAGCACACAAGTGCACAGTTGGGGCATTAATTAAAGGCTTCACAAGGAGCTGGCCGGGGTTGCAGCAGACTTGTCCCCATGTGGGGGCGCCACCGAAAATATCACGTTTTGGGGGGTCCAAGCTCACGCTCTTTTGTTCCCACTCCAGCATGATTGCCAATTTGCGTCACATTTTTCAATATTTTTTTTCAAAAAAAATGAGAAAGACTTATTATATTTGTATATTGTACTTTAAGTTAATATGATTAGGTAATAATTTATATGGCACTCCTCACATAAGGAGTGATAAAGTGACAATTTAATTGTTAGATGTCACATGGACTTGTTATCTAGTCATATTGCACTTAAATGTAATATACAAGTGCAATAAATTTTTCTCCAAAAAAAATATTCTCTCTTTATAAAGTTTTATCTTTTTTTCCAGAGAAGAATTTTTTTGAGAGATTTTTTTTTGATTTTTTTCATAAACATATTTATTTTCACGATGTGACGACTAAATTATATACCTCTACATAGTCTCTAGAGAGGAGATAACGATGTGTGAATCTTATTATAACAAAATCTTTCGGCGGCAAATACGGTCTCATGCTCGATTCTCACATACGGCGTCACTGATAATGCATGAAATTTCAACATATCCTCCGAGAGATATTTTCTGTGTTCGGAACTTTGTTCTTTTTTCTAGAAAAAAAATAACTTGGGAGAAAAATAGATCTTACGTATAAGTAAACACTTATCTACATCTAATATAAGATTAAATTATATCTCTACATATCTATATATACATGTATATGACGCCCCCTTCTTCATGTGCCTCTGTTTCATTCATTGGTAGGACAAGGGAAGTGATTAATTAAGTTTGGATACTTACTTGCATGTCCACTACACAAGTACTTCTAAAAGATGTTGATGAATTCATGTGCTCTGAAACTGTTCTCATCATAATTATTTAGATCGTTTTAGTTAACCCACAATATGCAAATACTAGTTTTTGAGTATGTGCAAAGGGCCACTCCAAAGATTGGGTACCGTGGAATCTAACATGATTAATTAGGCTAATCCTGAAAGATTAGCTTTTCTTATTCAAATGTCTCACCGGATCATCTCTGACCTTAATTTGAGCACTAGCTAAATAGAAAGAGGGGCTAAGAATAGATATAAAAAGGGTATAGAATTAAGTCACTTGATTATTCTCCTATGGATGGATAATATATATGCCGGCCGAAAAGATGATATAAAGAGTGTTGAGCAAGAGTAGCATTCTCGAAACGTACTATAATTTTTTGTGCTTAGATATGTCAATTGTCCAGCTCTTGCGCTGAAGGGGTGAGAATAATCTGGAAGGGGTGAATATATCAGCGATATTTGTGCACTCATATTTACGACTTGGGGAGGAGTTCTCGCGCCGAGTTGAACACAACTTCTGATCACCATGATTGGCCGACTCCGTATTGTAGTCTCACCAGCGATTCACGTGATCGAGTGAGACGTTACTGCTAAAGAACTTTGGAAACAGCGAGATCGTCGGCTGGAATCGCAATTTTAGAGTGCGAAAGGGAGGTTTTTCGAATAGAAATGACGTCTTATCGCCAAAGGAAATAAGAGACGACAAGTGCCTCTGAGTGCAGATTCCAAATTGGGGTCTTATAAGCGATTTCGATAACAGAGCTGAAAGTTATGCCTGTTTGATAGAAGAGGTGTCCGTATGCGATCGCATCGGAAGCGTGCGACCACACTCCCGGAGTGAAATTTGGGCGACGAACCGGAAATCTCCGAATCTGACCTTGTGCCGGCCGGGTCGAAGTGTCGATTCTGAATTGGGGACTCGCGGGCGGTTCCGATCGCCGGGCGAAGAAATATTCGCATTTTATCGAAGGGCTGCACGATCAGTGTACTAGTACAGATGCTCCGCAGTTGAATTTCTGCCTTGGATCAGAATTCCGTGAAACCAACGTCTTGTCGATCGTCTCGAAATGCCGATTCTGAATTGTGATGACAAAAGTGATTCCGATACCCGGGCAGAAAGTTATGCCTAATTCTTTCGCTGAAGGGATGAGAATAATCCGGAAGAGGTGAATATATCGGTGATATTTGTGTACCCATATTTACGACCTGGGGAGGAGTTCTCGCACCGAGTTGAACACAACTTTCGATCGCCGTGATAGGCCGACTTCGTGTTGTGGCCCCACCAGTGATTTGCATGATCGAGGGAGATGTTACTGCTAGAAAACCTTGGAAATGGGGAGATTTTCCACTGTAATCACAATTTTGGAGTGCAAAATGCAGATTTTTCAACTCGAAAATGATGTCTTATCGCCAAAGGCAATAAGGAACGACGAGCACCTCTGAGTGCCGATTCTGAATTTATAAGCGATTCCAAAAATCGAGCAGAAAGTTATGCCCGATTGAGCGAAGGGGTGTCCATATACGATCGCATCAAGAGCTTGCGACCACACTTCCGGAGGCGCCGAAGAAGAAATCTCAGAATCCGACCTTGTGTCGACTGGGTCGAAGTGCCGATTTCGAATTAGGGCCTCGGGGGGGGGGGGGGGGGTGGTTTCCCATCTCCGTGCAAAAAATATATGCGTCTTAAGGAACTGGTGCGCGATCGGTGTACTAGTACACACGCTCCGTGGTGGAATTTCATCTGCGGAACGAAATTCTGCGAAACCAATGTCTTGTCGACCGTCTCGGAATGTCGATTCCTAATTGTGGTCACATATGCGATTCTGATACCTGGGCGGAAAGTTTTGCCCAGTTCTTTCACTGAAGGGGTGAGAATAATCCAGCGGGGGTGAATTTATCGACAATGTTTCTACACCCATATTAACGACCTGGGGAGGAATTCTCGCGTCGAGTTGAACACAACTTTCGATCGCCTTGATAGGCCGACTCCGTGTTGTGGCCCCACCAGCGATTCACGTGATCGAGGGACACATTACAGCTAGAAAACCTTAGAAACGGGAAGATCGTCGGCTGGAATCACAATTTTAGAGTGCAAAATAGAGGTTTTTTTGACTCTGAATCGACGTCTTATTGCTAAATGCAGTAAGGGACGACGAACGCCTCTAAGTGCTGATTCTGAATTGGGGTCTTATAAGCGATTCTGATAACTGAGCGAAACGTTATGCCCGTTTGAGCAAATGAGTGTCCATATGCGATCGCATCCGGAGCCTGCGACCACGCTCATGGAGAGGAATTTGGACGTCGGACTGAAAATCTTTGAATCTGATCTTGAGCTGACCGGGTGGAAGTGCCGATTCCGAATTGCCACTTTGCGAGCGGGTCCGATCATCGGAGAAGAAATATCCGCATCTTACTGAAGGGGTGCGCGAATGGTGTACTAGTACACAAGCTCAGTGGCAGAATTTCGGCCTCAAAACGGAATTCCACGAAACCAGCGCCTTGTCGACCGTCTTAGAATGTCGATTCTAAATTGTGGTCACATAAGCGATTCTGATACTCGGGCGAAAAGTTATGCACAGTTCATTCGCTGAACGGGTGAGAATAATCTGGAAGGGGTGAATATATCGACGATGTTTGTGCACCCATATTTACGACCCGGGGAGGAGTTCTCTCGCCGGGTTGAAAACAACTTTCGATCATCGTGTTAGGACGACTCTGTGTTGTGGCCCCACCAGCGATTCGCGTGATCGGGGGAGACATTATTGTTGGAAAACCATGGAAACGGGGAGATCGTCGGCTGGAATCAGAATTTTGGAATGCAAAACGGAGGTTTTTCGAGTCGAAAATGACATCTTATTGCAAAAGGCGATAAGGGACGATGAGCGCCTTTGAGTGCCGGTTCCTAATTGAGGTTTTATAAGCAATTCCGATAACCCAGAGGAAAGTTATGCCCGTTTGAGAGACAGGGTGTCCGTATGCAATCGCATCGGGAGCCTGTGACCACGCTCACGGAGAGGAATTTGGACACCGGACTGGAAATCTCTGAATCTGACCTTGAGCCGACTGGGTCGAAGTGCCGATTCCGAATTGGCGTTTCGCGATTTATTCCGATCATCGGGCGAAGAAACATCTGCATTTTACCGAAGGAGTGCGTGAATGGTGTACTAGTACACAAGCTCCGCGATGGAATTTTGGCCTCGGAACGGAAATCCACGAAACCAACATCTTGTCGACCGTCTCGGAATGCCGATTCTAAATTGTGGTCACATAAGCGATTCCGATAACCGGGCGAAAAGTTACGCCCAGTTCATTCGCTGAATGGGTGAGAATAATCTGGAAGAGATGAATATATCGGCGATGTTTGCGCACCCATATTTACAACCTGGAGAGGAGTTCTCTCGCCGGGTTGAAAATAACTTCCGATCATCATGTTAGGATGACTCCGTGTTGTGGCCCCACCAGCGATTCGCGTGATCGGGGAAGATGTTACTGTTAGATAACCACAGAAATGAGGAGATCGTCGGCAGGAATCAGAATTTTGGAATGCGAAATGGAGGTTTTTCGAGTCAGAAACAACATCTTATGGCAAAAGGCGATAAGGGCGATGAGCGCCTTTAAGTGCCGATTCCGAATTGGGGTTTTATAAGCGATTATGATAACCCAGTGAAAAGTTATGCCCGTTTAAGACACGGGGTGTCCGTATGCGATCTGTAGCAACCTTGATTTTTCGAATCAAGAAAAATAAAAATTTTATTCAATAAATGAAATAAATTGATTTAATTAGAATAAAGGGAGAATAAATAGAAATTGAGTGAAATAAAAAGGAATTTGAGTAATACCCATTAAGTTAAATTATTAGCGGGTTACTCTAATAACCCAAACCCAATGGAATGGGCCCAAATAGGGATAGCCCATCATGGGATGAGATTTAAATTAGTGAAATTCGTATCTAATTAATTACATAATTGGAAAAGGGTTAAGATAAATACTAAATAACTCATATATATCTTAAATAAGAGTCCTTACCTTACCCTAACTCCCCACCCACGAAATTGGATCCCTTCCCAACTCTATTAGGTGGATAAATAAGAGAAAGTGAGAGATAAATGCCAATTTTCGGAGTTGGATGAGAAAGAAAGAGTTTTAGGTGATTTAGAACTCTATAAGCCATCAAAATACCGCCCATTTGACCCTAGCACCCCACAATTTCGTGCTAAGACTTTTGGAGACGAAGAGGAGAAGATCTGGACCAAGGAGCAAGGAAGGAGAAGGCTTGGAGCAAGAAGGGTTCTCTTATTTTCGTCATTCAAACTAAGGATTTCTTACTTCACGAAAACGATAGGCAATATCTCAAGCAAAAATTGTGAAATAATTACCCTAGGTAGCCTTCATGTACCTCTTAAAAAGTCCTATGGTTTCGTTATATTCCGTTCATCCATTTGGGCGAATTTAATTCGTGAAATCTTACTGTCACCATGAATCCGAATCTCATGTTTTCTCTAATACCTTGCACGTACTTGTTCTCATGCTATGAGAAAATTCTCATTGATACTACCATGTAATAGCTTTCAAACGCCTCTAGTTATGTGCTATTTCGATCTCCCATGAGGGAGAATTAATTCATTGAATCCCTATCAGATACATACACCCTACCCTTCATGATTGCTTGTGAACCCCGTTCATGCTTGACTTCAGATCATGATAAAATTATCATAAATACTACTTCTTGTTAGCTTTTAAACTCCCCTAGTTTCGTAATTTTTTGTCATGTATACATCTTTAATTAATTTGTTGAACCCTGACTGCATCGGTTTAGGTCACTGAAAAGTAACCTAATCAATGCAGGTCTAAACCTTGTCTATTTTCAAATTAATCGTGTATGTTGATAGATATACATGTCTACTTTCGTTTAAAACTAGTTTCGTACTTTTTGGATCACCGTGCTATTTTATATAAAATTTATAACGTCCCTGTATCAACGAGGACTCGCCCTGGGAAAAAGAGAAAAAGAGCAAACCCACCTGTTATCGCGACGGCGCGATCCGCCGCGATAACAGGCGTGTCGCGGTCGGCCTTCAGGTCGCGTCATGAATGCGACGGGCCTCGCCGCCGCGTTCTCAACCCGAACCGGGCCAGGCCGGCCGGTTCGCCTGTCGCGCCAGGCCGGACCACCGCGGACAGAACCGCGATGGGATACCTCGTCGCGACCCGATCAGTAACGCGCCCTTGCACCCCGTCGCCTTCTTGAAATTTCGGCCAGAACAGATAATTGTGCTTATATCCCTACTGATTAGTCTATATACTTCTTAATTAGCCATGATTAACCCATGTTATAATTGATTCGACTTGGTAAATTAATAATTAACATTAATGATATACATTTAATTATTTAAAATGACATTTGCACGACTTGTCATATGCTCAAGATTTCTTTACACTTGCACATACATAACATTTTAAATTGCCATTTGACCTTGATAAATTATGCAATAATGTATTGGGTAAATTATCGAAATAAATGACTAAATTACCCTATTTTGTTAAATACAATTGTTTCTATTTTTACTCGTGCATTTTATCTACCGTTACCGTTTTCCCTCGGCCTTCGAGCACTCGAGGCACGACGGACCCGTTTTTACACACTTTCCCTTGACTTGGACCACCTCTCCACCGGGAATACTCTCGATTGGACCAGGGACTCCTTGTCAAGACCTCCGTAAGTCTTCTTGGCTTTGGCACACGTCCTTAGTCAACGAGCTGGTTGTACCTCAAAACCCGTTACACCTTAGGGATCAGTACGATCCATACCTTAGTATATTCCTTCTCGTCTTGAGTTCACACCGGACCACCTGACCCGTGTACACAACACGGCTAAGGGGCGGTTGTGACTTCTACCAGACTGCCGGCACCCGACTTGGTGCTGTGCAACCGTTACTATCGTGTTTATCGTCATTTTACGATTGTACCCCTCTCATCTACAGTCTCTTTACTCTCATCTGTTCACGTTCTCTCTACAATCTCATCTATCTCGTCTAGTACTCTCTTATCTCTTCTTGGTACTCTATTGGCCATTCGTGTGATTGTCTAAGATAAAAGAAATGACTAATGCCAGCGCAATAGGGCCCGATCAGGTCCTGGGAGGAGCGCCCGAAAAGTGCCAGTACCCATGGGAGTTAAAATGATCATAGGATGTGTTACGGCATGCATCTAGCGCCATTTTACTATCTAGATTAATCTATGACAATCAAAGTGCTATCTCTACAAGTGCAAGCGTGATCGTTACTAGTGCACCGTTGTGCAATTTACATGTTATATCATTACATGGCCATTCTATTATCGTTCTCGTTGTACTATTTTCTGTGTCAGTTGCAATTGTTCTCTCGTTATCGTGACATGCTCTACATGACTTTACTCTCTAGTTAATCTGCCTTTAAGATGTTAACCATTTAAAGCATGCTTGTGTTCATGAGATATTAAGTCCTACTGGGCGTTATTCGCTCATCCTGCGTATTTATTTAATGTGTTTCAGGTGAGTCAGATGATGACCACACTCACGAGAATGGGACCGATGAGGAGACTCAGGAGTGACCATTCAGCAAACCGTGCTGTCTAGTAGTAGTCAGTTAGTATAGTTATGAGTTAGTGAGTCAGATATTCATTTATGTAATAGTTTGATTTTGAATAAAGTACTCTGGGCCCTAGTTTTGGCTCTGATACGTTGATGTATTAGTCAGTTTATGAAGATGTTGAGTTATTAGTGAATGTAATGGAGATTGTTGAATTATTAATGAAATTTGAGTTTATTTGGTATTATACCATTTGTGCAATGGTTTGCATTTATTTCTCGCTTTGTACTATTTAATAACTGTAATCCCGCTCCGATATTCCGCGTCGGGGCGTTACAGTTTTGTGGTATCAGAGCCTAGGTTATTCTTAAGTATAGGATGATCTAGGTTTGACCTGCCTTGACTTAGAGTCTAATTCCATACCTATGTGAGATGGGTAGAACCTTGGGTAATAAGATAAAATGGATACACACACGCACAAACTTAGTGCAAACTCAACGACTTACATTTAAATTCTCTTTTGAAGGAACCTAAATATCAACAATGGCAGCGGAGCGTGCTCAACTCCGTGACATGCAACACACGATTCAACAACTCACTCAAGCTTTACTTCAGGCTGCTGGAGCGAACAACAATAATAACAACAACCGAGCAGCTGGTGATTTACATAGAAACTTCCGCAACCTGAACCCGCCTCGATTCAGCGGTACCATAGACCCTGATGAGGCCGAGAACTGGCTCAAGGAGATTGAGCGTATCTTTCGTGTCATGCAATGTGCGAATGGAGATAAGCTTTTACTTGCCACATTCCAGCTTGAATGGGACGCCCGTGCGTGGTGGGAGTCCATTGAGGCCACACGGGCAAATGCTCAGTTTACGTGGAATGAGTTTAAGGAGCAATTCAACTCCAAATATTTTTCAGAAAGAGTTCAAGAAAGGAAAGCCGCCGAGTTCGCCGCTCTGAAACAGAGAAACCTAACGGTTGCTGAATATGAGGCACAGTTCTCTCGATTAGCTCGCTACGCCAATCATCTGGTTAGTACCCAGAGGATGAAGGCGAAGAGATTCCTCAACGGGCTTAGACCCGCATATATTACACAGCTGGCACCATTTGATATTCAGACCTACCCAGAGATGGTCAGGAGAGCACAATGCCTGGAAGATGCAACTGAACTCACTGAGCGCATCAAGGGTAGAATGTTCAGGAAGGAGCAAACTTCTGGAGTATCGAGCAAGCCTACTAATGGCAAGAAAAGGCCGTTAAGTATCACTGACGGGCCAAGCCAGGAGCGGAAGCCCAAAGTCCCCACCACTACTACTCCGAACAACAAGCCCAGATGCAAACATTTTGACAAGCTGGGTCACACGACAGAAGACTGCTGGAGGAAGGCAGGTGCATCCCTTCGTTGTGGGAGCCGAGAGCATTGGATTCCTGAATGCCCATTACTGAGGGAGAATGAGAAGCGTCCTGCGGGACCAAAGAAGCCAGGCAGACTCCAAGCCCTGCAAGAGGTGGAGACCACCGAGGAAGGTGGAGTTGTAGAAGGTACACTACCAGTCTTTTCTCAATCAGCATTTTTTTGTTCGATACTGGCGCAACGCATTCGTTCATATCACAAGCATTTGCTGATACCCTAAATGAGAAACCTGCATCTATGACATTTGAATTATCTGTCACAACACCACTAGGAGAAAAGGCTCAATTAAATAAATATTTTCCATTAGCTGATGTTAAGGTTGGTGAACTTAACCTTAGAGCTGACTTGATCTGTATGCCCATGGAGGGGTATGATGTCATTTTGGGAGCCGATTGGCTATCCACGTATGGGGCTATCGTGGATTGTAGAAGAGGGAAAATTTCTTTTAGTGAATTCCCTAAGCTGACCTTCACAGGACGTAGGCACAAGCGACACTTGTCCCTCATCTCTGCTATAAAGGCACAGAACATGATAAGAAAGGGCTGTGTGGCATTTCTCGCCGCAATTGTAGTTGAGAAGAAAGCAACTAAGATATCAGACATCCACATAGTGCAAGAATATCCAGACGTATTTCCCGATGAGCTGCCAGGCATTCCACCCGAGAGAGATGTAAATTTCTCAATTGATCTCGTACCTGGAGCTGCACCAGTCTCACGTCAACCCTACAGGATGTCCCGCTGAATTGAAAGAATTGAAAGAGCAACTGATGGAACTTCTAGAAAAGGGTTTTATTAGGCCAAGTACTTCTCCTTGGGGAGCACCAGTGTTGTTCGTCAAGAAGAAGGACGGATCTATGAGGTTATGCATCGATTACAGGCAGTTGAACAATCTCACTATCAAGAACAAGTACCCTCTGCCGCGTGTCGATGAACTATTTGATCAGGGACCTAACCTGCACCACACCTACACACACCACGCGTCTACACCACACTGGCCTTACAACAGCCATCACAACCACAACACACACGATCCAAAAAGGATCCGAAAATAAGCGACGTTACATTATTATCACCTAAAAAGAAATGTCGTCCTCGACATATAAAACAAATCACAACAATCCGAATTATCACCTAAAAACAAATAAAGCCGAACACAGAACAAGTAGGATACTTTTTCTCTACTTCAGTCTTTCAATTCATCTCACAATTACTTTGTTCTGTCAATTCCATTGCCTTTCTTTAGCTTTCAACCGTAGGCGATCCTTCTTTGCCAATGGCGCTTTATCTCCTTGGACCGAACCTACTTCCACAATTTCTGGGCTGTGTTTGCAACATTTCTTCCGAGATCGCTTTATCTTTCTCAAATATCTTACACTGTAATATTCTTTCATGCCACCATTTTCTTTTTCCATTTATCACTGTCTGCCGTTATCTTGCCTCATCTGCATTTATGTTCATAACTGATACCTCTTCAAAGAAAACCAATTACCATCTTTGAATCTCTGCTCTTTCATATTATTCTGCTCATACTGCTTAAAGCCAATTTCTGATCAAAAATCATAATAAACTCTGTTCCTTTATTCCACTGCGCAAGGCTTTACTCTTTCTCTTTATTCAAACAAACTTAAACAATCTCTGAATATTAAATCTTTATTCGCTTCCGCTTCCGCTGCGCTACTCTGATCACACTGAACACTTTTGCAAAATATTTCACAATTTCTGCTCACAGTATTACTTTCAATTACTTCCTTCTGGCTTCAACTGCTTCTCCAATCATTTTATTCAATAAATTCATGCTGAGGAAATTACTGCAATTTCTGATCTGCCAAACCACTATTGACATATTGCGCTTTTCATATAACTTTCCTACTTTATTGACATCTGGCTAGTCTCATAATTCTGGAACATAAACTTTTCAAATACTCTTTAATTAATCTGTTCCTGCTCCTGCATGAAACTCTGAAATATTTTAATAACAATTCCTTTCTGCTCAATTAAATCATTTCCTTGCATCAATATGCAAACTTTAACTGACATTTCCTGACTTATCTGACTTTATTAACTTCATCATTTGCTAAATTCTTCCTTTCTCTAATCCGTATCTTTTCTTTATCTAAACTGCCAATCATCAACTAAATATTCCTCTTGTGCAATTCTCACAAATTCTTATTGCACATTAATCCTTCTTTTCTCTCTTTCTTTATTCAACTGATCATTTCTATACTTTATTTATACAAATCTCCATATCATACTTCCTGCTATTATCATTATTCATAACAACACTTTTCTCAGATTTCTGACCTCAGGCATATTAAATCCATTTGCCATAAATCACTGTTCTTTATGTACTGATACTTCTTTTAAAGCTGATCTGCCTTCTTTGATCAAATCAAACTCTTCATAACACTAATCACATTTTCATCCACACTGTTTCTTAATATTATCTGACTCAAATCTCTAATGCCACCATACCTCTACTGAGGTTCTCAATTGCAACTAATCACACACACACTGACCTGATCCTTATCACCTTGTTACCATACACCTGTCTCTGCCAACTTTCTATCTCATTATAACTTACTTACCGAATTCCATATTCAATCTTGCTAATCTCTTCAATTCCTTTAACCACAAATCTTTAACAACCAAACTAATCTATCACAGAAATACTCTATACTTATCTCTGTTAACTCTGCACTTTAT
Organism: Colocasia esculenta; assembly: GCA_014218235.1. NCBI lineage: Eukaryota > Viridiplantae > Streptophyta > Magnoliopsida > Alismatales > Araceae > Colocasia > Colocasia esculenta. The sequence continues at coordinate 4,649,470 of CM024761.1, forward strand.
TAACATACAACATGCATATCCCTCTCAGTAGTGCCCTTTCTCTTCTATTCTCTGCAACTGAAAGCTTTTAAATACTATACTTTAACTGCTTTAACTGCACTAGTGCCATAATATAACCACACAACTTATGCCACTATCCACATTATGGCACAACAGCTGCTCACAATTACCAATCTAACAAACAAAAACTCACAGTTTACGTGCCAAAAGCTCACGTAAAAACTACTTTATATCACACAAAACCTCAGACTTACTACCAGCAGTGAACATTAATCCATGTATTGGGACATTGTACTTCCAATGTCTTTTCATATTCTAACTGGACATTGCTCTGATACCAACTGTAACGGACCGGGGTATTTATGCCCATTAAGGCTCCATATCCAGATCCGCCTCCCGCGAACGCACCGAAGTGTCGCAAGGGATATCTCACACACGTGTCCAGTAAGAGTACAAAAGACAAACCACAAGAATATAAGACACAAGAAAGTACATGTGCTCATATCTGTTCACAAATTTGTACAACTGTCCCATTACATTAATACATGTCCAATTAAAAAGAGTACAACTACCTGGGGCATACCCCGAGGGAGCACAAGCTCACACAATACTAACTACTAAATTACTGCTGGTGGTACAAGTCTGACGCAACGTCACTGCAAGCCAAACACACGGCAAGCCCTGAAAAGAACTGTAGGGGAGTGAGCCTCAACAAGTCACTGGCTCAGTAGGGGCTACCCAAAACAACACTGTCACCACAGACACCTCAACCCAATGGGTCTCACTGGTAACAACAATAGCCAAACCATTTCATGCTCACATCATTACAATAAATAACAATTCAACATAATCATGATTATAACCACAAAGTCCTCAGAAGGAAAGTAGGACTACAGAACTAACATAATATCATTAATCAACCCAACTACTAAAGTGCCTAAACCACAGTCTCACTGGCACACTGCTACAACAACGGGTTGCCTAAACTATAAGCCACACAGGCAAGTCACCGCCCAGGCTACAAGCTTCACAGGCGAACCTCAAACACAAGGGTATTAGGAAAGCCAACCAAGTGCTAATCCATTAAACCCCAAAACCACACTACGTCGAGTGTCACACATGAATGGCACACACTAGAACTATAAACGGAACCATGCCCAAGAAGAGAGTAAACTCAACAAGTGGAGGGTCTCACACAGCCTCCACGGAGCATAGCTCTACTAAACCACAATATGCCTAGGCCACCAGCCTCATCGGCAAAATACCCACAAAGGTAACATAATTAATAATCACAAACTAGTCCACAATAATCTTATAAACAAGGATCTACTTAAAACAGTTAGGATACAACAAGTGGCAAGTCAAACCACAAGACCTCCACAACACACAAGTACCCGGAAAGGTTGGTACACAATATATCACCACAAAACTACACAGTAATCCACGAAGGGGACAGGTACTTACTACTCTGAGGTACCACAACACAAATACCCAACAAGGGTATAAGTAGATGATAAACACCACACTGAACCACAATTATATTATACTTTTATTTAGGCATAATATTACAGGTGAAACCCTAATCGACGAGTCACACAAACCACAACTCAGTCACAACTGTGCCAACACCAGGGCACACCTCAAACTGGTCAAACCTCGACCACGAGTCACAAACTCACAAGCCACAGACACTGGCAAAGCACGAGTCGAAGTACAGCCAGAACAGGCAAAGCACGAGTCAGAAAGAACGACGCCACCACACGGGAACGGACTACTGGCTGATCAGGCCAGTATCCAACCCGGACAACACAACACAAGAACAACCTCTCAGCCTCGCAGTCACGGACGAAAGGTCCAACTGCCGCTCCACAAGGAAGAAGTCAAACAACTGTGGAGACCAACCAACACCACACCTGCAGACACACAACTGCAGGCCCATGCCTGGCACCTCTAGAGTCTCTGGCCGGAGCACTCTAAAGTGAGGCACTGGAAAACAGGACTAGCTGGGGACCAGTGTCGACTACTGGTGTCCGTACCCCCAACTACGAGCGCGCTACAAGCGACTACACACCCACAAACACAAGCCGCTGCCCTACTGTCGTCTTTCCCTCAGCCGGACGTACAACTCAAGCACAAGAGTGAGGGTGTCCAGGAAGACGACACAGACCTCAACGGTACCACACTGTACCGGGACAAAACCCCGAGCACAACAAACACACGTGCCTGGCTCACAAAGAACCTGGGGTACCCGACTAGAGAGGCATTCCGGAATAGGCGCCGGACCACCACACTCGGCTAGCACAAACCACGATATTTACACATATAGCCTTTACTTATAATTCACAATATTCATGTGTTAGGATTAGCTTAACATTGGTCACCATGTGACCCCAAAGCTATCCCACACCAACACATAACTAAACCACAGACTTGCCTATCATTGGTCACCTTGTGACCTCCAAGCTAACTCACACTAACACATATATAAATCATGATAGCCAATCATATTTGGCCTATCATTGATCATGAGATGACCTTCGTGGCAACACACCACTTACTACATAAATCAATATAATATTATTCGAAAGACAACAACGAACCAGGGCTAGGTCGATATGGACCTTCACTGCCCAAACACCACAAAGTCATGGCTAGGCTCACACAGGAACCTCACTGCCCAGTTACTACGACAAATCATAAACAAAGTGTGTAGTAAACACACACTCAAACCACGTAAACAACACGTGTATATTACACCCTGGTTGGTGTACCACACGTCTACCACATAAACCACATGTCCAACACATGGACAACGCACTCCAAGAGTGCCACGGGTGCCAACGCACCACACATACTATGTAAAGCATTACGTACATCACACATCATTTACGTAAAACATGCCCATTACATGAGCAGTATGCTCCAAGAGCATAACAAGTGCATTGGCTCCCACCGGTCATCGCCATGCACACACAATCACACAATATTCATAACCAAGAAGGCTACGTAAACAACACTGCATGAGAACATGCAAGTTGGCGGCAACATCGACTGCCGCTGATAAGAAGTAAACGGCAAGCGATCTAGCCGTTAATATCTTGGCTGATGAACCTGGCGTCAATCGATGTTGACGCCAAGATCTTCAACCCCAAACCCTGCAGAAACCCTAATCCGAATCTACAGGTTTTCCAATCGTTTAAACTACAGAAAAACATATAAAAATGGTTCCTTTAACATACTAGAACCCGGAATAACCCATTGCAGCATGCTTTACACATTAAATTCATCAAACCACCCTTTAACCCCGCATGGTACGACTTGATCCGAAAATACAATAAAAATGCTGGTTCAAGTGATTAAGTCGTGTTTTAATGTCTCTAACAAGCTAACAGGGCTCGACCCCTACCTCAGAACACGCTCAAACCTCCTGCAATCTCCTGGTTCACACCGAACCCTCCGCGAGCTCCCACGGGAATTGCACCACGCCACGGCGTTTCCTCGCGCGATTCGTCACCGCCACACGTTCCACGATCCTCCAAGCATCCTTCAGTACCTGTTGAAAGCTCTAGAAACACTGGAACAACAAGCTGGGGCAAGGGGGAGAGAAAACCCGGGGAAGAACCTGCTCTCGGGTGACCCTATAACCTGCAGAATTCTCAGGTTGGCGTCAACCCCTATGCCGCCAAGAACAACCGCCACCCTAAACGTCCACATCTAATGCCGCCAAGATCATGCAGTCAACGTCCACCACCCTGGACGCCAACCAGTCAACGACCACCCCTGGCCGCCAACTCCAACTGAACAGCAGCAGGTCATATTTCTTTCCGGGACCTAACCTGCACCACACCTACACACACCACGCGTCTACACCACACTGGCCTTACAACAGCCATCACAACCACAACACACACGATCCAAAAAGGATCCGAAAATAAGCGACGTTACATTATTATCACCTAAAAAGAAATGTCGTCCTCGACATATAAAACAAATCACAACAATCCGAATTATCACCTAAAAACAAATAAAGCCGAACACAGAACAAGTAGGATACTTTTTCTCTACTTCAGTCTTTCAATTCATCTCACAATTACTTTGTTCTGTCAATTCCATTGCCTTTCTTTAGCTTTCAACCGTAGGCGATCCTTCTTTGCCAATGGCGCTTTATCTCCTTGGACCGAACCTACTTCCATAATTTCTGGGCTGTGTTTGCAACATTTCTTCCGAGATCGCTTTATCTTTCTCAAATATCTTACACTGTAATATTCTTTCATGCCACCATTTTCTTTTTCCATTTATCACTGTCTGCCGTTATCTTGCCTCATCTGCATTTATGTTCACAACTGATACCTCTTCAAAGAAAACCAATTACCATCTTTGAATTCTCTGCTCTTTCATATTATTCTGCTCATACTGCTTAAAGCCAATTTCTGATCAAAAATCATAATAAACTCTGTTCCTTTATTCCACTGCGCAAGGCTTTACTCTTTCTCTTTATTCAAACAAACTTAAACAATCTCTGAATATTAAATCTTTATTCGCTTCCGCTTCCGCTGCGCTATTCTGATCACACTGAACACTTTTGCAAAATATTTCACAATTTCTGCTCACAGTATTACTTTCAATTACTTCCTTCTGGCTTCAACTGCTTCTCCAATCATTTTATTCAATAAATTCATGCTGAAGAAATTACTGCAATTTCTGATCTGCCAAACCACTATTGACATATTGCGCTTTTCATATAACTTTCCTGCTTTATTGACATCTGGCTAGTCTCATAATTCTGGAACATAAACTTTTCAAATACTCTTTAATTAATCTGTTCCTGCTCCTGCATGAAACTCTGAAATATTTTAATAACAATTCCTTTCTGCTCAATTAAATCATTTCCTTGCATCAATATGCAAACTTTAACTGACATTTCCTGACTTATCTGACTTTATTAACTTCATCATTTGCTAAATTCTTCCTTTCTCTAATCCGTATCTTTTCTTTATCTAAACTGCCAATCATCAACTAAATATTCCTCTTGTGCAATTCTCACAAATTCTTATTGCACATTAATCCTTCTTTTCTCTCTTTCTTTATTCAACTGATCATTTCTATACTTTATTATACAAATCTCCATATCATACTTCCTGCTATTATCATTATTCATAACAACACTTTTCTCAGATTTCTGACCTCAGGCATATTAAATCCATTTGCCATAAATCACTGTTCTTTATGTACTGATACTTCTTTTAAAGCTGATCTGCCTTCTTTGATCAAATCAAACTCTTCATAACACTAATCACATTTTCATCCACACTGTTTCTTAATATTATCTGACTCAAATCTCTAATGCCACCATACCTCTACTGAGGTTCTCAATTGCAACTAATCACACACACACTGACCTGATCCTTATCACCTTGTTACCATACACCTGTCTCTGCCAACTTTCTATCTCATTATAACTTACTTACCGAATTCCATATTCAATCTTGCTAATCTCTTCAATTCCTTTAACCACAAATCTTTAACAACCAAACTAATCTATCACAGAAATACTCTATACTTATCTCTGTTAACTCTGCACTTTATTAACATACAACAGGCATATCCCTCTCAGTAGTGCCCTTTCTCTTCTATTCTCTGCAACCGAAAGCTTTTAAATACTATACTTTAACTGCTTTAACTGCACTAGTGCCAGAATATAACCACACAACTTATGCCACTATCCACATTATGGCACAACAGCTGCTCACAATTACCAATCTAACAAACAAAAACTCACAGTTTACGTGCCAAAAGCTCACGTAAAAACTACTTTATATCACACAAAACCTCAGACTTACTACCAGCAGTGAACATTAATCCATGTATTGGGACATTGTACTTCCAATGTCTTTTCATATTCTAACTGGACATTGCTCTGATACCAACTGTAACGGACCGGGGTATTTATGCCCATTAAGGCTCCATATCCAGATCCGCCTCCCGCGAACGCACCGAAGTGTCGCAAGAGATATCTCACACACGTGTCCAGTAAGAGTACAAAAGACAAACCACAAGAATATAAGACACAAGAAAGTACATGTGCTCATATCTGATCACAAATTTGTACAACTGTCCCATTACATTAATACATGTCCAATTAAAAAGAGTACAACTACCTGGGGCATACCCCGAGGGAGCACAAGCTCACACAATACTAACTACTAAATTACTGCTGGTGGTACAAGTCTGACGCAACGTCACTGCAAGCCAAACACACGGCAAGCCCTGAAAAGAACTGTAGGGGAGTGAGCCTCAACAAGTCACTGGCTCAGTAGGGGCTACCCAAAACAACACTGTCACCACAGACACCTCAACCCCAATGGGTCTCACTGGTAACAACAATAGCCAAACCATTTCATGCTCACATCATTACAATAAATAACAATTCAACATAATCATGATTATAACCACAAAGTCCTCAGAAGGAAAGTAGGACTACAGAACTAACATAATATCATTAATCAACCCAACTACTAAAGTGCCTAAACCACAGTCTCACTGGCACACTGCTACAACAACGGGTTGCCTAAACTATAAGCCACACAGGCAAGTCACCGCCCAGGCTACAAGCTTCACAGGCGAACCTCAAACACAAGGGTATTAGGAAAGCCAACCAAGTGCTAATCCATTAAACCCAAAACCACACTACGTCGAGTGTCACACATGAATGGCACACACTAGAACTATAAACGGAACCATGCCCAAGAAGAGAGTAAACTCAACAAGTGGAGGGTCTCACACAGCCTCCACGGAGCATAGCTCTACTAAACCACAATATGCCTAGGCCACCAGCCTCATCGGCAAAATACCCACAAAGGTAACATAATTAATAATCATAAACTAGTCCACAATAATCTTATAAACAAGGATCTACTTAAAACAGTTAGGATACAACAAGTGGCAAGTCAAACCACAAGACCTCCACAACACACAAGTACCCGGAAAGGTTGGTACACAATGTATCACCACAAAACTACACAGTAATCCACGAAGGGGACAGGTACTTACTACTCTGAGGTACCACAACACAAATACCCAACAAGGGTATAAGTAGATGATAAACACCACACTGAACCACAATTATATTATACTTTTATTTAGGCATAATATTACAGGTGAAACCCTAATCGACGAGTCACACAAACCACAACTCAGTCACAACTGTGCCAACACCAGGGCACACCTCAAACTGGTCAAACCTCGACCACGAGTCACAAACTCACAAGCCACAGACACTGGCAAAGCACGAGTCGAAGTACAGCCAGAACAGGCAAAGCACGAGTCAGAAAGAACGACGCCACCACACGGGAACGGACTACTGGCTGATCAGGCCAGTATCCAACCCGGACAACACAACACAAGAACAACCTCTCAGCCTCGCAGTCACGGACGAAAGGTCCAACTGCCGCTCCACAAGGAAGAAGTCAAACAACTGTGGAGACCAACCAACACCACACCTGCAGACACACAACTGCAGGCCCATGCCTGGCACCTCTAGAGTCTCTGGCCGGAGCACTCTAAAGTGAGGCACTGGAAAACAGGACTAGCTGGGGACCAGTGTCGACTACTGGTGTCCGTACCCCCAACTACGAGCGCGCTACAAGCGACTACACACCCACAAACACAAGCCGCTGCCCTACTGTCGTCTTTCCCTCAGCCGGACGTACAACTCAAGCACAAGAGTGAGGGTGTCCAGGAAGACGACACAGACCTCAACGGTACCACACTGTACCGGGACAAAACCCCGAGCACAACAAACACACGTGCCTGGCTCACAAAGAACCTGGGGTACCCGACTAGAGAGGCATTCCGGAATAGGCGCCGGACCACCACACTCGGCTAGCACAAACCACGATATTTACACATATAGCCTTTACTTATAATTCACAATATTCATGTGTTAGGATTAGCTTAACATTGGTCACCATGTGACCCCAAAGCTATCCCACACCAACACATAACTAAACCACAGACTTTCCTATCATTGGTCACCTTGTGACCTCCAAGCTAACTCACACTAACACATATATAAATCATGATAGCCAATCATATTTGGCCTATCATTGATCATGAGATGACCTTCGTGGCAACACACCACTTACTACATAAATCAATATAATATTATTCGAAAGACAACAACGAACCAGGGCTAGGTCGATATGGACCTTCACTGCCCAAACACCACAAAGTCATGGCTAGGCTCACACAGGAACCTCACTGCCCAGTTACTACGACAAATCATAAACAAAGTGTGTAGTAAACACACACTCAAACCACGTAAACAACACGTGTATATTACACCCTGGTTGGTGTACCACACGTCTACCACATAAACCACATGTCCAACACATGGACAACGCACTCCAAGAGTGCCACGGGTGCCAACGCACCACACATACTATGTAAAGCAATTACGTACATCACACATCATTTACGTAAAACATGCCCATTACATGAGCAGTATGCTCCAAGAGCATAACAAGTGCATTGGCTCCCACCGGTCATCGCCATGCACACACAATCACACAATATTCATAACCAAGAAGGCTACGTAAACAACACTGCATGAGAACATGCAAGTTGGAGGCAACATCGACTGCCGCTGATAAGAAGTAAACGGCAAGCGATCTAGCCGTTAATATCTTGGCTGATGAACCTGGCGTCAATCGATGTTGACGCCAAGATCTTCAACCCAAACCCTGCAGAAACCCTAATCCGAATCTACAGGTTTTCCAATCGTTTAAACTACAGAAAAACATAAAAATGGTTCCTTTAACATACTAGAACCCGGAATAACCCATTGCAGCATGCTTTACACATTAAATCCGTTTCGGGGCCAAAATTCCGCCCCGGAGCGTGCGTTATAGTACACCGACAGCCGTACCCTTCGATCGGATGCAGATATCTGTTCGCCCGGGAGTCAGAACCACCCGCGAGGCCTCAATTCGGAATCAACACTTCGATCCGGTCAGTAAATGGTTGCATTCGGAGATTTCCGGTCCGGCGCAAAATTCCTCTCCGGGAGCGTGGTCGCGGGCCGTCGATGCGATCGCATATGGACACCTCTTCGCTCAAACGGCATAATTTTCTACTCGGTTATCGGAATTGCTTATAAGACCACAATTCGGAATTGGCACTCAGAGACGCCCGACGCCCTTTTTTTACCTAGGGTGATAAGACGTCATTTCGGGGTCCAAAACCTTCGTCTCGCACTCCAAAATTGTGATTATAGCCGACGATCTCCCCGATTTCAAGGTTTTCTAATAGTAGCGACTCCCTCGATTACGGGAATTGTTGGCGAAGCCCACACACAGAACCGGCCTGTCGCAGCGATCGAAAGTCGTGTTCAACTCATTGCGAGATCTCCTCCCGAGGTCGTTGATATGGGTGCTCAAAATCGCCGATATAGTCACCCCCTCTAGTTTATTCCCACCCCTTCAGCCAAAGAACTGTGCATAACTTTCCTCCCGGGCATCGGAATCGCTAATGTGACAGCAATTCGGAATCGGCACTCCGAGAAGGCCGATAGGGCGCTGGTTTTGCGGAATTCCATTTCGGGGCCGAAATTCCGCCCCGGAGCGTGCGTTATAGTTCACCGACAGCCGTACCCTTCGATCGGACGTAGATATCTGTTCGCCCGGGGGTCGGAACCACCCGCGAGGCCCCAATTCGTAATCGGCACTTCGACCCGGTCGGTAAAAGGTCGCATTCTGAGATTTTCGGTCCGGCGCAAAATTCCTCTCCGGGAGCATGGTCGCGGGCCGTCGATTCGATCGCATATGGACACCTCTTCGCTCAAATGGGCATAACTTTCTACTCGGTTATCGGAATTGCTTATAAGACCACAATTCGGAATCGGCACTCAGAGACGCCCGATGCCACCTTATCGCCAAAGGCAATAAGACGTCTTTTCGGGGTCCAAAAACCTTCATCTCTCACTCCGAAATTGCAATTCTAGCCGATGATCTCCCGATTTCAAGGTTTTCGCGACTCCCTCGATTACGCGAATCGCTGGTGGAGCCCACACACGTAGCCGGCCTGTCACGGAGATCGGAAGTCATGTTCTACTCTTCGCGAGATCTTCTCCCGAGGTCGTTGATATGGGTGCTCGAACATCGCCGATATAGTCACCCCCTCTAGTTTATTCCCACCCCTTCAGCCAAAGAACTGTGCATAACTTTCCGCCCGGGCATCGAAATCGCTAATGTGACCACAATTCGGAATCGGCACTCTGAGACGGTCGATAGGGCGCTGGTTTTGCAGAATTCTATTTCGGGGCCGAAATTCCGCCCTGGAGCGTGCGTTATAGTACACCGACAGCCGTACCCTTCGATCGGACGCAGATATCTGTTCGCCCGGGGGTTGGAACTACCCGCGAGGCCCCAATTCGTAATCGGCACTTTGACCCGGTTGGTAAAAGGTCGCATTCAGAGATTTCCGGTCCGGCGCAAAATTCCTCTCCGGGAGCGTGGTCGCGGGCCGTCGATGCGATCGCATACGGACACCTCTTCGCTCAAACGGGCGTAACTTTCTACTCGGTTATCGGAATTGCTTATAAGACCACAATTCGGAAACGACAGTCGGAGACGCCTGACGCCCCCTTATTGCTTATGGCAATAAGTCGTCGTTTCGGGGTCCAAAAACCCTCGTCTCACACTCTGAAATTGCGATTCTAGCCGACGATCTCCCCGATTTCAAGGTTTTCTAATAGTAGCGACTCCCTCGATTACACGAATCGCTGGTGGAGCCCATACACGGATCCGACCTGTCACGGAGATCGGAAGTCGTGTTCTACTCTTCGCGAGATCTCCTCCCGAGGTCTTTGATATGGGTGCTCGAACATCACCGATATAGTCACCCCCTCTAGTTTATTCCCACCCCTTCAGCCAAAGAACTGTGCATAACTTTTCACCCGGGCATCGGAATCGCTAATGTGACCACAATTCGGAATCGGCACTTCGCGACGGTCGATAGGGGGCTGGTTTTGCGGAATTCCATTTCAGGGCCGAAATTCCGCTCCGGAGCGTGCATTATAGTACACCGACATCTGTACCCTTCGATCGGACGCAGATATCTGTTCGCCCGGGGGTCGGAACCACCCGGGAGGCCCCAATTCGGAATCGGCACTTCGACCAGGTCGGTAAAAGGTCGCATTCATTGATTTCCGGTCCGGCGCAAAATTCCTCTCCGGGAGCGTGGTCGCGGGCTGTCGATTCGATCGCATACAGACACCTCTTCGCTCAAACGGGCATAACTTTCTACTCGGTTATCGGAATTGCTTATAAGACCACAATTCAGAATCGGCACTCAGAGACGCCCGACGCCCCCTTATTGCCTAGGGAGATAATATGTCGTTTCGGGGTCCAAAAACCTTCGTCTCGCACTCCGAAATTGTGATTCTAGCCGACGATCTCCCTGATTTCAAGGTTTTCTAATAATAGCGACTCCCTCGATTACGCGAATTGCTGGCGAAGCCCACACACAGAGCCGACCTATCACGGCGATCAGAAGTCGTGTTCAACTCTTCGTGAGATCTCCTCCCGAGGTCGTTGATATGGGTGCTCGAACATCCCCGATATAGTCACCCCCTCTTGTTTATTCCCACCCCTTCAGCCAAAGAACTGTGCATAACTTTCCTCCCGGGCATCGGAATCGCTAATGTGACCACAATTCGGAATCGGCACTTCGAGACGGTCGATAGGGCACTGGTTTCGCGGAATTCCGTTTCAGGGCCGAAATTCTGCCCCAGAGCGTGCGTTATAGTACACCGACAACCTTACCCTTCGATCGGACGCAGACATCTTTTCACCCGGGGGTCGGAACTACCTGCGAGGCCACAATTCGGAATCAGCACTTTGAACCGGTCGGTGAAAGGTCACATTCTGAGTTTTGCGGTACGGCGCAAAATTCCTCTCCGAGAGCATGGTCGCGGGCCGTCGATGCGATCGCATATGGACACCTCTTCGCTCAAACGGGCATAACTTTCTACTTTGTTATCGGAATTGCTTTTAAGACCACAATTCGGAATCGGCACACAGAGACGCCCGATGCCCCATGTAGCTTAGTGTGATAAGACGTCGTTTCGGGGTCTAAAAACCTTCATCTCACACTCTGAAATTTCGATTCTAGCCGACGATCTCCCCGATTTCAAGGTTTTCTAATAGTAGCGACTCCCTCGATTATGCGAATCGCTGGGGGAGCCTACACACGGAGCCGACCTGTCATGGCGATCGGAAGTCATGTTCAACTCTTCGCGAAATCTCCTGCCGAGGTTGCTGATATGGGTGCTCGAACATCGCCGATATAGTCACCCCCTCTAGTTTATCCCCACCCCTTTAGCCAAAGAACTATGCATAACTTTCCGCCCGGGCATCGGAATCAATAATGTGACCACAATTCGGAATCGACACTCCGAGACGGTTGTTAGGGCGCAGGTTTTGCGGAATTCTATTTCGGGGCCGAAATTCCGCCCTGGAGCGTGCGTTATAGTACACCGACAGCCGTACCCTTCGATCGGACGCAGATATCTGTTCGCCCGGGGGTCGGAACTACCCGCGAGGCCCCAATTCGTAATCGACACTTCGACCCGTTTGTTAAAAGGTCGCATTCTGAGATTTCCGGTCTGGCGCAAAATTCCTCTCTAAGAGCGTGGTCGCGGGCCGTCGATTCGATCGCATACGGACACCTCTTCACTCAAACGGGCATAACTTTCTACTTTGTTATCGGAATTGCTTTTAAGACCACAATTCGGAATCGGCACTCAGAGACGCCCGATGCCCTATATAGCTTAGTGTGATAAGACATCGTTTCGGGGTACAAAAAGCGTCATCTCGCACTTATATCATCGATCTCGGGAGGAGATCTCGCGAAGAGTTGAACACGACATCCGATCGCCGTGACAGGCCGGCTCCGTGTGTGGGATCCGCCAGCGATTCGCAAAATCGAGGGAGTCGCTAATATTAGTGTAACACCCGGTGTCCCGGCTTCCGTCCGGTGTCGTTGGATGACTGGCCACTGACGCGTCCAGGCTGGGCGACGCGTTGGTGTCGCGGCGTGGGTGTCCACCGTGACAGTCATCTGTGTCGCGACGTTCGGGTGCGTCGCTTTCTCGTCGCATCTTGGTGTAACTCCTCGGGTTCTGTGTGCCTTGGCGTTGATCTTGGGATCGCGTCGGGCAGGGGTTTCGCGTTCTGAACGCGACATGTTCCCTGTCGCCTTCTGGTTGGGAAGGCGACGGCCCCTGTGTCGCGTTCCGGTTGTTGCTGTGGCTGTGTGCCACGTGTCCGCATCGCAGGTGTGAAGGCGACGTGCCAGGTGTCACGTTCACCTGAGGCGCCTGCGCGCGCGACACGTGGTCTGGCGCCTGCCGGCCTGTCAGAGGTCTTGTCGGAACTTTTGAGAAGGCGACGTGTGGGGTGTCGCGTTCCGGTTGGGAACGCGACAGGGATCTTGTCGCGTTCTCAGGTTCCGAGGGCTTAAGGCCGTTGGCCCCTCCTTTCTTCCCCCTTTCTTCCTCTCTCCCTTTTCCCCTCTTCTCAGGCGGTGGAGGGCTCCCTCCGGCGATCCGGCTGTGGAGCGGCCGGGAGCTCGTGCGGAGCGGCGGCGCGTGCGTGGAGCGAGGAGGAGGCAGCCAACCGACGCGAGGGCCCCTTCGTGGGGTGGTTTCTCCGTTCTAAGGTAGGGATTTCTTGTGCCCTCTCCCATCCGGGTGGATTGGGAGCCCTCGGGTTTTGTAGTTAGATTTACAGCTTTCCCCATGCTCCCCTCCCCATGTGTGCTTGTGTGGTAGCTTGGGGTGACCATGGTTGGCCCCCATGCCCCGTTCGGGGCTCAGTCTGTGATCGCGACAGGGTAACTGTCGCGATACCAGTCTGGAGGCGACGTGCAACCTGTCACCTTCTTGGTGGCGACAGGTTGGCCGTCGCGTTCCCCTTTGCCCTTCAGTTCCGAGTTTTGTTCTGAAGGCGGCACCTTGGCTGTCGCCTTCGGGGTTGCGACAGGGCAGTCGTCGCGTTCTACCTTTTGAGGGTAGCGACGATGTCCTGGTCGCCTTCTCGCCTCCGTGCCGTTTGGCTGCGGGCCAATGGCTTCGCTTGAGGTCCGACCTTCTGACGCTGAACGCGACAGGTCGATATGTCGCGTTCAGGTCAGAAGGCGGCCCCCTGGTCGTCGTGACCTGGTAGCGACAGGCTGGTTGTCGCCTTCCTGTTCAGAAGGCGACACACCTGTGGTCGCGATCAGGTTGTTCTGGCTTTTGTTCTGCCTCGCGGTGTTCCGACTTCTCGTGCCGTGCCGTGTGTGCCGGCGTTGGCCGACGGCCCTTCCGGGGCTTCCGGAAGGGGTGCCGTGTGTGCCCGCGCCTGCTGGGCTTGTCTTGGTTACAAGTCAATTGTGCCGTTTTTGTGGTGATTGCCCCGCCTGTTCTCTGTTCGCCCGGTGCTTGGCACTTGAGGGCTTGTCCCGTTCAGAGGTTGTCTCCGTTGCTTGGGACCCCCGTCCTCGGGAGCCTGTTGAGGGAGTACTCCGGGCTACGAGCGTGTTCGAGTTGGCAGCCGACAGGGCGGACTCTGAGCTGAGGGGAAAACGAGGTTGGACAGCGGCGCTGAGTCGTTTGTAGAGCTCTCTTGTCTGGGTCTGGGACGTCGAGGTGTTTGGAGTTCCTGGCGTAGACCAGACAGTCCTTTGTCTCACTGCCTCTCTCTGCATTGGTTCCGGAGCCACGTAGTGGTGTCAGGCGTGAGGCCGCAGCTTGGCCAGGCTGCGATGTTGCGTGCATTGTGTGTTACTGTGGCGGCTCTGTCTCGCCCTTCGCGAGGGCGGAGGCAGGAGCTAGGCTAGTGAGCAGAGGGCGTGGACAGCGTTTCCCCCTCTTGGCTGCTAGCGGCGGTGGCTTGGTTGCTGTTGTTGTGACGACGTTTTCCTCACGACGTTTCCAAGTGTTCCTCGTTGCCCGAGCTTGCACGGCAGTTATAGCCCTGCTGTGCCTAGTTTCCATGGGCGTCGTTGGTCTGGCCTTGGGCAGACCCGTGCTTCTGGTGGTTCTCGCTTCGGTGTTCTCTCGGTCCCGTGGTTCCGTGGTCCCGTTCCTGGGTGCCAGCCCGTGATGGCATCGGCGTGTGTAGCTTCCCGACCTGGCGGTGTGTCCGGGGTCCAGGGTGGTTCTGCTTGTGGGCCCTCGACCTTGTAGAGGTCTGAGGTGGCCGTGCTTGCGGTGAGACGTCATTCTCACTTGGTTGTTCCGTGGTCTCGGCAGGTGTGCCGAGCGCTGCTTCCGTTTTGTGCCCGACTCCGTTGGCTTCTGTGGGAGTCGTGTGTGTGCCACGACCTCGGTTTGTGGTCGTGGCGTTGTACTGTTCTCTTCCGCTGCTTAGTAGTACCCTGCTGTAGATGTTACTCGCTTTACAGCTTCCTAGTGTAGTTTCCTATTTTCGGAGTTCCTGCTGCTCTGGCCGGTGAGGGACTGGTAATCTCTACTGGGCCTTGTTCGCGAGGCTCACCCCCCCTACTTCCTTCAGCTAGGGGCTCGTCGTCGCGGGAGCTCGGTATCGGACGGGTTGCGCGGAGGCGGTTGTGGTGCTGTCTTGTTGTCAGCAGCAGTGAGAGCGAGCATTGAGAGCTCTTGTAGCCGAGTGAGCTGAGTGCTGTGTTTTGCAAGTCCTTGGGGTATGCCCCTTAAGGACTGCACCTTTCTTCTTGTACCTGTGCTTTTGCCTGGGACGCGTTGTACAACCCTTTTGTATAATGTACAGATTGTTATAGTTATTGGAATTCAGTACATATCTCACTAGACTTGTTCATATAACCCTTCCGAGTCTTCGGATCCATGGGTGGTGACGCGAACTTCGGGCCCTGGTGGGGGTCCGGAGGGTCGGGTCGTTACAGTTGGTATCAGAGCGAGGAGTCTACTGAGATTTGTAAGGAATTGATAACTATAGCTGTCCCAAAGATAGGTACTAGTGCGCTGCTGACACCGTCCGACTAGTGTTAGGCTTGTGCCTTTGATTGTTTTGCAGGTGTGCGGCTTTCCTGCAAGTTCGTGCGCGTGCTGCAAGTTGCAGTTGTTGCTGTGCCGCGTGCGTGATGAGTGTGGTCGCTCGGCGTGTTCGTGCCGTAGCGGCGCGGTTGGCGCTGGACTCGCGGCAGTGGTCTTTTCCGTATGGAGGACACTTGCAGGAAAGTCCAGGTGCGGTGCTCCTGGTCGTCTCCGGCATTTGGGTGTGTGCGTTCCACTGAGGCTGAGAGAGCCTGCGTGTTGTTGGGCCTTCACCGGTGCAGAGTTGTGGTCTGTGGAACCGGTGGAAGGTGTCTCTGCCTTGTTGGCTGCCCCTTTGTTGTTGGGGTGTGTGTTGTCGTTGTTGTGTATTTGGCCCCGTATGCCTGTGCGCCGTTGTTCGCTGTGCTCGGGACGCCGAGCTGAGCAGGTGCTTTGTGTGCCATGTTGCACCGCTAGTTGAGCGCTGCGACACTAGTCTGTGGTTGTTGTCAGCCTGGCGCTGGTTGGTTGTGAACTCTAGTGAGGTGCTCCTGGAGTTCTTCTCTGTTGGTTCTGGTGGTAATGAGGTTTCCTCAGAGCTGTGCTGTGCGCGTTTCTGGTTGCTGTTGCGTTGCCCTCTAGGCTGAGGTGCATCGCTTGGTTGCCCTGTGTTCTGGTGGAGGTTTCCCAGAACCATTTGTTGTTGTCCTGGTGAGGGTTTCTCTCAGGACTGTTCCGCGCTCGTTTCTGTCGTGCTGTGCTACCTCAGAGTCTGAGGTATGCTGCTTCTGTTGGTTGGCTGGTGCGTTCTGGAGGGTGTTCCCAGAGCGGTGCCTTGGTGGTTCTGGTGGAGGTTCTCCCAGGACCGGCTTGTGTTGCTTCTGCAGTTCTGCTTGCTGCAGTGTTCTCTCTGATGGTCCGTGTCGTTGGGTTGTGCATCCTGGTGAAGGTTCTTCCCAGGATCGCCTTTGTTGCTTCTGGTGGAAGTTCTTGCTAGGAGTGCTCTGTGTTTGTTTCGGGCCACCGTTGTGTTGCCCCTGCGGTTTGAAGTGTGCCGTTTGGTTGAGCTACATCCTGGTGAGGTTCTCCCAGGATGGCTCTTGGCGCTTTGGGGTGGAGGTTCTCCCCAGGGCTGCTTCGCGTGGTTTTGGTTGTCGCTGCTCTCTCGGTGGAGATGAGCTGTCGTTGTTGCCGGTTGGACTGTCTGTGTTACAGCCTGTTTCGGCGTTGTCGGTCAAGGCATTGTGCGCTTGGCCGTGTGTCTGGCTGTTGCGTTGGCCAGCTTGTCTCGTCGTTTGTTTCCAAGTTTTCTCGGCCGTGCTGGTGGACCTTGAGTGTCCCCGTGGCTCGGGTGGTCTGCTTTGTTCTTGCGCCCGGCGTGCTCTCGCAGATGATGGTCTGGTGAGTGCCGTAGGTGCTCGGCTGGCTGTGCTTCTTGTGGAAGCACCAGTCTTGCGTTGTGGTTTGCCTCTCGCGCGTGGAAGAGACTCGTTGCGGTGCGTGTCTCCTTCCTCTATTTTCCGTTGGCTGCTCGAGGTGGTGATGCTCCACTGTGGTGTGTTGCCGGGGTGCGCATCGTTGCGACCTTTCAGTGGAGTTATCTTCCCTTGAGTTGTTTTGGGTTGAGTTGCTTGCTCCCCTCGTGCCGTCGTTTCCGTGTGGCACCATGGGTCGGTGGACCTGTTCGTGCTGTTTGTTGTCGAGATGGGTTTTGCTACCTGCCTAAACAGTTGGGGCCTTGGGTCCCTGTCGGTTTAGTGCGAAGTGGTGTTTGTTCCTGTTGGATTGCTTCCGTGAGTATTGTTCCGCTGTGCATTGGGTTTTCGTGGTTGTCTTGCTTGTGCAAGCGTTGTTCCGGTGTGCGCTCGATGGTGCCTCGGCTTGTGCCTTGGAGGCAGTTCGCGTCGCCGTATTAGTGTTTTGCCCTCTATCGGGTCGTGATAGAGGTGGTGCCTTCTTGCTCGTGCGCACCAGGGAGTTGCTGCGGTTTTCGCTCCCTGTGTGGCAGAGTCAGTGCTCCGTGTTTTGGTGTGCTTCTTAGAGCAGACGCGGTAGTCGTGCTCTTGAAGAAGTTGTCGGTTTTCCGCGTGCTTCTGTTGTGGGTCTCTGGTAGAGAGTCCCTTCGGTGGGCCCCGTGTCATCTTGGGCCGGTGGTGCAGTCGCGTGTGCCGCACTTTGACCGTTTTCGCAATGCTTTGTGTGTTTTGTGCCTCAAGGGCTGGGGCCAACGTGGCCTGTGTGCCCTTTTAGGTTTGCAGTTCCTTGTGTGTGGCTTCGGCAGGTCTCTTGCAGAGAGTCCTTCCCGTTAGCCGTGGTGTTGTTTCGGCCGCGGTGCACCTGTGTTGCACTTTGTTTAGCTTTTGGTGCTTATGGTAGCACCGTGTGCTCGTGTTCGAGCGTTCCGGTTTGTGCCGTCGGGAGCCCTGGTGCATCGTGTTGTACCTTGGGTGGCTCCCGGTGCTTGTGATAGCACCTCGTGTTGTGCCGTGTGCCTGTTCGCGAAATTCGTGTGTCGTCTCTCGAGTTTGCTCGGTGTTAGAGGCGTTGAGCTTTCCGCCTCTGGGACACCTTGTGCTGGCCTATGCCTTGTGGTTGTACCGTTACCGCTGTGGGGTGGCTGATTTGCCTTGTCTAGGTAGCCCTATCGGTGGTACACCATGCTCTGATTGTGGCCAGTGTCCCGATTTTTCCTCTCGCTTTGGGAGCGAGTGTGTTCGGTTGTGGTACCTTGCCTCGGTTTGGGTCCCTCTGAGGTCGACGTGTTGTCCTCGACCTCTGTAGTTGTTTCGGTTTCCGTGTGGTTGTGTGCCTTTCTGGTGGTTGGCATGCTGGTCCCCGCACTAAGCTCTATGTGCGTGGCGGGAGTATTGCCAAATCTTCGTTGGTTTTTCGTTTATGCGTGGTGTTGGTGAGTCTGGAAGCCGTTGGCGGAGTCTCCTGTCGGTCCGTCTGTTGACCGTGAGGCTTATTGGCTTGCTAGTACTCGACCACGTGGTTTGTCGACGTTGCGAGGTGCTCGGCTTTGGCATAACCTCAGATGTCTTCCGTGCTTTTGTTGCGATGTTTTGTGCTGTGGAGGGTGTGGTTTCCCAGTCTTGTGGCTTCGCGTGAGTTTGGTGTCCTTGTCCGACCACGAGGAAGGTCTGGGTGAGACCTAGTGGTGACAGTGGATACCGTTTTCGCGTGTTGAGGTTTCTCCGCATGCGTTTGCTGTCCCTGTTGGACCGCGAGGAAGGTCTGGGTGAGACCTAGTGGCGGCGGTGGACGTTGTTCCGTGTGTTGCAGATCCTCCGCGAGCGTGTTGTCGATGTGGTTCTGTCTCTCGCGTGGCTTCTCAGTTGGGCTGATGGCCAGTGCTAGCTGCTGCTAGTGGTGTGAGGCCATTCCCTGAGTGTCGTGCTTGACTCTCAGGTGTTTCCCCTTGTCGTTGTCGGTAACGGTGTACTCTGTCGAGTTTCGCTGGCGACAGAGTGAGTTGTTGACCGTGTTCTCGTGTCGGAAACTGCGTCCTCTGTCAGGTCTTGCTGGCGACAGAGTGGGTTGCTGACCGTTGGTCCCAACGGCGGAGTCTGTTGGTGGCTGCAGCGTGTGTGGTTTTCGGCTGGTGTTTTTCCGCTGTTCGGGTCGGTTTTGGCGTCGCTCGGCACCGTTGGGGCTGTCATTCCATCTGGGCTCCCCACGTGTGGCTTGAGTGAGCTGTTGGTTTCCTGGCTTGGTGCTCCACCTGTGTTTGGAGCCCGTTGTCTGAGCCGTTGGTTTCCCGGCTTCGTGTGCCGCGCGTGTTTTGCTGTGCGATTACTGCCACGAGGAAGTCGTGTTGAGACTTAGTGGCTTTTTCGCGCTGGTCTTGCGTTTACTCCCCGTGCTTCGTTTCGTGCCTCGGGATTTGTTGGGCTTGTCCCAATTTCGAGGATGAAATTGTTTTAAGGGGGGTGGATTGTAACACCCGGTGTCCCGGCTTCCGTCCGGTGTCGTGGGATGACTGGCCACTGACGCGTCCAGGCTGGGTGACGCGTTGGTGTCGCGGCGTGGGTGTCCACCGCGACAGTCATCTGTGTCGCGACGTTCGGGTGCGTCGCTTTCTCGTCCCATCTTGGTGTAACTCCTCGAGTTCTGTGTGCATTGGCGTTGATCTTGGGATCGCGTCGGGCAGGGGTGTCGCGTTCTGAACGCGACATGTTCCCTGTCGCCTTCTGGTTGGGAAGGCGACGGCCCCTGTGTCGCGTTTCGGTTGTTGCTGTGGCTGTGTGCCTCGTGTCCGCATCGCAGGTGTGAAGGCGACGTGCCAGGTGTCACGTTCACCTGAGGCGCCTGCGCGCGCGACACGTGGTCTGGCGCCTGCCGGCCTGTCAGAGGTCTTGTTGGAACTTTTGAGAAGGCGACGTGTGGGGTGTCGCGTTCCGGTTGGAACGCGACAGGGATCTTGTCGCGTTCTCAGGTTCCGAGGGCTTAAGGCCGTTGGCCCCTCCTTTCTTCCCCCTTTCTTCCTCTCTCCCTTTTCCCCTCTTCTCAGGCGGTGGAGGGCTCCCTCCGGCGATCCGGCGCTGTGGAGCGGCCGGGAGCTCGTGCGGAGCGGCGGCGCGTGCGTGGAGCGAGGAGGAGGCAGCCAACCGACGCGAGGGCCCCTTCGTGGGGTGGTTTCTCCGTTCTAAGGTAGGGATTTCTTGTGCCCTCTCCCATCCGGGTGGATTGGGAGCCCTCGGGGTTTTGTAGTTAGATTTACAGCTTTCCCCATGCTCCCCTCCCCATGTGTGCTTGTGTGGTAGCTTGGGGTGACCATGGTTGGCCCCCATGCCCCGTTCGGGGCTCAGTCTGTGATCGCGACAGGGTAACTGTCGCGATACCAGTCTGGAGGCGACGTGCAACCTGTCGCCTTCTTGGTGGCGACAGGTTGGCCGTCGCGTTCCCCTTTGCCCTTCAGTTCCGGGTTTTGTTCTGAAGGCGGCACCTTGGCTGTCGCCTTCGGGGTTGCGACAGGGCAGTCGTCGCGTTCTACCTTTTGGGGGTAACGACGATGTCCTGGTCGCCTTCTCGCCTCCGTGCCGTTTGGCTGCGGGCCAATGGCTCCGCTTGAGGTCCGGCCTTCTGACGCTGAACGCGACAGGTCGATATGTCGCGTTCAGGTCAGAAGGCGGCCCCCTGGTCGTCGTGACCTGGTAGCGACAGGCTGGTTGTCGCCTTCCTGTTCAGAAGGCGACACACTGTGGTCGCGATCAGGTTGTTCTGGCTTTTGTTCTTCCTCGCGGTGTTCCGACTTCTCGTGCCGTGCCGTGTGTGCCGGCGTTGGCCGACGGCTTTTCCGGGGCTTCCGGAAGGGGTGCCGTGTGTGCCCGCGCCTGCTGGGCTTGTCTTGGTTACAAGTCAATTGTGCCGTTTTTTTGGTGATTGCCCCGCTTGTTCTCTGTTCGCCCGGTGCTTGGAACTTGAGGGCTTGTCCCGTTCAGAGGTTGTCTCCGTTGCCTGGGACCCCCGTCCTCGGGAGCCTGTTGAGGGAGTACTCCGGGCTACGAGCGTGTTCGAGTTGGCAGCCGACAGGGCGGACTCTGAGCTGAGGGGAAAATGAGGTTGGACAGCGGCGCTGAGTCGTTTGTAGAGCTCTCTTGTCTGGGTCTGGGACGTCGAGGTGTTTGGAGTTCTTGGCGCAGACCAGACAGTCCTTTGTCTCACTGCCTCTCTCTGCGTTGGTTCCGGAGCCACGTAGTGGTGTCAGGTGTGAGGCCGCAGCTTGGCCAGGCTGCGGTGTTGCGTGCGTTGTGTGTTTCTGTGGCGGCTCTGTCTCGCCCTTCGCGAGGGCGGAGGCAGGAGCTAGGCTAGTGAGCGGAGGGCGTGGACAGCGTGTCCCCCTCTTGGCTGCTAGCTGCGGTGGCTTGGTTGCTGTTGTTGTGACGGCGTTTTCCTCACGACGTTTCCAAGTGTTCCTCGTTGCCCGAGCTTGCACGGCGGTTATAGCCCTGCTGTGCCTAGTTTCCGTGGGCGTCGTTGGTCTGGCCTTGGGCAGACCGTGCTTCTGGTGGTTCTCGCTTCGGTGTTCTCTCGGTCCCGTGGTTCCGTGGTCTCGTTCCTGGGTGCCAGCCCGTGATGGCACTGGCGTGTGTAGCTTCCCGACCTGGCGGTGTGTCCGGGGTCCGGGGTGGTTCTGCTTGTGGGCCCTCAACCTTGTAGAGGTCTGAGGTGGCCGTGCTTGCGGTGAGATGTCGTTCTCACTTGGTTGTTCCGTGGTCTCGGCAGGTGTGCCGAGCGCTGCTTCCGTTTTGTGCCCGACTCCGTTGGTTTTGTGGGAGTCGTGTGTGTGCCACGACCTCGGTTGGTGGTCGTGGCGTTGTACTGTTCTCTTCCGCTGCTTAGTAGTACCCTGCTGTAGATGTTACTCGCTTTACAGCTTCCTAGTGTAGTTTCCTGTTTTCGGAGTTCCTGCTGCTCTGGCCGGTGAGGGACTGGTAATCCTACTGGGCCTTGTTCGCGAGGCTCACCCCCCCTACTTCCTTCAGCTAGGGGCTCGTCGTCGCGGGGAGCTCGGTATCGGACGGGTTGCGCGGAGGCGGTTGTGGCGCTGTCTTGTTGTCAGCAGCAGTGAGAGCGAGCGTTGAGAGCTCTTGTAGCCGAGTGAGCTGAGTGCTGTGTTTTGCAAGTCCTCGGGGTATGCCCCTTAAGGACTGCACCTTTCTTCTTGTACCTGTGCTTTTGCCTGGGACGCGTTGTACAACCCTTTTTTATAATGTACAGATTGTTATAGTTATTGAAATTCAGTACATATCTCACTAGACTTGTTCATATAACCCTTCCGGGTCTACGGATCCGTGGGTGGTGACGCGAACTTCGGGCCCTGGTGGGGGTCCGGAGGGTCGGGTCGTTACAATTAGAAAACCTTGAAATCAGGGAGATCGTCGGCTAGAATCGCAATTTTGGAGTGCGAGACGAAGGTTTTTGGACCCCGAAACGACATCTTATCGCCCTAGGAAATAAGGGGCCGTCGGGCGTCTCTGCGTGCCGATTCCAAATTGTGGTCTTATAAGCAATTCCGATAACCGAGTAGAATGTTATGCCCATTGAGCGAAGTGGTGTCCGTATGCGATCGCATCGACGGCCCGCGTCCACGCTCCCAGAGAGGAATTTTACGCCGGACTGGAAATCTCCGAATGCGACCTTTTACCGACCGGGTCGAAGTGCCGATTCCGAATTGGGTCCTCGCGGGTGGTTCTGACCCCCGGGCGAACAGCTATCTGCGTCCGATCGAAGGGTACAGTTGACGATGTACTATAATGCACGCTCCGGGGCGGAATTTCGTCCCCGAAACGGAATTCCACGAAACCAGCGCCATATCGACCGTCTCGGAGTGCCGATTTCGAATTGTGGTCACATTAGCGATTCCGATGCCCGGGCGGAAAGTTATGCACAGTTCTTTGGCTGAAGGGGTGGGAATAAACTAGAGGGGGTGACTATATCGTCGATGTTCGAGCACCCATATCAACGACCTCGGGAGGAGATCTCGCAAAGAGTAGAACACGACTTCCGATCACCGTGACAGGCCGGCTCCGTGTGTGGGCTCCGCCAGCGATTCGTGTAATCGAGGGAGTCGCTACTATTAGAAAACCTTGAAATCGTGGAGATCGTCGGCTAGAATCGCAATTTCAGAGTGCAAGACGAGGGTTTTTGGACCCCGAAATGTCGTCTTATCACCTTAGGCAATAAGGGCTCATCGGGCGACTCTGAGTGCCGATTCCGAATTGTGGTCTTATAAGCAATTCCGATAACCGAGTAGAATGTTATGCCCATTTGAGCGAAGAGGTGTCTGTATGCGATCGAATCGACGGCCCGCGACCACTCTCCCGGAGAGCAATTTTACGTCGGACTGAAAATCTCAGAATGCGACCTTTTACCATCCGAGTCGAAGTACCGATTACGAATTGGGGCCTCGCGGGTAGTTCCAACCCCTGGGTGAACAGATATCTGCGTCCGATCGAAGGATACGGCTGTTGGTGTACTATAACGCACGCTCCAGGGCAGAATTTAGGCCCGAAATGGAATTCTGCAAAACCAGCGCCCTATCGACCGTCTCGTAGTGTCAATTCCGAATGTTGTCACATTAGCGATTCGATGCCCGGGCAGAAAGTTATGCATAGTTCTTTGGCTGAAGGGGTGGGAATAAACTAGAGGGGGTGACTATATCGGCGATGTTCGAGCACCCATATCATCGTTCTCGGGAGGAGATCTCGCGAAGAGTTGAACACGACATCCGATCGCTGTGACAGGCCGGCTCCGTGTGTGGGCTCCGCTAGCGATTCGCATAATCGAGGGAGTCGCTACTATTAGAAAACCTTGAAATCAGGGAGATCGTCGGCTAGAATCGCAGTTTTAGAGTGCGAGATGAAGGTTTTTGGTCCCGAAACGACGTCTTATCGCCCTAGGAAATAAGGGGCCGTCGGGCGTCTCTGTGTGCCGATTCCAAATTGTGGTCTTATAAGCAATTCCGATAACCGAGTAGAATGTTATGTCCGTTTGAGCGAAGAGGTGTCCGTATGCGATTGAATCGACGGCCCACGACCACGCTCCCGGAGAGGAATTTTGCGCCGGACCGAAAATCTCAGAATGCGGCCTTTTACCGACCGGGTCGAAGTGCCGATTCCGAATTGGGGCCTCGCGGGTGGTTCTGACCCCCGGGCGAACAGATATCTGCGTCCGATCGAAGGTTAAAGTTGTTGGTGTACTATAATGCACGCTCCGGGGTGAAATTTCGGCCCCGAAACGGAATTCCGCGAAACCAGCACCCTATCGACCGTCTCGGAGTGCCGATTCCGAATTGTGGTCACAATAGCGATTCCGATGCCCGGGCGGAAAGTAATGCTCAGATGTTTGGCTGAAGGGGTGGGAATAAACTAGAGGGGGTGACTATATCGGCGATGTTCGAGCACCCATATCAACGACCTCGGGAGGAGATCTCGCGAAGAGTGGAACACGACTTCCGATCTCCGTGACATGCCGGCTCCGTTTGTCGGCTCCGCCAGCGATTCGCGTAATCGAGAGAGTCGCTACTATTAGAAAACCTTGAAATCGAGGAGATCGTCGGCTAGAATCGTAATTTCGGAGTGCGAGACGAGGGTTTTTGGACCCAGAAATGTCGTCTTATCACCCTAGGCAATATGGGCACATCGGGCGTCTCTGAGTGCCGATTCCGAATTGTGGTCTTATAATCAATTCCGATAACCGAGTAGAATGTTATGCCCATTTGAGCGAGGAGGTGTCCGTATGCGATTGAATCGACGGCCCGCGACCACGCTCCCCTAGAGGAATTTTACGTCGGACAGAAAATCTCAGAATGCGACCTTTTACCAACCGGGTCGAAGTGCCGATTACGAATTGGGGCCTCGCGGGTAGTTCCAACCCCGGGCGAACAGATATCTACGTCCGATCGAAGGGTACGGTTGTCGGTGTACTATAACGCACGCTCCAGGGCGGAATTTCGGCCCCAAAATGGAATTCTGCAAAACTAGCGCCCTATCGACCGTCTCGGATTGCCAATTCCGAATTTTTGTCACATTAGCGATTCCGATGCCCGGGCGGAAGGTTATGCATAGTTCTTTGGCTGAAGGGGTGGGAATAAACGAGAGGGGGTGACTATATCGGCGATGTTCGAGCACCTATATCATCGACCTCGGGAGGAGATCTCGCGAAGAGTTGAACACGACTTCCGATCGCCGTGACAGGCCGGCTTTGTGTGTTGGCTCCGCTAGCGATTCGCATAATCGAGGGAGTCGCTACTATTAGAAAACCTTGAAATCAGGGAGATCGTCGGCTAGAATCGCAATTTTGGAGTGCGAGATGAAGGTTTTTGGACCCCAAAACGACGTCTTATCGCCCTAGGCGATTAGCGGGCATCGGGCGTCTTTGCGTGCCGATTCCAAATTGTGGTCTTATAAGCAATTCCGATAACCGAGTAGAAAGTTATGCCCGTTTGAGCGAAGAGGTGTCCGTATGCGATCGCATCGACGGCCCGCGACCACGCTCCCGGAGAGGAATTTTTCGCCGGACCGGCAATCTCCAAATGCGACCTTTTACCGACCGGGTCGAAGTGCCGATTCCGAATTGGAACCTCGCGGGTGGTTCCGACCCCCGGGTGAACAGCTATCTGCGTCCGATCGAAGGGTACAGTTGACGGTGTACTATAATGCACGCTCTGGGGCGGAATTTCGGCCCCGAAACGGAATTCAGCGAAACCAGCGCCCTATCGACCGTCTCGGAGTGCCGATTCCGAATTGTGGTCACAATAGCGATTCCGATGCCCGGGCGGAAAGTTATGTACAGTTCTTTGGCTGAAGGGGTGGGAATAAACTAGAGGGGGTGACTATATCGGCGATGTTCGAGCACCCATATTTACGACTTTGGGAGGAGATCTCGCGAAAAGTAGAACACGACTTCCGATCTCCGTGACAGGCCGGCTCCGTGTGTAGGCTCCGCCAGCGATTCGCGTAATCGAGGGAGTCGATACTATTAGAAAACCTTGAAATTGAGGAGATCGTCGGCTAGAATCACAATTTCGGAGTGCGAGATGAGGATTTTTGGACCCCGAAACGTCGTCTTATCGCCCTAGGCAATTAGGGAGCGTCGGGCGTCTCTGAGTGCCGATTTCGAATTCTGGACTTATAAGCAATTCCGATAACCGAGTAGAATGTTATGCCCGTTTGAGCGTAGAGGTGTCCGTATGCGATCGAATCGACGGCCCGCGACCACGCTCCCGGAGTGGAATTTTGCGTCGGACCGAAAATCTCAGAATGCTACCTTTTACCGATCGGGTCGAAGTGCCGATTACGAATTGGTGCCTCGCGGGTAGTTCCAACCCCCGGGCGAACAGATAACTGCGTCCAATCGAAGGGTACGGCTGTCGGTGTACTATAACGCACGCTCCTGGGCGGAATTTCGGCCCCGAAATGGAATTCCACAAAACCAGCGCCCTATCGACCGTCTCGGAGTGCCGATTCCGAATTGTTGTCACATTAGCGATTCCGATGCCCGGGCGGAAAGTTATGCATAGTTCTTTGGCTGAAGGGGTGGGAATAAACTAGAGGGGGTGACTATATCGGCGATGTTCGAGCACCCATATCATCGAACTCGGGAAGAGATCTCGCGAAGAGTTGAACACGACATCCGATCACCGTGACAGGCCGGCTCCGTGTGTGGGCTGCGCCAGCGATTGGCATAATCGAGGGAGTCGCTACTATTAGAAAACCTTGAAATCAGGGAGATCGTCGGTTAGAATCGCAATTTCGGAGTGCGAGATGAAGGTTTTGGACCCCAAAACGACGTCTTATCGCCTTAGGCAATAAGGGGCCGTCGGGCGTCTCTGCGTGCCGATTCCAAATTGTGGTCTTATAAGCAATTCCGATAACCGAGTAGAAAGTTATGCCCGTTTGAGCGAAGTGGTGTTCGTATGCGATCGCATCGACGGCCCGCGTCCACGCTCCCGGAGAGGAATTTTGCACCGGACCGGAAATCTCCGAATGCGACCTTTTACCAACCGGGTCGAAGTGCCGATTCCGAATTTGGGCCTCGCGGGTGATTCCGACCCCCGGGCGAACATATATCTACGTCCGATCGAAGGGTACAGTTGACGGTGTACTATAATGCACGCTCCGGGGTGGAATTTCAGCCCCGAAACAGAATTCTGCGAAACCAGCGCCCTATCGACCGTCTCAGAGTGCCGATTCCGAATTATGGTCACATTAGCGATTCTGATGCCCGTGCGGAAAGTTATGCACAGTTCTTTGGCTGAAGGGGTGGGAATAAACTAGAGGGGGTGACTATATCGGCGATGTTCGAGCACCCATATCAAAGACCTCGGGAGGATATCTCGCGAAGAGTAGAACATGACTTCCGATCTCCGTGACATGCCGGCTCCGTGTGTGGGCTCCGCCAGCGATGCACGTAATCGAGGGAGTCGCTACTATTAGAAAACCTTGAAATCGAGGAGATCGTCGGCTAGAATCGTAATTTTGGAGTGCGAGACGAGGGTTTTTGGACCCCAAAACGTCATCTTATCGCCCTAGGCAATAAGGGGGCGTCGGGCGTCTCTGAGTGCCGATTCCGAATTGTGGTCTTATAAGCAATTCCGATAACTGAGTAGAATGTTATGCCTGTTTGAGCGAAGAGGTGTCCGCATGCGATCGAATCGACGGCCCGCGACCATGCTTCAGGAGAGGAATTTGCGCCGTACCGCAAAACTCCGAATGTGACCTTTTACCGACCAGTTCGAAGTGCTAATTCCGAATTGGGGCCTCGCGGGTAGTTCCGACCCTCGGGTGAACAAATATCTGCGTCCGATCGACCAGCGCCCTATCGACCATCTCGAAGTGTCGATTCCGAATTGTGGTCACATTAGCGATTCCGATGCCCGGGAGGAAAGTTATGCAAAGTTCTTTCACTGAAGGGGTGGGAATAAACTATAGGAGGTGACTATATCGGCGATGTTCGAGCACCCATATCAACGACCTCAGGGGGAGATTTCGCGAAGAGTTGAACACAACTTCCGATCGCCGTGACAGGTCGGCTCTGTGTGTGGGCTCCCCCAACAATTCGCATAATCGAGGGAGTCGCTACTATTAGAAAACCTTGAAATCGGGGAGATCATCGGCTAGAATCACAATTTTGGAGTGCGAGACGAAGGTTTTTGGATGCCAAAAAGACGTCTTATCGCCCTAGGCAATAAGGGGGCGTCGGGCGTCTCTGAGTGCCGATTCTGAATTGTGGTCTTATAAGCAATTTTGATAACCGAGTAGAAAGTTATGCCCGTTTGAGCGAAGAGGTGTCCGTATGCGATCGCATCGACGGCCCGCGACCACACTCCCGGAGAGGAATTTTGCGCCAGACCGAAAATCTACGAATGCGACCTTTTACCGACCGGATCGAAGTGCCTATTCCGAATTGGGGCCTCGCTGGTGGTTCCGACCCCGGGCGAACAGATATCTGCGTCCGATCGAAGGGTACAGTTGTCGGTGTACTATAATGCACGCTCCGGAGCGGAATTTCGGCCCCGAAACAAAATTCAGAGAAACCAGCGACCTATCGACCGTCTCGGAGTGCCGATTCCAAATTGTGGTCACATTAGCGATTCCGATGCCCAGGCGGAAAGTTATGCACAGTTCTTTGGCTGAAGGGGTGGGAATAAACTAGAGGGGGTGACTATATCGGCGAAGTTCGAGCACCCATATCAACGACCTCGGGAGGAGATCTCGCGAAGAGTAGAACACGACTTCCGATCTCCATGACAGGCCGGCTCCGTGTGTAGGCTCCGCCAGCGATTCGCGTAATCAAGGGAGTCGGTACTATTAGAAAACCTTGAAATCGGGGAGATCGTCGGCTAGAATCCCAATTTAGGAGTGTGAGATGAGGGTTTTTGGACCCCGAAACGACGTCTTATCGCCCTAGGCAATAAGGGGGCGTCGGGCGTCTCTGAGTGTCGATTCCGAATTGTGGTCTTATAAGCAATTCTGATAACCCTGTAGAAAGTTACGCCCGTTTGAGCGAAGAGGTGTCCGTATGCGATCGCATCGACGGCCCGCGACCACGCTCCCGAAGAGGAATTTTGCGCCAGACCGAAAATCTCAGAATGCGACCTTTTACCGACCGGGTCGAAGTGCCGATTACGAATTGGGGCCTCGTGGGTGGTTCCGACCCCCGGGCGAATAGATATCTGCGTCCGATCGAAGGCTACGGCTGTCGGTGTACTATAACACACGCTCCGGGGTGGAATTTCGGCCCCGAAACGGAATTTTGTGAAACCAGCGCCCTATCGACTGTCTCAGAGTGCCGATACGGAATTGTTGTCACATTAGCGATTCCGATACCCTGGAGGAAAGTTATGCACAGTTCTTTGGCTGAAGGGGTGGGAATAAACTAGAGGGGGTGACTATATCGGCGATGTTCGAGCACCCATATCAACGACCTCAGGAGGAGATCTCGCAATGAGTTGAACACGACTTCCGATCGCCGCGACAGGCCGGTTCTGTGTGTGGGCTTCGACATCAATTCGCGTAATCGAGGGAGTCGCTACTATTAGAAAACCTTGAAATCGGGGAGATCGTCGGCTAGAATCGTAATTTTTTAGTGCGAGACGAAGGTTTTTGGACCCCGAAATGACGTCTTATCGCCCTAGGCAATAAGAGGGCATCGGGCGTCTCTGAGTGCCGATTCCGAATTGTGGTCTTATATGCAATTCCGATAACCGAGTAGAAAGTTATGCCCGTTTGAGCGAAGAGGTGTCCGTATGCGATCGCATCGACGGCCCGCGACCACCCTCCCGGAGAGGAATTTTATGCGGGACCGAAAATCTCTGAATGCGACCTTTCACCGACCGGATCGAAGTGTCGATTCTGAATTGGGACCTCGTGGGTGGTTCTGACCTTCGGGCGAACAGATATCTCCGTCTGATCGAAGGGAACATCGCCGATATAGTCACCCCCTCTAGTTTATTCCCACCCCTTCAGCCAAACAACTATGAATAACTTTCCGCCCGGGTATCGAAATCGTTAATGTGACAACAATTCGGAATCGGCACTCCGAGACAGTCGATAGGGCGCTGGTTTAGCAGAATTCCATTTCGGGGCCGAAATTCCGCCCTGGAGCGTGCGTTATAGTACACCGACAGCCGTACCCTTCGATCGGACGCAGATATCTGTTCGCCCGGGGGTTGGAACTACCCGCGAGGCCCCAATTCGTAATCGGCACTTCGACCCGGTCGGTAAAAGGTCGCATTCTGAGATTTTCGGTCTGACGTAAAATTCCTCTCCGGGAGCGTGGTCGCGGGCCGTCGATTCGATCGCATACGGACACCTCTTCCCTCAAATGGGCATAACATTCTACTCGGTTATCGGAATTGCTTATAAGACCACAATTCGGAATCGGGATTCAGAGACGCCCGACACTCCCTTATTGTCTTGGATGATAAGACGACGTTTCGGGGTCCAAAAACCCTCATCTCGCACGCCGAAATTATGATTCTAGCCGACGATCTCCTCGATTTCAATGTTTTCTAATAGTAGCGACTCCCTCGATTACGCGAATCGCTGGCGGAGCCCACACACAGAGCCGGCATGTCACGGAGATCGGAAGTCGTGTTCTACTCTTCGCGAGATCTCCTCCCGAGGTCGTTGATATGAGTTCTCGAACATCGCCGATATAGTCATCCCCTGTAGTTTATTCCCACCCCTTCAGCCAAACATCTGAGCATACTTTCCGCCCGGGCATCGGAATCGCTAATGTGACCACAATTCGGAATCGGCACTCCGAGACGGTCGATAGGGCGCTGGTGTCGCGGAATTCTCTTTCGGGTCCGAAATTCCGCCCCGGAGCGTGCATTATAATACACCGTCGACTGTACCCTTCGATCAGACGCAGATATCTGTTCGCCCGGGGTTCGGAACCACCCGCGAGGCCCCAATTCGGAATCGGCACTTCGACCCGGTTGGTAAAAGGTCGCATTCGGAGATTTCTGATCCGGCGCAAAATTCCTCTCTAGGAGCGTGGTCGCGGGCCGTCAATGCGATCGCATACGGACACCTCTTCGCTCAAACGGGCATAACTTTCTAGTCGGTTATCGGAATTGCTTATAAGACCACATTTTGGAATCGACAGGTAGAGACGCCCGACAGCCCCTTATTGCCTAGGGAAATAAGACGTCGTTTCGGGGTCCAAAAAACTTCGTCTCGCACTCCGAAATTACGATTCTATCCGACGATCTCTCTGATTTCAAGGTTTTCTAATAGTAGCGACTCCCTCGATTATGCGAATCGCTGGCGGAGCCCACACACGGAGCCAGCCTGTCACGGCGATCAGATGTCGTGTTCAACTCTTCGCGAGATCTCCTCCCAAGGTCGATGATATGGGTGCTCGAACATCGCCGATATAGTCACCCCCTCTAGTTTATTCCCACCCCTTCAGCCAAAGAACTATGCATAACTTTTCGCCCGGGCATCGGAATCGCTAATGTGACAACAATTCGGAATCGGCACTCCGAGACGGTCGATAGGGCGCTAGTTTTGCAGAATTCCATTTTGGGGCCGAAATTCCGCCCTGGAGCGTGTGTTATAGTACACAGACAGACGTACCCTTCGATCGGACGCAGATATCTGTTCGCCCGGGGGTTGGAACTACCCACGAGGCCCCAATTCGTCATCCGCACTTCGACCCGATCGGTAAAAGGTCGCATTCTGAGATTTTCGGTCCGGCCCAAAATTCCTCTCCGGGAGCGTGGTCGCGGGCCGTCGATGCGATTGCATACGGACACCTCTTCGCTCAAATGGGTATAACATTCTACTCGGTTATCGGAATTGCTTATAAGACCACAATTTGGAATCGGCACGCAGAGACGCCCGACGTCCCCTTATAGCCTAGGGCGATAAGACATCGTTTTGGGGTCCAAAAACCTTCATCTCGCACTCCAAAATTGCGATTCTATCCGACGATCTCCCTGATTTCAAGGTTTT
The DNA here is from genome assembly GCA_014218235.1 of Colocasia esculenta. NCBI lineage: Eukaryota > Viridiplantae > Streptophyta > Magnoliopsida > Alismatales > Araceae > Colocasia > Colocasia esculenta. Next base: position 4,681,957 of record CM024761.1, read on the forward strand.
CTAATAGTAGCGACTCCCTCGATTATACGAATCGCTGGCGGAGCCCACACACGGAGCCGGCCTATCACAGCGATCAGATGTCATGTGCAACTCTTCGCGAGATCTCCTCCCGAGGTAGATGATATGGGTGCTCGAACATCGCCGATATAGTCACCCCCTCTAGTTTATTCCCACCCCTTCAGCCAAAGAACTATGCATAACTTTCCGCCCGGGCATCGAAATCGCTAATGTGACAACAATTCGGAATCGGCACTCCGAGACGGTCGATAGGGCGCTGGTTTTGCGGAATTCCGTTTCGGGGCCGAAATTCCGCCCTGGAGCGTGCGTATACTACACCGACAGCCGTACCCTTCGATCGGACGCAGATATCTGTTCGCCCGGGGGTTGGAACTACCCGCGAGTCCCCAATTCGTAATCGGCACTTCGACCCGGTCGGTAAAAGGTCGCATTCTGAGATTTTCGGTCCGACGTAAAATTCCACTCTGGGAGCATGGTCGCGGGCCGTCGATTCGATCGCATACGGACACCTCTTCGCTCAAATGGGCATAACATTCTACTCGGTTATCGGAATTGCTTATAAGACCACAATTCGGAATCGGCACTTAGAGACGCCCGACACACCGTTATTGCCTAGGATGATAAGATGACGTTTCGGGGTCCAAAAAGCCTCGTCTCGCACTCCGAAATTGCGATTCTAGCCGACGATCTCCTCGATTTCAAGGTTTTCTAATAGTAGCGACTCCCTCGATTACGAGAATCGCTGGCGGAGCCCACACACGGAGCCGGCATGTCACGGAGATCGGAAGTCATGTTCTACTCATCGCGAGATCTCCTCCCGAGGTCGTTGATATGAGTTCTAGAACATCGTCGATATAGTCATCCCCTCTAGTTTATTCCCACCCTTTCAGCCAAAGAACTGTGCATAACTTTCCGCCCGGGCATCGGAATCGCTAATGTGACAACAATTCGGAATCGGCACTCCGAGACGGTCAATAGGGGGCTGGTTTTGCAGAATTCCATTTCGGGGCCGAAATTCTGCCCTGGAGCGTGCGTTATAGTACACTGACAGTCGTACCCTTTGATCGGACGCAGATATCTGTTCGCCTGGGGGTTGGAACTACCCGCGAGGCCCCAATTCATAATCGGCACTTCGACCCAGTCGGTAAAAGGTTGCATTCTGAGATTTTCGGTCCGGCGCAAAATTCCTCTCCGGGAGCGTGGTCGCGGGCCGTCGATTCGATCGCATACGGACACCTCTTCGCTCAAACGGGCAAAACATTCTACTCGGTTATCGGAATTACTTATAAGACCACAATTCGAAATCGGCACTCAGAGACGCCCGACGCTCCCGTATTTCCTAGGGTGATAAGGCGACATTTCGGGGTCCAAAAACCCTCGTCTCGCACTCTGAAATTGCGATTCTAGCCGACGATCTCCTCGATTTCAAGGTTTTCTAATAGTAGCGACTCCCTCGATTACGCGAATCGCTGGCGGAGCCCACACACAGAGCCGGCCTGTCACGGAGATCGGAAGTCTTGTTCTACTCTTCGCGAGATCTCCTCCCGAGGTCGTTGATATGGGTGCTCGAACATCGCCGATATAGTCACCCCCTCTAGTTTATTCCCACCCCTTCAGCCAAAGAACTATGCATAACTTTCCGCCCGGGCATCGGAATCGCTAATGTGACCACAATTCGGAATCGGCACTCCGAGACGGTCGATAGGGGGCTGGTTTCGCGGAATTCCGTTTCGGGGCCGAAATTCCGCCCCGGAGCGTGCATTATAGTACACCGTCAACTGTACCCTTCGATCGGACGCAGATAGCTGTTCGCCCGGGGGTCGGAACCACCCGCGAGGCCCCAATTCGTAATCCGCACTTCGACCCGGTCGGTAAAAGGTCGCATTCGGAGATTTTTGGTCCGGCGCAAAATTCCTCTCTGGGAGCATGGTCGCGGGCCGTCGATTCGATCGCATACGGACACCTCTTCGCTCAAACGGGCATAACATTCTACTCGGTTATCGGAATTGCTTATAAGACCACAATTTGGAATCAGCACGCAGAGACGCCCGACGCCCCCTTATTGCCTAGGGCGATAAGACGTCGTTCGGGGTCCAAAAACGTTCGTCTCGCACTCCGAAATTGCGATTCTAGCTGACGATCTCCCTGATTTCATGGTTTTCTAATAGTAGCGACTCCCTCGATTATGCGAATCGCTGGCGGAACCCACACACGGAGCCGGCCTGTCACGGCGATCGGATGTCATGTTCAACTCTTCACGAGATCTCCTCCCGAGGTCGATGATATGGGTGCTCGAACATCGCCGATATAGTGACCCCCTCTAGTTTATTCCCACCCCTTCAGCCAAAGAACTATGCATAACTTTCCGCCCGGGCATCGAAATCGTTAATATGACAACAATTCGGAATCGGCACTCCGAGACGGTCGATAGGGCGCTGATTTTGCGGAATTCCATTTCGGGGCCGAAATTCCGCCCTGGAGCGTGCGTTATACACCGACAGCCGTACCGTTTGATCGGACGCAGATATCTATTCGCTCGGGGGTTTGAACTACCCTAGAGGCCCCAATTCATAATCGGCACTTCGACCCAGTCGGTAAAAGGTCGCATTCTGAGATTTTCGGTCTGGCGCAAAATTCCTCTCCGGGAGCGTGGTCGCGGGCCGTCGATTCGATCGCATACGGACACCTCTTCGCTCAAACGGGCATAACTTTCTACTCGGTTATCAGAATTGCTTATAAGACCACAATTCGGAATCGGCACGCAAAGACGCCCGACGCTCCCTTATCTCCCTGATTTCAAGGTTTTCTAATAGTAGCGACTCCCCTTGATTATGTGAATCGCTGGCGGAGCCCACACACGGAGCCGGCCTGTCACGGCGATCGGAAGTCATGTTCAACTCTTTGCGAGATCTCTTCCCGAGGTCGATGATATGGGTGCTCGAACATCGCCGATATAGTCACCCCCTCTAGTTTATTCCCACCCCTTCAGCCAAAGAACTATGCATAACTTTTCGCCCGGGCATCAGAATCGCTAATGTGACAACAATTCGGAATCGGCACTTCGAGACGGTCGATAAGGCACTAGTTTCGCGGAATTCCGTTTCGGGGTCGAAATTCCGCCCCGGAGTGTGCGTTATAGTACACCGACAGCCATACCCTTCGATCGGACGCATATATCTGTTCGCCTGGGGGTCGGAACCACCCGCGAGTCCCCAATTCGTAATCGGCACTTCGACCCGATCGGTAAAAGGTCACATTCTTAGATTTTCGGTCCGGCGCAAAATTCCTCTCCGGGAGCGTGGGCGCGGGCCGTCGCCTCGATCGCATACAGACACCTCTTCGCTCAAACGGGCATAACATTCTACTCAGTTATCGGAATTGCTTATAAGACCACAATTCGGAATCGGCACTCAGAGACGCCCGACGCCCCCTTATTGCCTAGGGTGATAAGACGACATTTCGGGGTCTAAAAACCCTCGTCTCGCACTCCGAAATTGTGATTCTAGCCGACGATCTCCTCGATTTCAAGGTTTTCTAATAGTAGCGACTTCCTCGATTACGTGAATCGCTGGCGGAGCCCACACATGGAGCCGGCCTGTCCCGATGATCGGAAGTCGTGTTCTACTCTTCACGAGATCTCCTCCCGAGGTCATTGATATGGGTGCTCGAACATCGCCGATATAGTCACCCCCTCTAGTTTATTCTCACCCCTTCAGCCAAAGAACTATGCATAACTTTCCGCCTGGGCATCGGAATCGCTAATGTGACCACAATTCGGAATCGGCACTCCGAGACGGTCGATAGGGCGCTGGTTTCGCGAAATTCCGTTCCGGGGCCGAAATTCCGCCCCGGAGCGTGCATTATATAGTACACCGACAACTGTACCCTTCGATCGGACGCAGATATCTGTTCGCCCGGGGGTCGGAACGACCCGCGAGGCCCCAATTCGGAATCGACACTTCGACTCGGTCGGTAAAAGGTCACATTCGGAGATTTCCGGTCCGGCGCAAAATTCCTCTCCGGGAGCGTGGTCGCGGGACGTCGATGCGATCGCATACGGACACCTCTTCGCTCAAACGGGCATAACTTTCTACTCGGTTATCAGAATTGCTTATAAGACCACAATTCGGAATCGGCACGCAAAGACGCCCGACGCTCCCTTATTACCTAGGGCGATAAGACGGATGTCGTGTTCAACTCTTCGCGAGATCTACTCCTGAGGTTATTGATATGGGTGCTCAAACATCGCCGATATAGTCACCCCCTCTAGTTTATTCCCACCCCTTCAGCCAAAGAACTATGCTTAACATTCCGCCCAAGCATCGGAATTGCTAATGTGACCACAATTCGGAATCGGCACTCTGAGACGGTCGATAGTGCGCTGGTTTCGCGGAATTCCGTTTCGGGGCCGAAATTCCGCCCCGGAGCGTGCATTATAGTACACCGACAACTGTACCCTTCGATCGGACGCAGATATTTGTTCGCCCGGGGGTCGGAACCACCCGCGAGGCCCCAATTCGGAATCGGCACTTCGACCCGGTCGGTAAAAGGTCGCATTCGGAGATTTTCGGTCCGGCGCAAAATTCCTCTCCAAGAGCGTGGTCGCGGGCCGTCGATGCGATCGCATACGGACACCTCTTCGCTCAAATGGGCATAACTTTCTACTCGGTTATCGGAATTGCTTATAAGCCCACAATTCGAAATCGGCACTCAGAGACGCCCGACGCCCCCTTATTGCCTAGGGAGATAAGACGTCGTTTCAGGGTCCAAAAACGTTCGTCTCGCACTCCAAAATTACGATTCTAGCCGATGATCTCCCCGATTTCAAGGTTTTCTAATAGTAGCGACTCCCTCGATTACGCGAATCGCTGGTGGAGCCCACACACAGAGCCGGCCTATCACGACGATCGGAAGTCATGTTCAACTCTTCGCGAGATCTCCTCCCGAGGTTGTTGATATGGGTGCTCGAACATCGCCGATATAGTCACCCCGCTAGTTTATTACCACCCCTTCAGCCAAAGAACTGTGCATAACTTTCCTCCCCGGCATCGGAATCGCTAATGTGACAACAATTCGGAATCGGCACTCCGAGACAGTCGATAGGGCGCTGGTTTCGCGGAATTCCGATTCGGGGCAAAAATTCCACCCCGGAGCGTGTGTTATGTATACCGACAACCGTACCCTTCGATCGGACGCAGATATCTGTACGCCCGGGGGTCGGAACCGCCCGCGAGGCCCCAATTCGGAATCGGCACTTCGACCCGGTCGTTCATATGGGTGCTCGAACATCTCCAATATAGTCACCCCCTCTAGTTTATTTCCACCTGTTCAACCAAAGAACTGTGCATAACTTTCCACCCGGGCATCGGAATCGCTAATGTGACCACAATTCGTAATCGGCACTCCGAGACGGTCGATAGGGCGTTGGTTTCGCGAGATTCCGTTTCGGGGCCGAAATTCTACCCCGGAGTGTGCGTTATAGTACACCGACAACCGTACCCTTCGATCGGACGCAAATATCTGTACGCCCGGGGGTCGGAACCGCTCGCGAGGCCCCAATTCGGAATCGGCACTTCGACCCGGTCGGTAAAAGGTCGCACTCGAAGATTTCCGGTCTGGCGTAAAATTCCTCTCCAGGAGCGTGGTCGCGGGCCGTCGATGCGATCGCATACTGACACCTCTTCGCTCAAACGGGCATAACATTCTACTGGGTTATCGAAATTCCTTATAAGACCACAATTCGGAATGGGCACTCAGAGACGCCCGACGGCCGCTTATTTCCAAGGGCGATAAGACGTCATTTTGCGGTCAAAAAACCATCGTCTCGCACTCCGAAATTACAATTCTAGCCGACGATCTCTCCGATTTCAAGGTTTTCTAATAGTAGCGACTCCCTCGATTATGCGAATCGCAGGTGGAGCCCACACACGGAGCCGGCCTATCACGGCGATCGGAAGTCGTGTTCAACTCTTCGCAAGATCTCCTCCCGAGGTCGCTGATATGGGTGCTCGAACATCGACGATATAGTCACCCCCTCTAGTTTATTCCCACCCCTTCAGCCAAAGAATTGTTCATAACTTTCGGCCCAAGCATCGGAATCGCTAATGTGACCACAATTCGGAATCGGCACTCCGAGACGGTCGATAGTACGCTGGTTTCGTGAAATTCCATTCGCGGCCGAAATTCCGCCCCGCAGCGTGCATTATAGTTGTAACGACCCTCTTTATATCGGTACGGTTCCACCAACCCACGTCGATATAGAAAGCATCGCCACAGTGGGACATTTACCCAACACTAGTACAATAGGCTGAAACATACACAAATATGTATATCACATGACAGCGGAATTTAAAGAACTGAAAAGAAATCTTATTCCATCATCCACATTCTATTCACAGTCCGTATAATAGAAAAGAGAACTAACTTTTGATAATTGAAATAAAATAAATACATTGTCCACATGAGACTACGCAGAGTCTTTATTACATACTATGAAGTAAGGAATAGTACAATGTTAAATCCACAACAATCTCTCCTACTCTCGCTCCGAGTCGCTCCTAACGATCTCCTCGGAAGAAGTAGAAACGTCTGCACCTGTACGCCGAAGCAAGAATGAGTTCAAAAGAACTCAACAAGTAACACCAAGCACACTAAACATACATGCATCAAGTAATCTCCATATCCTTATGCTATACCATTAACACAAAATGCATAGAAGTGACAGTTTTTCAAATAGAGACCTATGCATGATTTCTACACATTTTACACATGGAATTTAGTTTCATACACAATAACCTAATCCTATCACATGCTTTCTACACTTTTCAATATGCTAAACTGATTTCATTCAATCATTCATATGCCACATGTTGATCATTTTACACATAAATTTACACATTTCATAACAACTAAATTAACATGAATTCTAAGGTAATTTTTCACATAGTTAACACATTTACATTAGTGAAAAGCTCGCTGTTTTACTACTGTTATGTCACATTCACAAGAAATTTATCCTTTTTGCATATTTTCATAAGAATTTCATGAACACATATTCACTTACACAGGTTCACAATTTACACATTTCTTTTCACTTAAGCACATTTTCACTTTTTCTTAATGCCGTGACACATAGCCCAAACCACTTTAGAAGGACACACACTAATCACATCACATATCAATCACCTAGGCATTCCAGTGATTAATTTAGTTACTGCGCAGAACCAGGAGAAGCACTCTCCACCCTAACCAGCGATACTTGTTCGCCTCCAGGATTTAATCCCAATACCCATGGGACATCACACACTTTGAACTTTTCCGTGGGGACTTTACCACAGTACAGTTCCACAGCCCTCTAAGGTAGCAGTGTCACCCATTGGCACATTAATACATTTTCTCAATTTCAACATACTTCTAAATACAAAATTTTTTTACGCATTCGTCTCATGTTCACACATTTACATTCTTCAGTATTACCTAGCATGGTACTATTGTCTTCAGTATTATTAAGTTTTACAACAATTCTAATCATGCTGAAATTTGCAGAATTAAACACTAATCATATTAACATGTATTAATTATTAATATCTAACATAAAACAATTATATATATCTATTGTCATTGGTTCAGTACAGAAATTTAACCAGAAATTATCACAGTTTATCCATCATGTATACCAAGATTTACATTTTTCTGAATTACTCATTATTTCTGAAAATTCTAACAGTGATGTTATCAAATGTAAAAATAGTCAAACTATCATAAATTTTCATTATTCGGACTCACAACTTATTACATACATGAATACTGACAGTACTAATTATATCTCAATTTATAGAAATTTAACTAGTTTCACATGAATTATTAACTTTTCTACATTGAGTAGACATATTAACTATTTTTCGGTTCAGAAAATTTAATAAACTATACAGATATTATAAATTACTCAAATTTTTATATCATGCATTAGATCTCATAAACAGTGTACAGAAATTTCATGGCAGTTAAATTCTATACATATTTCATAAACGATATTTTTCAAGATTAAAATTCTATCGGTAGTACATTCAAAGAATTCTAATAATTAGGGCAAATTACAAAAATTCACCATAACTCACAGTACACCCAAACATGTATATTTACATATTATATGAGTTTTACTGTATATCATCATGCGGAAAAACTCAAAATTAGCTTATAGAAGGGCAGACTTGCACACTGTTGCAGTCTGAAGAACTTGACGGCATGGGGTAGCCGTCTATAGGTTAACGACAGTATATGATGCCGCCAACACATGATATTAGCGGCAAGGGATCCTGCCGTTAATATCCTGTCTGCATAAACACAGACTGAACGCCAACAAATCACTTGAATGGGGGTTCCAGGACACGAGAAAAATCGAAAATTCCTGGGACATACTAGACACATGTAGGGTTGATGTGAGTGGGGTACTTGCCTCTTGTAAAATCCACAAGTGATGATTCAAGCCGGAGAAGCCCTCCTCGGCCTGTGCCAAAGAGTCTTCAAATCCCTCCTTCTTCGGGTTCTCTGTTGATCTTCACTGCACACCAGCGTGGGGAGTCGTTCCCGGATGTTCAGAGTTGTCACCAGTCGATGCAGATCACCGGATGAAGCCTCCCGAAATCAGATCTCTCAGATTCAAGTTGGGGTTTTCGCATAGAAGAGCTAGGTTTTTGACCCAAGAGTCAAAAGGGATGGATCTGGCCGAAAACTGGGTATATAAAGGGTTGGGGGTCGGACATGCTAAAGGGGTAAGTCTTAGAGCCGTTGGGAAGGGTTTCTAAAACAAAAGGCTAAATTTCCGGAGGCGTTTCTGGATCTGGAAACATAACTGGTCTGGGATATTGGCGTCCATATCTATGGTCGCCTATTCAAAGTGGGCGTCCATCGATATTGCCGCCTAATCCTAGTAAACGTCAGCCGATGTTGACGCCGACTGGCCGACAAAATTTCACTTTAAAATATGCAGAATTTATAACACCACACACATAAATATATATATATGTATATATATATATATACTTTAATACAATATGTACATTACAATAATACTAATTCATACAATTTGTATAAATAAATACTTATGCACAATAATCTATACATCAATAGTATACACTTATACGCATATATATATACTTAAGCAAGCAAGGTGAAAATCAAGGGCCTTACACCCTCTCCCCCTTAAAGAAACTTCGTCCTCGAAGTTAGACTGACACTACTCAAACAACTGAGGATATTTCTTTCTCATCGCATCCTCAAGCTCAAGTAGCCTCCTCTCGCGAGAAGTTACGCCATAAGATCTTTACTGACGCAATGCTCTTGTTCCGGAGATGTTGAACCTTCCGATCAAGAATAGCTACTGGTTGCTCTACATAAGAAAGATCTGGCTGGATCTCCACTGGCTCATGGCTAATAACATGAGACGGATCTCTGACATACTTCCTGAGCATAGATACGTGAAAAACAGGATGAACGCTAGCCAATGCTGGAGGTAAAGCTAGCTCATAAGCCACGTTGCCCAATCGTCGGAGAATCTCATACGGGCCAATGAATCTAGGGCTCAACTTACTATGCCTGCCAAATCTAACTACACCACGCGTAGGCGAAATCTTCAAAAAGACATGCTCACCTACCTCGAACTCTAGATCCTTCCTCCTGTTGTCGGCATAACTCTTCTGCCTATCCTGTGCCGCAACAAGCCTCTTCCTAATAAGCTGGACCTTATCCGAAGTCTCCTGAACTAACTTCGGACCGATCAACTGCCTATCACCGGTCTCCTCCCAACACAAAAGAGATCTACAAGGTCTACCATATAAAGCCTCAAATGGAGCCATGCCAATGCTCGCATGAAAACTGTTGTTATATGCGAACTCCACTAGCGGTAAATGGCGCTCCCAATCATCCTTCCAATCCAGCACACAAGCCCTCAACATATCCTCAAGCGTCTGGATAGTCCTCTCGGACTGTCCATCTGTCTGGGGATGAAATGCCGAACTGAGCTTCAGCTCCGAACCTAACGCATCCTGAAGACCCTTCCATAGCCTTGAAGTAAATCTCGGATCTCGATCCGAAATAATAGACTTCGGTACTCCATGCAATCTAATAATACTACTAACATACAGTCTAGCTAAACTCTCTACTGACTGCTTCTTCTTCATAGGCAAGAAATGCGCAGTCTTCGAGAATCGATCTACCACTACCCAAATCGAGTCATTACCTCGTCTAGATCGAGGCAAACCCGTAACAAAATCCATAGTGACAGCTTCCCACTTCCAAACTGGGATCTCCATCTTCTGCATAAGACCAGATGGTCGCTGCCGCTCGGCCTTCACTTGCTGGCATACTAGACATCTAGACACAAACTCAGCTACATCCTTCTTCATGCCAGACCACCAAAACGATCTCTTTAAATCCTGGTACATCTTAGTGTTACCCGGATGAATAGAGAACCTAGATCTATGAGCTTCTGCTAAAACATGCTCACGAATATCTACAATGTCTGGAACACAGACACGATGATGGAATCTAATCACACCATCCTCATCACGAGCAATACCCGCTTTGCCCACTAACTCTTGGAGTCTAGGGTCGGCTTTCTGATGCTCGATCACCTCATCTAACACCGATGACCTAATGGACAGCTGAGCCACAAAAGCTCGGCACAATGATGGCTCCAACTCGGTCATCGTACACGCTGCATCCTCCAACATCTTCCAGTCCTGCAGGAGAGATGACCTCTTTCTACTAAGGGCATCTGCTACGACATTCGCCTTTCCAGGATGATACTGGAGGTCGAAGTCATAGTCCTTCAGGAACTCAATCCATCTTCTCTGCCTAAGGTTTAATTCTTTTTAGGAGAAAAGATACTTTAGGCTCTTGTGATCAGTGAACACCTCAAATCTGACACCATAAAGATAGTGCCTCCAGATTTTCAGTGCATGAACCACTGCCGCAAGCTCAAGATCATGAGTCGGATAGTTTCGCTCATGCTCCTTCAATTGCCTCAAAGCATATGCTACCACCCTTCCTTGCTGCATCAACACACAGCCAAGGCCAATCCGAGATGCATCCGTGTAGATAGCAAAATCCTCTACACCGCTCGGTAGAACTAACACAGGAGCCGATGTGAGTTTAGTCTTCAATAATTGAAAACTACTCTCACACTCCTCGGACCAGACAAACTTCATTCCCTTCCTGGTCAGCTGAGTCAATGGAGCGACGATGGATGAAAATCCCTCAATAAAACGCCGATAATAATCCGCCAAACCAAGAAAACTCCGAATCTCCGAAGGAGTCTTGGGACTCTCCCAATCCATAACAGCTTGGACTTTCGCTGGATCCACTGCTACACCACACCAGAGATAACATGCCCAAGGAAATGAACCTCGCGCATCCAAAAATCGCACTTGCTGAATTTTGCATATAGCTTGTGTTCACGGAGAACCTCTAACACTATCCTCAAATGTTGACGATGTGTGGCCTCATCCGGAGAGTAGACCAGCACGTCATCAATGAAGACTACAACAAAACTATCTAGATAGGGTCTAAACACCCTGTTCATGAGATCCATGAACGCTGCAGGGGCGTTGGTTAGACCAAACGGAAGGACCAAAAACTCATAATGTCCATAACGGGTTCTAAATGCCGTCTTGGACACATCCTCACTCCTAATCCTCAACTGATGATAGCCAGAACGCAAATCAATCTTAGAAAAGACCGATGCATTCTGTAGCTGGTCAAACAAATCATCAATCCGAGGTAAGGGATACCTGTTCTTCACTGTCACCTGGTTTAGCTTTCTATAATCAATGCATAACCGAAGTGACCCATCCTTCTTCTTCACGAATAAGACAGGTGCGCCCCAAGGGGAAACGCTAGGGCGAATAAATCCCTTATCTAACAAATCCTGCAACTGCCTCCTTAACTCAGCTAATTCCGCAGGTGCCATCCGATAAGGTGCCTTCGAGATAGGAGAGATGCCTGGAAGCAACTCTAGAGTGAACTCTATCTCTCTAGCCGGTGGCAATCCAGATAAATCATCAGGAAAGACATCTGGAAAATCCTGCACTACATCTATCTCTGCAAGAGTAAGTGACTCATCAGCCTTGGGTATTAAAACCACACTGGCAAGAAAAGCGTCACAACCCTTGTTCACCATTCTCATTGCCCTCATGGCCGAGATGACAAACTTTCTGCTAAGTTCCTCGGCAAAGGATGAGAAAATTCATCCTCACCAGGAATGCGGAAAACAATCTTCTTCCCACGACAATCTACCAATGCATAGTGCTCCTCTAGCCAATCCAGACCAAGAATAGCATCATAGTCCTTCATCTTAAGCAAGAAGAAACACCCTTCTAGGACTCTATCCTCAATGCACACCGGTAAAGACGGAATACACTTCCTAGTCGATACCGTACCCGCAGGTGTATGCACAGACAAAGGGACTTCTAAATCCTCAGACTCTAATCCTGACTCTAAAGCTAACTGCCTAGCAAAACGCTCGGAAATGAACGAGTGAGTAGCACCCGTATCGAACAAAACCCGAGCATGCACACCTAAGAACAAAACCGTACCTTCGGTGACATGATCCGCCTGCTCGGCGTCCTCACGAGCTAAAGCAAACACTCGAGCTGGGGCTCGAGGTCTCCCTGGTCGTCCTGTCGCTGGCGCTGCTGCTGCTGCTACTGGGGCTGGTCCACGCTGGGCTCCCTGCTGAAGCCTCGGACAATCCTTGATCTTATGGTCACTGCTCCCGCACTTCAAGCACTTTCCTACTACCAGCCAACACTCCGTACCGCCATGTGCCCTCCCGCAATGAGGACACTCCTTCTTACTACTAGGGGAACGTTGAGAAGATACCTGACCACTGCCTGATGCCACAGGACGCTGCGGTGACTGGAAAGTCGCCTTCTTCCTCTCCTGTCTCTGGAAAGGAGCTGCTGGCCTCTTTTGAGAAGCCTTCTTCTCCTCCAGATACTGCTCCATCTCTCCTTCCTGCCGACACGCCGCGCTGAGCGCCTGCTCGAGAGTACGATGGTCGAAAGCCACCAACCTCGTCCTCAGCGATGGTTTCAGACCCATCACGAATTTCTTCGCCTTCCTGCGCTCATCAGCTACAATATGAGGGGCGTACTTTGATAGCTCGGCAAACCTGGCCTCGTACTCCAGCACAGTCATGGAGCCCTAAGTTAACGAGAGGAACTCCTACTCCATCTTGTCCTGGATGTGCTCCGGAACAAACTTGGCTCGGAAAAGCCTCACGAACTCATCCCATCCAACCTCCACGGCACCATCCTCGAACCGAGTACGTAACAACGAGGACCACCATACATCGGCTCGCTCCTGCCAAAACCATCCATGAGAACTAACCAACATAATTTGTACTTAAAGTAATAACCACTAGATTAGATTACACATACCTATAGCATATAGGTGGCTAAAGTGACCTTGTCGTCCTCAGCGCACCTAATGGCCCGGAAGATCTTCTCAATCTCCCTCATCCAGTTCTCAGCTAATAATGGATCGCTCTCCCCCTTAAAAGAGGGTGGCGACATCCTCTTGAACCTTTCCATGATGGAGGGTCCACCATGGTCAGCCTGGGGAACTGGTACCTGAGCCTGCTACAACAAGCAACATAATTAACACATATAACATAACAATCATGCATTTAATAATACAGACTACTTTATCTTATTATTCTAACCTGAGCCTCCAACTGAGCCTGGAGTGCAGCTTGAGTGTGGGCCTGCACCAAACCCTGCATGAACACTCCATAGTCTACTGGTGGCGGTGGAGGAAGTACAGGACCCTGGGGTGCAGGGGCCTGCTGCTCACCCTGATCCTCACGCCGAGGTTCATCTCTCCTCTGCTCGCCATCACGAGCAGGAACACCACGCCTACCACGCGAAGCCATATCCTGTAAAACGGATTAATCACCATTTAGAACTAAACTATCTAATTTCTAACTAATTACTTATCTATGTGGACAATCTACACAGACTTAGTATACAATGAAGATGATGGTATATGCATATTTATGTACAATTTCAGCCTGACGCTCTGATACCAATCTCTGTAACGACCCTCTTTATATCGGTACGGTTCCACCAACCCATGTCGATATAGAAAGCATCGCCACAGTGGGACATTTACCCAACACTAGTACAATAGGCTGAAACATACACAAATATATGTATATCACATGACAGCGGAATTTAAAGAACTGAAAAGAAATCTTATTCCATCATCCACATTCTATTCACAGTCCGTATAATAGAAAAGAGAACTAACTTTTCATAATTGAAATAAATAAATACATTGTCCACATGAGACTACGCAGAGTCTTTATTACATACTATGAAGTAAGGAAAAGTACAATGCTAAATCCACAACAATCTCTCCTACTCTCGCTCCGAGTCGCTCCTAACGATCTCCTCGGAAGAAGTAGAAACGTCTGCACCTGTACGCCGAAGCAAGAATGAGTTCAAAAGAACTCAACAAGTAACACCAAGCACACTAAACATACATGCATCAAGTAATCTCCATATCCTTATGCTATACCATTAACACAAATGCATGGAAGTGACAGTTTTTCAAATAGAGACCTATGCATGATTTCTACACATTTTACACATGGAATTTAGTTTTATACACAATAACCTAATCCTATCACATGCTTTCTACACTTTTCAATATGCTAAACTGATTTCATTCAATCATTCATATGCCACATGTTGATCATTTTACACATAAATTTACACATTTCATAACAACTAAATTAACATGAATTCTAAGATAATTTTTCACATAGTTAACACATTTACATTAGTGAAAAGCTCGCTGTTTTACTACTATTATGTCACATTCACAAGAAATTTATCCTTTTTGCATGTTTTCATAAGAATTTCATGAACACATATTCACTTACACAGGTTCACAATTTACACATTTCTTTTCACTTAAACACATTTTCACTTTTCCTTAATGCCGTGACACATAGCCCAAACCACTTTAGAAGGAGACACACTAATCACATCACATATCAATCACCTAGGCATTCCAGTGATTAATCTTAGTTACTGCGCAGAACCGGGAGAACCACTCTCCACCCTAACCAGCGATACTTGTTCGCCTCCAGGATTTAATCCCAATGCCCATGGGACATCACACACTTTGAACTTTCCCGTGGGGACTTTACCACAGTACAGTTCCACAGCCCTCTAAGGTAGCAGTGTCACCCATTGGCACATTAATACATTTTCTCAATTTCAACACACTTCTAAATACAAATTTTTTTTTACGCATTCGTCTCATGTTCGCACATTTACATTCTTCAGTATTACCTAGCATGGTACTACTGTCTTCAGTATTATCAAGTTTTACAACAATTCTAATCATGCTGAAATTTGCAGAATTAAACACTAATCATATTAACATGCATTAATTATTAATATCTAACATAAAACAATATATATAGCCATTGTCATCAGTTCAGTACATAAATTTAACCAGAAATTATCACAGTTTAACCATCATGTATACCAAGATTTACATTTTTCTGAATTACGTATAATTTCTGAAAATTTTAACAGTGATGTTATCAAATGTAAAAATAGTCAACTGACATAAATTTTCATTATTCGGACTCACAACTTATTACATACATGAATACTGATAGTACTAATTATATCTCAATTTATAGGAATTTAACTAGTTTTGCATGAATTATTAACTTTTCTACATTGAGTAGACATATTAACTATTTTTCGGTTCAGAAAATTTAATAAACTATACAGATATTATAAATTACTCAAATTTTTATATCATGTATTAGATCTCATAAACAGTGTACAGAAATTTCATGGCAGTTAAATTCTATACATATTTCATAAACGATATTTTTCAATATTAAAATTCTATCGGTAGTACATTCAAAGAATTCTAATAATTAGGGAAAATTACAAAAATTCACCATAACTCACAGTACACCCAAACATGTATATTTACATACTATATGAATTTTTACTATATATCCTCATGCGGAAAAACTCGAAAATTAGCTTATAGAAGGGCAGACTTGCACACTGTTGCAGTCTGAAGAACTTGACGACATGGGGTAGCCGTCTATAGGTTAACGACAGTATATGATGCCGCCAACACATGATATTAGCGGCAAGGGATCCTGCCGTTAATATCCTGTCTGCATAAACACAGACTGAACGCCAACAAATCACTTGAATGGGGGTTCCAGGACACGAGAAAAATTCGAAAATTCCTGGGACATACTAGACACATGTAGGGTTGATGTGAGTGGGTACTTGCCTCTTGTAAAATCCACAAGTGACAATTCAAGCCGGAGAAGCCCTCCTCGGCCTGTGCCAAAGAGTCTTCAAATCCCTCCTTCTTCGGGTTCTCTGTTGATCTTCACTGCACACCAGCGTGGGGAGTCGTTCCCGGATGTTCAGAGTTGTCACCAGTCGATGCAGATCATCGGATGAAGCCTCCCGAAATCAGATCTCTCAGATTCAAGTTGGGGTTTTTGCGTAGAAGAGCTAGGTTTTTGACCCAAGAGTCAAAAGGGATGGATCTGACCGAAAACTGGGTAATATAAAGGGTTGGGGGTCGGACATGCTAAAGGGGTAAGTCTTAGAGCCGTTGGGAAGGGTTTCTAAAACAAAAGGCTAAATTTCCGGAGGTGTTTCCGGATCTGGAAACGTAATTGGTCTGGGATATTGGCGTCCATATCTATGGTCGCCTATTCAAAGTGGGTGTCCATCGATATTCCCGCCTAATCCTAGTAAACGTCAGCCGATGTTGACGCCGACTGGCCGACAAAATTTCACTTTAAATATGCAGAATTTATAACACCACACACATAAATATATATATATATATGTATATATATATATATATACTTGTATACAATATGTACATTACAATAATACTAATTCATACAATTTGTATAAATAAATACTTATGCACAATAATCTATACATCAATAGTATACACTTATACGCATATATATATATACTTAAGCAAGCAAGGTGAAAATCAAGGGCCTTACAATAGTATACCGACAATTGTACCCTTCGATCAGACGCAGATATCTGTTCGCCCGGGGGTCGGAACCACCCGCGAGGCCCCAATTCGGAATCGGCACTTCGACCCGGTCGGTAAAAGGTCGCATTCAGAGATTTCCGGTTTGGCGCAAAATTCCTCTCCAAGAGCGTGGTCGCGGGCTGTCGATGCGATCGCATACGGACACCTCTTCGCTCAAATGGGCATAACATTCTACTCGGTTATCGGAATTGCTTATAAGCCCACAATTCGAAATCGGCACTCAGAGACGCCCGACGCCCCATTATCGCCTAGGGTGATAAGACGTCATTTTGGGGTCCAAAAACCTTCGTCTCACACTCCAAAATTACGATTCTAACCGATGATCTCCCCGATTTCAAGGTTTTCTAATAGTAGCGACTCCCTCGATTACGCGAATCGCTAATGGAGCCCACACACAGAGCCGGCCTGTCACGACGATCGGAAGTCATGTTCAACTCTTCGCGAGATCTCCTCCCGAGGTCGTTGATATGGGTTCTCGAACATCGCCGATATAGTCATCCCGCTAGTTTATTCCCACCCCTTCAGCCAAAGAACTGTGCATAACTTTCCTCCCCGGCATCGGAATCGCTAATGTGACAACAATTCGGAATCGGCACTCCGAGACGGTCGATAGGGCGCTGGTTTCGCAGAATTCCGATTCGGGGCAAAAATTCTGCCCCGGAGCGTGTGTTATAGTATACCAACAACCGTACCCTTCGATCGGACGCAGATATCTGTACGCCCGGGGGGCGGAACCACCCGCGAGGCCCCAATTTGGAATAGGCACTTCGACCTGGTCGGTAAAAGGTCGCATTCAGAGATTTTCGGTCCATCGCAAAATTCCTCTCCGGGAGTGTGGTCGCGGGCCGTCGATGCGATCGTATACGGACACCTCTTTGCTGAAACAGGCATAACTTTCTACTCGGTTATCGGAATTGCTTAAAAGACCACAATTCAGAATCGGCACTTAGAGACGCCCAACGCCCCCTTATTGCCTAGAGCGATAAGACGTCATTTCGGGGTCCAAAAACCTTCGTCTCGCACTCCGAATTGTGATTCTAGCCGATGAACTCACCGATTTCAAGGTTTTCTAATAGTAGAGACTCCCTCGATTACGCGAATCAATGGTGGAGCCCACATACGGAGCCGACCTATCACGACGATCGGAAGTCATGTTCAACTCTTCACGAGATCTCCTCCCGAGGTCGTTGATATGGGTGCTCGAACATCGCCGATATAGTCACCCCCTCTAGTTTATTCCCACCCCTTCAGCCGAAGAACTGTGCATAACTTTCCGCCCGGGCATCGGAATCGCTAATGTGACCATAATTCGGAATCGGCACTCTGAGACGATCGATAGGGCGCTGGTTTTGCGGAATTCCATTACGGGGCCGAAATTCCGCCCCGGAGCGTCTGTTATTATAGTACACCGACAACCGTACCCTTCGATCGGACGCAGATATGTCTTCGCCCGGGGGTTGGAACTACCCACGAGGCCCCAATTCAGAATCGGCACTTCGACACGGTCGGTAAAAGGTCACATTCGGAGATTTTTGGTCCGGCGCAAAATTCCTCTCCAGGAACGTGGTCACGGGCCGTCGATGCGATCGCATATGCACACCTCTTTGCTCAAACGAGCATAACATTCTACTCGGTTATCGGAATTGCTTAAAAGACCACAATTCGGAATCGGCACTCAGAGACGCCCGACGGCCACTTATCATCTAGGGTGATAAGACATCGTTTCGGGGTCCAAAAACCTTCATCTCGCAATCCGAAATTGTGATTCTAGCCAACGATCTCCCTGATTTCAAGGTTTTCTAATGGTAGTGACTCCCTCGATTACGCGAATCGCTGGCGGAGCGCGCACACAGAGCCGGCATGACACGGCGATCGGATGTCGTGTTCAACTCTTTGCGAGATCTCCTCCTAAGGTCGTTGATATGGGTGCTCGAACATCGCCAATATAGTCACCCCCTCTAGTTTATTCCCACCTGTTCAACCAAAGAACTGTGCGTAACTTTCCTCCCGGGCATCGGAATCGCTAATGTGACCACAATTCGGAATCGACACTCCGAGACGGTCGATAGGGCGCTGGTTTCGCAAGATTCCGTTTCGGGGCCGAAATTCTGCCCCGGAGTGTGCGTTATAGTACACCGACAACCGTACCCTTCGATCGGACGCAGATATCTGTACGCCCGGGGTCGGAAACGCCCGCGAGGCCCCAAT
The DNA here is from genome assembly GCA_014218235.1 of Colocasia esculenta. Lineage (NCBI taxonomy): Eukaryota > Viridiplantae > Streptophyta > Magnoliopsida > Alismatales > Araceae > Colocasia > Colocasia esculenta. The sequence goes on from CM024761.1 coordinate 4,701,322, forward strand.
TCGGAATCGGCACTTCGACCCGGTCGGTAAAAGGTCGCAATCGAAGATTTTCGGTCTGGCGTAAAATTCCTCTCCGGGAGCGTGGTCGCGGGCCGTCGATGCGATCGCATACTGACACCTCTTCGCTTAAACGGGCATAACATTCTACTCGGTTATCGAAATTCCTTATAAGACCACAATTCGGAATCGGCACTCAGAGACACCCGACGACCGCTTATTTCCAAGGGGGATAAGGCGTCATTTCGGGGTCAAAAAACCATCGTCTCGCACTCTGAAATTACAATTCTAGCTGACGATCTCCCCGATTTCAAGGTTTTCTAATAGTAGCGACTCCCTCGATTATGCGAATCGCTGGTGGAGCCCACACACGGAGCCGGCCTATCACGGAGATCGGAAGTCATGTTCAACTCTTCGCGAGATCTCCTCCCGAGGTCGCTGATATGGGTGCTCGAACATCGACGATATAGTCACCCCCTCTAGTTTATTCCCACCCCTTCAGCCAAAGAACTGTGCATAACTTTCGGCCCAAGCATCGGAATCGCTAATGTGACCATAATTCGGAATCGGCACTCCGAGATGGTCGATAGTACGCTGGTTTCGTGAAATTCCGTTTCGGGGCCGAAATTCCGCCCCGCAGCGTGCATTATAGTACACCGACAATTGTACCCTTCGATCGGACGTAGATATCTGTTTGCCCGGGGGTCGGAACCACCCGCGAGGCCCCAATTCGGAATCGGCACTTAGACCCGGTCGGTAAAAGGTCGCATTCCGAGATTTACGGTCCGGCGCAAAATTCCTCTCCAAGAGCGTGGTCGCGGGCTGTCGATGCGATCGCATACGGACACCTCTTCGCTCAAATGGACATAACATTCTACTCGGTTATTGGAATTGCTTATAAGCCCACAATTCAAAATCGGCACTCAGAGACGCCCGACGCCCCCTCATCGCCTAGGGTGATAAGACGTCATTTTGGGGTCCAAAAACCTTCGTCTCACACTCCAAAATTACGATTCTAGCCAACGATCTCCCCGATTTCAAGGTTTTCTAATAGTAGCGACTCCCTCGATTACGCGAATCGCTGGCGGAGCCCACACACAGAGCCGACATGTCACGATGATCGGAAGTCGTGATCAACTCTTCGCGAGATCTCCTCCCGAGGTCGTTGATATGGGTGCTCGAACATCGCCGATATAGTCACCCCCACTAGTTTATTCCCACCCCTTCAGCCAAAGAACTATGCATAACATTCCGCTTGGGCATCGGAATCGCTAATGTGACCACAATTCGGAATCGGCACTCCGAGACGGTCGATAGAGCGCTGGTTTCGAGGAATTCCATTTCGGGGCCGAAATTCCGCCCGGAGCGTGCGTTATAGTACACCGACAGCTGTACCCTTCGATCGGACGCAGATATTTATTCGCCCATGGTCGGAACCACCCGCGAGGCCCCAATTCGGAATCCGCACTTCGACCCGGTCGGTAAAAGGTCGCATTCGGAGATTTCCGGTCCGACGCAAAATTCCTCTCCGGGAGCGTGGTCGCGGGCCGTCGATGCGATCGCATACGGACACCTCTTCGCTCAAAGAGCATAACTTTCTACTCGGTTATCGAAATTGCTTATAAGACCACAATTCGGAATCGGCAGTCAGAGACGCCCGATGCCACCTTATTGCCTAGGGCGATAAGACATCATTTCGGAATCAAAAAACCTTCGTCTCACACTCCGAAATTACAATTCTAGCCGACGATCTCCCCGATTTCATTGTTTTCTAATAATAGCGACTCCCTCGATTACGAGAATCGCTGGCAGATCCCACAAACAGAGCCGACATGTCACGGCGATCGAAAGTCGTGTTCAACTCTTCGCGAGATCTCCTCCCGAGGTCGTTGATATGGGTGCTCGAACATCGCCGATATAGTCACCCCCTCTAGTTTATTCCCACCCCTTCAGCCAAAGAACTGTACATAACTTTCCTCCCGGGCAATGGAATCGCTAATGTGACCACAATTCGGAATCGGTACTCCGAGACGGTCGATAGGGCGTTGGTTTCGCGGAATTCCATTTCGGGGTCGAAATTCTGCCATGGAGCGTGCGTTATAGTACACCGACAGCCGTACCCTTCGATCGGACGTAGATATCTGTTCGCCCGGGGGTCGGAGCCACCCGCGAGGACCCAATTCGGAATCGGCACTTCGACCCGGTCGGTAAAAGGTTGCACTCGAAGATTTTCGGTCCGGCGCAAAATTCCTCCACGGGAGCGTGGTGGCGGGCCGTCGATGCGATCGCATACGGACACCTCTTCGCTCAAACGGGCATAACTTTCTACTCGGTTATCGGAGTTGCTTATAAGAACACAATTCAGAATCGGCACTCAGAGACGCCCGACACCCCCTTATCACCTAGGGCGATAAGACGTCGTTTAGTAGTCTAAAAACCTTCGTTTCGCACTCCGAAATTGCCATTCTAGCCGACGATCTCCCCGATTTCAAGGTTTTCTAATAGTAGTGACTCCCTCGATAACGCGAATCGCTGGCGGAGCCCACACACGGAGCCGGCCTGTCACGGCGATCGGAAGTCATGTTCAACTCTTCACGTGATCTCCTCCCGAGGTCGTTGATATGGGTGCTCGAACATCGCCGATATAGTCACCCCCTCTAGTTTATTCCCACCCCTTCAGTCAAAGAACTGTGCATAACTTTCCGCCCGGGCATCGGAATCGCTAATGTGACCACAATTCGGAATTGGCACTCCGAGATGGTCGATAGGGCGCTGGTTTCGCGGAATTCGTGTCGGAGCCGAAATTCCACCCAGGAGCGTGCGTTATTGTACACCGACAACCGTACCCTTCGATCGGACGCAGATATCTGTACGCCCGGGGGTCGGAACCACCCGCGAGGCCCCAATTTGGAATCGGCACTTCAACCTAGTCGGTAAAAGGTCTCATTCAGAGATTTTTGGTCCGGCGCAAAATTCGTCTCCGGGAGCGTGGTCGCGGGCCGTCGATGCGATCGCATACGGACACCTCTTCGCTCAAACGGGCATAACTTTCTAGTCGGTTATCGGAATTGCTTATAAGACCACAATTTGGGATCGACACTCAGAGACGCTCGATGCCCCCTTATTGCCTAGGGCGATAAGATGTCGTTTCGGGGTCCAAAAACCTTCGTCTCGCACTCTGAAATTGCGATTCTAGCCGACGATCTCCCCGATTACAAGGTTTTCTAATAGTAACGACCCACTCGATTACGCGAATCGTTGGCATAGCCCACACACGGAGCCGGCCTGTCATGGTGATCGGAAGTCGTGTTCAACTCTTCATGAGATCTCCTCCCGAGGTCGTTGATATGGGTGATCGAACATCGCCGATATAGTCACCCCCTATAGTTTATTCCCACCCCTTCAGCCAAAGAACTATGCATAACTTTCCGCCCGGGCATATGTGGAAATGGGAAAATTTTAATATTTTAAAATTATCTATTTTATCATGGTGTCTCATGTTCTCATGGATGCATGCGTATTGCGAATCCAAATCTCGTCAAATGTCACTTGGGTGAGAGTGACGTGAGATGAATCCACAATTCGCGCAGCGCGGGCGTGCCAGTCACCAAAGTGACAACCAAATGGTTTGCCTCCGAGAGTCGAAGGGCTTTAAGTCTATTGTGCGCACCGTTCGACTTCGTCAAACGAAAGTGGAGTGTCGGGTCCTGGACCAAAATCCCGCCGTTGCCTAAACGCAGCGACGTTAATTACATCCCTCTGGGAGGGAAAACCCTTGATTAATCGCCAGAAATTAGAAAGCCTCGTGGCCTTGATACGGAGACATCCGATGAAGAGTGTGCAACTCAAAACTAGGCCGGAATGATAAACAGACACGATGCCTATTCGAGGTTGCCGGGTCTTTTAATTAAATGTGATTGAGTCTTTTTACCCATTTACCCATTGATTCTTTTCATTGGCGTGAAAAACATTCTCAAATCAGTCTCTTGCTCTTTTGAAAACACATTTGCTCTTTTATTACAAAACGGGTTCTCATTCGAGTCTTTTGTTCTTTTGAAAACGTGAGAGAGTCTTTTATTTGTTTGGAAAAGTTCAATTTGACAGTTTGTTCTTTTATAAAACATGAGATGGCCTTTTGTCATTTGTTACTTGAGAAATGTTCAATTTGATCTTTTGTTTCTTTTACCATGAAAAGGTTCTTTAGTTCTTTTGAAAAACATGCAAGTGGCAAGAATGAGCCATTTGCTCCTTTGTGTCAAAAAAAGGTTTTCACTTTGTTCTCTTATTTCATTTGAGACATGTAAAAAGAGGGTTGGCCTATTTGCTTATTTTTTTACTTTTATCATGAAAAGATCTCTTTGGTTTAAGCTCTTGTTCTTTTAAAACATGCGCAACGTAAAGGTCCTTTGATTTGCCCATTTGTTGCCCTCACGATGAAATATTCTTTTAATCGGCTCTCTTATTCTTTTAAAGGGTATGCAACGTGGTTCTATTCGCGATTCGGCGCCACTCCACTGGATTTTTTTGGGGGTTTCTTTTAATAGAGGAAAATGACCCTTGCCGATTCGACCTTCACGACAAAAATCCGGCAGCATCTCCCCTTTACCTTGGTTGGTAGGGGGGAGAGCACGGTACACACCCACCAAAATGGAGGCAGTACCAAAAGAGAGGGTACATGTCAAATAATGACATGACCCTAATGGCACATGGCACCGACCCCCAAGGTAAGCCCTGGGCGGGGGTGGGTATCACCATGACCACACAAATACCGATCGATAAGTGAAGCATGTGTGGGCCCATATGCCCGGGCATAGACATCACATTGCCTAACCCGGATTTGAATGAGCTTCTCATCGGTCCATTGTCCATTTCCTTGGCCCGAACCACGTGAAGCATGGTTTAACTTCCATGGCCCGGCCAAGGGTGGGGGCTGGCTGCCAATCCGGCAGGCCTGTTCAGGGCTGCCGAATCAGAAGGCCACCCACAGGGCTGATCAGCTGAAACCCTTCTTTTGTGGGCCAAGAGCCAACATTTGGAGTTGGTCTTTACCCGTATAAGGGGCAGTCTTGGGCCCAAGGGCAGGCCTGCTGGGCTGTTCACTATGGATGCTAAGTATGGGGGCATGAGTGTTATATGCTCAACCCTTGGCTTGCAAGTGGACATCCCCTTAGGCATGAAATCCCTTAATGGGCCATCTAGAGCCACAGAAATCTGAACCTTAGAGAGGCCCAAAACAGTGATCTAATGGGTCTCTTGCAAGGGATGCTAAGCAAGAAGGCATGGGCATTGGTTGCCCAACCTCTTAGCTAGCAAAATGGAAGCATTTTTTAGGCAAATGGGCCCATTTTGGGGGGCGGTTTGACAGTGAAAATCTGAGCTATTAAGGGTTCAAAACAGAGGGTTTAAGGGATCTTTTGCATGCAATGCCAAGCTTTAAGCATGGGCATTGGTTGCCCAACTTATTTGCTTGCAAAGGGGGGCATGTCCCCAAGATGAAATGCACTGAAATGGGCTATTATAGACAGTAGAAAACCTGCACTTTTCATGGTCAAAACAGCAAGTTAATGAGTCTCTTACATAAGGTGCTAAGCAAAGAGGCATGAGCATGGATTGCTCAACCTCTTGGCTAGCAAAGGGGTATGTCCCAAGGGTGGAAAACACATAAAATGGGTCTTTTAAACATCAGAAAATCTCAACTCTTTTGGGGAAAAAACAGTGAGGAAGACCTCATTTATGAAGGCCCAAACAGTGAGAAAGATCCCTCTCTTGAAGGCATACAATGGGCCCATGTAGACTCCAAGAGAGGGGGCGGCCCAAGCATTGCAAGGGGACTGTTTAGGGACCTTAGAACAGTCAAAAACTTTTCATAAATGGCATGAAAGAACAGTGAGCAAGCCTCACATTCCCTTGGGGAAGACCATGGGAGATTTGCTCTTTAGAAGGCCCAAACAAGGCCCATATAGCCCCATCCTCTCAAAACCCCATTTATTGAGGCATGAAGAGGTATGGAGGTCTCATGTGTGCTCTTTTAAGATGAGAGGAGGTCCACCATGTAAAAGATGGCCCCTCTCCATCCCGTAGCTTTTAGGTAGCACCAAAACCAAAGAAGGAATTTAAAACTCATGCAAGCATTAAATGTAAAAGAGTGAGGGAATGATGCATCACAAAACACAAAGGACAAAAGAAATGCCTCTTGTTCTATTGATAAGAAGAAGAAAGGGAGTACAAAGGACAAAGGAAAGAACCAAAGAAGAAGGGGGGAAGGGAATCCCACGCAACCCCACATCTCTCTCCCTTCTCTCTTTCTCATCTCATGACAAGACCACTCATAAATGTGGTATCTCTTCCTCCTCTCTTTCTCTCTTTCTTTTCCCTTTTTCCTCACCTTTTCCCTTGCAGAGGAGCTTCACGGGTGGAACTTGGAGGGATGGGAGAAGAGAGGTGCAGCAGCCGATGGAGAGGAAGAAGCTCCCTTCTTTTCCTTCTTTTCTTCTTGCCCAAGCCCCAGCCGAGCCCTTCCCTTCTCTGCTCTTTTTTTCTCTTCTGTTTTTCTGCTCTCCCCCCGAACCAGCCCTTGGCTAGCCCCTTTTCTTCCTCTCAGAAGACTCTAGAAGGCCACCCAAAAGATGCCCAAGCAGCCATCTGCCCCTCCCTGCGCAGACCCCTCCTTTTTGCCATTTCAGGCAACCACTTTTGGGAGGTGTTGCTCTTGCTTATGCTCACCTCCCCACCTTTTCCATTGGTGAGATGCGGTGGGCATATGGGCTTCATAAGTGTGGGCCAAATAGATGGGCCATTTCTCATGCTCTTTAGAGGTGGTGGAATTGGTCCGGCCTGATGGGCCCATTAGCATTTTTTTAGGTGCCCACAGCATCGAAATCCCTAATGTGACCACAATTCGGAATCGGCACTTCGAGACGGTCGATAAGGCGCTAGTTTCGCGGAATTCCATTTTGGGGTCGAAATTCTGCCCCGGAGCGTGCGTTATAGTACACCGACAGCCATACCCATCGATCGGACGCATATATCTGTTCGCCCGGGGGTCGGAACCACCCGTGAGGCCCCAATTTGGAATCGGCACTTCGACCCGGTCGGTAAAAGGTCGCATTCGGAGATTTCCGGTCCAGCGTAAAATTCTTCCCTAGGAGCGTGGTCGCGGGCCGTCGATGCGATCGCATACGGACACCTCTTCGCTCAAATAGGCATAACTTTCTACTCGGTTATCGGAATTGTTTATAAGACCACAAATCGGAATCGGCACTCAGAGACGCCCGATGTCCCATTATTAACTAGGGCAATAGGACGTCGTTTCGGGGTCCAAAAACCTTCGTTTCACACTCTGAAATTGCGATTCTAGACGACAATCTCCCTGATTTCAAGGTTTTCTAATAGTAGCGACTCCCTCGATAACGCGAATCGCTGGCGGAGCCCACACACAGAGCCGGCCTGTCACGGCGATTGGAAGTCATGTTCAACTCTTCACGTGATCTCCTCCCGAGGTCGTTGATATAGGTGCTCGAACATCGCCGATATAGTCACCCCCTCTAGTTTCTTCCCACCCCTTCAGCCAAAGAACTGTGCATAACTTTCCGCCCGGGCATCGGAATCGCTAATGTGACCACAATTTGGAATCGGCACTCCGAGATGGTCGATAGGGCGCTGGTTTCGCGGAATTCTGTTTCGGGGCTGAAATTCCCCCCCGGAGCGTGCATTATTGTACACCGACAACCGTACCCTTCGATCGGACGTAGATATCTGTACGCCCGGGGGTCGGAACCACCCGCGAGGCCCCAATTCGGAATCGTCACTTCGACCCAGTCAATAAAAGGTCGCATTCGGAGATTTTTGGTCTGGCGCAAAATTCCTCTCCGGGAGCGTCGTCGCGGGCCGTCGATGCGATCGCATACGGACACCTCTTCGCTCAAACGGGCATAACTTCCTACTCGGTTATCGGAATTGCTTATAAGACCACAATTTGGAATCGGCACTCAGAGACGCCCGACGCCTCCTTATTGCCTAGGGCGATAAGACGTCGTTTCGGGGTCTAAAAACCTTTGCCTCGCACTCTGAAATTGCGATTCTAGCCGACGATCTCCCTAATTTCAAGGTTTTCTAATAGTAGCGACTCCCTCGATAGCGCGAATCGCTGGTGGAGCCCACACACGGAGCCGGCTTGTCACGGCGATCGGAAGTCGTGTTCAACTCTTCGCGAGACATACTCCCGAGGTCGTTGATATGGGTGCTCGAACATCGCCGATACAGTCACCCCCTCTAGTTTATTCCCACCCCTTCAGCCAAAGAACTGTGTATAACTTTCCGCCCGGGCATCGGAATCGTTTATGTGACCACAATTCGGAATCGGCACTCTGAGACGGTCGGACCGGCGGGCTAGCGGCTTGGGCTGGCCCAGGGGTGGCTAGGGCTGGCCCAGGGGCGGCTAGGGCGTCGGACCGGCGCGGTTCAGGGGTCCGCGGGCCGGTTCGGCTCGGGCGGACCGGAGCGGACGGCCCGCGCTTTCCCCCCCTTTTCTTTTCCTCAAAAGTCGCGCCGCGCCTCTTCTTCTTCCTCGCCTCTTCTCTCTTCTCTCTTCTCGTCTCTTTCTTCTCTTTGCCGAGGGCGACGACCTCTTCTCCTTCCCCCCCTTCATCTTCCTCCCATCCGGCGGCGACGAGGGCAGCGCGCAGCAGGTGCGGCGAAGCGGCAGCGGCGGAGGAGCGCGGTGAGGAGGGCGCGCAGCAGGCGTCGGCGGCGCGGCTGAGCGACAGCGGCGGAGGAGCGCGGTGAGGGCGGCGCGCAGCAGGCGTCGACGGCGCCGGGCGAGCTCCATCGGCGAGGAGGAGCGCGGACAGCGGGGAGCTCGGACAGCGAGCGACCCGTGAAGGGTTCCCGAGGGCGGCGGAGGCAGGCGGCCAGTGCCGGCGACGAGGGAGACCGCGGTAGGACACCGACGGCGGCCTGTTTGATGCGCGTTTTTTGCTTTCCCCCCTTTTAGGGGTTTCTATTGTGGCGCCGGCTGTGGGCCTTGGGCGGTGGGTAGCGCTCCGGCGATGGGCCGGGACAGAGTTTGTGAGGGGGATGCCGAGGGCGGCCTCTGTAGGGCTTGCATGCCCATCTCCCCCTTTCCGTTCCGTCTTTTGCATGGGGAGTACAAGGTCCCTGGGAGGACCAGTGACATGCTCCTCAGGGCCACGGAGCCCTCTTGTAAGGGGAACATCCGTGAGTGCGCAAGGGTTCTGTGGGGTCTTCCCTGACCCAAACGCGAAGGGGAAAGACCTGGTAGGTCCCAGGGCCGCCCGCTAGGGGACTGTTGAGGAAACTCCTCCAGTCCGAGGTTCTTTGCTCGTCCTTTTCCGCTCGGGCGATGGAATGGGGCCCAATGCCCCTGTAAGACCGCCAAAGGGTCTCTTCGAATTTTAGCTGTTAACGGGGACCCACTTAGAGTAGGCGGGGCCCGAGTGGGTCTCTTTAACTTAACAGGGTCACCGAGTGGCAAAGACGCCGAGTAGCTTCAGTGGGGCCCGGAGCCTCTTGTAGGGCCGTGAGAGAGCTTCTCCAGCCGCGAATGTCTTTCGCTGGTGGGGGCCTACGTAGAGTCGGCGGGGCGCCCCTTTTATGCCTTTTCATTCACATATCGCCACCTCGAATGGTGGGGCCTCATGGGGGTAGCGGTGACTTAGAGCCGCTTTAGCGAGGCCCAGAGCCTCTAGGGGGTCGGAGAGGACGCTTTAGGTCCCAGGGTCCGCCGCTTCTTTTTCCTTGGTGGAGGCCCGACTCGAATCGGTGGGGCTTCCATCGGTACGGTTCTTTTTCCCCGTGCTCAAACTTTGAATGGCGGGTCTCTTGACTGCGGCCAGGCACTGGGCTACTCCTCCCTGTAGGCCGGTCCTCTGGGATGGATGTGGTTCCCGGAGAGCCATTTGACATGCTTGCATGTCTTTGTTTGGGGCCATCTCGCCTTAGCGCGTGGATGAGTACCCACTGACACCCCCTTTTGTACGCTTGACAAGGGGAGGTGCTGCCGAAATTTTGTCTGATTTGTGTGTCTGTTCAGTTTATTGACATAATCCTCTTTTCCTACTGCAGACACCATGGCTGCCCAATCTCCTGTTGGTGATGCAGACCGTCTGGAAGGTGTTCCGCTGCTATCATGGGAGGACTTTCCCAGGCTGAGCCGAGGTCATGACAGAATTGCCATGCTAGCTGATTCTTCCGACGATGAGGCGGACATAATGGACGAATCAAGGCTTGACATCTGTTCAACATCAATCTCCTTTGCCCGCGGCGAGGATTATAGAGTCGATTATCCGAAGGATAAGCATTTGATGTTGTTCCTCCACTCTTATGCCCCGAGCGGGAAGAAGGAATCCTTTGTAACTCAGGACGTGGAAGCAGCTATTTTAGAGGCCAGAGACAGCTTGGCCAATTGCGTCCCCCGGTCCCAGCCTATTTATCAGATCGGTGAGCCCCGGCGGCGAGCTCCCGTCCTAGGGTTGGGGGACTTGAACCCTGCGGATAACAAGCTTACCCGCGCACCCACCTTTACCCCAGCAAGGTGGGACAACTCAGCGGGGCGCATCAACAGGGAGAAGTCGATCTTTGGACTGTTCTTATGTCCGTTGAAATGGGGCTACAGGGATGAGCCCTTTCTATTAGACTGCTTGGCCATTCGTTTCAAGGACCAGCTAGCAGCTGGATGGTTCGGGGATCTACGAGCGACGGACGCTCATCATTTCCGGTCTTTCGCCGTGGAGGCCGCTGAATTTGTGCTCCATCACTATGCATCGATCCTGGTGACTGCAGGTGTCTACCATAGCGTATTCGCAGCCAGGTATCGGTATCCCCTATCAAAGGGGCTCTGTTGCGGGATGGCGGAGGTATTCGTCCCCAAGTTCAACACCTTCTATACAGCGGAGGGGGAGACCTCGCTGGACTTGTGGAGTCTGCATCAATTGACAGGGCTGCCTCTTGATGGAGAGCCCTATGAGGAGGTGTGCCTTCCTGATCTCTTAAAAGACAAGACCAATGGTGAAGACGAGTACTGCTTGGGGTACTCGTACAGATATTTGATGAAAGCATATCGCCACCTCAGCCTCAATTGCCGCGTTGGGCGGGCCAAGAAGAAGGGAGAGCGGAAGAAGATCAGCCTCCATGTATGGCTAACTTATTTCTTTTCGACCCAGCAGCGCTACGAAGATTTCGCTTGTGCTGGTGTGGCTGTCGCCAGGAGGAATTCAGGTCGGCAGAAGGTGACCCTCCCGGAGTCCATTCTCAAAGGTCGCCTCTCAGGGCCAAACCCCACGAATGCTGATCCGTACACTCACTGTGCGGCCTATCTAGCATATTGGCTCTGCTCCTTTGCCCTGCCGGTGGGTGACGAGACAGTTCTCCGCCCGGAGGTCATATATCCCGCCTGTCAGATGGCTTGGGGGATAAAATTATCTTTGTGCCCAGCGGCTCTCTGCCTAGTGTACCGGGCCCTCGGCGAACTGCATCGCCATTCATTTCCGGGGCGCCACCGCGTGATCGGCCCCTGGCACTTCATCAGTGCATGGGCATGCAGTCTATTTCCGGAGTTTGCTTCGAGATCTCTTCAGTCCCCACGGCTGTTCCCGAGGATGCTAGAGTTTGCAAGCGCAGAACCTCAGTCTACTTATACTCAGCTCTTTGAGATCCGGGGGAAGCTGACGAACATCCCCACTGATTCCCCGGGCACGATCCATTTTTGGCATTTAGCCAGCCACACAAGTCCGTTGGCCAATCGCTACCGAGAATGTACGGACAGCACGGTGGAGAGTTATGTGCATCCCTCCAGCGGCCGGAGAGTGACCAGATCGTTGCTGGAGCCGAAGCTTAGAGATTGGGCCTTATCTATTCGGCCCAGCGTGCTGACATTCCGTCGGGGAAGCATTGTCTATTTGGAGCCTTACTATCCGTTCCGATTCAGTCGGAATTTTGGATATGATCAGCACATTCCTTGTTCGGCGGCCAAATTTGATGTGCCCGTCAGGGCTGTAGCAGGGGCCCAGATTGTAGAGCAGGCCCGTAGATGGTGGGACTTTTTCCACCGTTTTGATACATCAAGCTTTCGGATGCCAGTGCCGGGTCGCACCCCTCGCGTCACATCGGACTATATCAAATGGTGGAATGCCCGCACAGGTTTTTATCGGGCTTGCAAGACTGAATGCTGGGATGCCGCAGAACGCCGACTCTTGAAGTTGCAGCCTCAGCCGGCTATTGATATGGACAGGGACCACCTGATGCGGCTAAAGTCGAACGACACCAGGGCCGTCGACCGCTATTTTAAAGCAAGGCTTTCAGCCAAGCAAGGGGATGCCCCTCCTTCACTGACTCTGGCCAAAGTCGCGAAGGACAAGTTTTCATCAACTTTACAACGCCTGGGGGGTGTCAGGTCGGAACGGCTGGCCGTGGCACAGCCGTGGCCTATCGAAGAAGCCCGGCCAACCATAGTGTCTCAGGGCGGGGAGGTTGATACCAGCTTCCCCTATAGAGCATTCCGAACGCGGCCGGAATCTGACCGCACTCGATATGAGCATACTTCCTGGTTGTTTGTGCTGCTTCATTCTCACAATTTGACAGTCGAGGCCGACTATGGGGTGATTCTGGAGCAGGAGCTGCACGTTGCCTTTCACTATGCAGACGGCTGGGGTATGGACTCCCTCAGCCTCTATTATTTCCTATCTTCAGTCGGCCGAGGCGACTTAGCCATTTTTGCGGAAGATTGCTACCGAATCAATGATGTGTGTTGGCTAATCCTTGCGGCTGCTTCTCGGGCACGGCAGGGCGTGCACACCTATTGGCCCCTGAGCCGCTTTTACAATGGCATAGCAGGTATCCTTTTCTCTTCTTGGACTTGACTGTCCTTTGTTCTCTTATCACGCCTCCTTGATCTTTTACGCTTCTTCTCTTTTCTTTTTTTTTAGATTCCTCAGCGAGTGACCGACGGCGGAGGTACCATGAGCTCATGACGAGAGTCCAAAGGTCGGTCTATTTTGCTGAGGAGAAGATCATCTTTCGCCCTCCTGTGGAGAGGCTAACAAAGCGAAAGCCGGGAGTGGCGAGCAGCATAGCCAAAGCCAAAGGGGCCCTGAAGAAGAAACGGGAAGAATCTCCCCCCAAGACTAGCTCCGTAGAGGGTCCATCGGTACCCTCTTTTGAGGAATTTTCCCTGCAACGAGAACGGGACATTCCGTCAGGTAGTCATTAACTCATTCCGCTTTTCCCTTGGTATTTGTGTTCTCATTTTGCCTATTTCTCTCTGTTGACGTTAGGTGACGCTCCTTTGGTGACCGAACATCCCATTGAAGAGCCGGACTCGAACATGCCACCTGCCGTACCTTCCACCGTACCTTCCGTGCCGGTGGCAGGTTAGGGTCACAGCAGAATTTTTGCTACAGACCACTTATGGAGTTATCTTTTATCTTCTATTAATGCCATATCCTTTTGTTGCCAGCTGAAGCCGTTACATCTTCCCAGGCCAAAACCGCAGGCAAGCGCCCAGCCAAGAAGAGTGCGACTCGGAGGGCCAAGAGGCCGTCTGGCACTTTTAGAGTGAGTACTCGTGCAGCCGGCAGATTGGCCCTCGCGAAAATTCGGCAGGGCAACCGTGCTATTTCCCCGGAGGAGTTGCAGAGTTCTGTCACTATCTCCTCCGATAGTTCCTCGAACGAGGACGAAGATGGCACCCCCTCCTCTTCGAGTACAAGCCTTTCTGTTGAGAAGAGCCCGTTGAAGGGGGCAAAGAAAGAACGAATCTCCGCACTTGACGATATAGGGGAGGATTCTGCCAGCAGTGCGGAGCAGTCCCCGGTTGCTAGTGCCGACTTGGATGTCGCTGCTTCCCCTGAGCTCACTTTTGTGAGCGCCAGTCTTTTGCTTTTGCGGTCTAGGCCTTTTTGTATGCGGGCGGCTCACAAGATCTCTTCTGGTCTCGTGCAGGATTTCGAGCAAGACCCAGATGCCCTCTCATCCGAAACTTCGCCGACAGTTGGCGTCGATTTCGTGGACACCGAAGGAACAGAACCCAACTTCCTGTCGACTTCTAACATACCCGGCGTGGCCAAAGAGACTACGCCTAGAGGAGGAGAAAGTCTTCCCCGGGTCTCTTCTAGTGATCTCTCTTGATCTCCTCTTCGGGCGCCCACTACCTTAGTTGTGCCTGCTTCCACTGACATACCGACGGCCGTTGCCGGGAGTACCCTGTTTCAGCCGTGGTGGACGTCACGGACAGTCTCTCTTTGACAAATGTCAGTGTTCTCTCAGCCGAACTGCCCTCCTCTTCTAGAGAGGTGGACGGCAGCTTGTGGGCGGAGATTGATGCTGAAGTGGAATTCGAAGTACCAGCTGCCGCGCCTTCAGGGGACATTTTCCCATCCGACTTCATGGTCCAGCAACAACTGTCTGGGTTACGTTCGATGGTGCAGAAGAACCCGAACGTACCTTATGGAACTGTGAAATCTATTGCGGACCAGATGACGGGGGTTCTTGTCCTTATGGGGTGCCCGTTGACCGCTTGGGCGAGCAGAGTTACTTTGCTGCTCAAGCTTTTGAAGCGGCGCGCTTATATTCAGCATGAATTGCCCAACATGCTTGCTGCTCTGGAGGTGCAGCAGTCTGACTGCGAAGCTGTGCTGAAGCCTATTCGCGACGATCGAGAGCACCGTCGGTCTCTTGTCGAGGGATATGATGGAGAATTGGAAATTCTGAAATCCCGAATAGCCGACCTTGAAGCTGAGCTAGCTGCTGCAAAGGCCCAACAAAGCGCCCTTGCCGATTCTCGTGCAGAGCAAGAGCAGGCAATCTCCCTTGACGATGGCAGGGCTGCTTTGGCCGAGAGAACGTTATTGGAAGTTCGGGCCCAAAAGGAAAGGCTAAAAGAGAGACTGTCTTCCCCTCACGTGGGCATTCTATCAGTAGAGGAGCTGTTCCGGGATTTGCCATGAGACGCCTGGTGCTCCATCTTTTGTTGCTTTTCTTGTTTTTTTTTTTCTTTCATTTGCGGGGCGTTGCCTCAGTAATCATGTAGCCCCATTTTGCTGTCAATGAGAAATACTTCATTTTGGACACCAATGTCTCTATTAAGCACTTTATCGTCGCGTAAACACCTTCATTTGTTGTTGCTTTTCTTTTCTTTTTTTGTTCACATTATCAGATTGAGCGCCCTTTCGGGTTTTCGCCCAACCTGACCCCCTCTTGCTTTTGCCTACACGCCCTTTCGGGTTTTCGCGTAGCGGGGAACCCAATTTTGTCCATAGCGCCCTTTGCGGGTTTTCACCATGGCCGGGTTCTAGTCCTTTTTACCCTCACTCGGTGGAGTAGCCCAAGTGAGTCCGACGAGGCATCTCTATTTTTAGCCTCTTTTCCCTTTTTTTTTTTTAAGATATCTTGTACTGTATGCCGACCATACAAATGACAGAGCTTCTTTTGAGATGACGGGATCTTTTGCCTCCGAGTAACCGTTAATATGACAGGGACTTTTGCTGTCAAACTAGCGGCATTCTTTTTCACCGTCAGGGTGACGGCCTTCTATTTGACTATTCACCGTCCGGGCGATGGCCTTCTATTTCACCATTCACCGTCCGGATGATGGCCTTCTATTTGACTATTCACCGTTGGTATGACAGGAACATTTGCTGTCAAACTAACGGCCTTCTATTTTACCGTCCGGGTGACGGCCTTCTATTTGACTATTCACCGTTAGTATGACAGGAACATTTGCTGTCAAACTAACGGCCTTCTATTTTACCGTCCGGGTGACGGCCTTCTATTCCACCATTCACCGTCCGGGTGACGGCCTTCTATTTGACTATTCACCGTTGGTATGACAGGAACATTTGCTGTCAAACTAACGGCCTTCTATTTTACCGTCCGGGTGACGGCCTTCTATTCCACCATTCACTGTCCGGGTGACGGCCTTCTATTTGACTATTCACCGTTGGTATGACAGGAACATTTGCTGTCAAACTAACGGCCTTCTATTTTGCTGTCTACCGTCGGGGTGACGGCCTTCTATTCCACCATTCACCGTCCGGGTGACGGCCTTCTATTTGACTATTCACCGTTGGTATGACAGGAACATTTGCTGTCAAACTAACGGCCTTCTGTTTTACTGTCTACCGTCGGGGTGACGGCCTTCTATTTCACCATTCACCGTCTGGGTGACGGCCTTCTATTTGCTGTTTACCGTCGGGGTGACGGCCTTCTATTTACTGTTTACCGTCGGGGTGACGGCCTTCTATTTGACTTGACTTTTGCGCTTGCTGGAATCTGATGTTTGTCTTCATCCTTCATTTATTTTGCTTTCTCATTATCGAGTTGGGCGCCCTTTCGGGTTTTCACCCAATTCGACCCCCTCTTGCTTTTGCCTACGGGCCCTTTCGGGTTTTCACGTAGCGGGGTACCCGATTTTGCCCATGGCGCCCTTTGCGGGTTTTCACCATGGCCGGGTTTCGGTCCTTTTTACCCTTGTCGAGTGGACAAGTCCGACGAGGCATCTCTATTTTTAGCCTCCTCTTTTTTTTTGCGAAGACGGTGGCGTAGTTTGCCAACGTCTCGGCTGACGTCGGCTGCTCGGGCTTGTTGACGCTTTTCCTCTTCGCAGCGCGACTGCTGGTGTAGCTTCGTGCTGCCTAGGCGTGATCGCCGGCGGGACTTGATCGTCTGAATGATGCCAATCTCTTAGACTTGTTGCCGTCGTTAGCTTTCATCGTGACTTCGGCATACTTGATGACGACATCGACCATCTGGACTTGTCGATGCCGGCTTCAGGGATCTCTGCCTGCAAAAGAAAGCAAGAGTCAGGTCAATTAAATAATGAATTTTCATGCATGCTAAAGCATATAATTCTTATTTAAGTCTTTTCATCATACTTATTTCTCTTTTTGTGTGTGTTTAAGGAACACGAATCTCTTGTTTCTCTTTCCTTAGAAGTTCATTTCTACGTGGGGAGGGGATACGGAAAACTCGAACAACCTCCACACAGCTTATGAAAGGGGCGATATGCCGATTGAAACGGGGGACTCTTTTCATTGTCCTTATTTCAAAAATCAGCGGAAACCACGAAAATCTCATAAATTTTGTTGGGGCGTTCGTCGCCTCAGAGCCATGGTCCGGCTGGCGATATGGCTGCCTCCTTTCTATTTTTGCCATGCATTGCATGCCATTTTTGCATTTCTCTTTTTTTTGGCTCTTCGTCATTGGCGACTAACGTCCCAAGGGTCGAGAGTTTAATGTTTTATTATTTTTTTGACTATTGTTTTTTTGTTCGTTGTTTTTTTTAGATGGTGGGAGAACTGAGGGTAGGGACTCCCTGCTGTTGCAAAATGCAACAGTTCCTTTTGTAGCCGAGCTTCTCATTCATTGAACAAGTCGATCAGGTCCACTTCCTGTTCGGCCTCTTGCTGCTCATGATGCTGGTCACTGAAGTCTGGACGACATGCGTGGTACAGCTTTAAATGCCTTCCATTGAGGGGTGGGAATTGTATGTCACCCCGATGATTGACCAGGACGTAGGCACCGCCTTCATAGACTCTTTGCACCACGTACGGCCCGGTCCAATTCACGTTGAGCTTTCCCTTTGGGTTGCCGGCCATGACCTCTCTTTTCTTGACCATGACGAGGTCTCCTCTTTTGAATTCACGACCCCTGACGAGCTTGTCAAAGGCACGCGCTATACGGGCCTGGTACACTTGGATATTCTGTTGAGCTTGAAGCCTTTTCCCCTCCAAATCAGAAAGTTCTTCGAGCCTCCTTTCAATGTTGGTCTATTCTTCGGGAGCTAACCCATGTTGGATGGCTACCCTTAGAGACGGTACTTCCAATTCTACCGGGACCACGGCCTCCGAACCGTACACCAGTGAGAAAGGTGAGCAGCCTGTTGGTGTCTTATAGATGGTCCGGTAGGCCCATAGGGCTTCATACATCCGGTCTTCCCAGTCTCTTTTGTTGGCACTGACTGTTTTGGCTAACAGAGTGCACAACGTCTTGTTGAAAGCTTCCGCGAGACCATTGGCCTGCAGATTGTACGGAGTGGAGGTCCTCCAGTCTATTCTATATTTGGCGGCCATTTTAGACACTTTCTGATTTTTGAAGTGTGTTCCATTGTCTGATATGATCCGGTCCGGGCTCCCGAATCTGAAGATGATGTTCCGCTGGATGAAGCGTGCCACCAACTCCCCTGTTACTTCTCTTAGTGCCACAGCCTCGGCCCATCTTGAAAAATAGTCCGTGATCGCCAAGATATATTTACATCCTGACGAGGAAGGTGGCAGGGGGCCTACTACATCTGTGCCCCATTGTGCAAACGGCCAACTCGGGATGGTCGGATGCAGGTGTATAGGAGGCCTCCTTGGGATGACCGCATGCTCTTGACATTTTTGACATGACTTGGCAAAATTGCCACAGTCTTCAAACATGGTCGGCCAGTAATAGCCGAGCTTTTTTATTTCTATTTTCATTTTCGGCCCGGCCTGGTGGGCGCCGGCAACTCCGGCGTGCACCTCTCTCATGACCTTTCCGGCCTCTTCGGGTGACAGGCACCTTAGCAAGATCTTCTTTTTGGAATCTGCCATGACTCTGAATAGAGCTCCTCCTCGTAACTCATACGAGTCTTTTGTTCTAACCAACTTGATCCTTTCTTCTCTTTGCTTTGGCAGTTGCTGGTACTCGAACCACTGCAGGAAGGGTTCTCTCCAGTCCTTTTGTCTGATCTCTTCAGTCACGGTCACTTCTTCTTGGCCGTTCTCTTCACTTTCAGACTCTTCTTCTATTACACTGGGAACCTGTCGTCGGTTCATGACAACGATTTCCAGCTTCTCATTTGGTGGCACTGCTAAAGAGCTGGCCAGTTTTGCAAGAGCATCTGCTTGTGCGTTTTTGCTTCTGCTAATATGCTCTATTTCTATTTGATAGAACTTTGACATCAATCTCTTGGCCTTTCGATAATAGGGCAGCAACTCTGGCTTTTTGACGTCGAACTCTTCTTGTACTTGTTTGACGATTAGCATCGAGTCGCCAATGACTTGAAGCACCTTTATGCCCATGAAGAGGGCCACTTGCAAGCCGATAATCAAGGCCTCATATTCGGCCTCATTGTTTGTGCATGGTTTGCTAATTGAGCAGGAGGTATGAGTGACTTCTCCCTCGGGTGACCTTAGGACGATGCCCGCCCCTGCTCGAACTCTTGCACTGCCGTAAGCAGTTGGTTCTATTCGGGATGCCCCGTCAAAATATAATTGCCAGGTCGCCGTTTGCAATTGATTCACTTCGAGGGTCTCATCTTCTGGCAGCTCTGTGATGAGCGGAGAATTTTCCGGCACGGGATGAGCTGCAAAGAAGTCGGCTACCGCCTGCCCTTTGATTGCCTTTTGGGGATGTATTTGATGTCAAATTCCATCAAGATGACAGCCCATTTGCCTATTCTCCCCTTCAACGCTGGTTGGGAGAGTATGTATTTAACGGGGTCGGCCCTGGAGATCAGCCTAACCTCGTGTGATAACATGTAGTGTCTCATCTTCTTGGCTGCGAACACCAAGGCTAGGCATACTCTCTCAATCGGAGAATATCTCTCTTCTGCCCCCACTAACCTTCGACTGAGGTAGTAGAGGGCTTGCTCTTTCCCTTCCTCGTTCTCTTGCGCTAGCATAGCTCCCAAGGAGTGCTCTGTAGTTGCTATGTACAGGATGAGAGGACGGCCTTTTACCGGAGCACCCAACACTGGCGGGGTGTTCAGGTACATTTTCAGTTGATCCAGGGCGTGCTGACACTCCTGGTTCCATTGGAAAGGGACATCCTTTCCCATCAATTTGTGAAAGGGGTGACATCGCCCAGACAAATTTGAGACGAACCTACGAATGTAGGCCAACCGTCCTTGTAACGACCTGAGCTCGGTCAGATTCTTTGGCGGCGGCAGCTCTTGGATTGCCTTGATCTTGACAGGGTCTATTTCTATTCCCCTATATCGGACAATGAAGCCCAAAAACTTGCCGCTGGATACCCCGAAGGCACAGTTCATCGGGTTCATCTTCAGCTCATACCGCCTCAGCCTTTCAAAGACGACTCTGAGGTCGGCCAAATGGTCCTTTCTTTTTTTGGTTTTGACCACCAGGTCGTCAATATAGCACTCCACCTTTTTATAGAGCAGCTCATCAAAGATTTTTGTCATTGCTCTTTGGTAGGTTGCCCCGGCGTTTCTGAGACCAAAGGGCATTCTTTTGTAGTGGAAATCCCTTTGGGTGACCTAAAAGCAGTGTGCACCCGGTCCTGTTCGGCTATCCAAATTTGGTTGTAGCCGGATGACCCGTCCATGAATGACAAAGCTTCATGTCCGGTGGTGGCGTCTATCATCACTTCAGTGATTGGCACCGGAAAATCGTCTTTTGGGCAGGCCTTGTTCAGGTCCCGGAAGTCCACACAGATTCGGATCTGACCACTTTTCTTTTTAACAGGGACGATGTTTGCTAGCCAGGTAGTATACTGGTTCTCTTCAACAAAGTCCACATCTATTAATTTGTCCACTTCTGTGCACACCTTGTTGATCAATTCCGGTCTCATTCTCCTGGGAGCTTGCTTGACCGGTTCTATTTTCGGGTCAATTGCCAGGATATGTTGTGCCACATCGGGGCTGAGTCCCGACATCTCTTTGTAAGTCCAGGCAAAGCAATCCCGGAACTCTTTTAACAGCATGATGTATTGCTGCTTCTCTTCTTCTGGGATGAGGGCACTTAGGAAGGTTGGCCTGTAATCATCTCTCGTGCCGAGATTTACTTCCACTAGCTCATCCACTGTGGCTTGGCTGCCATCCTCGAGCTCTTCTGGTGCTGGCTGGAGGTCTACGAAGCCTTCTTCATCAGCTTCCGCCTCTAGTACCTCCATGTATTCCCTTTGCATATCCTCGGTTGGCACATTCTCTTCGGTCTCTTCTATCTCTTCTGTTTGCTGGGCCCTTTGACTGGAATCCCGTACAATGTCTATTACTGTCTCTTTCTCCTTTGACTCTTCTGTGCTTGTAGGGGTTGGCAGGGCCATCTCTACATGTCTATTTTCTTCGACTGCTGGGAGCATCTGAGGGACGGAAAGCTTCTCGGGGGTGCATAAGGGAGGCACCGTTGCCCCCTGGGGAAGCCCGCCATTTGAGCTCGGGGCCAATTCACTTGTGCCTCTTTCCTCAGGATAATCATCATAAACCACCCCTGACGGATTCTCTCTTGCTTGGGAAGCCAAGCTGACCATGTCAACTGCATAACTCCCTCCCGGAGACCAACCAAGCCCTGGGTGTTCTGTTATTTTCAGCAGTTCCCTATCCAGATTTGGAGGGTACCACAATTTTCTGAACATCTCCCTTTTGCTAAGGCACTGATGAGAGGGAATGTAATGTTTTCCGGCCAGCCGAGTGATCGTGCCAGCCAAATACTAGAGCCCCATTATTGGCACCAAAGGGTCCCTGGTCTCTTCGGGATTTTACAATCATCATCCCTTTTCATCGGGTGCTCCTCAGCCGCATAAAGGACCGTAAAGTGTCCATCTGGGTGGGATATCACCAAGGTCTTCAAAGCCCTTACAATCTGGCAATCTATTTCAACGGCCGGCTTTGTGAGGCCGTTTGGGACCAGAATAAGTTCTGTTTCCCCGTCTCCTATTCGCAGAGTTGGGTCGTGCTTGCAGCCTGAGGTGTCACATGATTGGACCTCCACTATTTTTGTTGACGCAGGCTCTTCAATGTCAACCCCTGGCGACGGAGCGGAAACCACTCGTCAGCAATGACAATCTCTTCCTCTTCGCCTTTTTGAAGAATTTGACCTTTCGAGTGCTCTATGTATAGACTGGCGTCAAGGAGATGACACTCGTGCACTTCGAAGGGGTGCGCATCGGCGAAGACCCTTTTCTCTTCTCCTTCATTTACATATTTGATGCATTGGTGCAACGTTGAAGGGACCACCCTATTTTGATGGAGCCAGGGCCGACCCAGCAGAGCTTTGTAGGATGTACCCGCATTGATCACATGAAATTGCACCTTTGTTGTGAAGTCCCCCAGGATCAAGTCTAGTTCAACGATTCCCAGAGGTACCTCGAACTTCTGATTGAATCCGGCTATTCTCACATCGTGCACTGAGGTCAGATGCACATCAAAGTGATATTTCTGGTAGATTTTGTACGGTAGGATGTTGACCGCTGCTCCAGGATCTACCAGAATTCTATTTAGGGGTTGTCCATTCAACTGCCCCCTCATGTACAGGGGTCTGTTGTGAGTGGCCGTAGGGAGGAGCATGTCCTCTGGGGTGAATGTGATTGACTCCGCGTTGATGACGGCAGCCTCCATCTGTACTTCAGCCAAACAAGTCTCATATTGCGCTGGAGCCTGTAGGGCTGCGATCAGCGCTTTTCTAGTCTCTTCACTTAATGACAGGATTTCCCAAACACTGAACCGTGTGGGAATCTTCTTTAGTAGCTTGATGATTCGGTCTTCCGCCTCGACATTATCTAGCTTCGACTTTCCTTTGTCATTTTCACTATTTTTGGCTTGAGGTTTGGTGACCGGGCTGTTTTCCTCTTATCGACCTTCTTTCCAATATTGGGGGCCTGGAGAGTGCCCTGGTCTTCTCTTCTGCTGCCAGAAACTCAGCAAGGGACGGGACCGTGCCCCCAGTCTGTTCATTGGGATAGAACCCCAAAGGAGGCGAATTTCTGCCCTCCGGACTTCGGGCTCCGGGTCTTGTAGGAGGGTTCACCCTGGAATATAATATTCTGATTGGCCGGAGGGACCCATCCCCATTTCTTTCCAGACCTTGTAACGAACTCTTGACCCGAAGCCCCAACTTGATTGACATCACTTGGGGAAGGGTAGAACTCCTCTTCTTCATAATGCTCCCCCAAGCCCAACAGGGAGGAGATAGTATTACATGAGAGGGTTGTTGCCACTTTCTTTTTCCTGGACCTCCTCTTCTTCTTTTCTTTGTTGGCTCTTGCCCCTAGAATAGATCTTCTTGGGGTTGAGGTGTCTCTTGCTCGGCAGGTGTCTCTAGGGTCAGCTTCTCTAGCTCCTCCCATGGGACATACTCTTGCAATCGGACAGGGTATCTGTTCGGTTGCTCATATTCATCTAATTCGTCAATTAGCGCCTGCAGACGCTCGAGTGAAGGGCTGCCTCCCCCGTACAAAGGGAGAGGTGTCCGACGCCTTCTATTGCCAGAGTTCCTCTGAATGCCGACCCTGGGCTCTATTGGATGCCAAACTGGGGTGACCACTGGTGCCGGCGGCTGAGGTGTCACACCCTGAATGTGCATCTTGGAGCCGGCTTCTTTTCGGGCTTCTTTTCGCTTTAGCGGGGACCTTTTTCCATTCCTCCTGTTCCCTGATTGGGGTGAGGATGAGACTTTTGTAGGTGTTCTCCGTGCTGGCCTCGGAGATCTCTTCTGGTAGCCGTTGATATATAGAGATCATGTTGGCTCCAGCTTGCCGGGCAGGCAACTCATGTGGCTGCGGCGGATCAACCTTGTAATCCCCCATCTGCAGTTCTCCCTTCTTGATCAGAGACTCTGCGATGTCTTTGAATACATAGCAGTCCTCTAGAGGGTGCCCCAGGATCTGGTGGTACAGACAGTACCGAGGATCATCTTTCTTGGCTGCTTGATCTGGTCTTTTTGGTGTTGGGAGGGTGATCTTGTTATATCTGATCCCCCAATCAAACAGCGTTTTGGTCTTTTCCTTGGGGAAGGAGTATGGCTTCCTCATTTTGTCTTGGAAAGGAATGACTTTTCTCTTCGGTTCAGTTTTGTTGCTGGAGGTTCCGGCCGCCGCCTCGCCTTCATCTCTTTGCTTTTCAAATGTCTTGAGGTCCACTGCATGGACCTCCTTCCCTGCAGGCTTCTTATCGGCCGGCTTGGTCTTTTGACTGGAGAATGGATTAGTGGGTATTTGACCAAAAAGGCCTCTATTTCCGCCACCACGTTATTCAGCCTGTCAAATGAACGGATCTCTACTCCGATCATTCTTTTAAGTAGTTCTCTTTTCAAAATTTGCTTGCAGATCTGAACTGCATCTTCTTGATGAGGAGGACGTTTGCACCTCATGCTGAGGTTCCTCCACCTTTGAGTCCAGTGCGGACTCCTCATTCTTTTGTCTGGTTGCATAGAGCTCGGCGACTGTCACCTCCCTCTCAGCAATGTAGAACCTTTCTCTGAATTTCTTTTGCATGTCGGTCCAATCAGAGATGGACCGTGCTGGCAAACTGGAATACCACTCGAATGCCAGGCTAGTCAGGGAAGAGCCGAAGAACTTCAACAAATATGATTCATCGGCCGCTAAATCTCCCATCACATTGATGTAATAAGCAATGTGTTCTTTTGGAGATCCTCGCCCATTGAACTTGTCAAACTTGGGAGGTTTAGTAATGCCCGGGGGCAGCCTCTTTGCGGCATGCTGCGCAGGGTAGGGTACCCTATATGCATCAAAGGCCATCTGTTCTGCATCGCCCCGCTCGGCGAGTCTCATATCGATCATTTGTTCCAACATCAATTTGCTAATGGTGGTGGGGTCCACTTGCTGAGGGTAGAAGTGGGCCGGTTGATTGTGTGGAGTGTTAATGACAGCCGCCGGGGGTACCGGGGGTAGCTCTTGACTTTCAAGTTGCTGCTCAGGCATGTGAGCAGGCAAAGACTGTTGTTGTTGTTGTTGCAAAAATTGCGGCTGCAAGAGTTGGTACTGAGCCTGTGGGTGCGGCTGTTGAGTCGTAGCCACAGGGGACTGTTATGGCTGTTCATTTGCCGTCCGCACAGCAGCACGCCGAGCCGAAGCTTCGACTGACCCTACGGTCCCTTGGGGGGTCTCTCCTGAGCCCTCCACCACTCGGGAGACATGTCCCTCAGTCTCTTTACCTTTGATCTGGCGTTTGAGATCCGCGATCTCAGCTCGATATTGCTGCAACAATTCCATGATGGCTGGATCTATGGGTGCAGCAAGAGGGGTCTGTTGCAAAGTGCCCCCGGAAGTTGCATCTGGCGGTGGTGGCGGTGGAGGGATATCATCATTGCCCCCACTGCCCTGGGCGGTGACCACGTTGGCACTGACCGCCGTCATTTGTGTTGTTGGCACATCTTCAAGCCCATATGCGGCCGCCAAGGCTGCTGCCGCTGCTCTTCTCCTGGTGATGACACCAGGCCTTTCTGCCAGTTCCATCAGTTCTTCATCTTCAGTAGGTAGGGCACCGTATCTGCCCACACACCAGCCATATGGCAGGAGAAGATTGTGAGGTTCCCATGTCGACCTCTTTCAACCCTCCGAGAAGGGAAGGTCAATCTCTTGAAAACTGATACTCGGGGTTTGGGACCCCCAGACTGCTCATGGCCAGACTCGCAAGGGACGTCATTCTCGCCTGAACTGCTTTCAGCTTCAGCTTGTGGACCTTTTCTGGCTCTTGGTGGTCTCGACCTCCGCAAGGGAGAGGTGGTGAGACCGGGCATGTGGTCATGTGACCCTTGGATCTCTTCTCGGCGGCACTGGCGTGCGGCCAGAACAGCAGGCGTCGGTCGACCCCTCCGCACAGTTGGGATTTGAGCAGATCGTCGCAGCTCCCTTCTCTTGTCATGAAAGTGGGCATAAGCACATGCCCCCCCTTGCTGGACTCTTGTTTTGAAACCCCTGGGTGGCCTCTGGCGGGTTGGGATTTCCACAGCAACCCCCTCTCTTAGCGCTTCTTCTTCTTTTGGTTCGGCTTCTTCAAGTCTGTTCTTTTGGGTCTTTTTAGGCCTCTAGATTTGTTTGAACTTGGCGGGCCTAGGGTCCATCTTGCCCTTGAAGGTTTCGGCCATTTCTGTCTTCCCTGCCAAAGCTTGAAACGAGTTCTTCACGGGTACTGCAACCGTGACCCGCTCTGGAATGGCTTCGGTTTTCTTAGCCTGCAGGTGAATCCTTAGATCCCCGATTCGCACGCTTTTCCCTGAGGCGGATACTCGTGCTCGGCGAGTGACAATGTTCTCAGCTTCTGTTACTTGTTGAGGACATCTGTTGACCTTTTTCCCTTTGTTCTTGTAGCAATTGCCATGCTCCACGTGATGAACGTGGCAGCTCAGCTTTTCAGTGGTCTCATTGATTTTGATCTCATGTCCAGCTTTAGCTCCAGTTTCCTTTCTGGCTTCTGGGTGCAAAATGTCGACGAAGGCGACCCCCAAAAAGTTGGGGAACTCCACGACCGGAGGGAAGCTCCCGAAGCGAGTCGGCACGGCCAGGTAGCCGTACCGGGCATGATCTTGGACGACGAGGGGTCCGAAGCGTACTCCTGCCATTGGTCCGTTAGTACCTGCCAGTTAAGAAAGTGACAGTTAGTATCGAGTAGTAAGGCCGCAAGGCTTTCTATTCTGGCGAAGAGATGAAGGGAAGTTTGGTCCCACCGGGCGTGCCACGCTGTGGAAATGGGAAAAATTTAATATTTTAAAATTATCTATTTTATCATGGTGTCTCATGTTCTCATGGATGCATGCGTATTGCGAATCCAAATCTCGTCAAATGCCACTTGGGTGAGAGTGACGTGAGATGAATCCACAATTCGCGCAGCGCGGGCGTGCCAGTCACCAAAGTGACAACCAAATGGTTTGCCTCCGAGAGTCGAAGGGCTTTAAGTCTATTGTGCGCACCGTTCGACTTCGTCAAACGAAAGTGGAGTGTCGGGTCCTGGACCAAAATCCCGCCGTTGCCTAAACGCAGCGACGTTAATTACATCCCTCTGGGAGGGAAAACCCTTGATTAATCGCCAGAAATTAGAAAGCCTCGTGGCCTTGATACGGAGACATCCGATGAAGAGTGTGCAACTCAAACTAGGCCGGAATGATAACAGACACGATGCCTATTCGAGGTTGCCGGGTCTTTTAATTAAATGTGATTGAGTCTTTTTACCCATTTACCCATTGATTCTTTTCATTGGCGTGAAAAACATTCTCAAATCAGTCTCTTGCTCTTTTGAAAACACATTTGCTCTTTTATTACAAAACGGGTTCTCATTCGAGTCTTTTGTTCTTTTGAAAACGTGAGAGAGTCTTTTATTTGTTTGGAAAAGTTCAATTTGACAGTTTGTTCTTTTATAAAACATGAGATGGCCTTTTGTCATTTGTTACTTGAGAAATGTTCAATTTGGTCTTTTGTTTCTTTTGCCATGAAAAGGTTCTTTAGTTCTTTTGAAAAACATGCAAGGGGCAAGAATGAGCCATTTGCTCCTTTGTGTCAAAAAAAGGTTTTCACTTTGTTCTCTTATTTCATTTGAGACATGTAAAAAGAGGGTTGGCCTATTTGCTTATTTTTTTACTTTTATCATGAAAAGATCTCTTTGGTTTAAGCTCTTGTTCTTTTAAAACATGCGCAACGTAAAGGTCCTTTGATTTGCCCATTTGTTGCCCTCACGATGAAATATTCTTTTAATCGGCTCTCTTATTCTTTTAAAGGGTATGCAACGTGGTTCTATTCGCGATTCGGCGCCACTCCACTGGATTTTTTTGGGGGTTTCTTTTAATAGAGGAAAATGACCCTTGCCGATTCGACCTTCACGGCAAAAATCCGGCAGCATCTCCCCTTTACCTTGGTTGGTAGGGGGAGAGCACGGTACACACCCACCAAAATGGAGGTAGTACCAAAAGAGAGGGTACATGTCAAATAACGACATGACCCTAATGGCACATGGCACCGACCCCCAAGGTAAGCCCTGGGCGGGGGTGGGTATCACCATGACCACACAAATACCGATCGATAAGTAAAGCATGTGTGGGCCCATATGCCCGGGCATAGACATCACATTGCCTAACCCGGATTTGAATGAGCTTCTCATCGGTCCATTGTCCATTTCCTTGGCCCGAACCACGTGAAGCATGGTTTAACTTCCATGGCCCGGCCAAGGGTGGGGGCTGGCTGCCAATCCGACAGGCCTGTTCAGGGCTGCCGAATCAGAAGGCCACCCGCAGGGCTGATCAGCTGAAACCCTTCTTTTATGGGCCAAGAGCCAACATTTGGAGTTGGTCTTTACCCGTATAAGGGGCAGTTTTGGGCCCAAAGGGGCAGGCCTACTGGGCTGTTCACTATGGATGCTAAGTATGGGGGCATGAGTGTTATATGCTCAACCCTTGGCTTGCAAGTGGACATCCCCTTAAGCATGAAATCCCTTAATGGGCCATCTAGAGCCACAGAAATTTGAACCTTAGAGAGGCCCAAAACAGTGATCTAATGGGTCTCTTGCAAGGGATGCTAAGCAAGAAGGCATGGGCATTGGTTGCCCAACCTCTTAGCTAGCAAAATGGAAGCATTTTTTAGGCAAATGGGCCCATTTTGGGGGGCGGTTTGACAATGAAAATCTGAGCTATTAAGGGTTCAAAACAGAGGGTTTAAGGGATCTTTTGCATGCAATGTCAAGCTTTAAGCATGGGCATTGGTTGCCCAACTTATTTGCTTGCAAAGGGGGGCATGTCCCCAAGATGAAATGCACTGAAATGGGCTATTATAGACAGTAGAAACCTGCACTTTTCATGGTCAAAACAGCAAGTTAATGAGTCTCTTACATAAGGTGCTAAGCAAGGAGGCATGAGCATGGATTGCTCAACCTCTTGGCTAGCAAAGGGGTATGTCCCAAGGGTGGAAAACACATAAAATGGGTCTTTTAAACATCAGAAAATCTGAACTCTTTTGGGGAAAAACAGTGAGGAAGACCTCATTTATGAAGGCCCAAACAGTGAGAAAGATCCCTCTCTTGAAGGCATACAATGGGCCCATGTAGACTCCAAGAGAGGGGGCGGCCCAAGCATTGCAAGGGGACTGTTTAGGGACCTTAGAACAGTCAAAACTTTTCATAAATGGCATGAAAGAACAGTGAGCAAGCCTCACATTCCCTTGGGGATGACCATAGGAGATTTGCTCTTTAGAAGGCCCAACAAGGCCCATATAGCCCCATCCTCTCAAAACCCCATTTATTGAGGCATGAAGAGGTATGGAGGTCTCATGTGTGCTCTTTTAAGATGAGAGGAGGTCCACCATGTAAAAGATGGCCCCTCTCCATCCCGTAGCTTTTAGGTAGCACCAAAACCAAAGAAGGAATTTAAAACTCATGCAAGCATTAAATGCAAAAGAGTGAGGGAATGATGCATCACAAAACACAAAGGACAAAAGAAATGCCTCTTGTTCTATTGATAAGAAGAAGAAAGGGAGTACAAAGGACAAAGGAAAGAACCAAAGAAGAAGGGGGAAGGGAATCCCACGCAACCCCACATCTCTCTCCCTTCTCTCTTTCTCATCTCATGACAAGACCACTCATAAATGTGGTATCTCTTCCTCCTCTCTTTCTCTCTTTCTTTTCCCTTTTTCCTCACCTTTTCCCTTGCAGAGGAGCTTCACGGGTGGCACTTGGAGGGATGGGAGAAGAGAGGTGCAGCAGCCGATGGAGAGGAAGAAGCTCCCTTCTTTTCCTTCTTTTCTTCTTGCCCAAGCCCCAGCCGAGCCCTTCCCTTCTCTGCTCTTTTTTTCTCTTCTGTTTTTCTGCTCTCCCCCCGAACCAGCCCTTGGCCAGCCCCTTTTCTTCCTCTTAGAAGACTCTAGAAGGCCACCCAAAAGATGCCCAAGCAGCCATCTGCCCCTCCCTGCGCAGACCCCTCCTTTTTGCCATTTCAGGCAACCACTTTTGGGAGGTGTTGCTCTTGCTTATGCTCACCTCCCCACCTTTTCTATTGGTGAGATGCGGTGGGCATATGGGCTTCATAAGTGTGGGCCAAATAGATGGGCCATTTCTCATGCTCTTTAGAGGTGGTGGAATTGGTCCGGCCTGATGGGCCCATTAGCATTTTTTTAGGTGCCCACAGCATCGAAATCCCTAATGTGACCACAATTCGGAATCGGCACTTCGAGACGGTCGATATGGCGCTAGTTTCGCGGAATTCCATTTTGGGGTCGAAATTCCGCCCCGGAGCGTGCGTTATAGTACACCGACAGCCATACCCATCGATCGGACGCATATATCTGTTCGTCCGGGGGTCGGAACCACCCGTGAGGCCCCAATTCGGAATCGGCACTTCGACCCGGTCGGTAAAAGGTCGCATTCGGAGATTTTCGGTCCGGCGTAAAATTCTTCCCTAGGAGCGTGGTCGCGGGCCGTCGATGCGATCTCATACGGACACCTCTTCGCTCAAACGGGCATAACTTTCTACTCGGTTATCGGAATTGCTTATAAGACCACAATTCGGAATCGGCACTCAGGGACTCCCGACACCCTCTTATCGCATTCACAATAAGATGTCGTTTACAAGTCCAAAAACCTTCGTTTCCCACTCTGAAATTACGATTCTAGCCGACGATCTCCCCGATTTCAAGGTTTTCTAATAGTAGCGACTCCCTCGATTACGCGAATCGCTGGCGGAGCCCACACACAGAGCCGGCCTGTCACGGCAATCGGAAGTCGTGTTCAACTCTTCACGAGATCTCCTCCCGAGGTCATTGATATGGGTGCTCGAACATCGCCGATATAGTCACCCCTCTAGTTTATTCCCACCCCTTCAACCAAAGAACTGTGCATATCATTCCGCCCGGGCATCAGAATCGCTAATTTGACCACAATTCGGAATCAGCACTCCGAGATGGTCGATAGGGCACTGATTTTGCGGAATTCCGTTTCGGGGCCGAAATTCCGCACCGGAGCGTGCGTTATTGTACTCCGACAACCGTACCCTTCGATCGGACGCAGATATCTGTATGCCCGGGGGTCGGAACCACCCACGAGGCCCCAATTCGGAATCGTCACTTTGACCCAGTCGGTAAAAGGTAGCATTCGGAGATTTTCGTTATGGTGCAAAATTCCTCTCCGGGAGCGTGGTCGCTGGCCGTCGATGCGATCGCATATGGACACATCTTCGCTCAAACGGGCATAACTTTCTACTCGGTTATCGGAATTGCTTATAAGACCACAATTTGGAATCGGCACAAAGAGTCGCCCGACGCTCCCTTATTATCTAGGGCAATAAGACGTCGTTTCGGGGTCCAAAAACATTCATCTCGCACTCCAAAATTGCGATTCTACCCGACGATCTCCCCGATTTCAAGGTTTTCTAATAGTAGCGACTCCCTCGATTACGCGAATCACTGGCGGAGCCCACACACAGAGCCAGCCTGTCATGGCGATCAGAAGTTGTGTTCAACTCTTCACGAGATCTCCTCCCGAGGTCGTTGATATGGGTGCTCGAACATCGCCGATATAGTCACCCCCTCTTATTTATTCCCATCCCTTCAGCCAAAGAACTGTGCATAACATTCCGCCCGGGCATCGGAATCGCTAATGTGACCAGAATTCAGAATCGGCACTCCGAGACGGTCGATAGGGCGTGGTTTCGCGGAATTCTATTTCGGGGCCGAAATTCAGCCCCAGAGCGTGTGTTATAGTACACCGAAAGCCGTACCCTTCGATCGGACGCAGATATTTGTTCGCCCGGGGGTCGGAACCATCCGCAAGGCCCCAATTCGGAATCAACAATTCGACCCGGTCGGTAAAAGGTCGCATTCGGAGATTTCCGGTCCGGCGCAAAATTCCTCTCCTGGAGCGTGGTCGCGGGTCGTCGATGCGATCGCATACAGACACCTCTTCGCTCAAATAGGCATAACTTTCTACTCGGTTATCGGAATGTTTATAAGACCACAAATCGGAATCGGCACTCAGAGACGCCCGATGTCCCATTATTAACTAGGGCAATAGGACGTCGTTTCGGGGTCCAAAAACCTTCGTTTCACACTCTGAAATTGCGATTCTAGACGACAATCTCCCCGATTTCAAGGTTTT
Source organism: Colocasia esculenta (assembly GCA_014218235.1). Lineage (NCBI taxonomy): Eukaryota > Viridiplantae > Streptophyta > Magnoliopsida > Alismatales > Araceae > Colocasia > Colocasia esculenta. Next base: position 4,733,120 of record CM024761.1, read on the forward strand.
CTAATAGTAGCGACTCCCTCGATAACGCGAATCGCTGGCGGAGCCCACACACAGAGCCGGCCTGTCACGGCGATTGGAAGTCATGTTCAACTCTTCACGTGATCTCCTCCCGAGGTCGTTGATATAGGTGCTCGTACATCGCCGATATAGTCACCCCCTCTAGTTTCTTCCCACCCCTTCAGCCAAAGAACTATGCATAACTTTTCGCCCGGGCATCAGAATCGCTAATGTGACCACAATTTGGAATCGGCACTCAGAGACGCCCGACGCCCCCGTATTGCCTAGGGCGATAAGACGTCGTTTCGGGGTCCAAAAGCCTTCGTCTCGCACTCTAAAATTGTGATTCTAGGCGACGATCTCCCCGCTTTCAAGGTTTTCTAATAGTAGCGACTCCCTCGATAACGCTAATCGCTGGCGGAGACCACACACAGAGCCAGCCTGTCACGGCGATCGGAAGTCGTGTTCAACTCTTTACGAGATTCCTCCCGAGGTCGTTGATATGGGTGCTCGAACATCGCCGATATAGTCACCCCCTCTAGCTTATTCCCACCCCTTCAGCCAAAGAATTGTGCATAACTTTCCGCCCGGGTATTGGAATCGCTAATGTGACCACAATTCCGAATCGGCATTACGAGATGGTTGATAGGGCGCTGGTTTCGTAGAATTCTGTTTCGGGGCCGAAATTTCGCCCCGGAGCGTGCGTTATAGTACATCGACAGCCGTACCCTTCAATCGGACGCAGATATCTGTTCGCCAGGGGCTCGGAACCACCTGCGAGGCCCCAATTCATAATCGGCACTTCGACCCGGTTGGTAAAAGGTCGCATTTGGAGTTTTCCGGTCCGGCGTAAATTTCCCTCCAGGAGCGTGGTCGCGGGCCGTCAATGCGATCGCATATGGACACCTCTTCGCTCAAACAAGCATAACTTTCTACTCGGTTATCGGAATTGCTTATAAGACCACAATTCGGAATCGGCACTCAGAGACGCCTTACTCCCTCTTATTGTTAACGCGATAAGATGTCATTTAGGGGTCCAAAAACCTTCATTTCGCACTCCAAAATTGCGATTCTAGCCGACGATCTCCCTGATTTCAAGGTTTTCTAATAGTAGCGACTCCCTCGATTACGCGAATCGCTAGCGGAGCCCACACACGGAGCCGGCCTGTCACGGCGATCGGAAGTCGTGTTCAACTCTTCGCGAGATCTCCTCCCGATGTCGTTGATATGGATGCTCGAACATCGCCGATATAGTCACCCCATCTAGTTTATTCCCAACCCTTCAGCCAAAGAATTGTGCATAACTTTCTGCCCGGGCATCGGAATCGCTAATGTGACCACAATTCGGAATCGGCACTCCGAGATGGTTGATAGGGCGCTGGTTTCGTAGAATTCCGTTTCAGGGCCGAAATTTCGCCCCGGAGCGTGCGTTATAGTACACTGACAACCGTACCCTTCGATCGGACGCAGATATCTGTACGCCCGGGGGGCGGAACCACCCGCGAGGCCCCAATTCAGAATTGGCACTTCGACCCGGTCGGTAAAAGGTAGCATTCAGAGATTTCCATTCCGGCGCAAAATTCCTCTCCGGGAGCGTGGTCGCGGGCCGTCGATGTGATCGCATATGGACACCTCTTAGCTCAAACGAGCATAACTTTCTACTCGTTATCGGAATTGCTTATAAGACCACAATTCGGAATCGGCACTCAGAGACGCCCGACGCCCCCTCATTGCCTAGGGTGATAAAACGTCGTTTCGGGGTCCAAAAACCTTTGGTTTGCACTCCGAAATTGCGATTCTAGCCGACGATCTCCCCGATTTCAAGGTTTTCTAATATTAGCGACTCCTCGATTACGCGAATCGCTAGAGAAGCCCTCATTCGGAGCCGGCCTGTCACGGCGATCGGAAGTCGTGTTCAACTCTTCGCGATATCTCCTCCCGAGGTCGTTGATATGGGTGCTCGAACAACGCCGATATAGTCACCCCTCTAGTTTATTCCCACCCCATCAGCCAAAGAACTGTGCATAACTTTCCGCCCGGGCATCGGAATCGCTAATGTGACCATAATTCGGAATCGGCACTCCGAGACGGTCAATAGGGCGCTAGTTTCGCGGAGTTCCGTTTCGAGGTCGAAATTCCACCCCGGAGCGTGCATTATAGTACACCGACAGCCGTACCCTTCGATCGGACACAGATATCTGTTCGCCCGGGGGTCGGAACCACCCGCGAGGCCCCAATTCAAAATCGGCACTTCAACCTGGTCAGTAAAAGGTCGCATTCAGATATTTCCGGTCCGGCGCAAAATTCCTCTCTGGGAGCGTGGTCGCGGGCTGTCGATACGATCGCATACGGACACCTCTTCGCTCAAACGGGCATAACTTTCTACTCGGTTATCGTAATTGCTTATAAGACCTCAATTCGAAATCGGCACTCAGAGACGCCCGACGCCTCCCTATTGTCTAGATGATAAGACGTCCTTTTGGGGTCCAAAAACCCTCATCTCGCACTCCGAATTGCGATTCTAGCCGATGATCTCCCCGATTTCAAGGTTTTCTAATAGTAGCGACTCCCTCGATTACGCGAATCACTGGCGGAGCCCACATACGGAGCTGGCCTGTCACGGCGATCGGAAGTCGTGTTCAACTCTTCACGAGATCTCCTCCCAAGGTCATTGATATGGGTGCTCGAACATCGCCGATATAGTCACCCCCTCTAGTTTATTCCCACCCCTTCAGCCAAAGAACCGTGCATAACTTTCCGCTCGGGCATCGGAATCGCTAATGTGACCACAATTCGGAATCGGCACTTCGAGACGGTCAATAGGGCACTGGTTTCGCAGAATTCCATTTCGGGGCCGAAATTCTCCCCCGGAGCGTGCGTTATAGTACACCGACAACCGTACCCTTCGATCGGACACAGATATCTGTACGCCCGGGGGTCGGAACCACCCGCGAGGCGCCAATTCGGAATCGTCACTTCGACCAGGTCGGTAAAAGGTCGCATTCGGAGATTTCCGGTCCGGCACAAAATTCCTCTCCGGGAGCGTGGTCGCGGGCCGTCGATGCGATCGCATACGGACACCTCTTCGCTCAAACGGACATAACTTTCTACTCGGTTATCGGAATTACTTATAAGACCACAATTCAGAATCGGCACTCATAGACGCCCGACTCCTCCTTATTTCCTATGGCGATAAGACATCGTTTTGGTGTCCAAAAACCCTCGTCTCGCACTCCGAAATTGCGATTCTAGCCGACGATCTCCCCGATTTCAAGGTTTTCTAATAGTAGCGACTCCCTTGATTACGCGAATTACTGGCGGAGCCCACACACGGAGCCAGACTGTCACGGTGATCGGAAGTCGTGTTCAACTCTTCACAAGATCTCCTCCCGAGGTCGTTGATATGGGTGCTCGAACATCGCCGATATAGTCACCCCCTCTAGTTTATTCCCACCCCTTCAGCCAAAGAACTGTGCATAACTTTCCGCCTGGGCATCGAAATCACTAATGTGACCATAATTCTGAATCGGCAATCCGAGACGGTCAATAGGGCACTGGTTTCACGGAATTCCGTTTCGGGGCCGAAATTTCACCCCGGAGCGTGCGTTATAGTACATCGACAGCCGTACCCTTCGTTCGGACGCAGATATCTGTAAGCCCGAAGGTCGGAACCACCCGCGAGGCCCCAATTCGAAATCAGCACCTTGACTCGGTCAGTAAAAGGTCGCATTCGGAGATTTCTGGTCCGGCGTAAAATTCCTCTCCGGGAGCGTGGTCGCGGGCCGTCGATGCGATCACATACGGACACCTCTTCGCTCAAACGGGCATAACTTTCTACTCGGTTATCGGAATTGCTTATAAGACCACAATTCGGAATCGGCATTCAGAGACGCCCAATGCCCGCTTATAGCATAGTGCGATAAGACGTCGTTTCGGGGTCCAAAAACCTTCATTTCGCACTCTAAAATTGCGATTCTAGTCGACGATCTCCCCGATTTCAAGGTTTTCTAATAGTAGCGACTCCCTCGATTACGCGAATCGCTGGCGGAGCCCACACACGGAGCAGGCCTGTCACGGCGATCGGAAGTCGTGTTCAACTCTTCGCGAGATCTCCTCCCGAGGTCATTGATATGGGTGCTTGAACATTGCCGATATAGTCACCCCCTCTAGTTTATTCCCACCCCTTCAGCCAAAGAACTGTGCATAACTTTCCGCCCGGGCATCGGAATCACTAATGTGACCACAATTCGGAATCGGCACTCCGAGACGATCGATAGGGCGTTGGTTTCGCGGAATTCCGTTTCGGGGCCGAAATTCCACCCCGGAGCGTGCGTTATAGTACACCGACAACCGTACCCTTCGATCGGACGCAGATATCTGTACGCCCGAGGGTCGGAACCACCCGCGAGGCCCCAATTCAGAATCGACACTTCCACCCGGTCGGTAAAAGGTCGCATTCGGAGATTTCCTGTTCGGCGCAAAATTCCTCTCCAGGAGCGTGGTCGCGGGCCGTCGATGCGATCGCATACAGACACCTCTTCGCTCAAACGGGCATAACTTTCTACTCGGTTATCGGAATTGCTTGTAAGACCACAATTCAGAATCGGTACTCAGAGACGCCCGACGCCCCCTTATTGCCTAGGGCGATAAGATGTCATTTCGGGTCCAAAAACCTTCGTCTCGCACTCTAAAATTGCTATTCTAGCTGACGATCTCCCTGATTTCAAGGTTTTCTAATAGTAGCGACTCCCTCAATTACGCGAATCGCTGGAGCCCACACACGGAGCCGGCCTGTCACGGCGATCAGAAGTCGTGTTCAACTCTTCGCGAGATCTCCTCCCGAGGTCGTTGATATGGGTGCTCGAACATCGCCGATATAGTCACCCCCTCTAGTTTATTCCCACCCCTTCAGCCAAAGAACTGTGCATAACTTTCCGCCCGGGCATCGGAATCGCTAACCGTGATAAGTTGACTATGTGTTGTGTATCCACCAGCGATTCGCGTGATCGAGGGGGGCGTTACTGCTTGAAAACATTGGAAACGAGGAGATTGTCGGCTGGAATAGCAATTTTGGAGTGCAAAATGGAGGTTTTTTTTGTCTCAAAAACGATGCTGTAACGCCCCGACGCGGAATATCGGAGCGGGATTACAGTTATTAAATAGTACAGAGCGAGAAATAAATGCAAACCATTGCATAATGGAATAATACCCAATAAACTCCAATTTCATTAATAATTCACCAGTCATCATTACATCATCGTATCAGAGCCAAAACTAGGGCCCAAAGTACTTTATTGAAAATCAAACTATTACATAATGACCAACTGACTCACTAACTCTTAACTATACTAACTACTACTAGATAGCACTGGTGGCTGAAATGGTCACTCCTGAGCATCTCCCTCAGTCCCGTCCTAGTATGTGTGGTCGTCTCCATCCGACTCACCTGAACACATTAAATAAATACGCAGGATGAGCGAATAACGCCCAGTAGGACTTAATATCTCATGAACACAAGCATGCTTTAAATAGTTAATGTTTTAATGGCGGGTTAACTAGAAGTAAAGTCATGTAGAGCATGTCACGATAACGAGAGAACAATTGCAACTGGCACAGGGAAAATAGTACAACGAGAACGATAATAGAATGGCCATGTAACGATATAACATGTAAATTGCACAACGATGCACTAGTAACGATCACGCTTGCACTTGTAGAGATAGCACTTTGATTGTCATAGATTAATCTTGATAGTAAACTGGCGCTGGATGCATGCCGTAACACATCCTATGATCATTTTAACACCCATGGGTACTGGCACTTTTCGGGCACTCCTCCCAGGACCTGATCGGGCCCTATTGCGCTGGCATTAGTCATTTCTTTTATCTTAGACAATCACACGAATGGCCAATAGAGTACCAAGAAGAGATAAGAGAGTACTAGACGAGATAGATGAGAGTGTAGAGAGAACGTGAACAGATGAGAGTAAAGAGACTGTAGATGAGAGGGGTACAATCGTAAAACGACGATAAACACGATAGTAACGGTTGCACAGCACCAGGTCGGGTACCGGCAGTCTGGTAGAAGTCACAACCGCCCCTAAGCCATGCTGTGTGCACGAGTCAGGTGGTCCGGTGTGAACTCAAGACGAGAAGGAACACTAAGGCTTGGATCGTACTGATCCCTGAGGTGTAACGGGTTTTGAGGTACAACCAGCTCGTTGACTAAGGACGTGCGCCAAAGTCAAGAAGACTTACGGAGGTCTTGACAAGGAGTCCCTGGTCCAATCGAGAGTATTCCCGGTGGAGAGGTGGTCCAAGTCAAGGGAAAGTGTGTAAAAACGGGTCCGTCGTGCCTAGAGTGCTCGTAGGCCGAGGGAAAACGGTAACGGTAGATAAAATGCGCGAGTAAAAACGGAAACAATTGTATTTAACAAAATAGGGTAATTTAGTCATTTATTTCGATAATTTACCGAATACATTATTGCATAATTTATCGGGGTCAATTGGCATTTGATAATGTTGTGTGTGTGTAAGTGTATAGAAATCTTGATGATATGACAAGTCGTGCAAATGTCATTTTAAATAATTAAATGTATATCATTAATGCCAATTATTAATTGACCAAGTCGAATCAATTATAACATGGGTTAATCATGAGTAATTAAAGGGTATAAAGCTTAAACAATCAGGCATATGTAAAATTTTCAGTTCTGGTCGGATTCTTGAAAACGCGGCAGACATACCCGTCGTGTTTCAAGTCGCGACGGGGCGGTCGGGCGCGACACGGGACCTGGCCGGTCTGGCCCGGTCCGGGGTGAATCGCGGCGGCACAGGCCGTCGCGTTCTTGACGCGACATGCCGGCAGGCGCGACACGGATGATATCGCGGCGGGTCGCGCCGTCGCGATAACAGGTGGTTGCCCTTTTTCCCTTTTTCTCAGGTCGAGTCCTCTGTGATATAGGGACATTCTAAATTCCGTATAAAATAGCACGGTGATCAAAAAACACGAAACCAGTTTCAAATGAAAGTAGACATGTATATCTATCAACATGCATGATTAATTTGAAAATAGACAAGGTTTAGACATGTATTGATTAGGTTACTTTTTGGTGACCTAAACAGGCACAGTCAGGGTTCAACGAATTAATTAGAGGTGTATACATCATGAAAAATTCTGAAACCAGCGGCGTTTGAAAGCTAACAAGTAGTAGTATTTATGATAATTATATCATGGAACGATGTCAAGTATGCACGGGGTTAAAAATCAAACAAGGAGGGTCGAGTGCACAGATCTAACAGATATTCAAGGATTTAATTCTCCCATATGGGAGATAGAAATCAAGCAAGACCAGGGGCGTTTGAAAGCTAGTTTGGTGTAGTATAACTGAGAATTTTATCATGGCACGTGAACAAGTACATATCGGGAATTAGAGAAAACATGAGATCTCAGTTCATGAGAACAACAGGATTTCACGAATTAAATCCGCCCAAATGGATGAACGAAATACCACGAAAACATAGGGCTTTTGAAGAGGTACATGAAGGCTACCTAGGGTAATTATTTCACGATTTTTGCTTGAGAGATTGCCTACCTTTTGTCGAGTCCAAGAAAACCCTAAGTTGAAGACGAAAAACGGGAAAACCTTCTTGCTCCAAGCCTTCTCCTCCTTGCTCCTTGGTCTCCAACCTTTCTCCTCCTTATCTAGGGTTCCAGCCACGAAAATGGGGGGATAGGGAGGAGATTTGAAGTGTTTAAGCTTCCTATAGAGTCCATACAACCCTAAACTCTTCTCTCCTCCTTTAATTACGAAAATTCCACATTTATCTCTCTATTTCCTCTCACTTATCCATCTAATGGGTAGGGGAGAGTTTAATTTCGTGGTTAATGAGTTAGGATGGGTTTAGGACTCTTATTTAGATATATAAGGGTTATTTAACATTTATCTTAACCCTTTACTATTTATTTAATTATTTAGATACGAATTTCATTAATTTAATTCTCATTCCAACATGGGCTATCCCTATTTGGGCCCATTCCATTGGGTTTGGGTTATTAGAGTAACCCATTACTAATTTAATTTAATGGGGATTGCTTAATTCCCATTTATGCATTGCATTCTCCCTTTATTCCAATTAAATCAATTTATTTCATTTATTTAAATAAAAATTTATTTTATTTGGATTTTAAAAATCCAGGGTGCTACATCCTCCCCCTCTTAAAAAGAATTTGGTCCCCAAATTCATATAATCGTAAGAGGAAGAATGACTTACTGAATAATTCTGGATAATTCCGTCGTAATAACGCTTCGGGCTCCCACGTGGCCTCTTCGACTTCATGGTTTCTCCATAATACCTTCACCACGGGTATAGACCGATTCCGAAGCTGTTGCATCTTCTTGTCTAAGATCTTCACTGGCCTTTCTTCATAGGTCATATCCTTGTTCAGAAAAATGTCATCATAGCTGATTACGTGTGACGGATCATATACGTATTTCCTCAGCATGGATACATGGAAAACATTGTGTACTGTCGAGAACTGGGGAGGTAGTGCTAGACGGTATGCTACCTCACCTACCCTGTCCAATACCTCGAATGGACCTATGAATCTTGGTCTCAACTTGCCTTTCATCCCAAACCTTTGAAATCCTCGGGTCGGGGATACTTTGAGCATCACATGATTTCCGGCTTGAAATTCCAAGTCTCTTCTTCTTTTGTCTGCATAGCTCTTTTGCCTGGACTGAGCTATCTTAATTATGTCTCTGATAATTTGTATGTCTCTGCTAGTGCTCTGTACCATGTCTGGTCCCAGCCATTGCTGTTCACCTACTTCATTCCAGCATACTGGCGATCTGCAACTTCTGCCGTACAATGCTTCAAATGGTGCCATCTTAATGCTGGCCTGATAGCTATTATTGTAGGCAAATTCTATTAGAGACAATTGTTCATTCCAATACCCTTCAAAGTCTATAGCACAAGCTCGCAGCATGTCTTCCACTATCTGATTTGTTCTTTCAGTCTGGCCATCCTTTTGTGGGTGGAAAGCTGTGCTAAAGTTGAGTTTTGTGCCTAGGGCAGCCTGGAGTCCCTTCCAGAATCTAGAAGTGAATCTGGGGTCACGATCTGAGACAATGGACACTGGAACTCCATGTAGTCTGACTACTTCTTTCACATACAAAGCTGCTAACACATCCACACTCCAAGTGCTCTTAATGGCAAGGAAGTGTGCGGACTTGGTTAAACGGTCCACAATAACCCAGATAGCATCAAGTCCACCACGAGTCGGGGTAAACCCATGATGAAATCCATACCGATGCTTTCCCACTTCCATTCAGGTATATCCAGGGGCCTAAGTACACCCGCAGGACGACGGTGTTCTGCTTTTACCTGTTGACAAGTGAGGCAGTGTGCAGCATGCTCAGCCACCTCACGCTTCATGTTTGGCCACCAAAATGACCTTTTCATGTCTTGGTACATCTTGGTTGCACCTGGATGTATTGTGTACTTGGTCTTGTGGGCTTCGTCCATCAGTTTCCTTTTCAGCTCTTCATTGTCAGGCACACATGTCCTGGCTTGGAATAATATTCTTCCATCTTCAGCGATGGAGAAGTCTGGTTTGTCAGCTATGGTCTCCCTTACTCTGATTAGAAATGGATCGTTAGCCTGTTGCTCTCTGATCTTGACGAAGATGTCGGGTTGAGCCTTAAGGTTAGCCACTAACATCTTATCACTTCTCTTTTCAATATTCAGATCTAGACTGGCGAATTGCTCTAACAATTGCATCTCGCCCATGACTAGACAAGATATCGAAGCTACTGGCTTTCTTCTAAGTGCATCAGCTACTGCATTACCTTTGCCTGGGTGATATTGAATATTGAAATCAAAATCTTTCAAGTACTCCAGCCATCTCCGTTGTCGCATATTGAGCTCCTTTTGAGAAAATAAGTATTTCAAACTCTTGTGGTCGGAGTAAACAATGAATTGTTCCCCATATAGGTAATGCCTCCAGATCTTGAGTGCAAATACCACAGCAGCTAGCTCTAAGTCATGGACAGGATAGTTAACCTCATGTTGCTTCAATTGCCTCGATGAATAGGCTATCACGTTCTCATTCTGCATTAATACGCAGCCTAGACCGATTCCAGATGCATCAGTGTAGACTGAGAATCCTGCGCCTTCGACTGGTAATGCGAGGACAGGTGCAGATGTCAACAATTGCTTGAGTGTCTGAAAGCTCTTCTCACATTCCTTGCTCCAGACATATGGGTTCTCCTTCCGCGTGAGACGCGTAAGAGGTACAGCTATCTTGGAGAAGTCTTTTATGAACCGTCTGTAATATCCAGCCAGTCCAAGAAAGCTCCTAATTTCTGTGACATTGGTCGGCCTTTCCCAGTTGAGCACGGCTTCTACCTTGGAAGGGTTGACAGCGATACCATCCTTGGAAATGACATGTCCTAGGAATGACACCTCCTCGAGCCAGAATTCACACTTGCTCAATTTGGCGTAGAGTTGGTTGTCCCGCAAGATTTGCAGAGCGATCCTCAGATGCTCCTCGTGCTCTTCTTTGGTCTTGGAGTATATGAGAATATCATCAATGAATACCACGACGAACTTGTCGAGGTAGGGCCGGTAGATGCTGTTCATTAATTGCATAAAAGCTGCAGGAGCATTGGTTAGTCCAAAAGGCATGACTACAAATTCGTAATGACCGTACCTGCTCCTGAAAGCTGTCTTGTATATATCTGCATCTTTAATCCTCATTTGATGATATCCCGATCTAAGGTCAATCTTAGAAAAGTACTTTGCTCCTGATATCTGATCAAATAGTTCATCGACACGTGGCAGAGGGTACTTGTTCTTGATAGTGAGATTGTTCAACTGCCTGTAATCGATGCATAATCTCATGGATCCGTCCTTCTTCTTGACGAACAGCACTGGTGCTCCCCAAGGAGAAGTACTTGGCCTGATGAAACCCTTTTCTAGAAGTTCCATCAGTTGCTCTTTCAACTCTTTTAATTCAGCGGGGGACATCCTGTAGGGTTGCCGTGAAACCGGTGCAGCTCCAGGTACGAGATCAATTGAGAAATTTACATCTCTCTCGGGTGGAATTCCTGGCAGCTCATCGGGAAACACGTCTGGATATTCTTGCACTATGTGGATGTCTGATATCTTTGTTGCTTTCTTCTCAACTACAATTGCGGCGAGAAATGCCACACAACCCTTTCTTATCATGTTCTGTGCCTTTATGGTAGAGACGAGAGACAAGTGCCTCTTGTGTCTACGTCCTGTGAAGATCAGCTTAGGGAATTCACTAAAAGAAATTCTCCCTCTTCTACAATCCACGATAGCCCCATACGTGGATAGCCAATCGGCTCCCAAAATGACATCATAGCCCTCCATGGGCATACAGATCAAGTCAGCTCTAAGGTTAAGTTCACCAACCTTAACATCAGCAAATGGAAAATATTTATTTAATTGAGCATGTTCTCCTAGTGGTGTTGTGACAGATAATTCAAATGTCATAGATGCAGGTTTCTCATTTAGGGTATCAGCAAATGCTTGTGATATGAACGAATGCGTTGCGCCAGTATCGAACAAAACAAATGCTGAATGAGAAAAGACTGGTAGTGTACCTTCCACCACGCCACCCTCCTCGGTGGTCTCTACCTCTTGCAGGGCTTGAAGTCTGTCTGGCTTCTTTGGTCCCGCAGGACGCTTTTCATTTTCTTTCAATAGGGGGCATTCTTGTATGCGGTGATCACGACTTCCACAGCGAAGGCAAGCGCCCGCCTTCCTCCAGCATTCATCTGTCGTGTGACCAAGCTTGTCACAATGCTTGCATCTTGGTTGTTGTTCGGAGCAGTAGTGGTGGGGATTTTGGGTTTTCGCTCCTGGCTTGGCCCGTCAGTGATACTTAACGGCCTTTTCTTGCTGTTAGTAGGCTTGTTTGATACTCCGGAAGTTTGCTCCTTCCTGAACATTCTACCCTTGATGCGCTCAGTGAGTTCAGTCGCATCTTCCAAGCATTGTGCTCTCCTGACCATCTCTGGGTAGGTCTGAATATCAAATGGTGCTAGTTGGGTAATATATGCGGGTCTAAGCCCGTTGAGGAATCTCTTCGCCTTCATCCTCTGAGTACTAACCAGATGATTGGCGTAGCGAGCCAATCGAGAGAACTGTGCCTCATATTCGGCAACTGTTAGGTTTCTTTGTTTCAGAGCGGCGAACTCGGCGGCTTTCCTTTCTTGATCTTTCTGAAAAATATTTGGAGTTGAATTGCTCCTTAAACTCATTCCACGTAAACTGAGCATCTTCCCGTGTGGCCTCAATGGACTCCCACCACGCACGGGCGTCCCTTTCAAGCTGGAATGTGGCAAGTAAAAGCTTATCTCCATCCGCGCATTGCATGACACGAAGATGCGCTCAATCTCCTTGAGCCAGTTCTCGGCCTCATCAGGGTCTGTGGTACCACTGAATCGAGGCGGATTCAGGTTGCGGAAATTTCTATGTAAATCACCAGCTGCTCGGTTGTTGTTATTGTTGTTGTTGGCTCCGGCAGCCTGAAGTAAAGCTTGGGTAAGCTGTTGGATAGTGTGTTGCATATCACGGAGTTGAGCACGCTCCGCTGCCATTGTTGATGTTAAGTTCCTTCAAAGAGAATTTAAAATGTAAGTCGTTGGGTTTGCACTAAGTTCGTGCGTGTGTGAGTTTATTTTATCTCATTACCCACGGTTCTACCCATCTCACATAGGTATGGAATTAGACTCTAAGTCAAGTCAGGTCAAACCTAGATCATCCTATACTTAAGAATAACCTAGGCTCTGATACCACAAAACTGTAACGCCCCGACGCGGAATATCGGAGCGGGATTACAGTTATTAAATAGTACAGAGCGAGAAATAAATGCAAACCATTGCACAATGGAATAATACCCAATAAACTCCAATTTCATTAATAATTCACCAGTCATCATTACATCATCGTATCAGAGCCAAAACTAGGGCCCAGAGTACTTTATTGAAAATCAAACTATTACATAATGACTAACTGACTCACTAACTCTTAACTATACTAACTACTACTAGATAGCACTGGTGGCTGAAATGGTCACTCCTGAGCATCTCCCTCAGTCCCGTCCTCGTATGTGTGGTCGTCTCCATCCGACTCACCTGAACACATTAAATAAATACGCAGGATGAGCGAATAACGCCCAGTAGGACTTAATATCTCATGAACACAAGCATGCTTTAAATAGTTAATGTTTTAATGGCGGGTTAACTAGAGAGTAAAGTCATGTAGAGCATGTCACGATAACGAGAGAACAATTGCAACTGGCACAGGGAAAATAGTACAACGAGAACGATAATAGAATGGCCATGTAACGATATAACATGTAAATTGCACAACGGTGCACTAGTAACGATCACGCTTGCACTTGTAGAGATAGCACTTTGATTGTCATAGATTAATCTAGATAGTAAACTGGCGCTGGATGCATGCCGTAACACATCCTATGATCATTTTAACACCCATGGGTACTGGCACTTTTCGGGCGCTCCTCCCAGGACCTGATCGGGCCCTATTGCGCTGGCATTAGTCATTTCTTTTATCTTAGACAATCACACGAATGGCCAATAGAGTACCAAGAAGAGATAAGAGAGTACTAGACGAGATAGATGAGAGTGTAGAGAGAACGTGAACAGATGAGAGTAAAGAGACTGTAGATGAGAGGGGTACAATCGTAAAACGACGATAAACACGATAGTAACGGTTGCACAGCACCAGGTCGGGTACCGGCAGTCTGGTAGAAGTCCACAACCGCCCCTAGCCGTGCTGTGTACACGGGTCAGGTGGTCCGGTGTGAACTCAAGACGAGAAGGAACACTAAGGCTTGGATCGTACTGATCCCTGAGGTGTAACGGGTTTTGAGGTACAACCAGCTCGTTGACTAAGGACGTGCGCCAAAGCAAGAAGACTTACGGAGGTCTTGACAAGGAGTCCCTGGTCCAATCGAGAGTATTCCCGGTGGAGAGGTGGTCCAAGTCAAGGGAAAGTGTGTAAAAACGGGTCCGTCGTGCCTAGAGTGCTCGTAGGCCGAGGGAAAACGGTAACGGTAGATAAAATGCGCGAGTAAAAACGGAAACAATTGTATTTAACAAAATAGGGTAATTTAGTCATTTATTTCGATAATTTACCGAATACATTATTGCATAATTTATCGGGGTCAATTGGCATTTGATAATGTTGTGTGTGTGTAAGTGTAAAGAAATCTTGATGATATGACAAGTCGTGCAAATGTCATTTTAAATAATTAAATGTATATCATTAATGCCAATTATTAATTGACCAAGTCGAATCAATTATAACATGGGTTAATCATGAGTAATTAAAGGGTATAAAGCTTAAACAATCAGGGCATATGTAAAATTTTCAGTTCTGGTCGGATTCTTGAAAACGCGGCAGACATACCCGTCGCATTTCAAGTCGCGACGGGGCGGTCGGGCGCGACACGGGACCTGGCCGGTCTGGCCCGGTCCGGGGTGAATCGCGGCGGCACAGGCCGTCGCGTTCTTGACGCGACATGCCGGCAGGGCGCGACACGGATGATATCGCGGCGGGTCGCGCCGTCGCGATAACAGGTGGTTGCCCTTTTTTCCCTTTTTCTCAGGTCGAGTCCTCTGTGATACAGGGACATTCTAAATTCCGTATAAAATAGCACGGTGATCCAAAAAACACAAAACTAGTTTCAAATGAAATTAGACATGTATATATATCAACATGCACGATTAATTTGAAAATAGACAAGGTTTAGACATGCATTGATTAGGTTACTTTTCGGTGACCTAAACAGGCGCAGTCAGGGTTCAACGAATTAATTAGAGGTGTATACATCATGAAAAATTCTGAAACCAGCGGCGTTTGAAAGCTAACAAGTAGTAGTATTTATGATAATTTTATCATGGAACGATGTCAAGTATGCACGGGGTTAAAAATCAAACAAGGAGGGTCGAGTGCACAGATCTAACAGATATTCAAGGATTTAATTCTCCCACATGGGAGATCGAAATCAAGCAAGGCCAAGGGCGTTTGAAAGCTAGTGTGGTGTAGTATAATTGAGAATTTCATCATGGCACGTGAACAAGTACATATCGGGAATTAGAGAAAACATGAGATCTCAGTTCATGAGAACAACAGGATTTCATGAATTAAATCCGCCCAAATGGATGAACGAAATACCACGAAACCATAGGGCTTTTGAAGAGGTATATGAAGGCTACCTAGGGTAATTATTTCACGATTTTTCTTGAGAGATTGCCTACCTTTTGTCGAGTCCAAGAAAACCCTAAGTTGAAGATGAAAAACGGAAAACCTTCTTGCTCCAAGCCTTCTCCTCCTTGCTCCTTGGTCTCCAACCTTTCTCCTCCTTCTCTAGGGTTCCAGCCACGAAAATGGGGAGATAGGGAGGAGATTTGAAGTGTTTAAGCTTCCTATACAGTCCATACAACCCCAAACTCTTCTCTCCTCCTTTAATTACGAAATTCCACATTTATCTTTCTATTTCCTCTCATTTATCCATCTAATGGGTAGGGGAGAGTTTAATTTCGTGGTTAATGAGTTAGGATGGGTTTAGGACTCTTTATTTAGATATATAAGGGTTATTTAACATTTATCTTAACCCTTTACTATTTATTTAATTATTTAGATACGAATTTCATTAATTTAATTCACATTCCAACATGGGCTATCCCTATTTGGGCCCATTCCATTGGGTTTGGGTTATTAGAGTACCCCATTACTAATTTAATTTAATGGGGATTGCTTAATTCCCATTTATGCATTGCATTCTCCCTTTATTCCAATTAAATCAATTTATTTCATTTATTTAAATAAAAATTTATTTTATTAGATTTTAAAAATCCAGGGTGCTACATCTTATCACCAAAGGCAATAAAGGCGACGTGCGGCTCTGAGTGTCGATTCCGAATTGAGGTCTTATAAGTGATTCTGATAACCGAGTAGAAAGTTATACCCGTTTGAGGTAAGGGATATCCGTATGCGATCGCATCGAGAGCCTGCGACCACGCTCACAGAAAGGAATTTGGGTGCCGGACCGAAAATCTCCGAATCCAACATTGTGTCGACCGGGTCGAAGTGACGATTCCGAATTGGGGCGTCGGGGGTGGTTCCGATCACCGGACGAAGAAATATCTACATCTTACTGAAGGAGTGCGTGATCGTGTACTAGTACACATGCTCCACGGTAGAATTTCATCTTCGGAACGGAATTCCCGAAAATAGCGTCTTGTCGACCGTCTCGGAATACCGATTCTGAATTATGATTTCACAAGCGATTCTGATATCTGGACGGAAAGTTATGTCTAGTTCTTTTATTAAAGAGGTAAGAATAATTCGAAGGAGTGAATATATCGGCGATGTTTGCGTACCCATATTTACGATCTGGGGAGGAGTTTTTGCGCCGAGTTGAACACAACTTCCGATCGCCGTGATAGGTCGACTCTATTTTGTGGCCCCACCAATGATTCACGTGATCGAGAAAAATATTACTGTTAGAAAATCACATGTGAAAAGACGACAACTTAAATTTGATACTTAGAAGTTAATTAGAAAACTAAGCTTATATACGGGCCCTTGGGTACGGCCCTTTTCCCACTGTTGAATTGGTGTGATAGTGCGGCAAGGTTATACCGCCATATCATAATATTACTATACAAATATATATTATACATACATATATATTATTCTATTCAGCTACTTGATTTATCATCTTGGGACCGAGTTGAGGGTGGCAAGGTATGCACTTTTTTTCGTTCGTTGTTCTGATTTATCGTTACTTCAAATTAACAAAATGGTCTTGTGAATTAAGGTTAATTTATTTATATGAGTACAATGCAGGATGATAAATTATTGCTGTTCCTTTATTTCTGAGGGGGGCAACGAAAGATTTCTGCCCCAACACATCATTATGTATGAATTTTCCTAGCTAATTTAATCTGCAAATTATGATATAGTGGCATCTTATATATCTTGTTTCATATCTTTCCACTCTATACCCACTGTCATATAATGGCCTACGTGTAATAATTTTTTATTTATTTATAAACAGATGAAACATGCGGAGTAACACAACCTTTGATTACCAAGAACTAGCAAAGGAATAAATGGGCAGATAATTGTCTAATCAGATCAGGAAATATGTCTCCTTATTCAAAATTTATTTGACACAAATAAATTCTTTTTATATTTACCGTTTGAACATAAACCAGTTGCACGTCTTGTCCCATCAAGCTAGCAGCTGACACCACATAAAATAAGGAAAACACCTTTGAAGTCGAGCACAATTATTTTAGAGTGAGATTTGCCACCGCGCATCTGTCATTAGAGTTGCAAATGAACTGATACATTCGAAAAGTAACTCAAAACTTGACTCGATAAAATTCGACTCGACTCATTTATTTGATAAATGAGTCGAGCTTGAACAAAAAATAAGTTCGATTCATAAACGAGTCGAACTTGAACAGAGATATACTCGACTCGAATACGATCGCGAACAACTCGTTATGATACTCGATAATATGCTCATTAAAATACTCGATTAATTACTCATTAATATACTTGAATTATATTAATTTCTTATTATAAATATGAAAATATTAATATTTATTTATTTTTAAAGAATTTTTATTAAGGTACGAAATACTTATGAATACTAAAATATAAAAGATTAATATGAAGGTGTAAATACACAAATTATTAAAAGAAAAGTTGTAAACGAACTAATACACTCGACAAGTAACTCGAATTCGACTCGGATGTTACTCGAATTCGGCTCACTTAATAAGGTAAATGAGTTAAGCTCAAACAAAAATTTAAGCTCGTTTTATAAACGAGCCGAGTATGAGCAAATGCTTACTTGGCTCTTTTAAGCTCGTAAACAAGTTCATTTAATTTTTTTAATTATAAATATAGTTGTTAAATATTTTAAACATTATACTAAAATAATTAAACAAGTAATTTATGAAGGATCTTGGGGTATGACTTTGAAATAAGATAAATTTAGATCTTATAATAATTAATTTTTTTTCTTGTAAATTGAATTGGACTTATATATACATATAATATAGATACATATATATATAACTCACAAATTCAATTGGGCTCGTTAAGATACTCATTAAGGACTCGAACTCGAGAGTATTTAAACGAACCAAACTTGAACAATTATTTTCAATACTCGAATAAATTCGAGCTCAATTAAAAATTAATGAACAGAATTTGAGCAACATAATATTCAGCTCGATTCGACTCGTTTGCAGCCCTATCTATCATACATAAAACAGTAGATCTCGCAACACATCATTGGCTATCGGAGTTATCTCTTGATATAGAGGGAGTTCCTCTCGGCACTCATGACAAGAGTTGAGAAGATTTTATCAGCATTAAGAAGATATTTTATATAAAAAAATAAAACTTTTATCATATTTTAATTTAATTTTTATGTAAAATATCAAACATTCCTCTCAGTACTCCTTTATATAAGGGTAGTGGATTGACGCTCGTAAGTATTTCTTATTATTTTAAGGAGATGATATATTTTATCATTTTTTTATTGATGTAACTATTTAAAAATCAATTAACCCGTCATTACACTTTCTTCATCTCTGTAAAACAAAATTTATAACAAAATATATAGTTTTCGAACGAAAGATCTATCAGACATGTACCCTTTGAGATCCCATTGAAAATTTTGGAATTTATTAGGGTCGTCCTCTTCGAAATGCCAAACACACCCGTACATACACAACATGACAATGTCTGAGAATGGAGAGTACATCATTAATGTCGCAATAGCACAGACATGTACTCACACAACTTTTGATTCACCGGAGGCCACATATGTGAAGAAAGTAAAATAATTACTACCGTAGCAATCATTCCCGGCTCCCCATCATAAGGGGGTAGGTCGGTCGGCATTATTTATTAATTGTTTCATGGGTAATCAGTGTAACTTATGAGAAAAAAATTCTCTACATGTTATCTTTCTACTATCATTAGTCTCTTAACACATGGGGCATTCCATATTTAAGGTTATAAGTGTCACATAGAATGAGTAGAGAGATTGTCCGAAGTGAAATGTTCCACCGATAATCATGTTGCTCAGGCTTTCGATTAACAATTGATGAAATTGATGAAAGATACGATAATTTTACATTGATCACGGTGGACCTCTATGCTAATATTTACGTTTGAGATAAAATGAAGAAGAGAGAGGATGTATTTGTGATGCCTCGAATTTCTTAAATCTTGATTATCGAGTTTGCATTTTATTTCGGATTTCGTCAAATATCGATCGAATGGGGGTGAGACTCATTTCTATACTCAAGAGTGGTTTGGTTTTAGGTCTGTGGGGGTGATCGATATCTAAAGACGTTTGCACAATCTAACGTATGTTGAGCGCATCAAAGTTATGATGACCTATTTTAGGTGGTTGAGTTGTGGAGCTAGAGTGTGAGAGAGTGTTCTGACTAAGTTGTTAGACCTCTATCGTGTAGTCGTGCAAGGACGATATGACGTGTTCCTGTAATGCTATTGCACGTCAACTATTGTCAAATGGTTGAATTTGAATGCCAGTGATAGACTACATGTAACGCCATCCTCCGACATCACACAAATACATACATAACCTTTGATCGGAAGAGGAGTTACGCTGACAAACTTTCGTTATGGGTAGATATATCCGTACAATGCACAAAACTAGCAAATCATTCCACAAAGGTATCTTCGAACACATTATAATTCAGTAGGTAACAAAGTATAAATACTCATTATTTACAAAAGACAAGTTTCTCTCTCTCTAACTAATACATTATCAACTAAAAGAAACTAATAAAACTACATTATTCTTCTTCATCTCTTCATCGTCCGCAGCGGAATTAGGATTCACATGTAGCTGAAATTATACACACATTCAATCTGAAAAGGGTTGGAGGAAACAAAGGCATGAGTCGAAAGGACTCAGTAGGTATAAGTAAGCATAGCGTAGAAGTTTCATTTGCAGAACTGAATGAATATTCAAATAGTGCATACGTGGATCAAAACATAATTACTCATGAATTTCATACTTAACATAAACATATAGCCCAAGTTAATTTCATGACGGGCTCAAACGAATATTAGAACAAAAGTCATATTTGTCTTTCAAAATTCATATCATAATTTGATTTCGGAACAAACTTGACAGGCATCACTGCTCTCAAGAGGTTACTATATAGACGTAAATATATCCACAGTGCCTAGGTGATTCCAGCACCTTGGATCTTGTTCATTGCGCAAGAATGGGGTATAATTTTTTTTATTACCCACCATCGTCAGTCTATTGACTTGGATTTACATACGTACAAACTATCGCCCTCAGTTGATCACAAGTAGAGGGTGCTACTACAAGTGATCCTAAATCCTCTTTTGAAGAGAGCACTGTCTTCAGATCATAAACTTCTTTTCATGAGCATAACGGAAATGGGAAATCCAAAGGTAGTTTTGGTTGAGAATTAATACAAATATCTTAGTGACAAGGTAGCTCAGAGTTCAAGAAAGATAATTGGCTGAGACAGGGTTATGACTCAAGCCAATAACTTCAGAAGATTTGAATCATATAAGAATCCAAAAGAAAATGAAGATTCATAATGGTCATCATAAATTATTCACATCTCATGAGGTGTTCAAACATATGAACTCTCAAGTGGTCAAGTTTTATAATCTCAGTTACCGAATACCGAAGAATAGACTCAATCAGAGTACTATTCGTAATTGCCAACTTTAAGAATAACTTAAGGGAGATTAAGGTACATAATGTGGGTAAACATTGTAGTAGTATGACAGTAAATACCAAGGTAAATGAGAGGGTAACTTCTTTGGCTTTTCGGATAAAGTTTTAACATAGATTTAGACATGAAAGAGTGCAGAAATTCAATTCAGGGTTGTACCTGTCGACAGCCAAGAAGGGCTTGTCGACAGATGGCTGCAGACAGAGCTTTAGCTTGCTGGACTGTATGTATCTGTCGACAGCAACAAGATGGCTGTCGACAGATGCACACAGTCCCAGTTCTCCAGAGTTCAGGCAGGCTGGCCTGTCGACAGCTTTGAGCTGCCTATCGACAGCCGCCTGTTCTTTACTCATAAGGAACTATGAATTCACTCTAAACACTCTAACTATGGAACCTATGAGTCAAGGCATGATTTATATCAAATAGAACAGTCTAATTATAGTTCTCACAGTGGTTTATAAACCGAACTAGCGAGATGAAACGAGAGGTTTGCAATTCAAGCTTGTCTAGCTAGAAACTAGACATAGTATATTGTTGGAAGTGTGGTCTTGATAGCAATGGATTATTGGGAGATTCTTACAAGATGGACACTAAACACAAGATATTTAATGTTCCAAATCAAGGCTTGAGGTACAAACATCCGAATGGAAAGAAATCACAATATTCTGGGATATCGAAATTTCTAGCAAAACTCTATAACATAAACTTGGATCATGGGTGGAAGAAGAAGCTAGAAACCTACTTAATCTGTAAGAGGAGTGGAGATTCTTCTTTGGTAATCACATAGTTCCAAAGGTAATTAGGGAATCAACAAAAGTTTAGAGTTACAATCACATATACAGACTAAACCAAGATTGGTCTATAAGCTCAAAGGCCACTTGTGTAAGGCTATGATCTTTCTAACCAGAGCAGTGGGTAGAAGTATGAGGAGAAGATAGGAACCTACTTGATCTTGGAGGATAAAACTTTTTCCTCGAAAGCTCACGGCTATTGTAGAATGGGATGCAGTCGTTGCAGTCCACAGGCGGTTACAATTTGTGGCTCGCAAGCAGTGGAAACAGCAACTTCAGCAGCAGGGCCTTCCTCAAAGCAACGGCGTCAACAACACTCCCCTCAGAAGAGATGCCCAGTGCAACAGAAATGGAAGAAGGAAAAGTTTAAACATCTGCCGTTGGGTAGTTTTTATAGCTCTTCCAGGTTTCATGCAGGCCGGCACGTCAGCCGCACAGGTGTTGAGGTAAAAACCTCATTTCTCCACCCACAGACACGTCTCCCATGCATACACACTCTTGGTTACATGCAAGTAACCTTAATGATAGCCCAACCCCTTGGCTAAGCCTTATCCTAATGTGTGTTGGCTTCTCCTAAGCCTCACACGTAAGCATATGAAATTCCCAGAAAATCCCTACCGTAAATAGCTCATAAATCAGTTGGGCCAACGATCTTCATGTTTAGGTGTTCTAATGATATCTATTTAACTTGAAATTTCAACCATACACTAATAGGAAGGTTTTACAAATTTTCGTAATTTTAGTTTAATTTTTAGAATTTATTTTACCTGGATGAAAAATCACCCCAAAAATAGTTGCGTCAGCTTAATCTCTAATCTGTATGCCAAAAATTCTGAATAATTATATTTTTAATATCTCCATAATTTTCTAAGAATTATGGTGTTCTCATATTTTATTTTCGTTATAGTTTTCCGTGTCGCCTGTCGGGGTGCGTACGACCGAAAGTAGTACCTGGGTATGATAAAGTGTCTTAAACATATCCTTAATCCTAAATATTACAATTTAAACCTAATCTATTTACATAAACAAGAATTTCTAAGCAAATCATAGTATTTAAATTTGAGGGCATTACACTACATGCATGTTGAAAATGTGTCTAGCCAAATGAACGTGTACGCTAGTGCGCTGGTTAGGCCGGCCTATCAAGTGATAGTCTTGTTCATCAGGTGTCAGACAAGTCAGATAGATGAAGGCATCAATGCATAAAGTGACACATTTTGAATTCCTTAGTCTACACAAATGATCGAGTTCCCAGTGAATCATGTCATAGTGAATTGACGTGTTAAGGTTGTCCGACTTTTATGTAGGGACCTGCCTCCAAATTCCATAACTCTCTCCTCACTCTCTCTCACCGAGCTCTCCATCCTCTTCTCCTTTTCCTCTCCATCTAGAGGCCCACAATGGTGGTGGACAAAGATGACAATGATGTGGTGCTCAACATTGAGTGCGGGTGTTGGTAAACAAGATGGTGGTGCCGAACAAGAGGTGGCTTGTAGCAACCTAGAAATTTAAAAAAAAATTGATAAAAAAAATTTTCTGATAAGATCAATAGAAGATCACAAGTGATATATATGGGCCAATAGAAGGCCTAAAATGGAAAATAACTTTTAAGATAACAAAATGCCAAAAAACCCATCATAAAAATATTGGGTCAAATGTAAATACTAAGTCTAATAGGCCATTGTATGAAGCTAAAGCTTAACCCAACGAAGGGGATCCGAATCCCTATCATAAACCTAATCCAATATAGATTTAAAAGAAGGAAATCGAATTTAATTTGAGTTAGAATCAAATGAGTATCATACACATAAGGAACGAGCCAAGTTTGGTCTCTTTCAAATCTGAGGCTTATAAGTACAATTATAAATCCTCTCTTAGTTGACCCTAACTCTTCCTAGAGGTTCTTGGATGTGGGTAGAGACAGCTTGGAGAAGAGGAACACAGAGGCTTTGAAGTTCTTCATCATTCTTTTTTGGCCTTAAATCCATCAAAAGATAGGTTATCTCTTGGATTAAATCTAATTAAAGACTTCTATAGGTTGTTTAGCTTGTAAATGTGTTTCATACATGAATCATCCTTTTTGAATCTCTTCATAATGAGAATTTTGGGTTTAAAATTGAGATTGCTAGAAATATGGGTTTTGGGACACTATCTTGCCAGGATCCCATAGCGCACCTATAGTCACGTCATCACAATATGGTGCAACTTCAGTCGTGCAACATGGATACAATGTGTTAGGGCTTCCTTTGTCATGGATTATCCCCTATGCACATTTTACACACACCGTAAGCGCGACTAGCTTGTCTCTTTAAAACAATGCATATTTCAAAACAACAACCTTTTATTGAATACTTTGTCATTAAACTGTGTTAATTTCCTAACTTTGCTATTAAACTATGTTTCCTACCCTAACAACATCTTACAAAAATAATACACGTCAAAATATGCTTTATCTTCTTTAAAGCATGTTATACTTGATCTTTCCTTCTTATCTCTTTCTTAAAGCATGTCATACTGATCTAATTCAAATTCTATCCTCTTGACTTTTCCATACTTAAAAGATCAAAAGTTGAGATTTGACACCATGCTCTAAGTTCTTCATGAAATCATCTCTAAAATCATGTCATGGTTGATCTTATCATTCTTGATTCCTTCATGTCTAGGGGAATTGGAAAAGACTATCCTTATAATTGTGAGTATTGATATTCATGTTGCAGATTTATTCTCTATCAATGTTAAGCCTTGTTTTTCATGTTTTTGATTTGCAACTTTTAGAAAGTTTATGCCTCATGTATTTGCATTTCAAACTTGTCTCCTCGATGATGACATAATTTACATTGATGTTATTATGAACATCCCTCGGTAAATTAAGTTCAAACCCTCCGTTGGATATTCCTCTTGTTAGATTAAAACGTTTTCATCAAAACCGCCGTAAGACTCTACAGATCGTGAACTCTCACACAACTGTCAAGTTGGTTTACCATAATAACCCAAACACCTCTTTGAAATAGTGTTGGACCGACAAGACATGTTTCTATCGGCCTTTAAGAGAGTTGTGTCTTGTATCATTGAACAAGCAAGAAGTACGCTTATATTTCCATAGATAGAAGCTGATTCACTCTCTCAAATGACTTCTAATGATAAAAAATTGATCCATATGTCGGTCTCTCTCTAAAATCCCTAAACTACATTTTGTTATAGGGTGTCTGTTAGCCTATCAATGAAAGCATGCACATTGTAGCTGCACCAACTATAGTAAGTACGACTCTAATCGTTCATTTATTATAGCCGCATTTAACAAAGTTCAAATGCGCCTGACCTGATAAGAGCAACTCTAAATGTGTCGACTGTGTTTAACCTTCTTTTGCCAATGACTTGTCCTGACAATGCAGATTCTTCTACTTATGTGTTTGTACCAAATTTGATTGAAAATGTCCTTGTCATGTCAAAATTTCCTTCTTTATCGTGTAATTTAAAAATCATGCCATCTATGTTTGTAATATATTGAGCTTGTTCTTGGAATTCACTTAATATGGAATTATCTAAAAATTAATAGAACTTTGGTTCACCGACTCTAATACCTGTGTATAATTATATAGGGGTCTATCTAGTCTTAAAAAGTGCATCCAAAGTACTCATAAACATGGGAATAATTGACTTGTTGTATGACTTTGCACTGAAATGATTTGTAGGATTATCCTCAACTATTCCACGAGTGATTGATATGGTTGTTAATTCATTTATATGGCCAATCTTGTTATGATCATTTAATAGCATCAATTTAATATCTAAATCTTGTTACCTCCATTGTCTCTTTTGAAATATTTGTCTCATTTTCATATTGTCATGAGTTCTTATGTGTTTTAAATTATGTGTTAATCACTTAAATTTTATCTGATTTAAGAGATGTAATTTCTACTACCCATTCTGATTACCCTACATATATTTGTGATTTTTAGGTGATAATGATGAGGAGACGCACTCTGATGGGGACGGGCAAGAGTGAAGAGCATCTCAATTTTCATAGAAAAAATTTAATAGAGTCGTAGGCTGTCTATTTAATGCAAGATAGCGTAATAGCAATGATGGGACTGCACATTAGTCAAAGAAATACTCTGATACAATAGAATTGGTGACTTTTGTTATCAATAAAATTTCAAGTTATTCATTTATGGCAAATTTGATTACTGCCCTATGAAATGTTGTTATTTCCTTTAGTACTTGCACTGATCGACACGATTGATTTTAATTGCTCACTCCAATATTCCACATCATGACATGACATGGCTAGTACGAGAAGCCTCAACAGGTTAGGCTTTCATATTGAGATAGGGCTACTTTCTTCCACTCCCTTAACTTGGATTCTCAAAGGTTCCCATTCTAGAAGCATGATTTAGGAGAGAGATTTTGGGTTATTTCATGCTCTAGGGGTTGTGCATGCTAAGCGTTGTAGAGTGAGCTTCATTTCCCTCTAATTCTCTTAAGTTTGCCAATTGCATACTTATGATGGTGTGGAATGGACTCTCCTTCCTTTACTCCTCTTCTTTTGTATTTTACCCTTTGAAGGCGATCTAAGGGTGGAGTTTAGAGATTTCGGAAGAGAGAAAGCTATGTCCAAACCCTTGTGTACAAATGTGTCAGCCTAGATGACGCATTTTGGACTCATCAACTTGAAGGAACGTGTCTATGTCTTGTCTTTCGAGAATTTCGATGACAAGATTAAGGACTTAGTTGGCATTGATGCATCCCCATAAAGACATCGATGTACGCTAATAAGTTATGAGATGGTGACCTAGTAGACTTGGCTCTTTTTGTTCCGTAAGAGTTTTTAAAGGATTTGACACCTAGAACTTTTACAAGTTATCTGTGGACTCATCACCCTCAAATGATGCATTTAGAAGGTGCTAGTCAAGCCTGACACATTTTGATGGTAAGACATCAGCAACCCCATGACGTGTTCTTAGTTGAGTTCCAACGATTCATTCCCACAGAGAGTCCCTCAACTATCAGTGCTATGTTCCTAGCATGACGACTCACTATTTGCAGCCCTTAGTGCTTCGAGCACGTTACAACTGAGGGAGAGGTGGGGGATTTGTCCTTGTACTTTGGGCACACCAGGTTTGGAATCGCTTTCCGTGATCCCCTTCTATTTTGAGCATACATCCAGACTAGCGGAAAAATGGCTAGGTGCAGTGACCTATGTAGATCACTTATTTACACACGTGGTGGGAGAGAGGGGTAGGTTGTAAGGCTATGGTCCCCATCAGTCCCTCTTTTCTCACTTTGCGAGATTATGGAGCCTAGTAGAAGTAGTTAGACATGGGGCGCACCTTGGCTAGGCTGTGATTGAGTTAATTATGTTAGTCTTCACATGTCTCACTTTGTGCATATGGAGGTGGTTAGACGTGAGGCAGTAATTAAGAAGTGAGACACCATTGGTGGATCTAACTATGAGATTATTAGTTGCGTCCCTTGTCACTTAGGTTAGTGCATGTTGACCAAGTCGAATGTATCCTAGTGTAGGTTGACTAGTCCTAATCTGGGAATAGTAACCCCATTGTTGATTTTGTGTGTGTGTGTGTGTGTATGTTGTATCTTCACCATTGTTAGATTTGTTCAGCACTCATAGTGTAGTAGTTACTTTTGAGCTCAATTCAATTTAAACTAACTACGCATTATTTTAATTAGCTAAGTAGTGAGATTGGAGGATCTCTACTGAGCATATGACTCATGAGACTAACTCCTTATTTTTGCAAGTAAGGGTTCATGTCCACAATGTCCGCTTCAAACTAACAAGTAGTTCGTGGAGGACAACTTTCTTCTACCAGCAATGTTGGAGCAAGATCCCTGGGGTATGCCCCACAAGGGATATGTAGTTTTATTTCTTTTGCTTGCATTATCATCTAGGATATCTTGTTCCTTATGAATAATGTAATTTAATTTCAATTATAGCAATTTCAGTTTCTTATTCATCACACTAGCTAGATCAATTATCTGCTCTTCAAAGGCTTCAGACTCGTGAATGACATAATGGGGTTCGCGCCACATCGGGTCCTTAGTTGGTCGTGGATCTTAGGTCACCACAGAATTAATCTTGTTTTGCAGCTGATCTACCTACAATAAAGTGCATGAATTGACAAGTCTGTGTTAACTATTATATTTTGCAGTAGAATGTATTTGACAACTCTGTGTTTATTATTTTACAGTAAATGTTATGTTGTCATATTCTTACATCACCTCTCCAGAGTTGCCACATATGAAGATTATTAATAAATTTATGTGGCATTTGTCTTCTGTATATATGTAGCAAAATAATGTGGGGGAAAAAAATGCGACAATATAGCATACATCTACTTTGTATTTTATGTTGACAATACAAAAAATGGATGGACCCTCTTATTAAACGTAGACTATTAGCCCTCCTATTCAGGATTTAGACAGGTCTAAGCTTATGTTTGATTTCAAGACAAGACGAAGAGATAGCTGATCTAACCCCACCTACCACTTAAACCACGAGCTAGGTTTGCTTAGAAATATGGGGACAGAGATTTCAATCATCTTTTTCTCCATTTAATTCTGTCCAGTCTTATCATTTTCTTGTCCTTTTGGGGGAATGAAAACAGAAGAACAACGACTAATTTTGGCAAATAACTTATCCCCATTTCTTCTTCGAACTTCCTCAATGCAAAAGATGAAAATGCCCCTCTTGTCATACACGTTCTCTAGTCTCTTACCGTGCATAAGTTTAGGATTATACTCATCATCATCTTGTTCTTCATTCCTATAACACATTATAGAGTTCACGCATAGAATATTTAATGATACTCCCTACCACATGTGTATAGATATCTCCACCAATTTATCTTAGATTTAATTATCCTCATTTTCACTATTATCAAAACCACATAAATGAGAGATAAATAGAGATAATAAAAATAATATTATGAAAGTAAAAAATATGACTACATATGTAGGGATAAACTATATCCAGTTAACTATCTCCAATATAACTTATCCGGTTATTAATTAAAATGGCCCCAGATGTCTATATATATATATATATATATATATGCAAATAATTTGACACCTGTTAATTAGCACCATATATAGTGAGGGCAAACAGATGGATGCCGGAGGTGGTTCTCCAAGGCCTCACAAGAACAGCTGCATGGAGGGCCCTACGTCGACGTCCGTACCGGTGCCTGGCTGTAGAAAACCGCGTCTAATAAAAAGGGGTGGGGAGGTCGATCGAAGGTGTGTGTGTTTATGTGGGTCTTGTTTAGATTTCCCTTGTCCACTTGCTGAAGGGGCCGGTGATTAGGACACGCCTTGGGCTGGGAAGCACTCATGGGAGATCTCTCCCTGGCTCCACAGGCAATGGTCCCAATCGATCACATCTAAATTCTAGCGATTGCAATAAGATTGTAACCTAGTATGGGGGTTTAGCATATGTATGGCCTAGGTAGGTCTTCAGCGAAAGCTGGACAAGAAGCAAAAAGCTAGCATGTATGGTGTGATGCTGTTCCTAGTCTTTATCATGTGTACATACCTAAATATTAGTTTGATATAGGATCTGATGATGATCGATGTTCTAGGAGTATCAAGATCAGTGAAAATTAAGTTTGGTGCAATTTGGATATATAAACGTGAATGGGTACAGTTGAGATCAAGTGTAGTTTCAAAAGGATTAGCCTTGGAAGAGTTCAACTGTTCAAGTTATAACATTTTACTTGAGAGTATTTGAGTAAGAGGTAGGTGTGGCATCTAGTGGATTTTGTATATATATATATAGTGATGTTACCGGAACCTTTAAAGATTCTTTTTTAATTTCTTTTGGGATAATTAGATATCATCCTTGAGTTCTTGCAATCCATATCTTGTGTAGGAATCTCTCTCTTTAACTTTGGTATTTTTAATATATATATAATGTTATCTTAAACAATTGGCACCAAGTTTTTTGAAAAAAAAAAAAAGAGAATGCGCAAGTCATATATATGGGCAGTTCTAAGTAATATTGAGATTGGAGTTTGATCTTTAAATACATTGGATTTTAGAAGAAAAATTACCAAAAGTGTTCTTTCTGTGTAAACTCTCTGGAAGAATAGAATCACCTGCATATGGAAAAATTTTAAGACACTTGTTTAAGGGGGGAAGAAAGGTATATGTACTGTGATCTCACATTTTTATGCCACACTTCATTATCACCCACAACATAAAGATAAGTGATGTCACATATTGATTTCTGATAATAATATTGGGAGAGAACAATGGTAAGTGAAGTGCCCAGTGGTTGGCCCATCGCGGCTTGACCCCGACACAATAGTTGCATCATCTCAGTACAACATATGGCCTAGGACAACAAATGCTTGATTGAGCGGTTGTCAAGCCATACCCACTACACTAACTAAGGCAACGATTAACACATCTTCAAATGGCGGTCCACACATGCCTAGCGATGTTCAAGCATACGTCCGAGGGAGAATGAGAAGTCTCCTCCCATAAATCTCAGACAGTTATTGCACTCAAGGCCAAGGTCCATATAGTGATAGTTTCAGAAACTGTCCTTCTCTTAGACCATATATATAAGACTATAGTCATAGGTAAAAGGAGACAGAACTAGTGGGACCTTTTGACTTTGGTTCATGACTCTCTCTCTCTCTCTCTCTCTCTCTCTCTCTCTCTCTCTCTCTCTCTCTCTCTCTCTCTCTCTCTCTCTCTCTCTCTAAATGCCCCCTTTACTTCCCTCAAAAGGCCAATTCTTGATTTGAGTGTCGACAGGTCGGCCCTAAGAACACGACCCTGGGGTTAACTTCTTGCAACCCTATGTCAACATCGGCTCGGTAGTGATGACCTCATTTCCCATTTCTATCCTCCTCCAAGCGCTCAACCTTTGATCCAGAAGTCGAACCTTCACGACCCTTGCAGATTTCAACTGGCTTCGTCATTGATGTCATCTGTGCGAATGAAGTGTTCGCCATGGTTCCAACCAAAACTAAGTGGATCATCCAACTGAAGGACGTTGACCCCAAGAAGTTGAGATAATTATTGTTGGTGTTCAAAACTCCCACCTCTTTGTCCCTCCAAATCAATACATTCCATTCCATATCCCAACAGGTGGCTAAACTTGGAGCCTGTCAAAGGGTTGGTGGCCTCTAGGGATCATTGGCGAAGAAATCTTCTACGACCTTTGTTGGCCTCATAAGCAAGGTCAATCGATACTCCAACCAAGTGGCCATCCTAATGGCTTATGCTCCTCCAACACTTGTCGAATAGGAGAGAAAATCAGTTGACTACTACCCACAAGATGAGAAGATGCCAAGGAGGAATTATTGAAGTGCCCCCATCCTAGACTAGAATGAGAACCAACTCGTTGAAGGAGCTGTCATGATAATCATGAGTGTCTCGGCTATATAAAAGAACTTTGAGCAGATTATAGCATCCCAACAAATAGCACCTAGAGCACACCATCGATAGACTTGAGGAAGACAATCCTTGATTGGGGACCTAGGATAGCATGCACAAGCTCAAAACTACCTCAAGCAAGCTAATCTTGAGGACATAGAACACAAACAACCTCGAAAGGTACTTTGTGTAACATCTTCATTTCCCTCAAAATAGTCATCTCTTATCAATCCAAATCACCAAGTCCATTAAGCTCGGGCGTGCCCCATGTTGCTACCACTTGAAAATTGATTACTCAACCTACGATCTTTGATAATCAACCGTGGTTCTTAGTATAGCCGATCATGTCCCATTCATTGATTGTGTTTCTATTATTCGATTAAGCTCTATCGTTAATCAATTATGTGATTTAATTTGTTAATCGATTGTGTTCTCTTAATCAATTTTAAGTCCTCCTATTGATCGAGTACCCATTAATCAATTAGGTCCTCCCCTTAATGGCTTATGTTCCTCATTAATCAATTATGTTTCCTCCTCAATCAATTATGTCCAACTGTCAAGGTCAGATTCTCCTCTTGCTGCCATCTCTCGAGGTCAGAAGTGCCCCATACTATCACCTTCTAAGGTCGGGCGTTCCCCATGTTACCACCTTTCAAGCTATTCATCAAGGTTAAATGTGCTCCATAGTTGCCACCTCCTGAGGTCGAAAGTGTTCTATGCTGCCACCTGCCAAGTTGAATTCTCGAGGTCGGACATGCCTTGTGTTTCCACCTCACGTAGTTGAACATACTTTATGTTGCCACCCTCTATGCTAAATCCCTGAGGTCGTACGTGCCTCATGTTGACACCTTCCATGCACAACTCCCTAAGTCAAACACTCTCGGGTGGATCTCACATGTTGACCATGTGTCTCGTGCACCACTTGAAGCTCAAGTAGAACATCTAACCTCATGCTCGTGTTGACACACTTTGGCGAAGATGGTCAGAAGTCTCACATAAATAACCATACTAAAAAACAAAATCCCAAGACATGTTTATTCAAGCAAAAGCAACCATACATGCAAAATGGTCGACCTCTCCAAAAACAAATAAAAGCAAAATGTAATGAAACGGGATCAAATTGGCATATGGTTGCATCCCCTATGACCTCAGCTTCAGCTCGCACCTTCACCTCATCTCGATGGTGAGGCCCAATATCCCACACTCAAGCATGGCTGACATCTCTGGCACCACAACAAAGTTGATGCCATGTCGGCATGGCATTCCTACACTGCCTCTAGCCAACGTAGAGTCTGAGCTGGTAAGTGTTGGCCCTTTTGGTCTGGCAGCAAGCTAACCTAGAGGGGGGGTGAATAGGTTTTTTCTGAAATCTGAAACAGAAACTTAAACACAGAAAATTATCACTTGAAAGTTTGGTTAGTTTAGTGTGATAAAGAGTAACAGTGCGGAAGCAAATAAACAATCACACAAATAACATAAGGGATTTATCCTGGTTCAGCCCTTCCCACATGGAAGTCCTACGTCCAGTCCCCAAGTAACCTCTTGGGATTTTACTAACCAAGGGTAAAGTCCTCCTCAAGGATAATACAACACCCAGCACCCCAGCTGGTCTTCTTCTCTTTCCCAGGCAAGAAGGCAGCCCACTTCTTTTACAGGTCAAGAAGTCAACCTCCTGGTATAAACCTCAGTGCAGTTCTGCTGGACTTAAACCCCCAGCTAGGTTCTACACTATATATATACAGTCCTATAGCTGGACAAAGATCTTTCTTAGAAAAGAAAGAACATGGCTGAGAGTTGGAACAGATGAAAAACCAACTAAAAGAAACTCTCAGCTAAAAGACTCTCTCCCCAGATTACAAGATACACACAGAGATAGTGAAGAGAGGAAGGCTTGAAAGTGTTGAAGACTTCTGCTATGAAAGGCTTCTCTTGATTTGGCTCGAGCTCTTCTCTCTTTTTTTGAGTGTATGTGGAGTTTTGGTTCTTCACAGGATGTACACTCCTCCAAAGATCTTCAGGAAAGCTCTTTATCTTCTTCAGTTTTACTTCATCTTTTATATGAGAAGCTTTTGAATTGATCCGTTGAAGAGATCCATTGGAGCTCTTCTAGTCGTTGCTGATCTTTCTATTCTTTTTCTTCTCAGATTGTCAGCCACTTGGTGGTCTATGAGGTCTGTAAGTATAGAAGAGAGTGTTTAGCAAAATAGTGTTTCTGTCAAAAAGCTCACATACCTCTATGCTTCCTGTTTTCTTCCAGAAGTAGTAAGTGACCACCTTTCTGTCTGACAGGAGAGAAGAGATCTAGAGAGATAAAGGAAAAATCTTCTGTCAGAGACATTTTTTTGACTTTTCATTAGGCGCCAAACATATTTGAAAGATCTGAGTATAAATAAAATCGATGTTTACATGAAGTCGATGTGGCAACCAAATTCTTATGAAACTTATCAAATCGTTATGGCGTTCAAATCGTTATGAAACTTATCAAATCGATGTTTTGGTCAAATCGATGCTCTCAATTATGAAATCGATGTAAGAGAGAAATCGATGTGATGATCAAATCGTTATGGCGCTTATCCAATCGATGTGAGAATCAAATCGTTATGGCATTCAAATCGTTATGAAACTTATCAAATCGATGTTTTTGTCAAATCGATGTTCTCACTTATGAAATCGATGTAAGAGAGAAATCGATGTGACGATCAAATCGTTATGGCGCTTATCGAATCGATGTGAGAATCAAATCGTTGTGGCACTTATATCGAATCGATGTGAGAATCAAATCGTTGTGGCACTTATCAAATCGATGTGAAAATCAAATTGTTGTTTCTCACTTATGAAATCGTTACAGCGATCAAATCGTTGTTTCACTTAACGAATCGTTACACGATCAAATCATTGTGTAACTTATCAAATCGTTGTTAGTGAAATCGATGTGGCACTTTGAACAGAAATCGATCTATCTTGAATAAACATCGATTTAGCATTTTAGTGCACAACACACAGTGATAATTTCATAAATTTATATTTATTAGGAAAATATGATATTAAATATATTTAATAATATTTAATTAATCATAAATTTTGTTATCACCAAAATATAAGGGTAAAATATAGGAGTGGTTCAACAGTAAGGAGCGCACCACTAGTGATGGAGCTCGCACCAACTGACCAAGTGAGGTCCTACTCTAGACCTAGATATCAAACCCAAGACCTAACTTTGGAGTGGGGGATGATGAGCAAATATTACATCTCATTAAGGAGATTAATGAAAAGATTACACATAATTTCAATTCTTTAATTAGTTTAAATAGCTTAAATTGTAGTGATAACAAAATTAAATGTGATAACAAATCAAATGCTTATAACTAAGGACTTACCAATTGGGAAATCAACTCTTTAAAGAATCGAGTTATAACTCTCAATCAGAGAATCGAGTCTCAAAGAATGTATGAAAATCAACTTTCAAGATAATTGAATCTCAGACAATGTAAAAATCAACTCTTAAGAGAATCGAGTCTCAGAGAATGTATGAAAATCAACTCTAAAAAGAATTGAGTTTTAGACAATATAAAAATCAACTCTTAGGAGAATTGAGCACCTCCTAGTATGTAAAAAAATCAACTCTCAAAAGAATCAAGTTTCAAAGAATATTAAAATCAAGTTCAAGAGAATTGAACCTCAAGTAATGTAAAAATCAACTCTCAAGTCAATGAGAAATTAAGTCTCTAACTCAATAAAAAATGTCACAAACTAAATGAAAAAAATTGAGTCTCAAAAATCAAGTCTCAGGTTCAATGAAAAATCGAGTCTCAAAAGAAATCGAGTTCCAAAGGTGAAATAAAGAAATCGAATCTCAGTGAAATTGACTCCTAAGACCTAGTTAAAGAATTGACTTCCTAAGTCACTTAAGAGAATCGATTCTTAGGGAGAATCAACTCTCAAAAGTGAATATACTATAAACTCATTTAAAGCACTCGACTCTCAAAACAAAAATCAACTCTTGTGGGATTGATTTTTGAAATCATATGTTTTATTATTTTATTTATGTGTAAGCATGTGCACGTATTTCAAATTCAACTCTCATAGGGTGTGTTGATCATAGTTATCGATAGGGTGTGCACAGACATCACAGTCACACAAGTGACTATATGTTCTGCCTCTGAGAGTCGAATTAAGATTTTAGGTCTATACGCATGTTATTTGACTTCATCAAATGAGAGTGGGTATTGGGTCGAGACCAAAGATTAGTCATCGCCTAAACACGGCGGTATTACCTACATCTCTCTCATGAGGGAGAAAATCCATGATTAATCTTCGAGAGAAGAGACCTTATGACCTAGAAAATATAACATTTAATCCTAAATAATATGCATGAAAAATACGAAGACAAATTATAACACCTGAGGGGTGGCAATTATGCTCTTGAATTTGATTTGGCATGATTGAATTTGATTTGAAATGATGATGATTTGGACTTGATGAACTTAAATTCAAATTATTGAGTTTGATTTAATATTACTTTGTTTGACCTAGATTTGTTTTATTTGATTTGGAGTTGATTTGGATTTGTTTATTTGATTTGTATTAGTTTTATTTAGTTTAGATTTGTTTTATTGGGCTTGCATGTGTGTTATTTGGTTTGGAGCTATTCTATTTGATTTAGACTCGCTTCGGGTTTTTTTCATTTAATTTAGATTTGTGTTGGATTTTTTTATTTGATTTAAATTTGTTTTGATTTTTTTATTTGATTTAGATTTGTTTTATTTGACTTGGAGTTTTCAGGATTAAGTTGAACTTATCATGTTTTGTTTGATTTGGCTTTATTTATTTGGCTTAGGGTTACTTCATTGTTTTGGATTATTTTATCCAATCTAGAGTTGTTTCATTTTGTTTGGATTGATTGTATTTGCTTTAGATTTATGTTATTGTGATTTGAAACTATTGCATTTTATTTTATGTGAATTTGATTTGAAATTTGTTGGGCTTGATTTAAGTTGGTTGATTTAAAGTTGTTGCATTTGGTTTAAAGTTAATACACTTGATTTGAAGTCATTCAATTGCTTGTTATTTGATTTTAAGTTTATAGATTTAATTAATTGTGTTGTGTTTGACTTGAAGTTGTTATGTCTCCTGAACTTTTTATTATTTGTTTATTACTTATCATTATTGGACTACACTTTTTTACTTCAATGCCCTAACTCAGCGGATTGGATGGTCAAGTATGCAGATGACCTGACGCATTGGATCATCTAGTGTGCTAGATGATCCGGCATAAGGACCATCCAATGCGCTGGGTGATCCACTGCAACGACCATCGCCGTCGGCTTTGTTTTATGTTTATTTGTTTGTTGTATGATTATTTTATCATTTGTTTTCTTATTCACTTGTTTGTTAATTTATTTATTTGATTCTTTATTTATCTATGATCTATTTAGTTATTTATTTGTTTTTTTTTTATTTTTATTTTTTACTTATGGTATTTTCGTTCACATAAATGAAAGTAAGATGACCCAAATAGGTCAACCAGAATTTATCCATCAACGACGATTTGTCAACATCAGTCAATCAGAATTTGCTCATTTGGTCTGATTGTGCACATGTTGTCATCATCGGTCGACGGAATTGGCTCGTCGATTGATCGGTTTGTTCTTTGCTATCGGGTGCATAGTCCTTACAACATCTTGGAGTATAATATTTTTGGACGTCAACACATTTACGAGGAGGCCATGCTTGCCATGTCATCACCATCTATTTAATTTATTTATTCATTTAATCAGGAATGCAACATGAAATTTAAATGTATTTTTAAAATTTAAATAAACAAAAACTCCGATGAAAATCTAACAGCATCTCCCCCTTTAGCACGGTGTTCCAGACGTGTGACATTGACTGTGTGGTGTTCGCCCCTTTAGCACGGTGTTCTAGACGTCTCTATCTGTGTGGTTTCTGTTCCGTGCTTGTGTTTGTGTTGTGTTGTGTTGTTTACCTGGGTGTTGAGCTAGGCTCCACCTAGACGATTGACATTGAGTTAGTCCGCCAATGAGCCTGGGCATCGAGAGCGCCTCCGCTCAGTGCATGCCCTTTATGGTGTTTTTGAGCCAATTTCCTTAGGGCCCCTTCTCCATCCGTTAGAGTTTGGCATAGGGGAAAATTAGCCGCGGACTAGACATGGGGGAGAGCGATTGAGTGTGCACATATTGCTAGGGTTTAAGGACTCTATAGTGTCGAGACTTCAAGCCAAGACCCTAGTTGGTCCTACCTTGTGTGTTGTGGTTATGATGTGTGGTGTTCTTGTAATGGCGACGTACTTGTGTGTTCAACGCTTCTAAAATAGAGGCGGCTATTGTAACACGTTTTCCGACATAAGGTTCAACCATGTTCTATCACTTACTTGTGTTGTACTTGCTTACTTGTTGTACTTAATTTCAGTACTTGTTTACTCACGTTCTATTTAGCCTGTAGGGTTAGTGTCTCTATTGGGCCTTGAATTGAGGCTCACTCCCTTTCCCTTTCAGGTGAGGCTCCGTCTACGGGGGAGCCAAGGCATGGAGTCGCTCCAGTAGTCCTGCCTAGCTACTAGCTCAGTGAGCTAAGTATGTTTTGTTATACTTTCCTTTTGTTGTACTTACACTCTCAGTTGTACACTTTATATTGGCGCATATGTATATAGTTGAGTTGTGTACACTTGTTGTGGTTTGGTTCTCTTATATTGCTTCCTCAAACATCCTTCTTTAACCCTTTCGAGCTCCGACTAGTGGGTGGCAATTCAAGATTTGGATATACTGGTGAATAACTGATATCTCGGATCCTGGGTCTTTATAGTTGGTATCAGAGCAAGGTCTGTCGAAGTATATAAGGAACTAAATCTGTGTGAACACTCAAAGCATTATGGTACAGTTGGCAACTAACCTTCACTGGAGATCTGTGTTTAGCTTAATTCTGTGGGTTATTTTGTTTAGGTCCTCTATGGTGCCTAGACGTCGGAGGTTGGCTTCCGACTGGTGGCTTTGTAGTTACCTCGTACTTATTGAGGAGGTACTAGTCTAGCTTGAAGGTTAGAGTTTGTCAGCTCGTCTGTATGCCATGCAGTTGCAGGATTATGATGTGATACTGGATATAGACTGGCTTGAGCATTATGGTGTAGTTGTGGACTTCCAGAAGAAGATGGTGCACTTCCAGATGCCCAAAGGAGAGCTTTCTACTTCCATGGTATTGTTCCTTCTTCTTCCTGTCTCTTTATTTCTACTTTCTGAGCCAGAAGGTTGCTTGCTAGTGGGTGTCAGGGTTTTCATGCTTTTGCAGTGCTTGTTGAGTAGTCTTCTCAGAAGGTGCAGGATATCCATGTGGTGTGTAAGTTTTCTGATGTGTTTTCAGATGACTTGCCAAGTTTGCCACCACATCGGGAGATTAAGTTTGCTACTGAGTTGGTACCAGGTACCACTCTAACAGCCCAAGCATCTTATCATATGGCACCAGTAGAGTTACAGGAGCTGAAGTGGAAATTGGAGGAGTTGTTGGAGAAAGGCTACATCCATCCTAGATTTTCTCCCTGGGGGTCTCTTGTGTTATTGTGCAGAAAATGGATGGCAGTTGGAGGCTGTGTATTGATTATATGTAACTGAATTAAGTAACCATCTAGAATATGTATCATTCACCTAGGATTGATGTTCTCTTTGATCAGCTACACTCAACTCAGGTCTTCTCCAAGATTGACTTGAGATCAGGCTATTATCAGCTCTGCATCAGAGAATCGAATATCGTGAAGATAGTTTCAGGACCAGATATAGACATTATGAGTTCTTGGTGATGCCATTTGGGTTCACCAATGTACCAACAGCTTTTATGGATCTAATGCAAAGAGTTTTTGACCAATTTGTTGTGGTGTTTGTTGATGACATACTGGTGTACTCTACTTCTGAGGAGAAGCACACTCGACACCTAAGAGTTGTTCTTCAGACCCTAAGAGATCACTAGATGTATGACAAATTCAATAAGTGTGAATTTTAGCTACAAAAGGTGCATTTCTTGGGACATGTGATCTCAGGTGACGGTGTCTTAGTAGATCTAGCAAAGGTGGAGACTGTGCTTCAGTGGGATAGACCCCGTACAGTGATAGAGATCAAGAGCTTCTTGGGTTTAGCTGCTTAATATCGCAGATTTAATAGAGGTTTTTTGCAGATATTCGTGCCCCTGACTCATTTTACGAGGAAAGGAGTTCATTTTGTGTGGTCGGAAGAGTGTGAGCAAAGCTTTATACAGTTGAAGTAGTTGCTCACTTCGGCGCCAGTTTTCACGCTACATTCAGGTCCTGACGGTTTTGAGATCTACACAGATGTTTCTAGAGTTGGCTTAGGAGCAGTGCTGGTATAGCATGGCAGTGTAGTGGCTTATGCTTCGCGATAGTTTAAGCCCCATGAGGAGAACTACCCTACTCAGGACTTGGAGTTAGCAATTGTGGTGTTTGCTTTGAGAATCTGGCAGCACTACCTCTACAGTTTGAGGTTTGTTGTGAGGATCGACTACCAAATTCTGCAATGTGTTTTCTCAGAAAGATTTGAATTTGAGGTAGAGGCGGTGGATGGAGTACCTGAAGGACTATGATTTCAGCATCGAGTATCAGCCTAGAAATAGGGGTGTATAACGGTTCGGTTCGGTTCGGCTTCCCCATTTTTTAGGGAAACCGAACCGAACCGAACCCCTTCGGTGAACCGACGAACGGTTCGGTTCAGTTCAAACCGAAATCAGTTTTTTCTGGAAAAAAAAAATGGTAAAAAGTGGCTTTTTCCAGTGAAAGCGAGTTTCGAACTAGCGACCACTGCGGGTGCAGAGGGCGCACGACGCCTCCTTCCACTACGCTACCGATGATTTTTTGTATAATTATATTATTTATATAATTATATATATATATATATATATTCGGTTCATTTCGGTTTCCCAGCCTAAAACCGAACTGAACAACGAGGCCCGTGAAATTGAACTTCGATTTTTCGGTTTAGACATATTTTGCACACCCCTACCTAGAAAGGCTAATATAGTTGCAGTTGCCTTGAGCAAGAAGGCCCAGGTTTGCCAACTCATGTTGAGAGAGTGACAATTGTGACAGTCTGCAGTGGAGGGGTCCTTCAGATTCTCTAGCAGGCAGAGTTCTTATGTGTTGTCCAGTCTTACTGGTGCTCCAACAGTTGTACAGCAGGTTATTGAGTCATAGCAAGCAACTCTAGAGCTATATAGAGTGATTTTATTGCCATAGGTGGAGCTGGTAAAGGATAGCACTATGAGATTCAGAGGCAGGCTCTACATTCCAACTGAGGAGAAGATTATGAGAGTTGTCTTGGAGGAGGCATGTCACGTCCTAGTAAAAGTCTATTCACTGAAAATGACAGATATTAAGCACGAGAATTAACGTAAAAGTTTATTTATACACAACTAACTTAGCGAAAGCTTTACATGATACTCCTCGTTATAGTTTATACGAGAAGTAGATAGAAGTATACTGTAAAATTATTACATTCCTTATTGACTATAAGAAAGATAAAAAGATGACAGATAGCTTGACATTGAGCGGTCCACTCAGCACACAAATCCCTTTAGATTTCACTCCCATCTTGACCACCTAAAAAAGGTAGGATGAGTGAGCTAACTAGCCCAGTAGAATTCAATTCCTTTAAATAAAAAGGATTCAGATGTATAATCTTAAGATAAGAACCTAGACACTACTAACACTGAGTATTAAAATGAATGAACGAATGTCTCAACTAAATAACACATATAGAACAAAAGTAATGTGGAAGCATGATCAAGATTTCAGGATGACACTTAAGTTCTGATTAAAATACATATTCACACACACTGTAGTACCTTGGATTTTCAAAATCCAAATAAAATAAAAATTTTATTATTTAAATAAATGAGATAAATTGATTTGATTAGAATAAAGGGAGAATAAATGAAAACAAAGGGAATTAAAGTAATACCCATTAAGCTAAATTATTAACGGGTTACTCTAATAACCCAAACCCAATGAAATGGGCCTAAATAGGGATAACCCATCATAGGATGAGAGTTAAATTAATGAAATTCGTATCTAATTAATTAAATAAATAGTAAAGGGTTAAGATAAATGTTAAATAACCCTTATATATACAAAAGAAGAGTCATTAACTCATCCTAACTCTTTAACCACGAAATTAAGCTCTCTCCCCTCCCCATTAGATGGATAAATGAGAGAAAAGGGGAAGATAAATATGCAAATTCGAAATTAATAGAAAAGGGGAGTTTTAGAAGGAGTAAAACTCTAATAGCAACCCAATACACCCCCAAACTCGTCCCTACCACCCATAGTTCGTGGCTGGAGTCCTAGGAGACGAAGGGAAGGCTGGAGAACGAAGAAGCAAGGAGGAGGAGGCTAGAACGAGGATTTTCGTCACCAAAATTAGGGTTTTCTTCCTTCACAAAAAAGGTAGGCAATCTCTCAAGCAAAAATCATGAAATAATTATCCTAGGTAGCCTTCATGTACCTCTTCAAAATTCCTATAGTTTCGTTGTATTCTGCTCATCCATTGGGCGAATTTAATTCGTGAAAATCTGCTGTATCATGAACCCAAAATCTCATGTTTTCTCTAATTCCCCGCATGTACTTGTTCTCATGCCATGATAAAATTCTCAATTATACTACATCATACTATCTTTCAAACGCCCCTAGTCTTGCTTGATTTAGATCTCCCATGAGAGAGAATTAAATCTTTGAATATTTATCAGATCTGTGCACTTAACCCTCCTTGTTTCCTTTTTAACCTCGTGCACACTTGACATAATTCCCTGATAAAATTATCATAAATACTACTACATGTTAACTTTCAAACGCCGCTGGTTTCAGAATTTTTCATCATGTATTCATCTCAATTTAATTCTTGGAACCCTGACTACGCTTATTTAGGTCACTTAAAGTAACCCGACTAATGCATATCTAAACCTTGTCTATTTTCAAATTAATCATACATGTTGATAGATATACATGTTACTTTCGTTTAAAACTGGTTTCATACTTTTTTGATCACCGTCCTATTTTATATGGAATTTAGAACGTCACTGTATCACAGAGGACTCGCCCTGAGAAAAAGGGAAAAACCCAGACCGCCCCTGATATCGCGGCAGCGCGATATGCCGCGATAACAAGAGGGTCGCGGTCGGCCTCCACATCGCGTCATGAACGCGACGGACCTTTCCGCCGCGTTCCCAACCCCGAACCAGGCCAGGCCGGCCGGTTCGCCCGTCGCGCCAGGCCGCCCCGTCGCGACCTGGACCGCGACGGGAAACCCCGCCGCGATACTGGGATTAACGCGATCTAGCGCCCTGTCGCGACTTGATCACGACAGGTCACCTCGTCGCCTCTTGACAATTTCGGTCAGAACCTTATATTATGCATATACCCCTGTCTTATTTGTCATATAACCCTGATACAAGTTAAACCATGTACTGTTAAGCTTAATAATCGACCTGAATATTTTTATTTGATAATATTTAAATAATTCTTGTTAATTTAAAAGCCGTGAGCACGACTTGTCATATCCTCAAGATTTCTTTACACTTGCACACACATAACATTATAAATTGTCATTTGACATTGATAAATTATGCAATAATGTATTCGGTAAATTATCGAAATAAATGACTAAATTTCCCTATTTTATTAAATACAATAGTCTTCGTTTTTACTCGTGCATTTTAAATATCGTTACTGTTTTCCCTCGACCTTCGAGCACTCGAGGCACGACGGACCCGTTTTTACACACTTTCCCTTGACTTGACCACCTCTCCACCGGGAATACTCTCGACTGGACTAGGGAATCCTTGTCAAGATCTTCGTAAGTCTTCTTGGCTTTGGCGCACGTCCTTAGTCAACGAGCTGGTTGTACCCTAAAACCTGTTACACCTTAGGGATCAGTACGATCCATGGCCTTAGTGTTCTCTCCTTATCTTGCGATCACGCCGAACCATCTAGCCTGTGTTCATAGCACGACTAGTGGGCGGTTGTGACTTCTACCAGACTGCCAGTACCCAACCTGGTGCTGTGCAACCGTTACTATCGTGTGTTTCTCGTCATTTTACGGATATGTCCCTATCTCATCTACTATCTCGATACTCTCATCTGTTCACGTTCTCTCTACACTCTCGTCTAATTCATCTACTCCTCTTATCTATTCTTGGTACTCTCTTGGCCATTTTGTGATTGTCTAAGATAAAAACATGACTATGCTAGGCACATTATAGGGGCCTGATCTGGTCCTTGGGAGGAGCACCCGAAAGGCTTTAACTCGTGAGGGTCTAATGGTCAGGTGATGGCATACACCAAACGCATGACACGCAAGATTGATCTAAGACAATTCACAAACATTCTTGTACATGATACTTGACTTGTGGTTGATAAAATGATCGACCAAACGCATGTTACTGCTTTACTTGCTATCGTGACTTGTGCACTGCTGTGCAATTACTTGTTAACTTGAAATATGGTCAAATCTTTTGTACTTATTACCTATGAAGGTATTCTTGTCTTGTGAACTTACTGGCACGACTATACTTGATCGTTCTCGTACTTGCTCGTTCCTGTTAGTTATCCTGCTTGATAAAAGGTTAAACACTTAAAGCATGCTTGTTTACATGAGATATTAAGTCCTACTGAGCGTTATTCGCTCATCCTGTATTTTTATTTAATGTGTTTCAAGAGAGTATGACGATGACCACACTCACGAGGACGGGATTGAGGATTCTCAGGAGTGACCATTTTTCAGCAATCCAAGGATTTCTAGTAGTAGTCAGATAGTATTTATGTAATAGTCTGATTTTGAATAAAGTACTCTGGGCCCTAGTTTTGGCTCTGATACGTTGATGTAATAGTTAGATCTTGAAGTTTGAGGAGACATTAGTGATTGTAATGGAGTTGATGGATTGTTAATGAGATATAAGGTTGTTTGGTATTATTTTCATTTGTGTAATAGTTTGTTATTTATTTCTCGCTCGGTACTATTTAATAACTGTAATCCCGCTCTGATATTCCGCGTCGGGGCGTTACAGTTTTGTGGTATCAGAGCCTAGGTTATTCATAAGTATAGGATGATCTAGGTTTGACCTGCCTTGACTTAGAATCTAATTCCATACCTATGTGAGACGAATAGAACCAAGGGTAATAAAGATAAAATAAATTGACACACGCACAAACTTAGTGCAAACTCAGTTATCTTACATTAAATTTTTCTTTTTGAAGGAACTTAAACAATGGCAGCGGAGCGTGCTCAACTCCGTGACATGCAGCAAACTATACAACAGCTTACCCAAGCTTT
Organism: Colocasia esculenta; assembly: GCA_014218235.1. Classification (NCBI taxonomy): domain Eukaryota; kingdom Viridiplantae; phylum Streptophyta; class Magnoliopsida; order Alismatales; family Araceae; genus Colocasia; species Colocasia esculenta. Next base: position 4,777,492 of record CM024761.1, read on the forward strand.
GCTTCAGGCTGCTGAAGCCAACAACAACAATAACAACAACCGAGGGGCTGGTGATTTACATAGAAATTTCCGCAACCTGAATCCACCTAGATTCAGCGGTACCACAGACCCTGATGAGGCAGAGAATTGGCTCAAGGAGATTGAGCGTATCTTCTGCGTTATGCAATGCGCGGATGGAGAAAAATATTACTAGCTGTATTTCAATTAGAAAGGGACGCCCGTGCGTGGTGGGAGTCCGTTGAGGCAACCAGAGAAGACGCACAATTCACCTGGGAAGAGTTCAAGGAGCATTTCAACTCCAAGTACTTTTCCGAGAGAGTCCAAGAAAGGAAGGCATCAGAATTTGCTGCGTTGAAGCAAAGGCACCTTACTGTCGCTGAATATGAGGCTCAATTCTCTCGATTGGCACATTATGCCAATCACCTGGTCAGCACTGAAAAGATGAAAGCAAGGCGTTTCCTCAATGGGCTTAAGCCTTCTTATATTACTCAACTTGCACCCATGGACATTCAGACATATGCTGAAATGGTCAAGAAGGCTCAGTTACTAGAAGATGCGACTGATCTGACTGATCGCATCAAGGGTAGAATCGTTAAGAAGGAACAAGCGTCCGGCTCATCGAGCCGACCCACCAATGGCAAGAAGCGGCCGTTCAACGTCACTGGAGGGCCAAGCCAGAAAAGAAAGCCCAAGATACCTACTCCTCCAAACACCAACAAGACCAACTGTGAGCATTGTGACAAGCCTGGTCACACTGCCGTTGAGTGCTGGAGAAAAGTAGGCGCCTGCCTACGTTGCGGAAATCGCAATCACCGCATTTCCGAGTGCCCTGCGCTGAAGGAGCAAGAAAAGTAGAAGCGTCCTATGGGGCAGAAGAAACCAGGCAGACTACAGGCCCTGCAAGAGGTTGAGACCACCGAGGAAGGTGGAGTTGTCGAAGGTACTTTACCAGTCTTTTCTCAATCAGCTTTTATTTTGTTTGATACTGGCGCAACACATTCGTTCATATCACAAGCATTTGCTGATACCTTAAATGAGAAACCTACATCTATGACATTTGAATTACCTGTCACAACACCACTAGGAGAAAAGGCTCAATTGAATAAATATTATCCATTGGCTGATGTTAAGATAGGTGAACTCAATCTAAGAGCTGACTTGATCTGTATGCCCATGGAGGGCTACGATGTCATTCTGGGAGCCGATTGGCTATCCACGTATGGCGCTCTCGTGGATTGTAGAAGAGGGAAGATTACTTTTAGTGAATTCCCTAAGTTGATCTTCACAGGACGTAGGCACAAGAGACACTTGTCCCTCGTCTCTGCTATAAAGGCACAGAACATGATAAGAAAAGGGAGTGTGGCGTTTCTTACTGCCATCGTAGTTGAAAAGAAAGCAGTTAAGATATCAGACATCCACATAGTGTAAGAATACCCTGATGTGTTTCCCGATGAGCTACCAGGCATTCCACCTGAGAGAGATGTGAATTTCTCAATTGATCTCCTACCTGGAGCTGCACCGGTTTCACGACAACCCTACAGGATGTCCCCCGCTGAATTGAAAGAGTTGAAAGAGAAACTGATGGAACATCTAGAAAAGGGTTTCATTAGGCCGAGTACTTCTCCTTGGGGAGCACCAGTGTTGTTCGTCAAGAAGAAGGACGGATCCATGAGATTATGCATCGATGACAGGCAGTTGAACAATCTCACTATCAAGAACAAGTACCCTCTGCCGCGTGTCGATGAGCTATTTAATCAGATATCAGGAGCAGAGTATTTTTCTAAGATTGACCTTAGATCGGGATATCATCAGATGAGGATTAAAGATGCAGACATTTACAAGACGGCTTTCAGGAGCAGGTACGGTCATTATGAATTTATAGTCATGCATTTTGGACTAACCAATGCTCCTGCAGCTTTTATGCAATTAATGAACAACATCTATCGACCATACCTCGACAAGTTCGTCGTGGTTTTCATCGATGATATTCTCATATACTCCAAGACCAAAGAAGATCATGAGGAGCATCTAAGGATCGCTCTGCAAATCTTGCGGGACAATCAACTCTACGCCAAATTGACCAAGTGTGAATTTTGGCTCGAGGAGGTGTCATTTCTGGGCCATGTGATTTCCAAGGATGGTATCGCTGTCGACCCTTCCAAGGTAGAAGTCGTACTCAATTGGGAAAGGCCGACCAATATCACTGAGATAAGAAGTTTTCTTGGACTGGCTGGATATTACAGACGGTTCATAAAAGACTTCTCCAAGATAGTTGTACCTCTTACGCGTCTTACGCGAAAAGAGAATCCCTATGTCTAGAGCAAGGAGTGCGAGAAGAGCTTCCAGACACTCAAGCAATTGCTGACATCTGCACCTGTCCTCGCATTACCAGTCGAATGAGCAGGATTCTCAGTCTACACTGATGCATCTGGAATCGGTTTAGGCTGTGTGTTAATGCAGAATGAGAAAGTGATAGCCTATTCATCAAGGCAATTGAAGCAACATGAGGTTAACTACCCTATCCATGACTTAGAACTGGCTGCTGTGGTATTTGCACTCAAAATCTGGAGGCATTACCTATATGGAGAGCAATTCATTGTCTACTCTGACCACAAGAGTTTGAAGTATTTATTCTCTCAGAAGGAGCTTAACAGGAGACAACGAAGATGGCTGGAGTACTTGAAGGATTTTGATTTCAACATTCAATATCACCCAGGAAAAGGTAACGCAGTAGCTGATGCACTCAGTAGAAATCCAGTAGCTTCGTTATCCTGTCTAGTCATGGGCGAGATGCAATTGTTAGAACAATTCGCCAGTCTATATCTGAATATTGAAAAGAGAAGTGATAAGATGTTAGTGGCTAATCTTAAAGCTCAACCCGACATCTTTGCCGAGATCAGAGAGCAACAGGCTAATGATCTGTTTCTAATCAGAGTAAGGGAGACCATAGCTGACAAGCCAGACTTCTCCATCGCTGAAGATGGAAGAATATTATTCCAAGCCAGGACATGTGTGCCTGACAATGAAAAGCTGAAAAGGAAATTGATGGATGAAGCCCACAAGACCAAGTACACAATACATCCAGGTGCAACCAAGATGTACCAAGACATGAAGAGGTCATTTTGGTGGCCAAACATGAAACATGAGGTAGCTGAGCATGCCGGGCACTGCCTCACTTGTCAGCAGGTAAAAGCAGAACACCGTCGTCCTGCAGGTGTACTTAGGCCCCTGGACATACCTGAATGGAAGTGGGAAAGCATCGGAATGGATTTCATCATGGGTTTACCCCGAACTCATGGTGGACTTGATGCTATATGGGTTACTGTGGATCGTTTAACCAAGTTCGCACATTTCCTTGCCATTAAGAGCACTTGGAGTGTTGACATGCTAGCAGCCTTATATGTGAAGGAGATAGTCAGACTACATGGAGTTCCAGTATCCATTGTCTCAGATCGTGACTCTAGATTCACATCTAGATTCTGGAAGGGACTTCAGACAGCATTGGGTACTAAACTCAATTTCAGCACAGCTTTCCACCCACAGACAGATGGACAGACTGAAAGAACAAATCAGATAGTGGAAGACATGCTACGAGCTTGTGCTATAGACTTTGAGGGGTATTGGAATGAACAATTGTCACTGATAGAATTCGCCTACAATAACAGTTATCAGGCCAGCATCAAGATGGCACCATTTGAAGCATTATACGGTAGAAGTTACAGATCGCCAGTGTGCTGGAACGAAGTAGGTGAGCAGCAATGGCTAGGACCAGATATGGTACAAAATACTAGCAGAGATATACAGATTATCAGAGACAGAATTAAGGTAGCTCAGTCTAGGCAGAAGAGCTATGCTAATAAAAGAAGAAGGGACTTAGAGTTTCAAACTGGAGACCATGTGATGCTCAAAGTATCCCCGACTAGAGGATTTCAATGGTTTGGGATGAAAGGCAAGCTGAGACCAAGATTTATAGGTCCATTTGAAGTATTGGATAGAGTTGGCGAGGTGGCGTACCGACTAGCACCTCCCCAGTTCTCTACGATACATAATGTTTTCCATGTGTCCATGCTAAGGAAATATATGTACGATCCATCACACGTAATCAGTTATGATGATATCGTGTTAAACAAAGATATGACCTATGAAGAATGGCCAGTGAAGATTTTGGACAAGAAGATACAACAGCTTCGGAATCGATCCATACCCGTGGTGAAGATATTGTAGAGAAATCACGAAGTTGAAGAGGCCACGTGGGAGCCCGAAGCTACAATGCGCCGGAATTATCCGGAATTATTCAGTAAGTCATTCTTCCTCTTACGATTGAGTGAATTTGGAGACCAAATTCTTTTTAAGAGGGGGAGGATGTAGTACCCTGGATTTTCAAAATCCAAATAAAATAAAAATTTTATTATTTAAATAAATGAGATAAATTGATTTGATTAGAATAAAGGGAGAATAAATGAAAACAAATGGAATTAAAGTAATACCCATTAAGCTAAATTATTAACAGGTTACTCTAATAATCCAAACCCAATGAAATGGGCCTAAATAGGGATAGCCCATCATAGGATGAGAGTTAAATTAATGAAATTCGTATCTAATTAATTAAATAAATAGTAAAGGGTTAAGATAAATGTTAAATAACCCTTATATATACAAAAGAAGAGTCATTAACCCATCCTAACTCTTTAACCACGAAATTAAGCTCTCTCCCCTCCCCATTAAATGGATAAATGAGAGAAAAAGGGAAGATAAATATGCAAATTCGAAATTAATAGAAAAGGGGAGTTTTAGAAGGAGTAAAACTCTAATAGCAACCCAATACACCACTCAAACTCGTCCCTACCACCCATAGTTCGTGGTTGGAGTCCTAGGAGACGAAGGGAAGGCTGGAGAACGAAGAAGCAAGGAGGAGGAGGCTAGAACAAGGAGGATTTTCGTCACCAAAACTAGGGTTTTCTTCCTTCACAAAAAAGGTAGGCAATCTCTCAAGAACAAATCATGAAATAATTATCCTAGGTAGCCTTCATGTACCTCTTCAAAAGCCCTATAGTTTCGTTGTATTCTGCTCATCCATTTGGACGAATTTAATTCGTGAAAACCTGCTGTACCATGAACCCAAAATCTCATGTTTTCTCTAATTCCCCGCATGTACTTGTTCTCATGCCATGATAAAATTCTCAGTTATACTACATCATACTGTCTTTCAAACGCCCCTAGTCTTGCTTAATTTCGATCTCCCATGAGGGAGAATTAAATCTTTGAATATTTATCAGATCTATGCACTCGACCCTCCTTGTTTCCTTTTTAACCTTGTGCACACTTGACATAATTCCATGATAAACTTATCATAAATACTACTAATGTTAGCTTTCAAACGCCACTGGTTTCAGAATTTTCATCATGTATTCATCTCAATTTAATTCTTGGAACCCTGACTATGCCTGTTTAGGTCACTGAAAAGTAACCCGACCAATGCATGTCTAAACCTTGTCTATTTTCAAATTAATCGTACATGTTGATAGATATTCATGTCTACTTTCGTTTAAAACTGGTTTCATACTTTTTGGATTACCATGCTATTTTATATGGAATTTAGAACGTCCCTGTATCACAGAGGACTCGTCCTGAGAAAAAGGGAAAAACCCATACCGCCCCTGATATCGCGGCGGCGCGATACGCCGCGATAACAAGAGGGTCGCGGTCGGCCTCCACGTCGCGTCATGAATGCGACGGACCTTATCGCCGCGTTCCCAACCCCGAACCAGGCCAGGCCGGCCGGTTCGCCCGTCGCGCCAGGCCGCCCCGTCGCGACCTGGACCGCGACGGGAAACCTCGTCGCGATACTGGGATTAACGCGACCTAGCGCCCTGTCGCGACTTGATCACGACAGGTCACCTCGTCGCCTCTTGACAATTTCGGTCAGAACCTTATATTATGCATATACCCCTGTCTTATTTGTCATATAACTCTGATACAAGTTAAACCATGTACTGTTAAGCTTAATAATCGACCTGAATATTTTTATTTGATAATATTTAAATAATTCTTGTTAATTTAAAAGCCGTGAGCATGACTTGTCATATCCTCAAGATTTCTTTACACTTGCACACACATAACATTATAAATTGCCATTTGACCTTGATAAATTATGCAATAATGTATTCGGTAAATTATCGAAATAAATGACTAAATTTCCCTATTTAATTAAATACAATTGTCTTCGTTTTTACTCGCGCATTTTAAATACCGTTACCGTTTTCCCTCGGCCTTCGAGCACTCGAGGCACGACGGACCCGTTTTTACATACTTTCCTTGACTTGGACCACCTCTCCACCGGGAATACTCTCGACTGGAGTAGGGAATCCTTGTCAAGACCTCCATAAGTCTTCTTGGCTGTGGCGCACGTCCTTAGTCAACGAGCTGGTTGTACCCTAAAACCTGTTACACCTTAGGAGTCAGTAAGATCCATGGCCTTAGTGTTCTCTCCTTATCTTGCGATCAGGCCGGACCATCTAGCCTGTGTTCATAGCACGACTAGTGGGCGGTTGTGACTTCTACCAGACTGTCAGTACCCGACCTGGTGCTGTGCAACCGTTACTATCGTGTGTTTCTCGTCATTTTACGGATATGTCCCTATCTCATCTACTATCTCGATACTCTCATCTGTTCACGTTCTCTCTACACTCTCGTCTAGTTCATCTACTACTCTTATCTATTCTTGGTACTCTCTTAGCCATTTTGTGATTGTCTAAGATAAAAACATGACTATGCTAGGCAACATTATAAGGGCCTGATCTGGTCCTTGGGAGGAGCACCCGAAAGGCTTTAACTCGCGAGGGTCTAATGGTCAGGTGATGGCATACACCAAACGCATGACACGCAAGATTGATCTAAGACAATTCACAAACATTCTTGTACATGATACTTGACTTGTAGTTGATAAAATGATCGACCAAACGCATGTTACTTGCTTTACTTGCTATCATGACTTGTGCACTGCTGTGCAATTACTTGTTAACTTGAAATATGGTCAAATCTTTTGTACTTGTTACCTATGAAGGTATTCTTGTCTTGTGAACTTACTGGCATGACTATACTTGATCGTTCTCGTACTTGCTCGTTCCTGTTAGTTATTCTGCTTGATAAAAGGTTAAACACTTAAAGTCTGCTTGTTTACATGAGATATTAAGTCCTACTGAGCATTATTCACTCATCCTGCATTTTTATTTAATGTGTTTCAGGCGAGTATGACGATGACCACACTCACGAGGATGGGATTGAGGATTCTCAGGAGTGACCATTTTTCAGCAATCCAAGGATTTCTAGTAGTAGTCAGATAGTATTTATGTAATAGTCTTATTTTGAATAAAGTACTATGGGCCCTAGTTTTGGCTCTGATACGTTGAAGTAATAGTTAGATCTTGAAGTTTGAGGAGACATTAGTGATTGTAATGGAGTTGATGGATTGTTAATGAGATATGAGGTTGTTTGGTATTATTTCCATTTGTGTAATGGTTTGTTATTTATTTCTCGCTCGGTACTATTTAATAACTGTAATCCCGCTCCGATATTCCGCGTCGGGGCGTTACACACACATAGATGACATGATGACTAATCAAGCACATAATGATGTATGCCAACATCCACTTGTCCTTTATCGTTCCCGCGCGGCCACTAACGAATTTAGGTGCTCCTCCCAGGACTGGACCAGCCCTATTTGCACGAGCATATTTCTCAAATGGGTCCAAAGACCCACAAATTGTCATCATAACACACTCTCATAAAGGTTTGATTTGGGGTACACAAACACTCAACACATCTCACATAATCAGGAATTGATAGGCTACCACCACTGATCACAGATGGTGATAACTTCACGGAGGTCAATTGCACTAGGGAATTCTTAAAGGTAACTCAAAGTAAATATGGAAGGCAATTGAATAGTTTTGTCAAGTGTTCAAGTAGTAGATACACAATAGAATGAATAGGCACATTGCTAACTAATAGCATAGTGAAATAATAGGAGATTGCACAAGAAATGGTGCTGGAAAACTGAAGAAAACAACATGTGTCGACAGCCAAGAAGTGGTTGTCGACAGGTGCAGGCTTCCAGAATAGATTTCTGGAGCCTGGATACTATTTTTCGACAGGTATGGTCTGCCTGTCGACAGGGCAGAGCCATCTGTCAATAGATGAAAGCTATCTATCGACAACTACTGCTTTTCTAGAAACTTTAGTTCTGGGAACATGGTTCCTGTCGACAGGTAAGGTTGCGGCTGTCGACAAGTACTTTGTAAACTTCTAGAAAATGTTCAAAACTATTAAAGAATGGTTCATCAAGCTCACCTACAATTCCTATCATGTTTACAACATTACATGAACACAATCTAACCTTAAAACACTAGGCTAATGAAACAAAAGAATTGAATAAGGAAGACTTAACATGGTATACATATAAGCAAAATCTTAAGGAAGAAGACTACTGAAAGAGTAGCTCTTCTAAAGTAAACTCCTCTCTTCTTTCATAAATCAATTACTCAAACATAGCTGAGGTTAACATAGTCCCAGATTGAACCAACTTGTTGAAAGTAGAAAGAACTATCATGGATCTATTTCCCGGATCTGGAAAATAGTGTACGCATGGTGATAGTTTAACTTCAAACCACTGAACCAAGGATGAGATATAGGAAGAAGAAGAAGAAGACAGGAAGTGAATCCTACTCAATTAGAAGGATGAGCTTTTTCTTCGGTGGTCTCACAGCTGGAGGAAGGACGACGATGCCAAGGTGCAACACAGCAGCCTCCCTTAGCTACAGCTTGTAGCACCTTTACTAGGAGCAGTAGAAGCAGCAGCTCACGTAGCAGTAGCTTCCTCATAGCAACAGCAGCAATGGTCACCACACAAGCAGGAATGGGTGCAAGAGCAACAGTGGAAAGGTGAGTACGATGGCCACTGAGGTGTTTTTATAGCCTTCCACACACACCATGCACAACGGCACGTTGGCCTTTGATGTGTCACAGTAAAAACCATTTGGTTTTTACTGTTGACACGTTTAACATGCATCATTCCAGCTTAACACCTCAGGTAACAACGTGTTAACATCACCCCTATGTGTGCTAGCCTTCCCAATGCCTCACATGTAGGCACTAAAAATTCCCAGGAAAATCTCCACCATAATTGGACCATAAATCAGCTGGCCCATTAAACCTTATGTAAATATGTCCAAATGGTGTCCATTTGTGTTAAATTTCAACCATAGGCTAATGTGATGGTTTTCAAAATTATGGTGATTTAGTTTAATTTTTAGATTTTATTTTACACTAGGTGAAAAATCACCCAGAAAATAGTTACGTCGGCTTAATCTCGAAATCCGTACGTCAACAAATCCAGATATTTACATTTCTTATATCACCATATTTTTCTGGAAATTATGGTGTTTTCAGATTTCAATTTCGTTATAGTTTTTCGATGTCGCCCTGTCAGAGTGTGCATCTTTGTGTACGACACTGGGGTAATGTTTATTAACACTACTTAATCTCAAATTTTAATTATTTCAATTTAATGATAATAATAATGTGTAATAACCACATTATTCATATTTTCCTAACAATTAAATTTTTCAGGGCGTTACAAGGCACATGGTTCTAGATACTCTGTTCATCTAGGGTCAACCAAGATGTACCACAGGTTGAGACGTAGTTTTTTGTCGTCTGGGATGAAGAGAGATATCGTAGATTTTATGGCTAGGTGTTAGCAGGTGAAAGCCGAGCATTAGCGTCCTAGTGGGCTTGTGCAGCCCCTTGAGATTCCTATGTAGAAATAGGACCATGTGACGACTAACTTTGAGTTGAACTCTCGAGGACTTCTGGAGGCTATAATAGCATCTAGGTGATTGTTAATAGATTGATGAAGACAGCCAAGTTCCTGTCGATTAGAATTGACTGCGGAGTTAGCAGGTTAGCTAAACTGTACGTGGAGTGTGCTATTCCTTTGTATGAAGAGAGGACTATTCATACCCTTAAGGACATGCTGCGATCTTGTTTCCTCGAGTGGTAGGGTTCTTGGGCAGCATATTTATCGCTTGTTGAGTATGCATATAATAATAGTTATCATGCTAGTATTGGTACGGCTCTATATGAGGCTCTCTATAGGAGACCATGTCGCACACCCTTAGACTCATTCGAGGTTGGTGAGAGAGTTGTCACCAGACCAAAGCTAGTCCAACAGTGTATTAAGGCAGTGCAGCTTGTCAGGTAGAGGTTGCAGACAACGTAGAGCCGACAAAAGAGTTATGCTGACCAGCAGAGGAGGCCACTAGAGTTTCAAGTGGAGGATCAGGAGTTTGTTCGAGTATCCCCTATGAAGGACGTCATGAGGTTCGAGAAGTGTGGGAAGTTGAGTCCCGCTATGTCGAACTGTTTCCTATAGTGGAGCGTATTGGTGGCCTTGCTTACATGTTGCAGCTGCCTCCAGATTTGGCAGGTGTCAACGATGTGTTTCATGTTTTCATGTAGCGACAGTACATTCCTGATGAGTCGCACATCCTTCAAAGCACAGAGTGGCTAAGGGTGACCCCAGAGTTGTTAGTACCTGAGTTTCCAGTTAGTGTTGTGGATCGGCGTGAGCAGAGGTTGAGGAATAAGGTGATCCCTTTAGTCAGAGTCGAGTGGCAGTGACACTCAAGGACATAGCGAGTCGACTTGGGAACGTAAGGACGAGATGCGTCGTCAGTTTCCTCATTTGTTTGAATGAGTTCTTCTTCCCCTTTTCGTTGTGTAATTTCATGGGCGAAATTTCTTTTAAGGGGGAGAGGATGTGAGGCCATGATTGGGGTATTGCATTGTGACATAAAATTTACTCAGTATGGCATCAAAATTGGTGTGTCTACATTCACGAGACTATATTCTTCAACAGAGCTAATTCTTCCTTCTTAAGAGTCAATTCTTAAACTACTGTAAGAGTCAATTCTTCTACCTATCTTTCTGGGAATCGATTCCCTTCATCATTTCTTCATGAGGGATGATTCTCTCACTGGTTTCTTTATGGGAATCACTTCTCCTCACTGTTCCTCTTTACAGGAGTTGATCTTTTCAATGTTCTTCTCAAGAAATGATTCTTTGAGTGTTCTTTTTAAGAATCCTTCCTTTGAGTGTTCTTCTTGGGAGTTGCTAAAATTGACTCTCTTTGTTATTTCTTCACAAGAGTCGATTCTCTTCATCATTTCTTGATGAGAATCAATTCTTCTTTGTTGTTTTGAATGAGAGTTTATCTTTTTAACTCTGTGAGAGTTAATTATCAAACTCCTCACGGGAATTGCGACCCTTCCAACATTTGGACTTGATTTTTTATGACTCTAATGAGAATAATATTGCAAACTTCAATGCTTGATCCTGCAGGCTCCTAGAGTTGATGCTTTGTGAAATTGACTTTATCAACAAACTTTACCACTAAGGAGCTACTGGAGATTGGAATCTGCTACTCAACTACAGGTCTTCGACTTGTTGTTGATCAACTGCTGGTCTCTTGGCTTGTTGCTTCACTACTGGTCTTCGACTTGAGGCATAATTCTTGGTCTTCAATTCGATGCATGGAAGCTAGTCTTGGACTTGAAATCGGAACACTGGCCTCCGATTGTTGCATAGATGTAGGCCTTTGACTTGATGCAGAAGTGGTGACAGCATTTGTGTTGCCTTGTCACCTGCTACAAATATATGTGAGCTTGGTTTCACTTCTGTTGCGTTTGATGGCGCTCACCTGTTATTTTTGGAGTGATTTTTTAGTGTCTACAACTCTCTAAGTCATTTAAAAGAAATTAACTCTCAATAGAGAATTAACTCTCAAGACTTTGTTAAAAGTCGACTCCCTAAGTCACTTAAGAGAATCGACTCCCAAGGAGAATCGACTCTCAAGAAAGAATCAACTCTTAAGAGTCAATTAAGGAATTGACTCTAAAAAATTGAGTCTCTAAATCATTTAAAAGGATCTTCGGTGAGAATGGACTCTCGAGTAAAAAAAAATCGACTCTCAAGATAAAATCAATTCAGAACAAAATCGACTCATGAGTCTTGTTAAAAAGAATCGACTCTCGGGATAAAAAGAATGACTCTCACACTTAAATAATCAACTCTCAAAAAATGACTCCCATTCAAAGTTCATAGAGTCTCATTTAGAATTGAGTTCTGAAGCTAATAGTCACTCACAAATCATTCAGCATCTAAGATTTAGAGCATCTCCTTTGTTAACAAAGTATTTCAAATTTTCTAAATTACTTATCTGATACTTATTTGTTTGAAAAGGGAGAAAACCCATTCACCACTCCTCTAAGATTAAGTTATAGTCTTGGCAACAGGGAACTTGTAATGTGTCCAATGGTCGGCCCATCTCTGCTCAACCCCAACACAATAGCTGCACCGACCTAGTACAATCAAGTGGCAATGATTGTATGGAGGCAATGGTCAATGCACAATCAAGTGACAGTCCACACTATCAGTGGCATTCAAGTGCATGTCTGAGGAGGAATGAGATGCCTCCTCCCACAAATCTCGGGGCAATTATTGCTCCCAAGACTTGGCTCAGTAAAGGTAGTTTTATAAACCATCCTTCTTCTAAACTATAGATACATGACTATTGTCATAGGTAAAGGGGAACAAAACTAGAGGAACCTCTCAGCTTTGATTCTCGACTCTCTCTCTCTCTCTCTCTCTCTCTCTCTCTCTCTCTCTCTCTCTCTCTCTCTCTCTCTCTATATATTCTTTTATCTTCTCGCAAAAGGTCAATTTCTGACTTAAGTGTCGAAGAGTTAACCTAAGAACACCACTCTGGGGTTGACTTCTTGCAAGCTTATCCTAACATCAACTCAACAGTGACTATTTCTCGTCTCTATCCTCCATTCGATTACTCAACTTAGGATCCAAATGTTAGATTTTTTCGACCTTGCGGATTTTGGACTAACTTCATCAATAAGCGAATAGAAAAAAGAAAATAGGGATGGCATGAAAAGATGGCACCCTAATATTTCTTCTAAAAGAAGGAGAAAGAACAACCCAGCAATTATTTCTCATCATGCAGTAGTTAGAAGTGTGGACCCCTGTGGGGAGCCATTAGGTATGGTCTACAAAGAAGAATTGCACATAGTTTCACTGTTCTAGAAAATATTCCTTACCCTCTGACTTTTAGATGGACAATGGGGAATTCTTAGTTTTCCCTGAAACCCAAGTTAGATGGTACTTAGGGACAATGTATACATAATGTTAATATATAAACAAGAAAGACCTCTTCTCCCAGGATTTAGTTGTATGCTACTCTCTGAAAAGGCTTTTGAGTGGTGAAACTCCAAATGTTGATTGTCTTAGCTCTATGGTATATGCCGTCCTGGGGTATCAAAAAGGTGCACATAAATAAAGACCCCTGTTTGCAACTTGGGATTGGGTGCCACAAAACTACAGAGAGGCTTCACTCATATATATAATAAGTACATCTACAGTTGTTTGGAGGTCAATTCCTTCACAAGGGGGAAAGCATGTGAAGTTAATTGACCAGAAACTAGAAGATTCCTGACTGAACTTAAATGTTTCCCATGCCCACTCTACATGCATGTTGCTTCCAGAGGATTAAACTCACTAGTGGACCACTTTATAAGAGCAAATTATAGGCTACAAACAGCGTGGACTATCCCAGTCCTTTAACTAGAAGATATAAAAACTGTTTGACTATTGATTGAGATCCCCATTCTACACTCAGAAAGATAATTTCTTTTCTCCATCATGTGATGATCAAGATTAACTATTCACTTACCATTCATACCCACCTAATTAGAGTTTAAAATTTGAACCCAACCAATTCGATAAATTCAGGTGAAAATAAAAAAGATGGACCCTATGCCCCCCTCAAGCTTCAATTTTTTTGATCAACTAAGGTCATCTTAGTTTTGCACATAGTTAATTCCTCAATGATTGGAGGCCATTGCCCAAAGATTCCCATGACAATGAGATGGCTTCTCTTGGGAGAAGGATGGGGGGGCTTGCGCTTCTTTCAGTGTGCCTCACACGATCGACTTCTCCAACCAAAGCCCACTAGCTAGAATGCTGATAGGATGCTTACATATAAAGATAGCTCCAGCAGCAGCCTCAAAACCACAAAGCCCCCATTATGACAACCAAAGATCTTTAAGTTAAAGTTTTATATTCCATCTCTCTCTTATGCCCACCATAAACTAATGGAGCATGCCCCTTGCCTCTCCATACCAATTTCTCTACATGCGCAAGGGGGTGGTTAGGAAGGGGAAGGGGGTTGGTTGTGTACAATGTGGGGAGCTGGGTCGTTTTGTGCTTGGAGCTCTATCCCTATTCCATGGGGGCATCAGGCAATATTGTAGCCCTTAATTGAGGATGTGTGTGGGGAGGGGAAGGGGAGGGCCATATGGGGTGCTGTTGTTTGGTATACATATATAGCTATATATGTATATTTGCATTGTTGTGTAGACGGGGGCCATATGCTGTTTCTTTGCATCTGGGTATCTTTTTGGCTTCGGAATCTTATATGCAGTCAGATGAATAAGATGCTTCTCTCATCATTGAATAAAGTTCGGTATCTTAATTCCATAAATTAATTTATATAAACTTATCAACATATATATATATAGTTATGTATATATGAGAAAGATTTGGTGCACTTTTTATTAGAGTGTGCCATCTAACTTTTTATAAGAGTTAAAAATAAATAAAGATGAAGTATTATAATATATCATATCCATGAATTGGCACAATCTTAGAGGTTGTGTAAGATGGTCATCTTACACCTTGAGATGAGATGTGTATACCAAAACTTTCTCTATTGTGAGTGCGAAGAAGGGTAATGCTGTTCTTAATTAATTATGTTCTTAAGATGACTGGAGTGGTAAATGTACGATTAAATACGTGGTGGCAAGTCTTATCAAGAGGTGGGGATCACCATGACCAGGGCCGATTGGGATAAGTTAACGTGCAGTACGTAGCTACAAAGAACACAAAACGGAGAAGGTTATTCTCCCTCATGTTAAGGTTTCTTCTTGTTCTAAAGACTCTTGCGCTTCCTCGATTCCGCAGATACAGCAGAAGTCAAGGAAACGTGGAAGAATAGAAAATCATACTTCTCCGATCGCTATCCCAGTTTTCCCTGCAGAGCTGTTCGGAGAGTCGGAAAGAGCCATCGGGGGGCCACGACTGTGCTCTCTTCCTCCGAGCAGTAAAAAGGACTGCAAGGGGACCACGACGCATGACAAGTTGGCAACTTGCGAGACGCAGCCATGGGCGGCCGGGAAGACACGTCCGTACGAGCGGGTGTCGTCATGCATGCCCGGACAGCCGCCGAGGAGCTAGGGAGAGCCGCCTTCGTGGGCGATACCGCCGGGGTGTTCTTGCGTAGGACAAAACAGAAACGGGAGGAATCCAAGAAGCGGAAGACGGCTAGCTCCGGTCGCGTTTGATCTTATACGACAGCTCCATTTTCCATTTTGCCTTTCACTGCGACCGACGAGCTCTATACAAGGTTTGTCCACTTCATTAATTTAGTCATTAATCTGAAGCCCAAGTTGCCTTCAATGCCCAATGCAGGAGTAGAGAGAGTACACATACAGAGACGAGGGGGAGTCTAGCTAGTACACATGGAACAAAGAATG
This sequence comes from Colocasia esculenta, assembly GCA_014218235.1. NCBI lineage: Eukaryota > Viridiplantae > Streptophyta > Magnoliopsida > Alismatales > Araceae > Colocasia > Colocasia esculenta. Next base: position 4,793,151 of record CM024761.1, read on the forward strand.
CACAGTGAAAAGATTCCACATTCCATACACTCTACGGCATTTGGTGGGGTGGGCTCCATGCAAGTATATATAAGCCGAGATATATACACACACAACGTGGTTAAGAAGTCACCAATATTGGCACCAAGTCTTTCTCTTGAAGACACTAGATGCAGTAGTAGAGCCAACCACAGAATTGATGGGGTGATGGAGGGTTTAAGTTCCTGGTTTAAGAGAGGAGAGAAATTAAAACTTGAGGAATTCAATTAAAACCACAATGTGCTCACACCAACAAGGGACATACCAAACACCCTCCCAACATTATTTTGCATCACTGTACAGTTTGATCCAAACAAGGAGAGAGAGAGAGAGAGAGAGAGAAGGGGGGCATGATGAGAGTGTAGACAACAAGCGCCCCAAACTAGTAGGAGAGAAAAGGATATATGGAGAGAGCCCCCCCAAAAAACAAAAAGGAAAAAAAGGGACAAAAGGGTGGAAAAAGGCAGCTGGAAGCACAAAGTGGCAAGAAAAAAGGAGCAAAACAAAAGGAAAGAAGAGAAAAGAAAAAGAGAGGTAGAGAGGAAGATTAGTGGTGATAAGATCACAAGAAGGCTTTCTTTGTTGTCCCAGGAAAAAATTGGAAGGGCTTTTCAAGAAAACCTGCATGATCCAAAGCTCTTAGTAGTCCCACAAGAGGGCCTCGAACACCGCCGGCTCCGGCGCCTCAGCCGGCCACGCCTGGTCCGGCAGCGAGCCGTACTCGTCGGCGCTCTCCATCCACGGCGGCGAGTACGACGACCACGACTCGGCGGACTCGTAGAACACGAACTCAACGCACGACTCGGACGACTCGAAGAAGCTGGTCCCCAGCCGGGGCAGCTCCACGATCTCAGCCAGCTCGTCGGCAGTCGCCGGGGCGGCGGGGGCCGGCGGGCTGGGCGCCCCGGCGTCCTCGGGCTCCATTGCCGCGGCCTTGGCGGCGGCCGCCTGGACGTCGCGCGGGGACAGGGTGGCGGGGCGGGGAAGGGAACCCGCGAGCTCCGGGAAGTTGAGCACGGCGGCGCTGCCCTTGATGCTGAGCGCCGCCACATCGTGGGCGCGCGCCGCCATCTCCGGCGTGGGGAAGGTGCCGAGCCAGATGCGCGACTTCTTGCGGGGCTCGCGGATCTCCGACACCCACTTGCCCCAGTTTCGCATGCGCACACCCCGGTAGACCGGGTGCCGGCTGCAGTCCCGCGCCCGCTTATTGCCCGCCGTCTTTTGGCGTCCGGGGATGAGTCCCCGCCGGCGGCGGCGCCCTTGGAGGACGTCGCCGCCGCGGACATGACCTGCGACGTGGGGGTCGACGGCGACGGCGGCGACATGGAATTGGAGCTGCTCTCCGGGTCGGAGCAGTTGGGAAGGTCCCCCATTACTGATCAGCGCCTGTCTGTGCGGCGCAGCTGCTGCGTCCTGCGCTCTTCCCAGCTGGGTCAGAAGGGAGGGGTCGCTGGAGGTGAGAGAAAAAGACAGGGAGCTCAGCAGAGGGACCAATGGAGGGCGCTCATTTGGGTCGCAGAGGGGCGAGGAGGGTGGAGGAAGGAGTAATGGCGCACGCACTATTCTTGCAGAGGACCTGCCGAGATTTTGTGGTGCAGAAAGGACATTGGAGACTTCGGCAGCATTAAAAGGAGAGCTCTCTGGCAGAGGGGGGGGGGGGCTGCAGGGATGGGGGAGAGAAGGACGAAGGGCCACCCAGTCCGTCCTCAAAAGGAAAGAAAAGGGCTTTCGAACCAGAGCAGACGCTGCTGGCTGGCTAGCTGCTTCTGTGTCTATCTCTGAGCGTCCTTTCCCTCTGGCTTGCTCTGTGGGTTGTTCCTGCTGAGAGGAGTTGGAGGCTGCTGTTACGGGGGCGAGAGCTGATCAGCTACCTGCGCAGAGCAGACCCGAGATGATCAAGTGGGTGGGGAGGGGAGAAGGAAAAAGACGCGCAATGGGGAACGAAGGAGACGCAGAGCGGGGGGAGGGGGTTTAGTAGAGGCGAGGTCGAGGGTGCACCTCCATTGGCGGACCCTCGCCGACCTCACCCTTCATCATTTCCCAATGACACGTCCATCTGTTAGAGAGAGAGAGAGAGACATAAGAGAGAGTGAGGTGGGTGTAAGAGAGAGATCTGTGTATGAGTGTGTGAGAGAGAGAGAAAGAGAGAGAGAGAGAGATGTTGAGAGAGAGTGGGGTGGGTATGAGAGAGGGCCGTGTGTGTGAGAGATAGAGAGAGAGTGAGAGAGAGACAGAGAGGTGCTGAGAGAGAGTGAGATGGGTATGAGAGAGAGAGAGAGAGAGAGAGAAAGTGGGGTGTGCATGTAGAGAGAGATAGAGAGAGAGAGAGAGAGAGAGGGTCCACCTTTGCAAGGGGAAGGCCTCTCCCGTGGTCGTACAAATGAGGTCTCTCTCTATCTATCAATCTATTTATCCATCTGTGGGGTACCCCACGCCCCTCCCCCTCCCACATTAAATTTTCCCTTTGGCAGTTTCACCTATGTTCCCCCATTTATACCGGTTCCCTTATGAATGATGGGCCCTACCCAACAAGCCCATTTACCACCTCAACCCCCCCCCCAAACCTCAAATAGAAGGGATGAAAAAAGCCTGAAAGGGAGATGGGAAGGAGGGGAGGACCTGGATCACAAGCACTACAGATCAATTATTGTGAACAAACACCTCACCCACACCCTCCCTAGAAGTTGATCAATTGGTGAGGAAGATGTGGGAAATGGATTCCTAAACCCCCCTCTCCTTACCTTAGTATCTTTGTTCATGTATGAACAACACCTCCCATTTCCACATTGTTCCTTCACATTCTACTAATTACATTGTGTGATGGCTGCAATATTATTTAATAACCACACTGTTTTGAACATTGGGACCAGCTTATTCCCATGCACCTGTCTTACTGATTCCCCCCTCTCCCCCTTCCAAATTTTTTTTTCAATATATTCCCTTTTCCTCTGACTCCTCAGCCCTGTGCTGATTTGGTCCTCCCCCCAAACAGTGCAAATAAATGCATAAACAAAGTGTGTGGCTCACCCCTTGGGGCTTGCTTCTCACATTTACACTTACCAATGATCTGAGAGAACAATTCCCTGTTGGCATCTGCCCTCAAAACTTCAATTTTTTTTAACGCCCACTTCTTCTTCCTCCACAGGTCCACAGTTTGGACAAGACCAGATATTTCTATGGAGAGAGACAACCAGGACCACCAGTTTTAGCCTTCTATAGGGTTAAATATATATGGCCACACCAGTAACACCCTCTTACCTTTCTCTTCACATCCTCTTGGACCCACTTGCTGGTTTGGTAAGATTCTTACATGTGTAAATGCATAGTTAATTTTAAACTGATTTTGGTAGAATAGTAATAGACTAACTAAAGGAGTATCTTGTTAAGAAGATGTATGATGGGGTAAAATCCTAGTTAGTGTACCCAGCGTAGAGGGTTGGGGTAGAATGTTACATTTGGTTAAGCCAAAAAAGTGATCTTTTTTTTTCCTAGGTGTCAGGTGAGACAAGGGTTTTTTTCTTAATGTGATAGGTGGGGTAAAAATTTATCCAGAATTTAAACTAATTTTGATCTCATTTTTATTTCAAAGCTAGCTCCTGTAGATTAATCTTTGAGTTAAGGTACACCAGTTAGTAGTACACCTCTCTATCAAAGTGACTTACGGGTTTTTGCAGGTTTAATTTGCATGGTAGGGAAGGGGGTTGGGGAGCATATATGGTCACATAATTAAGCCCTCCATCTGCCTTAATAATTATGAGAAGGTAAACTTGTCATTATTGCCCCATCACATTAGACAGTGACCTGTCCTTGCCTTGTGGGGTTATAGAATGGAGGGGACAATGGGAGATTTGAAACAAAGGTTAACCACAGTGATCCCCCGAAGCTAATGACACCACAACCCCCTTCTAGCCCACACAACCCTAACCTCAATTTGAAACCTCCCCCCCCCCCCACCCCCACCACCCAATTTAATTAAGCTCGAATCTTCTACAACTTTCACTTTGAACTCGATCAAAAAGATCAACATTGTGGAAGCAGAGACCACTCTACCATCAAAAACCGAGTGGAGTTTTCTTTTAAAAAAAACTTCATATAAACAATGTAGGGGTGGAAACTTAGACATAAGATCAAAGATGTATGATCAAAGAACTTAACTACTTATAATAAACTACTTCTTATATACAATGAGGGATGTAGTTCATGTTATTAGAGTCCAACCCACCTACGATGGGTTGGGACGAATCACGTCGCTCCACTTGTCCGAACTGACATGTTCAAAAATTAGGGTTTTGATCGCCCACAAAAGAGACGTTGGTAGCTGCCAAATTGGAGCTGTACGGTCCACAAACCCTAGTTGTCATGAGAGCTCTTCTATACAAAAGGACACCCCCTCCCCACGCACTTGAAATTTGATTTCCTTGTCCACATCGTACGTGTAGCCCGGGGCTGACGGGGAGGGCCATGGTTGGCTCCAAATTTTGGTACGTGGCTCGTATTCCAACCCCCCCCCCCCCTCCCCAACAGGGCCTCTGGTGGGCCAGGAAGGGTTGGGCTTTTAATTTTGGACCGGGTCCGGCGCCGGCCCGGTGACGTAAAGCCCAGATGGAGAGGGCCCCCTGGGCCGATCCGATGGGCCGTACTACTCGCCGTTTGGCCGCCTCCCCCACGCCTCTTCTGACGCCCCCGCTGTCCTGATCGGCGATCTCTGCGCCGTCTGATCCGTGTCCTCGCCGCGGGGCCCAGGCGTCCTGGCTTCGTGCGGAGGTGTGGTCCCCATGAGGCCACGTGGGTCTCGTCATGCGGCGACAGCCGTATTCCAGGACGCGCCACCGCGTACCCCGCAGTACATACGGCGCAGTGCGTCAGCCTCCGCGGGAGGCCACGTGTTCAGGGGGTTCTTCGCTGTGCGCGGGTGGTGCGCGTCGTCGAACTCGGAGCTGGCGGACAACCCAAGTCCCCCAACATCTCTGGCACGAACAGTGTAACATTAAAAGTGTTACATGTAAACATGGTTGGTTAGTACACTGATACAAAGCGTTACATAGTTGGGTAGTACACCGTATGATGTCGTTGCTGATCTCATTGTGAAAAATGAGTTGGCAACGAGGTTCGTGTGATCATTATTCAATGTTGATTTATATATTTCTATATTCTTATATTTTTTTATTCAATGTCAAATAGTTGTAAACGTTAGAAAAGAATGGGAAATACTTAGTACCCTCCTCTAAGAAGAGTAATAAAGATGATGTGAATTGTCTTCTAAATAATTTATTAGTTGAAAAAAAAAAAAAAAAGAGGGAGAAAAAAAGATCTTATCAAAGTGTCAACTAATAAGATTACTTGAATAATGATTTATATCACTTTTATTATCCTCCTTAAATAGCATTAAATATTTCATTAAAAGAATAGTTGGCTTGTACTATACCAACCCAAGTGGTTGCTCGCTCGAGCTAAGGCCGTCGATGTGACTTGCGACGATCTGCATCCTAAGTCAAGCGATGGATCGGCTTGGTGTCATTGTATAATCCAGCTAAGGTGCATTGTCAGCCCTCATTTGCTTCCCTCCTTATAAGTGAAACATGTTTTTGATTCTCTTTTTAAAGTCTTTTTTGTCTTTCCTTATGATATGTTATTATTGTTGATCTCTCGCGTATTTAGTCTTGGATAGATTTATTGTCCAATCTTAATCATTAACGACGTCGTTGGAAACTGGTAACAATGAGCAACAGCGATAACATGGTTATTGATGGCACTGTTAGTCGACAATAGTGATGTTTGGCAATGTAGATGATGCCAAGTCACCACACACATAGGGCATCTGAGCAGCCACCTAAGCCGATTAATTAGTATCACCCACCAAATAGCATTGAGTAAAGATTACTACCTTGATTGGCGGGACGCTCGGGCCCACACCCGCCATGATGACGTGACGTGGGTGGCGTAGACGCCCCACCAATGGCGGGGTGCCCGACTGGGGTTTGCTACCCATTACAAAGTAGCAAGCAGTACTCAATAGCATTTCTCATGTAATGCCATATTTAATCTCACATAGCCGGCCACACCCTTTTTCCTCCATATCGGATTTAAAATTCAAATATGAAAGAAGATTTTGTTTTAAATCGGATAATAGAAGGTTAAATTTAGGATATAAGATTTCGATGATCTCCATTTTTTTTTTTTTTGAAACTAGCCTATTACATCATCTTAGATAATTTTTTTAAAATATATATTTATAAATTTGCTCCTTGAGAGTTAAATTCTTGATCTCTTTTTAATGTACATGATCGAAGAGCTACCACTAGACACTCCTTAAGTACAAACAAAAATCGAGCATGAACTCATCTTGTCCTTCAAATTACATGAACTATATACGACCTAGATGAAAGTGAGGAAGCCTAGACGCTAAAAAACCTAGTCTAATAAAACTGTTTTTTGTGTGAAAGAATGATTGTGTTTGGTAAGTGTTAATTTCATTAATTGCTATGGTTGGTCTGCCTCATATGGTGACAAAGGGGGACTTCTGCAGAGGGCATGTCTCATTGCTGCTAAGAATTTGCTTGTGACCTTCCTGAGATATTTTTGTTTTAATCTGATGGTTAATTTCCCAATTTACCTTTAAAAGGGACATAATATGGGAGGGATAGATTGTGCCTTGCAAGTACTAGAGACCCTCTTTACTATAATCAAGGTGTGCTCATCTTGAAGTTAACTTTTAAGATTTCAATATTCATACATATATATATATATATATATATATATATGTTCGTAAGTGTGTAAAATTTGGCACTGTCATGGTTTCAATCTCTCTGTAGGAACACTATCATTAAAGCACAATTATGTTACTACCATTAGAAGTATATATATTTACATGAACTCCCTCATTACATGCATGGGAATATATACAAAAATATGTCATCATCAACATCCCGGTTCCCTATTCCTTAAAACATTTAAGAGTTAGGAAGCCATGGTCATTTTGTCTAATTATACGCCCATGTCTTATAGATATTTGCTTCGGTCTCCGCAACTTACTTGTATACAGTATTAGTGTGCCGACCCAACTGAGAGTCGTATAGCTCGATATCCCCATCACCTTTGTGCAGCTATTTCAATCAAAACCACTGTTTAATTAGCACTTAAATGTGTGATGGAAACACTTCACCAACCTTCTTGTACTCCTTGATCTGAACATTCTGATCAGGTCCCTTAACTTAGCTAGATGACATAATTAATTTACTACTACGAAGTACAGTTTCTTCTGAATGGCTCATTGCCAAGTTGTTGCCTCAAAGCCCTAACTCAGAGAGGATTCTCTGGGACCTGGGTATCAGCTCATGTTTCTTTTCATGGTTCTGTGCCGACATATTTGCTGTAGTTTTGTGTTTTATAGAGCATGGGGGGTTTAATCTTCTCTTCCTTTCCTCTTCAGAGTTATGGGTTCTGTGATTTGAACGATGAAAGGTGGAATTTGCCCAAGAAATTAAAAGGAATCCAATCTAAGTAGTGCTGCACTTAAATTAAGGATAATTAATTAACTGCTTCCCAGAGAAAAATGCCTGACAGAAGCTACATGTCCCATGCATCCATGATCCCTTTGGCCACTGATTAATTAAAGCTTCTTGCTATAGAAGAGTAACTAATTAGCTGGTGGTTGCCTGGTGAACCAACACTTTCATGGGGTTTCCTGCTTCCAATATTGTGGTTCCCTCCATATGCAGAAACCAATCACAACTCAAAGCACATCCATCTGCAAAATCAAGCATATTAAGATCTTGTCACTGTGATCAAACCATGCACAAGAAAAGGTGAGCAAGAAAGAGACAAAACTGTGAGGTTGATCTGTAATGTTGTTTAGTTCTTAGACTACGGATGAAATAGACAATGTTTGGACAGATTTAATTTGGAGGAGTTTTGAGGAACAAAAGTTGGAGGGCATGCCCTCTCAAACAGTGGTGACTTGAATGAAATCAAGTATTATGCATCATGCATGCTTTTGTGAAGCTACCATTCTGTGATGTTTTCTTTTGCAAGTGCAAAAGAGTGATGCTAGCTACAAATGGACTCCATGGGGTAAGGAGGGAAAACAGCAGTGGGTGTGTCAACTTCAATCTTCTGTTCTATCTTTCTCAGGAAAAGTACAATGGGCATAAAGGAACAGACAAAATAATGGAGTGGGTCTGAGAATTCAATTCTTTTCTTCTAAAGGGAGCAGTAGCATCTCCATCCAGGGTTACTTCACAGCAGTAAATCACTTTTGTCTTGACATGCACACCTTTGAGAGGAACAGGCTGATATTTCTCCAATCACAAACCCTAGTGATCAAGCATCTCCAATTCCTCCATTATTTGAACTCCACATCAACCAGATAGATCATTAAACTTGGTGGAAACTTTCATAGCTAGGCATGCATCGATCGATGGGATGAAACAAAAATGTCCCCAAGATCTGACACTATGCCCGAAATGACCCAGTATATAATTTTGCATCTAGAAAGGAAAATTGTTAGTGTGCCAAAATTCCATTTATTTTTCCCTTTTTCCGAGGTCAAAAAAAGAGGAAAAGAAAACCTGATTTTACCAATTATAAATGAGCCAGCTGAGAGGGGACTCTCAGGAGACTCAGTAGTACTGTCACTGTGTGACAAGTACTTGATATGACGATAGTGAACAGATATTGACATATAAGTTTTTTTTCCAATCTTCCGTATGATGTTTCTTGTCTTATGTAATAAATTTTATGTACCAATTAAGTACCATGTTATGCATACCTAACCATGCATGGTTTTACATCATTTTCAGAGGATGTACAGGAAGAAGGGTACTGTGTGAGATGTTTTCTCACTCAAATCACATGGAATACATGAAATTCTAGCTGGAAATCTATCCTTACATTTTAGTTAATCAATACGGGCATTCTTACCGACAATTAGTACGTTGAGTTAAATCATGTCCAATAACCTCATTTTTCAGCACTCTAGCAGATTACTAAGTCCACCGACAACAAGATCAAGGAAGGATGGCATTATTAACTAGGCACACATCTAGGAAACTTCACACAATATCGTTGCATTCTTAATAGGATCATATATATATATAGCATGGTAGATGTTAATATCATGATGCATAGTACTATACTGCAGCAATTAAACCATGCACTTTCAAAAATAAAGCCTTCAAGTTAAGTAGGGAGGAGACGCCCTGATGAGGACGCGCAGCTAATTAAGATGTCATATGACATAGACTAGTCGAATGTTTAATAGTCTGTACATGCATGGATGGCGCATCAAATGTAATCATTAATGAATGCATGCTCTATGTTTGAGGACTGATCAGATGTCAAGAGCTAGGTTTTCATCCCTAGAAAAATCTCAAATTATACGTACATTTACTCAATTAATCCCCTCAAAGATTAATCCTACCCATATCCGTGCACAAGCTAGCAATTAATGTAGAGGATCTCATGCACGAGCACATGACCCTATATGCACATGACTCGATCACATCATATGAAACTAACCTCTCCGCCATGAAAGATCTCCCCAATCGCCATAAAGAAAATTTTGCCTCTCCGACCACCTCACGTACTTATTTGAAGCTGACCCTTCAATTTCGAGAGTTTGATCAGCGACATTTCACTGAAACAACGGGGGAAGAATCAAGTTGGAGAAGTGGCGCCCAAAGCATGCACGCGCAGCTCAGCCAGCTACACTAGGTGGTCGTACGTGCGGACAAAATATCTAAGCAATTGTTCACAAATCGCACGACTTGTCTGACTTCTTACAATAAGATTACATGCATCAACTTTCTAAGTTTTCATGATGATTGCCGATTAATTACATGCAATGCAAACCAGTTAAATGTTGGGTAGAATTCATATATATAAAGATCGACCCTTGTTTGATTTGATTAGTCCCACACGTGCAACAAGATGTGGGGGGTGGTCAGACTTGTACAAAACCATTGAATGCAACTTGGTCCTGACTTCCCTAGGAGCCTTTGCCTCCTTGTCTCCCTATGCCCTCCTTTTCTCATGTCCTCCCACCACCTTTTTGGTGAGGATGGGAAAAAGTATTCATCATTAGATGAAGAGACTTTGGAGGGGATAAAAGTGAATATATATATTATATATATATATATATATGTTATGTTCATTTACCCAGCCTTGATTAATCTCGGTTGCCTTGAGCGTCAAAAAGTTTTTTCTTTTATCTCGCCTAAATAGATCCTTTACACATTTGTCTCCAATTCAAGATTAAGAGATTTGAGAAGTAGGAAACTCATAATTTTGAGTTCCTCTCACGCATTCTATCCAACCTTAATAAAGTATGAGTTACTTGAACTTACAATTTCGTCGGAATCCACATATTTACTTGATACATAGATGTCATTATTCTCAAATAGTGAATGTTTTGATGCCCACTAAAGTTTTGAAAGACTCCTTTTACCTAAGAAAAGGACTTGAGATCTCCATTTTACCTAAAGAAAAAAAAGGATCATCAGAGTTCTTTTAAGTTTTGAAAGTTTATTTTGGGATGTTAACAAGTAGACTTGATACTTTGAGGATTATAAATTAACCCATTGGATGGGCTTTTCTGAAATGCAAGTATTCATAGATCTCAATGCCTAAACACCCCAAATTTCATGCAATATATAGTGATCTTTAATTCTTCTCCAATAAGGACATATTGCAACATATGTATCTTCCAACATTTTCTATGAACCATGGACTTCCCAAAAAATGACTACCCTCTCCTATGCACAAAGTCATATATAGTTGCACCAACATTCCACCATTCCCACCATACATGTCAACATTATCAAAGGAATCTCTTGCTTTTTACCATCTATCTTAGTCACCTACTTCATATTGTACAAACGTCCGAGCGGCGAATTATTTGCCCCACAAATAATTTCTCGATCGCGAAAAGTTAACATCAATCATGCCCTCGACAAAAAACATTTCAAATCCTAGCAAGATTCTCTCATTTTTACTATCGTTCTTGATCTAATTAACGCTCTTATTCTTCATTTTCCCCTTTCGTGGAATAAATAAAATGTTCGAAAAATAGGATGTCTTACCTCTCATCTCATTCCTAAACCCTAAACAAATAAATTTCTATTTCTAAAAAGGATACTTTCCTCTTGTCACCATGTTGAAGAGCTTGACTTTATTATTTCACATAAATGGGGGCTTCTTGGAAGAGACCAAGTTGAAACCAGAGACTAAAGAGACCACATGTGTGCAATTGGAATCCATCCATATATGATAATGGCACTAACATAAAACTGTGAGAGAAGGGAGAAGGGGTGGGAGGGGGTGGGAGGGGGTGGGGGAGGTAGCCGCGCGCGCCGACGTACATAGGCCCTTTTGGAAGCCCACACACAGCAGTCCACAGTGCTGACACCACCACCGCCGCTGCTGCGGGTCGCCCAATCGACCTCCGTGGCGGCCCCTCCCTCCGTTGTTCGTATCCTCCCGAATCCACTGGATACCGTCCGGTGAGCCGTCCCTTTTCTGTTGACCTCCGGGACTCCCCACCTCCAACAACAACGTCGTCCCGGTCGTGGGAGCTGGCGCCAGCCGCTCATAGGATTGACAGGTGTTTGCGTATATGCCCGAGCGAGGATCGTAGAGAGAGACAGAGAGAGGAAGAGTGGGAGCAGCGTGGGGAAGGAGTGGGGGTGTTGAAGGTCGGACTGTTGCCGACCGTCGCCATCGCAGATTCACAGGTTAGAGCTAGCGGTCTAAGAAGAACTCCCCCCACCCCCCATGCACGAGGGGGCCTCCGTTTCAAACGTGGAATAGTGTGGGCGCGCGAGGGGAGGTCGGCAGGCGCGGGGTGGTGGCAGTCGGCAAAGGCGATCTGTGGACATGGCGAATCTTGACACCGCTGCAAGGTGGAGATATGTAATGTTAAGCGCCATTTTCCGCGGTCCGCCGAGACAAAAAGGTGCTGGCGAGCTTTATGGCGCCGCAAGGGGACAAAACCGGGGACATGGGGCCTCTGCGAGGTGGGGGGTGGGGGGGGGGGGGGGGGGGGGGGTGTTGGCGTTCAGCACACGCGCGCGCGCCAACAGAGAGAGAGAGAGAGAGTAAGAGAGATGTGGGAGCCATCACCCATGGCAGGGGACCTCAAACTTGTACTTTTACCCTTGGGAGGGGGTTCTCTACTGTCTTCAATCTATATGGTTAGTGGTTTAATGATTTAAGATTTGAGGTAGATGGCACAATATTGATTTAAAACATCGGTCGGGCAGGTGTGTAATAACGTCATGTGGGTGTCAGTGACGGATCTTGAAAATTAGTTCAGTGGGATCACTTGAGTCTAGGAGGGTCACCCTTAAATCAGTGGGATCCACCTTACATAATCTTACATAAAATTTTGACCTACAAAAACAAAAAAAAAATCCTTTAAGACTTCCCTTCCAAATCAGTGGGGTCACGTGACCCAACTAACTTTCATGGGATCCGCCACTGGCGCCCGCCGATCCACATGGGGACGGCATTATCTGGATACCCTAGAGCCATTCACTCTTTGGCTTAAGATTTCGAGTTAGATTGCGCATTATCAGTTTACAATGACAATGACATAGAGAGCAAATGTGTATTACCGTGCATGTGCGCTGCCCGACGCAGACGGAATGGTTACCCCTATCTAGACGTCGTAGATCCGTTTCACTCCGTTGCCATGCGAGGAGGAGGCACACTAAACAAGGGGGAAAAGGATGTGGGTAGGAGTAAGCCGTTGCGGGGCCGCGGGGGCAACGGTGATTTCATCTTGTGTTGGATACTAATGTTGAGTAATGTCAAATCATTTTGTCAACCATCTTAAAATTTTGTGTTGGATTGTCATCGCTTGTTCATGTCTAAAGAGTCTAAATCAGTTTACACATGTGTACACCCACGTTGGGATCCGTCCTGCCTCCATATGTGCGAGAACTTTGTCTACATGTTTCTATGTTTCATCATGTTTGGTAGTGGAGAAAGAAAGGAGGATTGCTCTCCCATCTTCACCATGGAAAAGGAGAGGAATTCAACTCAAAGTTTACGGTAGAAACCATTTTAGACAGTGTGGTGATGGATCGAGTAAGGTCTAGTTGCATCATGTGGGTCCCACTCTGCAGTGAGGAGAAGAAAAATTGGAAACGTCCACATAAAGCTGATCTTATTTACCCTTTACCCCCCCCCCCCGCATGAAAGTTACCATGCTGCATGGAAAGGTAGAACAACACCTTAATTACTTTGGTCTTTTAAGGAAACATTTAAGAATGTGTGGTCAAAACTTGTAGCATTGTTGTCAAAAAAGGCTGAATCATCTCTCTCTCACATGAAGTAATGAGGTGGGTGTTTGCAAAAAGGGATTGCTCTCATACATGTATGTCCAAGTTGGATGTGACCAATCAACTCCATTGGGCTTTAATGACCCTTACGTGGGCAAAAGTTGCTTCAAACACCAAGCTCTCCTCTCTTATTCTTTTCCCCGGTATCTATCTCTCTTTATTGAACTTGTTATAGTTGTAAATCTCAAGCACATTAGGGTCATATATAAACATAACTAGATTTGTTAGACACCCAATAATTGAAGTCTCCTTCACATCTGCTCCCAAATGGTGCTCCCCAAGTATACTTAGACAAATCTACACTTGAGGAGACCAGCTTAGCCAGAGCCATGTGCGCAAAGAACACTTGAGCAAAGCCCAAGTCTACACACATCAACATTGTGATAAGGCCCATGAAAGGCTAGCTTCAGCCCATTTTAACACCCCCTCGGATGTAACCCTTTGTGTGGAATGACCACCACAGAAGATGAGAGAGAGAGAGAGATTGCAGAGTTTTTTATGGTGTTATGTTGACAATGGAGTGCATGTTGCTTTCGATTTCAGACAAGTTCCCACAATACTGTCAAGGTGGATGGATGGATGCATACATTTAAGGAGGAGAGATGTAACCTGTTCATGTGGGAAGAAAGAAAAAACATTACATTACATTCATTCATGATCACTAGTTTGAATGTTGTACCCTTTTAAAAGACTGTGTGGATGTTGCAACCTGTGGGAAGATGCGCAGTACGGAGCTTTCATAACTTTGAACACTTTTTTGTACGCCAACTTTTCATAAATGCATCTTCTACAAAGTGATCATTTCATATTTCCTTTTTTCCTGTACAAACACAAAAAAAACAGGGCTTATCACAGCAAACTGGCACATGAAGACATGGCCATTCCTGTGAGCTGCGAGTTTGGTCTGTGCATAAGTTCTTTGTGAGCATGCGAAGGAGTGAGAGGAATGTCATAGTGCCACTTTTTTGTGCTTTTTTTGTTTGAGAAATGCTCTTCCAAGGGGGACTGTCTGCCCCCCGCGTCTTTAGACACTAGTGAGTGTAACTTTATTACTAACATGACAACGAGTTCACTCTCACTTATGTCCACGTGCAAAGACCGACGGGCGTTTTCGGTGACGAAGTAAGTATTTCTCTTTTTGCTTTGTTTCGTCATCTTTTTTATTATTAGACTCGGAATCAAATAGTGAGAAGAGAGCAACTTAAAGTCAGTGGTTCTTGATTTGGGAGTATCGAACTTAAGATATTTATCTCTGCCTAATCTCAAATGAAGTAAACGTCGTTGATGGTATAGCTAATAGACCGGTAAAAATATGGTATCATAGCATTTTTTTTCAAACAAAAATTAATTTGATCTTGAGAGAGAAAATTTTTGCCCAATTTTGGATATTTGGCAAAATATGTTGACATGGTGAAAAACCATATGTGGACTCATACATTTCCCTTCCCAATGTGTTAACCCTCACCTTCAACTTCCAATTTAAGAATAGCCTTAGGGCAAGATATTAGTCCTAAGCCACTCATCCAAAAAGTAGATTTTATATCAAAAATCAGTGTCTTAATCATCTGATTTAGAGATAATTATAAGCTTGGCTTCTTACATGGAGGATCTTGATCAAAAATCAACCCCCATGTGGGGATATATATATATCTACACTTCAGAAGTATTCTACAAGCTATAGCCCAAATTTTATTCACATCCAAATGAGGACAAAGAAGAGGAAGGGAGGGGGGGGGTATGGTTGGATGCTATTTGATCATGGGCCTCCTTCCACAGTGCAATCCTTAGTATCTCTTGGGCCTACCCCCACTTGGACCAGTAAACCATGGTTGTCACATATGACCCTGTTCTGTTGCCCATTTGGCCTACTTAGAACATATCACTTTGATCACAATTCCTCTCTTTACTTTGACCCAGGCCCACTTAGGATGAAGTGTGAGACTAACCTTTTATAATCATTGGGAGATCCATACATCACTTTGGGTATGTAGACTAGTGCTATGCATCTTTTTTTCCCTTCTGATCTACTACCAATCTCCTATAAATACACTTGAGGTGCATCTTTTCCTTCTCCATTCTTCTGAAACTTTTGATTGTTGAACATTTTACTCTAACAAGTGACGTCATCTAGCACGACTGGGGCGACAAGCCGACGTGTGTGCAGTCTTCACTACACACTTCGATTTGCAGCAAGTATTACTCTTCTCCTTGTGTCATCAAAGAGCACATAAAGAGAAATACGTGTTACCAATCCGGTTCGGTAACAAGTTTTATATGGGCTGTTTGTCAAGTAATTTTATTGACTTAAGGATCTTTCTCTCTCTTTCTCAACCAATAAAATTACTTGACAAATAATCCACACGAGATTTGTTATCAAATCGGACTGATAACTAATCTCTCTCATGCACAAATTGGCTTCTAAATTTGTACATAAAACAAACTTCTAACACACCCTGGGCCTTCTCTACCCCCTTCCTGCAAGGAGTGCTGTTGCTACTTGCTATGCTGGGCCTCTATCTCGCAGAGCTCTCCCAGGCCAAAATCCTAGTTGGGCTGGGCTTCTTCACACTGGGCCGGCGCTAAGACGGAAATTGGGTATTTTTCTCCATTAACCCAAAAAGTTGAAATCTTTGCAGAAAAACCTTAGTCATGTGTTTTTATACTAAGAAAAATGCAGTGTTCACAGCCCAGGATCATAAGCAACGGGAACTTCAACTTAAAAAACTAAATGTCTAAATTTCAACACTCCTCCTTGCCATCAAGATGAATTATGGAAGTTAATTGGATGGAGGTAGAAAAGAGTAAAGTTGGACGTAAACTTGTATTCTGATACCATGTGTTGAGATTCACAAATCAAATCAAGAGTAATAAACAACAAAAATTGCAATTAAAATTTGTTGTGGAACTAAATGCTCAAGTTTCAACACTCTCCCTCACGATTAAGATATTAAGATAGATAGATCATAAAAATTAATTAAATAAAAATAAAAAAAATAAAATTGGGTCCATGCTCCTACTCTGATATCATATTGAAATCACAAAATAACAATGTTGTGATTCATATGCTCAAAATCATAAACAGCAAAAACCTCTTCAACTTAAAAATCGATGTGAGACTAAATATCTAAATTCCAACTATTAACTTCGTCCTACTTGGCTACTTCGGATTGGACGCAGACCTTACATAGAACCCTCCTCTTCATTTGGATTAAACCCATCAATGGAAAAAAAATAAAAAAAAACAACACCATAAACAAAAAAAGAGTTTAAAATTGTTGTACAAATTAGAGATGAACTAGGTCCAATCCGATCCAATTCATCTCTACTTTAAAAAAAAATTGTTATCATTCAGTTCAAATCGAACAATTTTAAAAGGCTCGATCTCACAACCTCTCGAAAGAGGGCGGCAATGCACTAACCATTGTTAATATATATATATATATATATATATATATAATACAAATAATATATATATATATATATATATTATTTGTATTATATACATATATATATATATATATATATTTTTAATTCATCTCGATTTTACAATATAAAATCAAATCAAACTTTCGATTCGATTTTTCGAATTAGAGCAAAATTTGAACAGCCGAGTGACACAAGAGATTGAGATTTTATTTACACGACCTTTGCCGCTCTAAGCACCTACTTTAACGACTACCCAAAGCAAGCATAGCGTCCAAACAAAAGCCAGATGCTCCCCTGCCAACATCAAAAAGCCCACCAAACCAAAAAAAAAAAAAGGTAACAACAAAGGGAGGGCCCAACACTGCAACAAAGGTCCTCCTCCTCTCTCGCCTCGCCCCTTTGTTCTTCTTCTTCTTCCCTCACACGTCCTCCTCCATGTCCTCGTCGTCGTCCTCTGCTGCAACAACCTTCATCTTCTTCACGGCCTGGGCGGCGTCGCTCCCGTTGCGCCCGTCGGGAATCTGGATCAGTATGTCCGACTTCTTCCCCGTCGACGCGTCCACCAGGCCCCCGTTCTTCTCCACCCTGTACGACAGGTCCTTCTTCCCGGGGCTGCGTCGATGTACACGGTCGAGTTCTCGTCGATCTCCTCCCTGATGAGCATCCTCGACAGCTGGGTCACCACCCTCTTCTCCAGCCACCTCCTTATGGGTCTCGCTCCATAACCTGAGAGAGAAATTAATCCCAAGAACAGACACAGGAGCACAGATCAGCAAATAAACTTGCATTCCATCTTTTTTTTTTTTTTTTGGAAGAACGAAGAAGCCATGAGAGCGGTGCAGCAGAGGCCATAAGAGTCGGTAGAAATACTTACAGGATCATAGGACTCCGCCAGCACAATGTCCAAGGCCGCATCAGTGACGGCCAGGGCCACCCCCCTCTCTGCAAGGCGGGCGGCGACGTCCTTCATCTGGAGCCTGGCCACCTTCCTGAGCTGTTCATGGGATAGGGGATCAAAGATCACCACTTCGTCCAGCCTGTTGAGCAGCTCGGGCCTGAAATGCCTCTTCACCTGCAACAGCAGAGGACAACCCAGTTGAGGGAAAAAAAAAAGGCTCCATTTCTATGTTTAAGGATCCAGTGATCACACAGGAGCAGCAGCAGCAGCAGCAGCTCAGTTAGTACTACTGAGACGTACTTCTTGCATTACTCGGTCCCGCGCCGCTTCCATGGAGGATTTGCCCACGAGTCCCGACAGGAGGTGCTCGGCGCCGAGGTTGGAGGTCATGATGATGACGGTGTTTGTGAAGTCGACCGTCCGGCCTTGGCCGTCGGTGAGGCGGCCGTCGTCGAGGACCTGGAGCAAGGTGTTGAAGACGGCAACGTGGGCTTTCTCCACTTCGTCGAACAGGACCACGCTGTAAGGTCTCCGCCTCACTGCCTCAGTGAGCTGCCCACCTTCTTCATGCCCAACATACCTGAAGAACAAACACCACCACCGACGACATCAGGTATTGCTCGAGCGAGACAACTCGTCGAACCCGCAGAACACGCGGCCACGAATGCAAAGCAAATGGGAAGGGATCTCTTAAGTCCCTTCGTCTCCTTACCCTGGAGGGGCGCCAATGAGGCGCGCAACGGAGTGCTGCTCCATGTACTCCGACATGTCGATGCGCACGAGCAGCTTCTCGTCGTCGAACAGCTGCTCAGCTAGAGCTTTGGCCAGCTCCGTCTTGCCGACGCCGGTCGGACCCAAGAACAGGAACGAGCCCGTCGGCTGCTGCGGCCGGCCAAGGCCGGCTCTTGACCTCAGCACCGCCTCTGCGACGGCCTCGACCGCTCGATCTTGGCCCACGACTCTCTGGTGCAGCCGCTCTGCAAGACCCATCAGCCTTGCCTTATCGTTCTGGCCGAGCCTCGTCACCGGGATGCCGGTCCATCGGCTGACCACCTGCACCATTGCCCAAAAAGAACAGTAAGGTGTTTTGCTTATCAAGTTTCTCCGGCTGATCGATCGCAAAGATCAGCTACTACACAAGCACAAAAAAAAACTGAGGAAGACGGCCGGACATGCATACCTCTGCAATTTGGTCCGGGCCGACTGTTTCAGTCAGCATCAAGTTCTCATTTGTGGTCGCTTCAAGGTTTGCAATGGCAGCCTCAATCTCCTGGATCGCACCATACTTCAGGTCGGCGACGCGGGCAAGATCCATCCTCCTCTCCGCCTCCTGCAGGCTAAACATCAGCTCCTCACGGCGTTGCTTCAGCCGCCTGATCTCGTCAATCCTCTCCTTCTCCTTCCTGTACTTCATAGTTAATGGCTGCAGCTTATCCCTCAGATCATCCAGCTCCTTACGAACCTGCAAATCAACAGAAAACCCTCGTTAGAGGCAAAAAAAAAAAATTTATGGTTGTGGGGATTCAGAAATCAGAGGAGAACAACATACTTCGACCAGGCGGGCCTTGCTGGCCTTGTCCTTCTCTTTCTCGAGGGCATGGAGTTCCACTTCCAGCTGTATCCTCTTCCTCTCAAGGTTGTCAATTTCTTCCGGCTGGCTATCGAGCTGCACTCTGACATTTGCACAGGCTTCGTCAACCAGATCAATGGCCTTGTCGGGAAGATGGCGCCCTGCAACAACCATGAGAGAAGAAGGCCATTAGAGATCTGACCAGAATGAACAAGGAAGCTAGGCTCAACCAAAGCTCTCGCACAACAAAGACTCAAAAATAAAACTTTTCACCAAGAAACTAGGCGCATCAGAAATTTCATAGAGATTGCAGAGGAAGAGAATGCCCAAGCAAGGGAGATTCTAGAGGGAAGTTAATACTTTAGCAACAAATCAGAGAAAGGCCAAGAACGCAAGAATTCCAAGTCATGGAACAATGAAAGGTGTAAAGAGGTCAGTGACACAGACCCCCTGTGCAGGTGATGAAAGATGATGTCAGTGATACAGACCCCTGTGCAGGTGATGAATGATGAAATAATAAGACATGATCTCTCCGCAACTTTACCAAGCAAACATCAACTCTGACCCCCCCCCCCCCCCAGCCCCCCCAGCCACACCCTCAACCACAGTTCTCTCTGCCAGTGCAGAATAAGACACCACAGAGTTCCAAGACAGGGGTAAACACAAGCTATAAACTAGCTAGCACAGTATAAGAACATCCTATTCAGCTGATCAAAGATGGGAAATTTTATAACCCACACATAATCTCATAGAGTTCTCAAGTAAGCATCAACCATAAACCCCGTTTTACTCTGCTCTACAGAATGATGCAACACAAACAGAATTCCATGGCATGGCACTAAACACAAGCCATTATTAGGCAGAACACAAAAGAACACCATGCTGCTCCTCACAGTGTATAAAAGGTGAAAGATTTTAACCTACAAAGTCCTCATGCAAGCATCAAACGAAACACCCACATCTACCCTGCTCCACAGGATAAACAACAGGACAATTCCATGGCAGGCTGAAGGCACAAGACATCAATTAGAGCAACAAGTTTGTGGCAGCTTACCAGTGATGTACCGGCTAGAGAGCTGGGCGGCGACCACAAGGGCCCGGTCCTGGATCCTCACACCGTGATGCCCCTCGTACTTCTCCTTCAACCCTCGCAGGATGCTAATGGTGTCGGCCACGCTGGGCTCTGCCACATACACCTGCTGGAACCGCCTCTCGAAGGCGGCATCCTTCTCGACGTACTTTCTGTACTCCTCCAGCGTGGTGGCGCCGATGCAGCGGAGCTGCCCCCGCGCTAGCATTGGCTTGAAGAGGTTCGCGGCGTCCATGGAGCCCTCCGTCCGACCTGAACAATGGAACCCAGAAGATGAGAGCCTTTGAGAAGATGAAAGAGAGAGAAAGAGATAGACGCAGTTTGCTAGGTTGTCCATCCATGGAGTTGGGGAGGAAGCTACTCACCGGCGCCGAGAACGAGGTGGATCTCGTCGATGAAGAGGATGACCTTGCCGTCGGCCTCCTCGACCTCCTTGAGCACCGCCTTTAGCCGCTCTTCGAACTCTCCCCTGTACTTGGCGCCGGCGATGAGCGCGCCCATGTCGAGGGCGACCAGCCGGACGTCCTCCAGGTTGCTGGGCACATCGCCCCTGACGATCCTCTGCGCGAGGCCTTCCACAACAGCGGTCTTGCCCACGCCGGGCTCGCCGATGAGCACGGGGTTGTTCTTGGTCCGCCGGGAGAGGATTCGGATGACCCGCCTGATCTCCTCGTCCCTACCGATGACGGGGTCGAGTTTGCCGGCCTGCTCCACCAGGTCGCGGCCATAGGTCTTGAGTGCCTGGAAGTTGGTGTCCCCGGAGGCACTCTCCACCTTCCTCCCCTCCTTCCCCCGCAGCTTCTCGACCTCCGCCCTCACCCTGGCGGCGCTGACGCCAGCCTCCTTGAGGCAGTCGCCGATCTGGGAGTCCTCCAAGAGGCCAAGGATGAGCTGATCGACGGCGAGGTGGGTGTCGCCGCGGGATTTCTGGGAGGACTGCGCCCGTCGAATGCACTTAATGAGGGAGGTCGACGCCGGGACCTCGTCGGGGGGCGGGTGCTGCGAGGGGATCTTCTTCAGGGTCTGTCCGATGACGCGCTCGAAGGAAGAGGCGGCCGAGTCGTTGCCGCCAGAGGCGCCGGCGATGGCCTGCCGGAGGATGCCATTAGCGTCTTTGACGAGTTCGGCGGCGAGGTGGACGGGGGTGAGCTGGGCGTGCCCGGAGTTGAGCGCGAGCTCGTGGGCTGCGGCGAGGGCCTCGTTGGTCTTGTGGGTGAACTTGTCGGGATTCATGGCCTTCCAAGATCTACAGCTTCCACTCACAAGCTAGGATTGGAAGAGAGCCAGACCGCAGAGAAAACCCAGGAAAAAAACAGCAAAATTTCTTACTGATTCCACCCGCAAGCTGCAGATTTGCAGAGAACCAGACAGCAGAAGCAGACGAAACACGGCAAAGATAGCAAATTTCCTACAGGCAAGCTGCGGATTCGAGTGGAAGAATTGGACCGATGAAACAGAAGAAAGAAAAATTGGAAAAGAGAGAAATTTTGAGGTCGTCTGGAATCGAAATGGGAAGAACAACTCAACGAAGTTTCTGCAATCGCGAAAAAGGAGGCAGCAAGGTGCGGCCTTTTATGCGGGGAAAGGAGGGTTCGCCATTAATCTCGATTCTGGGGAGGAGGCGAGCTGGAGGAAGATGGTGGAAGGTGCCAGTGACTTCAGGAGAACTGGTAAGGTTCTGGAAGCCAACGCAACGGTACGGACGACGCTGACCGTCGGATGAGATGAAGATCTTCTGCTTTGGTGCCACGTTTCATGTCGCGGGTGGGGGCGGAAGCGGGGTGGTGATGTGTTAGAACGGGAAGGACTCGCCCCAGAGAACAACGAGGTGGGCCCGTAGGCATTAAAAAAGGAAGAGTCTAGAAGTTCGTATATTTTGGAGTTTTCTTTTTTTTTTTTTCCTTTTAAGGATATCTCTCTGAAATATATATATATAATAAATGAGAAATATTTATTATTCTCTATAGAAACAATAAAATTTGATGTGAATTGTAATTTTTTATTGAAAAAAGATTAAAAAAAGTATTGTTAGACTCTCAACTAATAAAATTACTTGTTAAATAATTTACATCAATTTTATTATCTTTTATAAAAATAAAAAAATTCAAAATAATTTTGATGTCAAAATTTTTTTTATTATTAACTGTAATTAACCGTCAAAATTTATGTTGATGAAAACAAAATATGCCCTAGTTCATCATACGACCTAGGGCTGCCAACGAGTCGGAGTCGGAATCAGAAATGGTACTTTCCGTATCCATTTCTTATAAGAAAATCGGAAACAGGTCAAAAACGGAAACTAATCAGAAATATTTTGTACGATCAAATGGTAGATATATATAATTTTAGAAGCAATAGTAAAAAAGATGCCTTTGATAATAATATGTATAATACATACTACGAGAGAGATAAGTTAATTATATTTTATTTACAAATTAAAGAGAAATTAAAAATTTAGTCTAAAGTTTTTTAATATTAAAAAATAAAATTTTAAGAATATATATTTTTTAAATAAATACAAAATATATCTTATCGGAAATAGAAACAAAAAATCAAAAAATAATCAAAAATAGAAAAACTGATACAAAAAAGTCGAAAACGGATCGAAAAGTCAAAAATCGAATATCCATGGCAGCCCTAATACGACCTCTTGCGACAATTACTTCACATTAAAAACATGTATATAATACAATTGTGAAAAAGATTTTAATATGGTTTTTACTTTAGGAAAAGATATTTGTACCCAAAAAAAGTTCTTTTTCTTGTCGAATAAATTTATGTTGTTTCATTTTATCACACTACGGACTGAATCTTGGACTTTCCATCGTGCTCGATAGGACTATGATTTCACGGTGGCCGTACTGGACTAAGAATTTTTTACGTATATTATTTTTTCTTATTTTTATAATTTAAATTTTCAAATCAAACTAGGTCGATAGATTATGATATATCTGACATCATATTTTGCTGGAGAAAATAAGATTTAATCCAATTTTATGGTTCGACCAACCACGATCTCATATGTGATAACTATCGAGTTGTTTTGTACTCTCAGAGATTTACATACTATAATTTCGATAATTTATTGGAAAGAAAACCGGTCGTTCACCAATACGTGTGACTAAATTATTTAGAGTAATAAAGGTGAAGCAACATTAGTGGATTGAACAACTTTATGCCCTTCTAGGGCACAGGATGTTTCTTCTTTCTTCCTCACGAGCTATTCAATCACCAATCAAATTATACACAGGGACGCAGTTCTAGTACCGATATATTTTTTATAAAAAAAAATAATTATTTTAATTAGCAACCTATGCAGCACCAAGGACTACATTTTTAGGGTCACTTTGGTTTTTTGAGAAGTGGAGTACCGGTGATATTATATTAGTCTTGGCCCAGCCCAACTTGGTCAAGACATTTCATATATCAAACTTGTTTGTGCATAGTGTGATGGCTCTCTCTCTCCCCTTGAAATATTTAAACTGTTGTGTGAATCTATATTGAACTGCGAACATACCTCTTTTAGGTGTGAACAACATATGCAAGGTGGATTATGTTCATTTACCATCTGATAATTTCACCAGAGGAATTTAAGCTCTCACAGACCAGGAATTTTAGCCCAACATGGTGAAATGTGTTCTTTGCAGGTGGAAATCTGTGAGCAAAGACATGGCAGGGCATGGGGCCACATATTTGGCGCCGATTTGGGCAATTTGAGAGCATAAAGAACTTTGAAAAGGTCTTTGTATGATTTCTAGATGGTGAAGTACTAAAGCATGTTTGGATAATTAGAAAGGTAGGGATCATTGGAATATGATGGAGAAAAGATATGCTTAAGCAGAAAATCAACAACATCAGTACAAAGTAAATCTTTCAGAACTGTGCATCCAAGATATACATGTGCTGATATGTTGATATACACTTGGATGGGATGAAACATGGGGATTCTTGGCAATGAATAGAATGCCCATACATAAAAAATAAACAAATATTCAGATGTTTTCCCCAAAGCATGCTGTTTTTGTTGTCTCAGACAGGTATTTCGCACAAGGAAAGGAAGATTCCAAGATGTTAGGAAATTGCTAGTGTCTGCATGTGTCATGAAATGTATAGGCTTAAGCTCCGAACTATAAATAGCTCATCAACTAGATTGGTCTGCATCCGGTTTTTACCAAAACACCTACATGTCTGGATGAGATGCCGGAATTACATTAATACATAGAAAAATACAGCAGGAGACAACAGGAAAATCAAGAATCTTTTTTTTCCTTAATTCCACGAGCTGTAAAGTTGAACTATGCCTAAGGCTCTTTTTAGCAACGGCCGACAGTACAGGGCATCCAAAATCTTACCCGGATATATTAATCCTACATGCTGCTTCAATTCCATGGATTTTGCCTAGTTTTGCTGGTGTTTGCCGCACTTGACTTAGAGCTCTGCATGATATTGAAAGCATTAGATGATATTATCAAATCCATACGGATTGCATAAAAGAAAATTCTGCCTGCCGAATTTCACATACCGATTTAGATTTCTTCAATTTGCCACGGATCCTGTTCTTCGGGGGCTTCAGCTTATAAATTCGCACCATCCAATGGTGCGTTGTGAAGACCTGTGACAACAGGGAGATGAAACACCTCAGACATCATGTTTAGATTTTCTTTACTCCCACCCATCATTTTCTTCCTATCCGAGGGGATCGGGAGAACAATTAGAAATTGCAGAGAAAGGATGGCATGTCACTAGACATCCTGGTGACTATGAAGAGTTCAGGCTGACCTCCTCGAAATGGGTTAGCTTGAAGTGTTTCTTCCCTATTTCTGTCCTCCTCACTCTATCAAAGCCTTTACCATCTGTCTCAACAAACCTAAAAGAAAGAAAGGACAGCACTAAAGCATGAGCCTCATGACATGCAAAATTCAAGCAGCACCTTAATAGGAAGGAATCTGGAGGAACCTGTAATATGAAAGCTTGTACATAAGAGAGTTCAGCATTGTCGGGGTGGCATGAGAATCAATCCTGTATTGACCATCTCGCTGTATAAAAAAATTTAAAAAAAGGATGTCAAAAGGCAAAACGCCTAACTGAGTGCCAAGAGTTTGGGTCGTATCAACTGAAACACCGCCAGAAGCACATGCTCCACATAGTTCTTCATAATACTATAATTTGGAGCATAAGTTACATATGCAACAACAATAATTGTATAGTAATGACTTGTATGGCAAAGAAATAACTTAGAGGTCAACAGGCAAACATCTTCACGAGCAATAGTACACAACGTAAAAATTCTCATAAAAGAGCTAATTGGAGGAACATCCAGGAGAAAGGAAAGCCAACACATAAGCTTTAGATATGAATACTCACAAGATAATCAGGTTCCTTAATATGTGGGAACACACCCCCTCCAATGCGAACCATCCAAAGAAATTTGTTAATATCATCACTAGGGTAGCCAACAAGACCTGAACAACCATGAAGAAGTTCACAAGAATTCCAAGTTTCCTTCACCAAGCTATCACTAGTTCTTTGTAACTCAAAAGAACATACCTCCAAACACAACAAGAACATATTTGACGTCCAGGGAATGGAAAATCTCCCAAGCTGGCTTTTCTGGGGAAGACATGGCTGTCCCAACTGTAGCAATATGGGTGTTATTCCAGGTATTATTGTCAACAATAACAGTACGGTTAGCCATCGCAGTTGTTTGGTAGCCATAATCCCACCAGGATGCGACCTGTAAAAGGGAGTGAAACAAGAATATCTTGCTCAGTCATAGGAAGCCATATTTAAGAGCTGGTGATAAATTAGAATCTAAAAAGTTCCAATGTTATAGAAAAAAAGTACCCTTTTCAGTAGCTGTCACTAGTGTAAACACTTCACATGCAATATTTCCAGTAAAGAGCACTATACAGCATGTTCCGATTTTATCGTGCGGGCGGGCCAGCCTAGTGGGCTGGGCGCCCAAGGCACACCACGGAGGGAGGGGTTCGAGGATGCGATTTGGCGCAGTTGAGGTGTTTTGAGTAAAAAAAAAAGGCTGGGGCGGTGCTCCAAAAGGTTTTTCATGGGTTTCTTCCGAGTTTCGAACCCGGGTACTCTGATAGTAGGGCGGTGGACTAAACCACCACACCAAAGTACCCAAAAAAAAATTTGTTCCGATTTTATCCGAATCAGAATTGGGCACTCTGTTGCCAGAATTGGAATTGAAAACTAGCATCTCTGCTTCCATCTCTGACCTATTTGCAGCTCTAGAGGAAAGACAAAGTCCAGACACCCACTCAATGTGTAAATGAGACATTCAAGTCCAACTAGCAGGCTTTTGGAGAAACCTGTTTAGTCTGAGCACATTTATGTGAAATCCATCTCCCACAAAACCAGGAACAGGGCACGGCAGTTGGTATAAGCAATCAGAATTCCAGGCCACAATATGATTTGTTAAAGACCCAAACTCTAACCCAAAACCTAGGCATTGAGTTGAGAGAATCCTCCACATATATAGAGGTGAAACTCCCATGGATTTCCAATACGGGACTAAACCACAACCCCACCCCTCGCGCAGAACAAACAGGTTTGGTGGCGCAACACAGGTAGGGACAAATGTCCACAAATGAAGAGATGATGCAATGGGTAAACTGGCTCTGTTATCATGTTAAAAGCCCGAACTTCAACCCAAAACCTGGGCATTGAGTTGAGGGAATCCTCCACATATATAGAGGTGAAACTCCCATGGATTTCCAATATGGGACTAAACCACAACATGATTAATTGACCACCAAAAGGAAAAATAGCAATGAGAGATTATGAAATCTCTGAAAGATTCTCACCTTATCATCTACCTCAGTGTTATGCCGTAACCATGAATAAGCTTCACGAAAATCATCAAACACATGTAGGCCATCATGTGAATATGAAGTCAGAACAATGGAAGGAGCTGAATAAGCTTCTGCTGCAGCCCATACACAGTGGATCTACAAGGAAGATTTTTCATATCAAGTGGTCATCAAGCAACCTCAAAAAAAATAGTGGTCATCAAATAACCATAACCATATGGAAATCGGATGCAACTCTTGCACCATCAGAAGCCAAACCATTCCTGCTGACAGAGAAATTGAACTTCACATACTTAACTTACCAGGGAATCATGATATTATTGGCAACCACATTCATTAGGCAGACTGGCAATACTACATCTTAGCCGACAATAACAAGGGACATATTAACAGGATTTTTTTTTGTACATGTGTAGTGAACACAAAATGAATATGCACTCACAACAAATCCAATGAGCCAAAGGCATAATTTTTACACTGCGGACACATATTCGGAAGGCATTGTATTGGATATTATCTATGACTACAGCCATATATTCTATCTACCTTTTCCTTAATAAACAGCATAAGCTTTAATCTTCAATGATTTTGTCTTCTAATAATTCATAGTTTCAGACAAATAGGCACACTCTTCAAATTTCAAATTTTCAATAACCTACAGATCCAACTTACTCATTGTAGAAACAATCGTTGAGAAGACATCACACAACAGGTTCTTTTTTTTTAACCATAAGTCATGCATTCCGAGTGTCCTTTCTAAGAAATTGCAGAACTGCCCATAACAAAAGAGCAATGACAAGTCATTCTCAACTGTAACAAATATAGAAGCATCAATGAGAATCAATGTTATATCTGCCCCTTTGTGACAAATTATTCTCAACTACAGCATAAAATAAAGCAGCTAGCCAAGGTGTGGAGAGATAATTTGTAGGACTCTTCAAATTTGATTATCATAGGTATGATACATTCAGCGGATGGAAATCTGATATATTATGTATTTCTCTGTCTTATTGAATTTTTGCTCCCAAATGTCATGTATTCTGCTACAAGAGTTACAATGATTTTAGCCTCAAAGGTAGGAAGGCAATCAATTAGTAGTTGCAAAAGATGACAACAAGTGTTATATTTAAAATAAGTTCTAGGACAATACGAGAAAAAATTCACATACCACATAGAAGCTACCCAGTAGAACAATAAGGACAATAGCAACAACAGATGCCTCCAGAGGCAAAGCAAGAAGCCTCTTTTCCCGTCGGGTTTTAGATGAGATCTTTTCTGATACTTCTTTCTCCTTCTCCTTCTCCTTCCTCTTGCTCTTCTTTGAGTTTCTTTCCTTTGTAATGTCTTCAGATTTGGCAGCAGCCAAATGCTTGTCTGCCTTTGGTCCATTCTGAACTGTCGAACTTTCTGATGTAGAATCCCCTGCCTTAAAGATGAATCATTGTATCTAAATTCCCATTTGAAAGCTGAGAACTTTGGCAGAAAATGATTAATGAACCATATAGCTGAAAAGAGGGGGGAAGAGCATACAGCAGATGGATTCTCTAGTAATTTTGGCAGTTGAAACTTTATTGATCGTGTAAAAACATCAAAACCCTCGGAAAGGGCAATTCCAGACATAATGCATGCAGCTGGGGCCAGCACAAGCATGAGGCGCACCTGGAAATTAAAGTGGATTTGTTAAACCAAGGAAATCTTGCCCAAAATGAGAATGTAAGAAATTAGCTTTCTCCTTACCATAACCCCAGAGAAATATACTGATGTTACTATATACAAAACAACAAAGGAGCTGGCATCAGACAGAGGTGAAAAGCATGCCTGCAAGACAAGATAGTTCACCCAAAGATTACAATCAAGAAACCAGTATCCAATCATATTCCAATATAAAGAAATGCTAAAAGTCATGTGCATGCACTCCTTAACAAAAATCCCAAGAAATTGGGAACTTGTAAGGGGATGTCCACTCTATACATGTTGCATGAAGCATAAGAAAACTCCAAATGAACCCCACAACTCAGGAAACACCACCAACAAGATTTATGGCATTATTACTCTCTCACCTTGTTGGTGAAATTCAGTCAGTCATGTAATGCTAGAAAGTTGAATTAGGAATCACAAAATGGGAAGTAATACTTCCTGATTTAAGCTACAGTTTGATGCAAATGTAAAGCAGAAATAGGTATGTATATATGAGAATCTTATCAAAGAATCATAATACATAATAAAAAGACCCTCGAGAAGGCCTCTGCTGTGAGATCAAAAAAGTCATAATTTTTTAAATAAGAGATGCACCATGTTGAATCTACAGTGCAACAACCCACAGGACCATTAAGTTAGATTTG
This sequence comes from Colocasia esculenta, assembly GCA_014218235.1. NCBI lineage: Eukaryota > Viridiplantae > Streptophyta > Magnoliopsida > Alismatales > Araceae > Colocasia > Colocasia esculenta. The sequence continues at coordinate 4,822,665 of CM024761.1, forward strand.
CAGTTTTACATGACTAGAAGTATATGTTCTCCTCTTATCCAACTATGCTGAAAATCACAGGATCCAACTGTCCAAGAATTAGCTCAAGTTGGTAGTCAGAGTCTTGACTTTACAGAAAATCATGTATATAACTATCAGTCTACCCTTACTGCTATACCTTCCCATGAGAAAGCTGAACTGCTTTCACCTGTGGCAAGCGCAATTGTGTAGTGCATGACTTTCCTTAATTGTTTTGTAAGCTTTCAAAATACTTACATGGTACATAGACAAGAAATTAAGGCTGAGATGCCAAAATCCTGACAACCATCAAATCTCTGTCTACCCCAAAAAGCCCAAAGATTTCTGTTCCTAATGATCTCCAGCTCAAGGGAGATAATAGATTATTTCCTCTGGAATTAACCATCCAAAAGGAACTCAGTAAGTTCTCCACAAAGTTTCATGCAAAAAGACACATACATTGTATGAAAAGGACAATCATAAGAAAAAGGTGTTTGATATAAACATGACAAGAAAAGCTTCTTCCAACTTGAGTTTGTACTTACAATAATTCCTGCTGGAACCAAGAAAGCCAGGACATTTATGTCCATGAAATATGATGGCCAGGTTGGTGGTTGATGCTCACTGACACTAGCAATGATAGGAATGTACTTGCTTGCGTAGGTGCTGCCACATGTTAACATGATAGAATTCTCAGTTGCCATTTCAAAATATCCAAAATATGCTATTTTAAAGCTAAAGGAAAGGAATAATTGATGAAGAGATGAAGACTATCCAAAAGTTTGTGAACCAGATATCACAGAATGTTACTAAATGGAGGTCATTCTTTTGAAAGTGAATGGTGTCATCATATGTATGAATATACAAAGGACTTTATAAAGATAAGGGAGCAGCAACAAAAACTCCCCTACACAAGAAGAAAGTACAAAAGATCTCAAAATACCTCGGGAAGAGAGCAAAAAATAGAGAAGTTAGAGCTATCCACTTTACAAAAACTCCCCGACTTTCTTTCCCTCAAAATTACCTACCAGGGGGGATCATGAACTTCGTGCTCGAATAACATGCCATTTCTGACTCCCCTCCACGCACACACCCCACAGTGTTGCACAAAAGATGATATACAGTAGCTTATGGTCACCCTGCAACTTCCAATTGCTCTGCCACTGCTGAAAGATGCCTTCAAGTATGGTTTGGCAGATCGGATCGAATCGGTCCAATTCGGGGGAATCGGAGCGTATCACAGGATTCCCGATTCGCCCGATTCGCCCGATTCGCATGCAAATCGGACTGATTCCCATCGATTCCCATGCGAATCGGCCTGATTCTCCCAAATCGGAGCGAATCAGAAAAAAAAACCGATTTGGGGCGAATCGGCGATGCGGTGAACCTTGCCTTCAACTGTGTCCGAAGAGAGGTAAGGACACCAATCGCTAAAAATCTGCTTCACAACTTACTAGCAAAAGTATATCCAATAAAAAGATGGTCCACAGTCTTGCCTTCTACTGCATACATGCTGCACGATGTCCCAAAGTCATCTAAGAAGCAAGCTAGTCTATAACAAGTTGGGAGCCTCCCAAGAGAAATTCTCAACATGGGGATCTTAACCTTCAGAGGGAAGGCAGGTGCTCATAAATCAAAGTGACAAAGTCCCCCAACATTGAACATACCCTTGGATTCCCAGCACCGCATCCACCAATCTCCCTGAGTGGGAACCAGGTAGAATTCCTGAATCTGCATGAGAAGATGGACAGTCTCCTCTATCTCTTCATTGCCAACATCCATCTAAGAGAGTGGCTCAACCCACATATTTCCCAGATTGCACTGATCCTTTTTTCATGAAAATCCATACTGCAAGCTGGAAAGAGATGAGTAAAAGAAGCCATCTCATCTGTTATCAGAGAAAGATGGAAAAACCAACTAAATTGGGAGTTTATACTTATATTTTATTGGAAAAAAAAATAGAAAAGACTGGTTAGAAACTGTTACCTAAGATATTTATAATATCTAAAGATGGCAAAAAGAAACATAAGGATATCTCTAACATAGAGACCGCATAAGGATATCTCTAACATAGAGACCGAAAGAATGGGTAATTACATATGTATCCCCCAGAATTTTGTTGCATTCTCTTCAATGCCCTATCCTCTTCATATGTCGAATATAATCTTTATAACATCTAAAGATGGCAAAAAAAGACATAAGGATATTTCTAACATAGAGGCTGAAATTCTCTTCGCTGACCTATACACTCTAACAGACATATTTCATCATATATACCCCTGTCAACATTTTCTGTTTAATTAAACATAATTTAGGTGGAGCAGTATGGGGGAGAAAAAACTAAGCTACCCTTGTTTAATCTTCTCAGTTCTCACATAATCAAGTGATGACATTTAGACCCCTAAAATCTCTTAATTCTCTTGTATACAACTCTAAAATATTATATTAATTTTGACGGTAAAGAATATGGAGTAAGAGTATGCAAGATCGTAGTATGTGGTTATCTATTGACCAAAGGAAAATACTTGAAGTTACTTTTATAATAAAAAAATAGTTAAGCAATCTGATTAGCTCACAATATAGAACATTGTAACAAATATATAAATACATATATACACGCATATATATATGTATATATGTAGAGAGAGGGGGGGGGAAGACCAGTGTATAGTCTACCTTCTGTTACCTGGATCATCAAAAGTAAGTATCATCTATATTCTATCTTTGCTCGTTCTTGCACTGGTTTTCCACACTCCTATAAGATGGATCCAATTTCCCAAAAGCTTCAGAGATCAATGTACTCAATTGCAGATTCCCAATGGACAGAGAGGATACCTTCCCCTATTCTAGTTCAAAAATCCATAAATCTAAGAATTATAAATTTTGATATGTACTGCAAATGAATGCACCTGTTGTATAACATTTCTACCCAGCCATTCATTTCTCTGACCTCCGTAAGCTATGCAAGTGTCTAGAGGCAAAATCTCCCTCAGAAATCCTTTAATTTATATTCCAACCACATAAATCAAGCCACTTGGTAAAATAGGCAAAACTGTCTCAGAAAAACAGTACACTAAGAATTAATAGTACACACATGAGAGATCATATAAAAAGGGCGTACCCAGTGCACAAGGCTCAGTCCGGGGAAGGGACGATGTACGCAGCCTTACCCCGACAAGTCAAGAGGCTGTTTCTGGTTTCGAACCCGGACCTCCAGGTCACACAGGGGCAACCTTACCGTTGCTCCTAGGCCCACCCTTCATGAGAGATCATATAATGGAGATAAAAATATCCCTGTATAAATCATTTCCCCTCCATCACCAGTGATCAAGCTTCTCAACCTCCACAAAAGATATTACTCTCCTCTGACTGGACTTTCTAGACTTCATTCTGAATGGATTCAAGGAAAAGTTCAAGAGAGAGAATTTGTGACATCATCTGGCCCCTAGTAATATGACCACAAGTAGATATGAGAAAGTTTTCTAACAGTTGCCATATTTACATCTCTTATTATTACATTAGTTGATTATGCATCTATTGTGTGGCTTGGACTCTTCTTGGGAAACAAACACCACCCGGTAAACTTAGATTAGATGTCTATAGATAATACCCAGCAGACAAACAATGATGCATTACACTGAAAACTCTCAGCTATAAAACATTAACAATCAAAGAAATATAAACAAAATATTCATCAAATACAGAAGATGGGGCTTACGGATCAAGAAGACTTAGACTTCGCCCGCTCCATCCTTTTGTTGACTGGAAGCCACCAATGCAATGAGTATTGCAACAACTGCAAAACAGATTGCCCTGAACAAAGAGGGAGGGGGGAGCTTTTTTCTCAATTTACATAGAAGAACAAATTGGACACATCAAAACATCCAGTAACTTTCTTGACTAGCAATGAGATCAGGATAACATGGCAAGTATCCTCCATTGAATTCAGACATTAAATAGACACAAAATCTGCCAATCTCAAAGTCCAATTCTATGACTAAGATCGTAATGGCATGACAGGCCCATGTTGCATCCTCTACATTACTAATCAAATATACCAATAATGAAAAAATTGATGGCTTACATGCCAAGTGTCAAAACAAGTGTTGTAGCCACTTTAAACATCTTTGGAGAGAGAGTCCCTCTGATATAATACACAAGAGCCACCACATGAATAATAATGAATACCTGAGGAGGAAAATTGTAAGATGGAAGTTGCATGTAAAACCAAAAACAGTAAATACAATAGATAATATGAGAAGAAAATCCCAAAGTCCCGAAAAACTTGATGATACAATCCACATCACTTTCAGAAAAGAAAATCCCACAAGTTCATGCATGGCTTGAGTGATAGTGCTATTTAAAAATGATATGAGTGGCTTGAGGAACAGATATCAAAAAATGCAGCAAAAAATGGGCAATGCTTCAAATCATCTATGATCATTGGATTGTGGATGATGACAGCAATAATGAGATGATTTTCATGTTAGTACTAACAAAATGAATGAACCTTTGAACCATGATTTCAGTAAGTAAATAAGTGTTTGTTTTTACCCAACACCAAGGGTAAGGAAGTCACATTAAAGAGATAATTCCTACAAACATCCCAAAAACATTAGCAGGAAGGATTTTATATCTAGAAAAGGAACAAACCAAGAAAGATGCAAAATGCTCCGATGTCATCACTGCATTGAAACCAACAACAGGAACCAAGGCTGCTAACAGTGTGCCAAGGACAACCTGCAATAATAAAATGGATTAAAAAGAAAAATTTCAGAGAAAAAGAAATATCAAAAGCACATCAGTAGCTCAATAGCTTTCTGGCAAAAAGATATGGATTACTCTATCTCAAACTTAAGCCTAACACATCAATGAGAAATGCTAACTGGATGGCTAAGAAAGTTTACCATCCAAGATGGGAGTGGTCCTTTTGGATGGTGCATGGGACCCACCATAAAGTAGCCTTAAATGCCTTTCACCCCCCCATAAAGTGAATTTGTTCCACTTAGCAAACTATTTGTTGCACTTAACAACTATTTGTTCCACTTACCAAACGATTTGTTCCACTTTGTTCTACTTAGCAAACTGTTTACCACGCGACACGCGAAATAATCTTCAATCTTTTTATCTTTTAGAAGAAAAAGATAAATTTGATGTTTATCTATTTTGCAGACGTGCCAGTCTATTAAAACAGACAAATTTCATTCATGTATCAGGTGATTTGGGTGTCGTGTACTGGACCATTCCCCGTCGATGAATCGACGTTTCATTTACATCGAGGAGAACTCGAACACCTTTGATACACAACTAGACCTTTGTAATTGTTGAAAAGTGGATCCATAGAAATGGGACTGATTCGTCATGTTTTCCCTTTGAATAGGGAGTAATTCAGAAAATTCCTCCGTTTTGACGGGTTGATTTGCAAGAACACCCTTAGAATGGGGGTTGAATTATGCCTTTCCCATATTAACGGGGACTGATTCGCCATACGCCCTTTTGAACAAGGACTGATTCAAGAATTCCTTCTCATTTTAGGACTGTTTTACAAAGATATCCCTTAAAATGGGGACTGATGAGCCTTGTACTTCATGAATTGAGGACTGATTTATGAAACATCCCCTAAAATGTGGACTGGTTCACCATTCCCCTCATTTCTAGGGACCGATTTGCAATTTAACCCCAAAAATGTGGACTGATTTACAAAATGGGGACTGATATGTAAATTTCCCTTTATTTAGGGACTGGTTTGCAAAGCCCCCCTTTAAAACATGGACTGATTCACAATTTTCTCCATATTTGGGGACTGATTCACAATTTCTGACCACATGAGGGCTATTTTGCAATTTTCTTGATAGATAGGGGTCATTTTATAATTTTCCTTGACCCCCATCCCTTTGGAACATCATTCCTGAATTTTCAGGAATTTTCTAACATTTTTTCATCTGTAAAGTTGATTAATTTAAAATAACCAAGTGTTTTGGTCATTTATGTAAATAAAAAAAAACAGTTTTTTCTGTAATTTTTCTGTGCAAAAAATAACGTTGTATTCAACGTACATCAAGTGCATCATTTCATTCTTTTTTTTTTTGTCCATATAGTCATTTTTTCTTGACTTATAAAGACTTGTTTACAAAATGGTCACATGACTAGACTTGCCTTGCACCACACAAGGCAAGTTTCCTAAAATTCAAAAAGAAAACCACAAGAGAAGAAGGGAGGGACGACCTCCTCTCTTCCTCCTCCTCTCTTCTTCTCTCTCTTGTGGAGCTCTTCTTCCTTGTGAACTCCTTCCAGGACTTGGTGCTTCTTCCTTCTCTTCCTTTGGAGCTTGGAGTTGGGTCCCTTTTATAGGGGTTGAGCAAAGGGGGTGCAACCACCGAATATGCATTTAATTTCATGCCTTTTCCCCTCCCCTGTTTTCTGTTTCTCCTTTTTTTTTATTGGGAGGGGGGCGCACCCCATGGGGCCCGTACACCACCGGGAAGCCCACCCGGTGGTGCACACCACCGGTGGGCATCCCCTTGGTGGGGGCCCACCACTGGCTAGCCGGTGGTGTGCACCACCAGCCCTCACAGGGCCGGCCTGTGCAGCGCGCACGCAGCCGTCCGCGCGCGGCGCGCGCGTGGTCTGCGCGTGCGTGCGTAGTGCGCGCGCGCGCGCACTGCGCGCCCAGCCTGGGCCGGTGGTGTACACCACCGGCCTGGCAATGGTGGGGCCCCACTAGCCCCCTTCTCCTAGTGGTGTACACCACCGGTCAGTGGGGCCCACTTGGGTTCTCTCTCCACCGGCTAGTGGGACCCACTTGGGGCTTCTTCTACCCATAGTTGTCAAGGTGGCCGCCTAGGCGGCGCCTAAGCGGCGCCAAGGCGGTTTTTGGCGGTCGCCTAACTGGGCTGGAAAAAGGCGACGCCAAGGCGCGGAAGGCGGCCTAAGGCGTGCGCTTTGGCGCCTTGAGATGGTTACCGGGTCCATTCGGATCGGATCCCAGGTTACATCCCCCCCTCCCCCCCCCCCCCCGCCCCGACTCCCCTTCGCTCCCCGACCCCGTCTTCCCAATCCCACCCCCGCCTCGCCCCCAGACCCAACTAGGGTTCCGCAGCCGGAGGAGGTCTCGCCGCCGGAGGAGGTCGCGCCGCCGCCGAAGGAGGTCGCGCCGCTGCCGTCTCGCCGCCGCCGGAGGAGGTCGCTGCCGCCGAAGGAGGTACGCTCCCCCCATCCCCCCTTCCCTGTCACGTCTCCCCCCCCGGCCGGCTTCCCCCCTCCCTATCCGGCGGCGGCATCTCCCAACCTCTCTCCCTCCGTCACACTCTCTGCCTATCTCTCTCTCTCTGTCTCTCTGTCTCTCTCTCACGGTCACTCCCCTCTCTCTCTCACGGTCACACACACACACACACACTATCCCACCGGAACCCCCTCCTCTCTCTCTCTCTCATGGTCACTCCCCTCTCTCTCTCACGGTCACACACACACATACACTGTCCCACCGGCACCCCCTCCTCTCTCTCTCTCTCACGGTCACTCCCCCTCTCTCTCTCTCTGTCTCTCTCTCTCTCTGTCTCTCTCTCTCACACACACACACATGTGTGTGACAGTGTTCCCCCCCCCTCTCCTCTCTATCTCACACACACTGTCACAGAGTGACAGTCCCACCGGCACCCCCTCCTCTCTCTCTCTCATGGTCACACACACACACAGTCCCCCCCCCCTCTCCTCTCTATCTCACACACACTGTCACAGAGTGACAGTCCCACTGGCATCCCCTCCTCTCTCTCTCTCACGGTCACACACACACACACACTGTCAATGGTGGGGCCCCACTGGCCCCCTTCTCCTGATGGTGTACACCACCGGTCAGTGGGGCCCACTTGGTTCTCTCTCCACCGGCTAGTGGGGCCCACTTGGGGCTTCTTCTACCCATAGTTGTCAAGGTGGCCGCCTAGGCGGCGCCTAAGCGGCGCCAAGGCGGTTTTTGGGGGTCGCCTAAGTGGGCCGCCTAACTGGGCTGGAAAAAGGCGACGCCAAGGCGCGGAAGGCGGCCCAAGGCGTGCGCTTTGGCGCCTTGAGATGGTTACCGGTCCATTCGGATCCACTTAGTGGATCGGATCCCAGGTTACATCCCCCCCTCCCCCCCCCCCCCCGCCCCGACTCCCCTTCGCTCCCCGACCCCGTCTTCCCATCCCACCCCCGCCTCGCCCCCAGACCCAGCTAGGGTTCCGCAGCCGGAGGAGGTCTCGCCGTCGGAGGAGGTCGCGCCGCCGCCGCAGGAGGTCGCGCTGCTGCCGTCTCGCCGCCGCCGGAGGAGGTCGCTGCCGTCGGAGGAGGTACGCACCCCCATCCCCCTTCCTTGTCACGTCTCCACCCCCCCCCCCCCCGGTCGGCTTCCCCCTCCCTATCCGGCGACGGCATCTCCCAACCTCTCTCCCTCCGTCACACTCTCTGCCTATCTCTCTCTCTCTGTCTCTCTGTCTCTCTCTCACAGTCACTCCCCCTCTCTCTCTCACGGTCACACACACACTATCCCACCGGAACCCCCTCCTCTCTCTCTCTCTCTCATGGTCACTCCCCTCTCTCTCTCACGGTCACACACACACACACACTGTCCCACCGGCACCCCCCCTCCTCTCTCTCTCTCTCTCTCTCACGGTCCCTCCCCTCTCTCTCTCTCTCTTTGTCTCTTTGTCTCTCTCTCTCTGTCTCTCTCTCTCACACACACACACATGTGTGTGACAGTGTCCCCCCCCCTCCTCTCTATCTCACACACACTGTCACAGAGTGACAATCCCACCGGCACCCCCTCCTCTCTCTCTCTCACGGTCACACACACACACAGTCCCCCCCCCCTCTCTCTCTCTATCTCACACACACTGTCACAGAGTGACAGTCCCACCGGCACCCCCTCCTCTCTCTCTCTCACGGTCACACACACACACACTGTCCCGCCCCCCCTCTCCTCTCTATCTCACACACACTGTCACTCTGTGACAGTCCCACCGGTACCCCCTCCTCTCTCTCTCTCACGGTCACTGAGTCACTCCCCTCTCTCTCTCACGGTCACACACACACACACACTGTCCCGCGCCCCCTCTCCTCTCTATTTACAATTTTTAAATTAGTTTTGCTGTGAGAAGAATGGATTCTTCTTCCTCAATACCCACAGCAGATTCAGAATTCAAGAAAGCGAAATCTAATGATCCAGGATGGAAGTATGTTTATTGGCCTGATGAGCACGATAAGAATAAAGTGAAATGTGAATTGTGTGGTTTAGTGACAAATGGGGGGATAAAGAGACAAAAGGAGCACTTGATTGGAGGTTTCCGTGATGTGAAGAAGTGTCCTAAGACTACAAAGGAGATTGCTGCAGAAATGATGGTGGCTTTGAACAAAAACAAGAAGAGGAAGATAGTAAGTGCAACAAGTGTTTATGAGAAGTTGTGAGCTCATCTGATGAGGAGGAGTCCGAGCCAATAAAAAAACCAACTACCTTGTCAATTTTTACAAAACAAAAAAAGGAGAAGGGACCAATGGATGCATTTGCAAGGATGAATGTTGATGATTTTATTGATGCAAGAAGAAGCGGGAAAAAAATTCAGAGCACTATGTCTAAATTGAAGAAAGAAGAGAAATGCAATCTTGATCTTGCTATAGCTAGATGGTTTTATGATGATGGCATTCTTTTCAATGCAGCAAAGTGCAGGAGCTTTGAAATCATGGTTGAACTTATAGGCCGATTTGGACCAAGATACAAACCACCTAGTTATCACATGTTGAGGTTGCCTCTTCTACAAAAAATGGTAGAAGAAACAAAACAAATGCATGCTGAATATATAAAACATTGGAAGATTTATGGGTGCACTATAATGTGTGATGGGTGGACTGATAAAAGGCAAAGAAAGTTGATCAACTTTTTGTGAATTGTCCAGAAAGAACTTATTTTATGGAATCAATTGATGTTTCAGATCAAAAAGAAGATGTTATCTTGTTGTATGACTTGTTAGATAAGATGGTTGAAAAAGTTGGGGAGGAATATGTGGTTCAAATTGTTACTGATAATGCATCTTATAATATTGCAGCAGGAAGGTTGTTGATGGAGAAAAGGAAACGATTATTTTGGTCCCCTTGTGCAGCTCACTGCCTTGATCTCATGTTAGAAGACATTGGAAAATTGAAATGCTATGTTGGCGCCATTTCAAAAGCAAAGAAGTTGACTGCTTATCTATACACTCATACGCGGCTTCTTGACCACATAAGAAGGGAGACAAAGGGGAGAGAATTGGTAAGATTTGGAGTTACAAGATTTGCTACAGCTTTTCTTACCTTAGAAAGATTGCATGATGATGTAATAAAGAGAGCACTGCGTAGGTTGTTTAGTTCAGATGCTTGGCATTCTAGTGCATAGTCAAAAACAAACATGGGAAAGAATGTAACTGCAATTGTTTATCAATCAAAATTTTGGAATGCAGTTGAGGACATTTTGAGGGCTTCCCAACCCCTCTTGCAAGTGTTACGGTTGGTTGATGGTGATGAAAAACCAGCAATGGGCTATATTTATGCTGCAATGGACTTTGTAAGGAAGCAAATAATTCAAAATTTCAATTCTAAAGAGAGCAAATACCAACCTATTTTGAAAATTGTGGACCGTCGTTGGAAAGATCAAATGAATCGGCCTCTACATGAAGTTGGCTTCTTCTTGAATCCAAAATTATATTATGAAGCTCGAAGCAAAGATGCATCTTTGGTTGCAAAGTTTGAACATGCTTTTATGACATGTCTTGAAAAGATGGAGCCAAATATAGAAATGCAAGATAAGATTCCAGTATTCATGTCAAAGAGGTATGTTTGGGAGGCCAATGGCAATTAGAGCTTATGAAAGGAGGCTTCCATGTGAGTAATTTAATTATTTTTTTTTAATTTATATATCTTTATGTCCTTCTCTTATTAATATTTTAAATTTATTACAGGTGATTGGTGGATGCAATATGGTGTGGAGACACCGGAGTTAAAGATGTTTGCTTTAAAAAATTTAGGACTTTGTTGTAGTTCTTCTGGATGTGAACGTAATTGGAGTACATTTGAGTTTGTAAGTATTTGATTTCATATTTCATATTTTAATGTTAGTCATTTTTAAGTTTAACACTTAATCTTATTTTTATCGTATTTGATCTATTTAGATTCATACAAAGAAGAGGAACAAGTTAGAGGCCAAAAGACTCAATGATTTGGTCTATGTCCAATACAATCGACGTCTTCGTGAAAGATTTCAAGAAAGAAAGAAACATCCAGAAAAATATGAACCCATTTGTTTGGAAGATTTAGATTGGGGAAGCTCATGGATGACAAAGCATGGTGAAGATTTGGTTCATGAAGAGATGATCTCACTTGGGCAATTGTGGATGAGGCTATGGGAGCATCCGAAGAAAGAGCTAGAAGAGGAAAAATGTCAATAAGAGGAGCACTTCACAAGGCACAAGGAATGATGATGAGGATGAAGATGATATGATGAGTGAAGAAGAAGAAGAGACAGATGATGATGATGTTCCATGGGAATCAAATAATGAAGATGGTGATAAGGATGATGAAGTTGAGGGTGATAGTAATGATGATGGTGGCATGGCTCTTCAAAATGTCATGTTTGGTTTTAAGCTTTAGATGTTTTTTATTTGGAGTTGGACCTTTTGGTTGGTTATGTTAATTTGTTTTAGGTAATGTTTGATATCCATTATGATAGTAATCTTGCTTGATATATTAATGTGATGTTGTATTATATTTGTCACAACTCTTATTTCTAAATTTTAGAAGAACAAATGAACAAATTTCAGGTTAGTACTTGCATTTTATATTTTTATTTATTCAAGTAATTTTTCTTTCATATGTTTAATTTTGGTGCACTATTGTAATGGCAATTTTTTTCACATTTTGTTTATAATGTCATATTTGTGTAGGTTTTGCATGATTGTATAATTATAATATTTTTTTATTTATATTATGAATTCTTTTTAGATTTAATATAGGATATCACTCTTGAAATAACCTAGACTAGACGTTATCTTTAGCGCCTAGGCGCCGCTTAGGCGGGCGCCTAAGCGCTTAGGCACACAATGAGCCCAAAAACACCTTGGTCGCTTTGTCGCCTTGACAACTATGCTTCTACCGGTGGTGCATTTTGTGGGCCAGTGGTGTATACCCCCGAGCTGTCCCACCGGTGGTCCTCCCTTTTTTTTCATTTTCTCCTATAAATACTCCACGTGGGTCATTGGCTTTTGCCACATGGTTTGTTCCAAGGAGATTATTCTTGGCTTTGTCGGTTTGTACGGGAGGATTACGTCATTTTACACCGCTTTTTCCTACAAACATGGGTATCGGACGTAACCTTTGCACACATGACATGTCACACGCCATGCAGGACGACTTCCGCCGGGGCATTCCGGAGCATTAAAATTGTCATTCCGGTGTTGGATTTTATCCCAGAACGTCATGAAATGACTTATTTTTGTTGTAGCCGTGTCCGGGGGGGGATATTCCTCCGACATTTCAGGACATACAGAAATATTTCTTTTTCTGTATTAATTTATTCCGAAAATTCAGAATAAATGATTTTATTTCATTTATTCATTCTAAAATTACGGATAAATAGCCTCATGGGTTATCTTTCACCCGGGACCCCGGCTAAATATTCTTTCCCCCTGTACGCTTGTTCCGGACACTTAGAACAAGTGTAATAAATTTCTTGGGGGGAATTTTATTCCGGCAACGCCGGGGATTAAATGGTTTCCACTCCGCCTCATCTTGGAGGGACCACTTTCAACTTTTTCAAAAATCTCACAGAAATAGATATTTTTCCTTTATCTATTTTTCTGCGATTTAATCCGAAAAATCAGAACAAATACTTTCATTTCATTTATTTGTCTTGAAAATTCAGAATAGAAGATTCGGGGAGTTATTCGTATCTGGGAACCCGAATAAACATTTTTTCCCCTTATATACTTGTTCTTAAAAATCGAAACAAGTATTTTCACTGGGTAATTTTTTATGAACAATTTTTTGGGTTCAACGAATGCCCCCCCATGGGATGCTCGTCGAGGATAACGGCGGGCGGCCCATGTCTTTTCTTCGGCTTTTCTCCGAGGGAGTTTTGTCGTTTGTTCATTGCCATCATCTTTCATGTTCTATCTTTCATCGGCATCTGTCTTTTTCTTTGTATATCATAATTCTTGACTGCCTCGGACTTTTTGTTGTCTTTCTCGATGCAGATCGTGAGATGCCTCGTGGTCAAAAGGTAATTGGTAGGGGGGGCGAGCGGGCCAGACTTCTCAGTTACACTCGCATTCAGATGCCGCAGCTTGCTCCCAGGACAATCACTCGGGAGACTATTTCTGCTGTCGACCGGGGTTTTTCCATTTACGCCAAGGGCCCTTTGGAGGATTACGCACATTGGGAAGGAGCGGTAGATTTGAGGCTGATTTCCAGACAAGACGGCATATATCATTTTGACATATGCAGGGATTATCCCCGGGAGTTCCCCCTAGACGAGCATTTATTTCCTTTCATTCAGCAGTTCAGTTCGCCCGACCCGGACGCCGATGCCGACACTCTAGCCTCGGAGAAGATACAACTGGAGCGAGCGATTCTAGCTGGCCGTGGCAGTATGATGGGGACGTGCATTCACTTACCCCAGTTTTCCGTCGGGTTATCCAAATTTTGTCTAGTTTTCCGATATTCGTCAATTGGGTTTCTTCAGTTCAGTTGCCGATTCGCTCGTCAAGACATCAATGAGGACATCTGTCTATTGGGATGCTCAGGAGCAGCATAAGCTTGGGCCTTCTTTCTCCAGTTTGAGTTTGTTACCCTCAGACGCTCGGTATATGAGCGAGGGTTACTCCCAGTTCTGTTTTCTGAGCCAGATTATGAGCGGTTCTACTCCAAGCTGGTACGACGGGTGGTCAGTTATCCCTTTCCACCGCTTTCGTCTCGGGGCGACAGAGTGGCTCATGGGCGTTTTGCACCATTACTGCGATCTTCTGGATCAGGCGGGAATTCGACATGCCGTGACCGCGGCCTTATACAACTACCCTTGCCACACTGGACTTCTGGAAGCTTTAGCTGAGAGATTTAACAGGCGGTTCAACACATTCGTCACTGCTGATGGAGAGACGTCCATTGATTTGTGGGCTTTCCATAGGATATCCGGCCTTCCTATCTGTGGACGGATGTATGAAGAAGTATGTCTAGACGACCTTCATCGGAATCATTCTACTGGTTCTGGTTTTTACCTAACCCCTTACAGCCTGAGGTATTTGACCAAGGTTTGGCGGGATTTGTCTCGGACAGGCAAAGAAGCAGTAACCTCAGCTTCAAAGAGGACAGTTCGAGTGACGGTACATGCCTGGATTTCATTTTTTTTTAAGTGGGTCTTAGATATTATTTTGTGGGTTGTCATATAAATATTATTTAATAATCTTTTTATTATATTTGATACAATATAAATCAAGATTGGTTGAACCAATATATCAAACATAACTGAGTTTTTCACAGGACGATATGATACTAGACATGTTGTATTATATCGGTCTATTTCTCTAAACAAAAGCTCTAACCTTTGATTATAAAAATAATAAGAAGAAATATTGCTTATTCCAAACTGTGTTAAGGATGAAAAAATCTCACCGGTGGTCCTCCCTTTTTTTTCATTTTCTCCTATAAATACTCCACATGGGCCATTGGCTTTTGCCACATGGTTTGTTCCAAGGAGATTCTTCTTGGCTTTGTCGGTTTGTGCGGGAGGATTACGTCATTTTCACGCTGCTTATTCCTACGAACATGGGTATTGGGCGTAACCTTTGCACACATGACATGTCACGCGCCACGTAGGACGACTTCCGCCGAGGCATTCCAGGGCATTAAAATTGTCATTCCGGTGTTGGATTTTATCCCGGAACGTCATGAAATGATTGATTTTTGTTGTAGCTGTGTCCGGGGGGGATATTCCTCCGACATTTCGGGACATACAGAAATATTTCTTTTACTGTATTAATTTATTCCGAAAATTCAGAATAAATGATTTTATTTCATTTATTCATTTTGAAAATTATGAATAAATAGCCCCATGGGTTATCTTTCACCCGGGATCCCGGCTAAATATTCTTTCCCCATATACGCTTGTTCCGGACACTTAGAACAAGTGTAATAAATTTCTTGGGGGGAATTTTATTCCGGCAACGCCGGGGATTAAATGGTTTCCACTCCGCCTCATCTTAAAGGGACCACTTTCAACTTTTTCAAAAATCTCACAGAAATAGATATTTTTTCTTTATCTATTTTTCTACGATTTAATCCAAAAAATCAGAACAAATACTTTCATTTTCATTTATTTATCCTGAAAATTCAGAATAGAGGATTCCGGGAGTTATTCGTATCCGGGAACCCGAATAAATATTTTCTTTCCCTTATATACTTGTTCTTAAAAATCGAAACATGCATTTTCACTGGGTAATTTTTTATGAACAATTTTTTGGGTTCAACACAAACTAAGTGGAACAAGTTCACTTTATGAGAGATGAAAAGCGTTTAAAGCTACTTTTATGGTGGGACCCATGCACCACCCAAAGGGCTAATCCCATCCTGAACGGTAAACTTTCTTAGCCGTCCAGGATGGGAAAAACCTTCCACACAGAAAGTTCAAAATAATACTAGAACAAAGCTACTAGTGAGCATAGAAAGTGTCTTTAACATGTTAAATGACTAATATTCAGACCTCCAATGAGACAGGAATGCAAAAACAAAGATAATGGTTCTGTCCTTGCTGAAAAACTAGAATTACAGCAATATATTGATATTTCAATCTCCAACAAGCCCTTCAAAATGCAATAACCCAAATTACTCACCAGAGGAGCATAAGCAATGTAAAGTCGAGATGAGTAACGGCCTGTCACAATGCAAAGAAGAACATGCATTGGAATCAAGTTAATGATGAATGTGTAGCCTCCCCATGAACACACCTGAATGAAGGAGGAAGATGGCATTAATGACAAAAGCAATTATGACAAAAGGAGACAAGACACAGCAAAGCAAAACCATCCTTACCATGTAAAAATACGATAGAGCATTTAATGTAGCATAGAAGAGAGACCCAGTGTTTAATGTCTACACAACAAGATTCAAGATGAAATTGTCTGCCCAAGCAAAAGACTGAGAAAGCATAATGAACGCAGTCTAGAAATTTTATCCTTATACATCCTTCACTAAATATTGAACTCGTGTTTACCTTTATGTAAAGATAAAAAGTAAAAATTAAAGCAAATATAGCTACAGCCTCATTATCATAGCTTCCAGCCACTGATCTTGATATATATGAGGGCACCTACAAGAGAATAGAAGCAGTTAACTATTGAAAAAACAAGTCATAATCATCAGAGGAAAATATGATACAGGAAAGACTGTTATTCCCAGGAATCAAGTTTAGACAATTATCTGGGATATCGGTTTCTAATACACTCAAATGTCAGTTTAACACCAGATACTTTTTGACAATAAAGTTAATGTTTTTCCAAAGTTCAAATGGAAAGAAGAACTGTTAGCATGCCATGAAGTCCCAAAAAGTCAATAAGCTACCATTGCCAGAAGAGCTGCCGCAGTCAACCCAGCTCCAGTGCCCTTGACTTCCTGCAAAATATAAGTTCATTTTTAGACTATGGAACACAATATCCTAAATTCTTAACACTGTTACAACACACAGATGCACACGCAAGTACACACATAGGCACGCATGCATGCACACACACACAGTAATGGGCAGATGGAAGACCTTCGTCAAAAGATACGTAGCCCAAGCTGCATTTGCAGAGAAAATTGGAGCAGTAAATACGCAGACAGTTTCCACTGACAGAGGAATATTAAGAGAATTTAATAACCTGCAACAACAATGCAAAGCCCCTCAATTTTTCTCAATAAAATTATTTCATATGGAAAAATAAAACAGGGCTATTAAGACACTGATCTTAGAATATAAGAGAAGCCTACCACCACATGGAACCTGCTGTCAATGTCAGCCCAGGATACACAGTTCCACCAATCACACGACCAAGAGGATACCTTATGACAGGTGGACATAATAGCGCATTCACAAACAACTCAACAATTACAAGATCAACATTGCAAATACTGCCTAACTTAAGTGTAGAATGGGTTTTGGCTTTCATACCAGGTTCGGTCATCAAACCAGTTCCAGAAATCATAGATTCCACTCTTTGTTAAGTACTGAAACCAAACAACAACTTGATTAGAGCGTAGAAAGATCAGATGGACTAACATGAATATGGCAGTTAAGAACAAAAGACAAAAAAAAGGTGTTTGCCTAGAGCCGGTAACACTAACTAGCTGAGCATGAACAACAGTGGGTTTTATGGAAGTCTACATCCAATAAGTTTTCTTCTATTACATTAATGGAAACATGGGAAACTCTTCATTAAAAAAAACAGCATTAGAAATAAGATCAGGACCTAACCGTAAACGAACCACATCAGGTGAGGGGATTCAAAATCCTATGCGAGTTTATAGAATAAAAACAGGACTTGATAACGTTCGATAAAAACAATGGCATGCCCATACCCTTATTGCTTCCCAAACTCCAGTTGGAATTTGCACAAAACAGAGCATGCAAAAGATTAAGTTTGATGGCCAATCAAAGCCGACATTTGCGGGGAATTTAATTGGCTTACACAATGCAGTCGCTGAAACCACAATACGAAGGTTTCATTGGAGAATTATCAAGAAACATACGAGTTCGCGGCTGGATCACAGCTAACTGAACCCTCCCGCTAGACGAAGGCACATAAAAAATCCCAGATTCATTAACAGCCAAATGAAGGGACCAACATCAGTGGCACAATCAAAGCCTCCACTCTCTCCGACATTTCCAACAAGGAACATTTCAACAACAACAAAAAAATCAAAGAACAACAATTAAGCCCTACTGGTCGCACCTGAGTGACTCTGTAATTGAAGTACGGATCGAACTCGTGGATCACGCTCTCGTACTTTATAACCTGTCAAATCAAACATGCGGAAGTCGCAAGCACCAACGAGATCAGCTGAGCCCGAAGCAACCACAGACGATCCAGAGGGCGGGGTGGGCGACTCACGGAGAAGAGACGGATCGAGAAGGCGAGGACGCCGATGAGGAGGAGGGCGAAGAAGCAGAGTACGTTGCCGAAGGCGTTCCTGAGCGTGCTCGGCGCGCCCTTGGCTTCCTCGGCGACCGCCATGGCGGCGGAGCCCGGCGATCGCAGGAAGGCTGGGTAGGAGGGGAGACTCGGAGGAAGACCCCGAGACCGAGATGGAGAGAAGGGAGACAGGAAAAATGGGGAAACGTGGGGGTTTTAAGAAATCTTCTCACATCGAGGACATTTTTCCTGTAAAACCTCCAAAAGTTTACATTTCCTTGATAACCTCTTAACATAGGGATATATATATATATATATATATGTAAATCTATTTAATCCCAAAGTGAGGGTAAGAGGGAATTCAAATTCTTTTTGAGAAATACTTAATAACTGGCCAAGCAATGGGAGGCACACCTAAGCAACCCATATCATGCTTAGTACTCGGTGGCTGGGTGAGAGCATTTCATTTCTTTTTTTTTAAGTGGGAAATTTCGTCTCTTAGGATTTCTTTGGAAAAAAGTTAGGATAGAGTTAACTTGGGTTCACTTTGAGTTAGGTCAAAAAATAATTTAAAAAATTATAAATTTTAATCCGAGTCAAAATAGATTAGATTGGATCTAAACTGGGTTAACCCGAGTTACTCTAACCCACCTCTACAAGAGGAGTAGAGTTAACTCATTTTAACTCTTTTTTATTATCTTTTTACCCCCACTTTTCATATCTTATTTACACATTTTCTTCCTCCTTCACTGTACCGCCCACCCATTTTTTCTTCCTCCAAAATTATGTTGAATATATATATGATAATCTCAATATATTGCTACAGTTTATTATAATATATTTTATATAATCTTAATATGTATCTAGATAGCATATGAAATATAATAGCACATAGTACAATAAAAAAATAATAGAGGGTATAAGATAAAAGTATTTTAGAAAAAATAATATAAAAATAGATGAGTTAGTCACTTTGACTTTTCAAACTACTAAGACAAAAAGTAGGTTAACCTACTTTAACCCATAGGGTTAATTTTTGCATTACCAAAGTAAATTGTACTTTAACTCGATCTAAAGTTATGCTCGAGTTTGAGTTGGGTTAACCTCAACCTTTTTCCAAACAGGCCAGAGTTTTACACAAGGTTAGTTGCACCAGGGTTGATCGAATTGATGTATCATGCTGAATCGGATTTATCCTGGGTTGGTATGGTACGATCTGTGCCGTCGTGATCCCCAACCTATCTTTGCGCTTCTTTGTTGGCTCCCTCCCCATCCCTTGGCGCTCCCCACCCCTCCCCAACCCGCCAACGACCCCCTCCCCATCCCCAACACTCTTTGCCCCTCCCCCACCCCCAGACGGCTCACTTCTCATCTCCAAGTGGCCCCCACCCCTAGCAATCTCCACCCCTTTCCCTAATTTAGTGCTGACCCAACTGTGCTAAGGACTGAAAGGTTTTTAGCACAATACATTATGCTCATATTATCGTGATTCACCATGGTACGACAAACCATGAGTCATACCGAGGTTGGACGTACCACATGGTTCGATTATGCCGAGTTTGTGCTGATTATATGATATAGGAGTGTACAATATTGTGCCATGTTGGTCCACCCAAAAGTCTATACTCTAGTCTTCGAAAAATAATAAAAATATATTATTATTCAAGTGCTCCACACTTAGGGTCCGTTTGGTTGCATGTAAAACAGTTTTAGAGAGAAATAATTTTTCACGGAAAAACTTTTACGTGAAAACGGAAACGTAATTGTCTATTTAGTTGTCAGGAAAATATAAAGTTGTATGGAGGAGTATGAGATCTTATGATCTACTCAAATAAGATAGAGTTATATACTCTTTGTGTATTAACACTATTCATCAAAAATTTTATTTTTTTATTTTTTTTAATATTTTTAAAAAATAAAAAAAATTAGAAAACTAATGAAAAATAAGTAACTATGACAAATATAATTTAAAGTAAGAGAAATAAAATAAAAAACACAATTTGAATGAATAGTATTTTATAGATATTTTAATAAAAAAGTAAAAAATAAATTAACTAATGAAAAGTAATTAAATTTGAC
Organism: Colocasia esculenta; assembly: GCA_014218235.1. Classification (NCBI taxonomy): domain Eukaryota; kingdom Viridiplantae; phylum Streptophyta; class Magnoliopsida; order Alismatales; family Araceae; genus Colocasia; species Colocasia esculenta. The sequence continues at coordinate 4,842,896 of CM024761.1, forward strand.
AAATATTATTTAAATGAATGGAACAAAAATAAAATTCCATCTTATGAATAGTGCATTCATCTTATGAATAGTGCATTCTAGGCAAGATGGCGCAGCCCCAGAAAATGGCATCCGTGCTTTCTGCGCGGATGCCAAAATCCGTTAGTTTTAGGATTTGTTTTTTCAAATTTTACTTTTACATGATAACAAATGATGGAATGAATACAGTTTTCCTGGAAAATTTTTTCGGGTGAGAAGTTTTACATGGAAACAAACGGACCCTTAGTTATTCTAAGGATCGATAAGTCTTTGGCACGATGTGGATCGATGCAATATGGTGAACCATAAGTCGTATCGATTAAATCTGACATATTGTTTTATTACTGGTACAATACGAATTGGAGTTTATCGTTGCGCTATACTCTAATTCAATCTAATTTGATTTCAAATAAAATAAAAAAAATAATAAAATAAAAGTACCAGACCAATTATATATGCGAACTATATTATTTTAGATAATGTGTGATATGAGTGCATTACACGAGTACAATGCGGGACGTCTAATTGTGCCTTTACACTAGTTAGTTGTGCCTTTACAATAGTTAGGGTCTTAGATATTATTTAGTGGGTTGTCATATAAATATTATTTAATAATTTTTTATTATATTTGATACAATATAAATCAAGATTGATTGAACCAATATATCAAACATAACTGAGTTTTCCATGGGACGATAGGGTGTTGTATCATATCGGCCCATTTCGGTCAAAAAAACTATAACCTTTCATTATAAAAATGTAATTAGAAAACAAACACGAGATGTAAATTATCATAATGCATCTCTGTTAATGCTTTCTATCCGAAGATAAACTCCTTTGTTTCTTGTATCAAATTTTTGTTATTATTCTGAGTTAAATCACTGATTATAAAATTGGTTGTTCCAAAAATCAAGGGAGGAAGTTGACAAATATATATATACATAATATAAGTTATTAAAAGGTTTTATAAATATACATACGGACAGGGTCTTTTCAGGTAATCAGATACTTATCTAGGGGGGAAAGCAGAAAACTTCCTGTGAGCCACGTCACAAGTAGATTGAGACCGTCCGATTGGCAGATGAGTTGAGCGTTTCAGAGCATGGTTCGCCCGTGCCGCCCAAACCGGGGCGGCACGGGCGTACCGTACCGTGCCCGGGCGCCAGCGGCACCCGGGCACGGTCGGGTCACCCCAATGGGGTGACCCGGGTTATATTTTTTTTTCATAATTTTTTTATATTAGGTATATTAAAATGATGTAAATGGTGTTCAATTAAGATAAAAATTTAAACATAGGTTAGTTAAGAGATGATATAAATTATAGTAATTTTAGTTTATTTTTTTAATTATTTTTTTATCAAGTAAAAATTATCTCAAAAATTAGTAAATCGACTTAATCTCAACATTTAAGGGATCTAATAGTGTCTAATTGAGATGAAATTTCAAACATAAGCTAATTAATATGTTATACAAATTTTAATAATTTTAGTTTAATTTTTTAAATTAATTTTTTGTCAAATAAAAACTGTCTCAAAAATCATTAGGTCGACCTAATCTCTACATCTATACATCAATAACTCATGATATTTATATTTTTATAATCAGTACATTTTTCTAGTAATTATAATGACTTCATATTTAACTTTATTTTCGAAACCAAATGTCGTTCCGTTGAAGTACGCGCACATAGAGTTCGTCGTACCGCGACAAACTCTATCTGCACTTAAGTGGTCTAATTAGTGTCTAATTGAGATAAAATTTCAAACATAAACTAATTAAGAGATGATACAAATTATAGTAATTTTATTAATATTTAGGATTAATTAACATTAATAAATGATAGCCCAATGACATACTCAGAAGTGCGCGCTCCGACAAGGCGACATCAAAAAATTGTAACAAAAATAAATTTTGAGAACACCATAATTTTTAGAAAAATATGGTGATATCAGAAATGTAAATATCCGGAATTGTTGACGTACGGATTTCGATATTAAGCCGATGCAATTATTTTCCGGGTGATTTTTCACCCAGTGTAAAATAAAATTTAAAAATTAAACTAAAATCACCATAATTTGTAAAACTATTACATTAGTTTATAGCTAAAATTTCAACACAAATGGACATTATTTGAATGAGTTTACAAGATACAGAATGAATTTCAACACAACATGTCAATTTTCCACCGTATCTCAACGGTACGGTACGGTTCGATACGTACCGTACCATGGAGAATACGGTACGGTCGATCCGGTCGGTACAGCGAACCTTGTTTCAGAGCTTCCGCGGCGCCGGGAGCCGTTAGATAGGCGTGTTGAGTTAACTGGACACTAGAAAGTTTTCTTTTCTACCATCAAAACTTTAGAATGCGCTCTACTAAATTACTAATCCAACTATTAAATTTCAGCAAAGTCTTATAAAAAATATTTGTTGGATTTTTCTCGGAGAAGAGTATTGTCTTTTGATTTAGAGAAAAATTTAATGCACTTTCATATTGATTAGGTAATAAATCTATGTGGCATCCCTCACATAGAGAGTGATAAGTGACAATCTAATTATTAGATATCACGTAGATTTATTGTCTAATCATATTGTACTTAAGTATAATATAAAAGTACACTAAATCTTTCTTTTCAATTTATACTGGTTATACATAGATGTAGATGACAAGATAAGAGATGAGAGTGGACCAATCGTCGAGGATAAAGTTAGAGATCTCGCGCACCGAGATCGTCGTCGTCGTCATCCAAGTCGTATCCTATCATTTGAAGTCGACTATATAAATCTTATTCTGCCAAAGATTTTTATCGTCTTATATTCGTGTTTAAATTTAAAAAATTAATATCTTTTTCAATAACATCACACCATCACGTTTTAAGTCTTTCCCGAGCTCTTTTACTAACACCGAGATGTGCATCAAATAACATGTTGTTTTTACTCTTCAAATCCCTCCTATTTCATGTAAACAAATGGGAATAAAATTGGCAAATTTATTAGTACCCAAACTCTCATAAGGAATCATGTGAGAATAAAGAAAATGAGATTATACAAAGCTTTTACTATCTAGAGGTGTGCCTCTCCAAGTTGGCAATATTAGGGGGGGCTAAAATATGAAAAACCCTGATAAAAAGGGATTCCATGATTCCATCTAGAGAGGTTTTGCATTTTCCATGTGCATGTCCTAAACCTCGAAGCTTCCAAGATCCCTTTAATGGACAATCTACGACCTCCATGCATGTTACACGGAGGGAAAAAAATACTATTTCTACGAAGAGAAATGTTTTTTTAGATGGTTGAGATAAATAGATTTCGTCCGTCTCAAATACATGTAAATTTATTTTTTTAGTTAGCTGATTCTAGGGCAAACGCCACTAAATACGTATAAGAAATCATCTCACCCCGGGTTCGAAATCGAGAGTCACTTCCACCCTCCCCTCAAACCCCCACTTGAAAATCCTCAAAAAATCACCTTGAAAAGTCTCCTTAAACGCTTAGCGCATCCTTCCGCAAGTCACGAACTTGCACCTATGATGTGCAAGCGGAGTGTCCATCTATCGGATCAGTGGCGGATTCAGAATTTTTTTTCAGTCGAATTTTAATGGTGCACCCACAAAAATTCAATGGGATCATTCATGATGAAATTTTGTGCCCTCAATACAAATTTTTTATCTAGTGGGGTCACAGGACTCCACTTGTGACCCCACTGGATACATGCTAGATTTGTCCCTGTATCGAACCATCCCTAAGATGCACACATATAAGTAGGAGAAGTACTAAATACACGGCTGATCAGATAAATCATTTACCCGATTTAGTCGGCCTAGCGTTTCCGTGTAAGTAGAGTTTGTTAACTCTCACTTCAATAAACATGTGCTTGGGATGGGCCGACCAGTGGGTAATAAGTACAGAAAGTCCTACTCTTCTACCAAAACATGGGCCATTATCCTCTAGATCAGTCCCAAAACTTAGCTATATAAGAAGAGTTTTTTGCTTTAATCCCAAACCACGCCATTGTAAATGTTGTGTTTAGAGGTCCTTAGAACAATGTTTTAGACATCATCTTTAATTCTTGGTAATAGTCCACAATGTGAATGTTCATCCAGTATCGTGTGACAAAATATTGCACCTCCAAGGCTGTCGAAAATGGATCTATATTTGAACCCAAGGGTCTGTTTCGTTGAACGGATTTTTTTAAAAAAAACTTTATTTTTTGGGTCATTTGATATCCCTGAAAGATAAAATCTGAAAAAAATTATCTTAAAAGTTTCGAATTTTGGCATCCGTGATAAAAGTCCGGAGGCCATTTTCCGGTCGTCCATGTGTCGTCTTCCTGTTTATTCTAAGTACAGTGCCAATCTTTTGGGCACTATTCATTCAGGATATATTTTTACTTTCTTCCCCCTCATTTAAGTAGTCTTTATCAAAGTAACTTATTTTTCATTAGTTAAATTAAATTTTTATTTTTAAAAAAATTTAAAAAATAAAAATAAAATTTTTGATGAATAATATTAGATAGTGCAAAAACATATGCGGCTCTCTCTCATTAGCAGAGACGGATCTAGAAATTTACTCAAATTATTTTTTTAATATTTATATAATTTATATATTATATATAATATAAATATATATATATATTTAAATATATATTTAAAATAAAAAATAAATATTTTAATAAACATAAATTATTGTAACTAGACACCGCTAATTTAATTTAGTGGGGTCACTCTCATGTAAAAACCCCTCAAAATTTATAATTTAAATGGTCATTTTTAAAAAAAAAATTCAACGGGATCACGTGACCCCATTGAATATGTTCTGCGTCTGTCCATGCTCATTAGAGTGGACCATAAGATCCCATACAACTTTGTAGTAAAGACTTACATTTAATGTTATTAACCTTTCACCTTTTTTTCTCTATTTACATAAATAGTCAATGAAAATATTTACCTTACAATCAAATAGACAATCATTGTTTTGATTTTCATATAAAAATTATTTTTAAAAAATATTTTTCCTATTAAAATATTTTACATGCAACCAAATATCTCTTTAATTCCTCACACATTCAAAGACCACTGTACTATGTTCCATGTTACATTGTAATCAAGAAAGATTTTTACATATATATCTCTTAAAAGATTAATTGCATGAAAATCTTCCTTAAATTCACATTTGCACATGTATCTCTCTTATGAATACAAAATACCTTCAAAAGGTCTATCGTAGCCTACCATGACAGACGTCGAGAAGATGCTTGAAATTTTTTTCCCACTTTTTGATGTGGTCAGTATGATATTTGATATGAGATTAATTTTTCCTTTCTCCTTCTTGACCAAACCGGGCCCACCAAGGCTCCTGGGCTGGGAATTTGCACCCCCTTGCACGCGATAATCTCGTGCGTTAGAGCTCTTCACGGTCCGATTCGGTCCGATTCAGCCCAATTTTTAGACGAATCGAATTGAACTGAAATTTTTGGTGAACCGAACCGGTTGTTCGGTTCAAACTGAAAAAAAATAGTATTTTTTAAGGGGCGGTCTTGAGTTTCGAACTCAGGACCTCCCATTGGGAGCGGTTTCCTTTGTGTTATAATCTATTATTAAATATATTTAATATATATTCAGTTTCACATCAAAAAATAAAATCGAATCGCGATATATTTCAACCCGAACCGAACCGGGTTGAAGCATAATGTGAACACCCCTAGCGTGCGTCGCACCCGATTAACTGGTTTCCGACTCAGACCCTCTGGAACCACCTAATTTGGGCTCGGCCCGGGCGTACGTGTAAGTCCCCTTAACACATATAAACATGTAAGAAGGTACCTCATATTTAAGACCTTCCAATTTTCTTAGATATTCAATATGGGACAAAACTTTACACACACACACAACCAAACAAGGAGAAATACTTGAATTCAAAACAAAAAACCAACACTATCTACATTCAAAAAGCAAAAAACAAATGGGCATGGGAATTAAGAAAGCCTATAAGATAACCAACATGGTTCTTTTTAACGCATAGATGGGCCAACCAAGGAAACAATGCCCAATACTTGACTCGCCCATCAATGTCACTCAAAAGATATATATATATATATATATATATATATATATATATATATATATATATATATATAATGCTAATTGCACGGTGGCACAATAATAGTTACTCGCATAGACTCCACCAGCAAGAACATTTAATACTCTTAAATGTTCCTATATCATCTCAACATGAATATTAAATATTGTTACATCATTCCACATAAAATTATTTGTCACCATTAATCCGTTAAAATAATAAAATATGAGTTAAAGTAACAAATAATCAACCAAAAGTAACAAATAATTATATATCTCAAAAAAAATATTAAATACTCTTATATTATTCCTCATAAAATTATTTGTCACCGTTAACATGATAAATAACAAGTTAACAGTGATAAATTGTCAACTAAAGGAGGCAAATAACCGTGCATCTCAAACAAGAGCATTAAATGCTATTGCATCATTCCCAATGAAGTTATTTGTTATCTTTAATCCGATAAAAATGACAAATAATAAATTAAGAATGACAAATTATCAACTAAAGAGAACAAATAAACTCTTAAGAGAGACAAATAATCTTTTACGTTGAGAATGTGATTACATATAAAAAAAAGAGGAAAAAAAAGATAGTGAGACCCAAGAGCTGCACCGTGACTCAATAACATTTTACATGGTAGTTCCAACATGATGTTTTTACCCAGCTACCTGAGTAATAAACATTTCTCTATGAAAATTACTCGCACATTCAACTTCTTAGAGGAGCATGAAGACACAAAGCCCATACACTGTGTCATCATCGACTAAGAAGCCCTAACTACAGACTACATACTTCTCCCAAAGACTGTAAATTTTGTGTGCAAATCCACAGCATATGGCGCAAGCTCATGCCCCTTGTCCCCCCCCCACACAACGCTCAGTAGCTCCACAGCCAAAACACATCAAAGACGGCCGAAGCAGCAAGTAACACCCACGAAAGAAAAGCAAAGGCTATTGAAACGGCCACCCTGTCGCAGAACCTGTGCAAGGGCTTGCAGAAGTCTGGCAAGGCCGAGTGCCGGATCCCTGTGCGGTTCAAGTTGGTCACTCCAGCTGCAGCCGACCCAGCACTCATCATAGCATATGCAAAGGCCTGAGAAGAAAGTTCAATGTGTACAGTGCATCACCATTTTCACTTATTAAGAACTAACTAATGGTGTGCTTATAAACATATATAGGATGAGTTCGTAGGTTAGCCCTCTATGTACACCAAGAAGAAGTGGCAGGTTCAAATTTCAGAAGTAGGTTTGTAAAGAATATCTAAAAGCATTGTAATAGACAAGTTTTCCACAAAAAAAACAAAAAAAGGTTCATGAACATATCATCAGGAGTGCTATAGTATCACACACTTTTCAGAACCTCCTTTGTCACACTCATCTGCTGTTTGAACAGTGGAAAGAGCAGAACTCGAATGTATGTGGTCCTCCTAAGTTAAGAACATTGAAATCTTAGTGCTCCTTATATCCCAAACATCTGATTATCGGATGGACAAGAATCTCAATTGAGCATTCCTCATCATTATATATCATGTAGCAAAGACAGGCAGGATTTCCACTGAGGAATTGACCAAGAGAGTGAGTAACTGCTCGGCCGTGTTGAACTTGCCCTCACATGGTAGCGGGGCCCGTCCAACCACAATACTACACGGGTACCCACCCGGGACGGTTTTTAAGCATTTATCCTTCAAAGCACGGTAGAATCCCAAACCACATGGAAATTATGCCTGAAGGTCCTCATTATGGCAAAGTGACATAGAAGAGGACAAGAACTTGTATGCAATCAAAGAGAAAGGTTTATTGCACTTTCACATTGCACTTAGGCAACAAGCCCACGTGACATCCAACAATTGCATTGCCACTTTATCACTCCTCATGTGAGGGGTGCCACATGAGCTATTGCCTAATCACATTGCACTTAAAGTGGAATGTGCAAGTGCAATAAGCCTTTCTCGCAATCAAATACCCTACATTTGTATACCAAACAGGGAGAAACTACCAAAAATTTTACACAATGCAAAGTCTGACTAAGCTTATCCTATGAAGATATTATTTTTTTGAGCAATGCTTGTTGCCAGATTTGCCAGATCGGACTTGCAACAAGAGCTAGGTGGATTAGACTCTTAGCCAACGGGATTGCTTGACAAGTAATCAGCCTAGGCCATGTTGCCAGCCCCGTCTAGCAACAAGCATTTCTTGGTTTTTTTCAAAACTAAGTTCTAAGTCTCGTTGTACAAAGGTTTTTTCCAACAATGAGAGGACCTGCAACTTGCTCTTCACCGGCAAACACAACATCAACTGTAAAACAGGAGGATAAATCCAGAGGAGAATGTAACTGCATACTACTAGTTTAAACCATACTAAAAGGAGGAACTTGCTTCAGGTAGTCAGGTGTACATATAAGAACTTTTACTGCTCGATTTCAGTAACTGTTAATTTCTCAAGTTGTGAGTTGCTTATAAATGCGGTAAGATCATGTCGTATGTTCATCGCTAGCTTGGTCAATCTGAGACAAACTACCATGAACAGATTAATCTTGATATGCTTATTTCTGCAGGGATATTAAAGAGCATGCAGGAAGGCATGCATCCGACAGAACAATCATATGCAACATAGCACCCAAATTTTCCCTAATTTCCCATCACTCCATTTTTTTTTCTTCAAATCAGGTAAACATGTCTTGGCGCCCACTGCTTATGACGGTGATCAGATATTCTAGCCATTGCTTGCGTTTTTTGCGCAAAATAGAAGCCCCAAAGCATGACGACGTTTCCCAAATAAGAAACAACAACAACAAAAAACTGGCCACCACGGCGATCCAAGCATCTAATAAACCCAGAACAATCCATGCAGAAATTGCAGCAGCAACCGAGAAATACCTGATCACAGGCAAAAATGATCCAAGCATGGCTCTGAGAGGCGATAACCGGAGACCTCCTCACCATCCGCGCCGCCGCCACCAGCAGCTGCAGCATCGAGTGCGCGGCCACCGCCACCGACACCCCCACCAGAAACCTACCGCCAGGGAGAAGAAACGATAACAATGGCACAATGCCACCTCGCGCGAGGATCCGGACATGGCGACATCGGAAGCTCATTCCCAAACAAGAGGTCAGAGAAAACCGATAATCCTTACTCGAAGGCTTCGGAGAAGGACCACTTGGAGGATACCGGGAGCTGGAAGCCGTACAGCGAGAGCGTCCCGGACTGCTCAGACGACAGCATCAGCGACAGCGAGACGGCGGATGTGGCGAGGCACGCCATCCGCAGGGCCAGGCGGACGGCGTCCGCGCCAGTCCGCGCCACCAGCCCCGGCGTGTCGACGGCCGCCACCTTCTCCGCCTCCGGCATCTTCACCCGGACCTCCGTCGGAGTTGCCCCCAGGCCGTTCGCCGCCGCGTCCATCCCAAACCCTCCCCCTCCCCCTCCCCCTCCCTCTCTACACTTCTCTCTGTCTCAAACGCCCAGTCTCTCTCTGCTGCACCCTTTTGCAGCTCTGTTTACGTGGGTTTTTTAAGGGCAAGGGCGCGGGGAGTTGTGTATGGAGCAATGACACGTGGCGGAATAAGACTGGACTCAGTTGATGGGAGAGGCATCGAAACCGGTGACGCCCGGCCGTACGCACCACCCTCTGCGCCACCGCCCGCCGGTCGAGAGCGTGACGACCGCGCAGGAGGACGTCCCCTCTCTCTCTCTCTCTCTCTCTCTCTCTTTCTCTCATTTTTATGAAATTATTTTTAAAATTATTATTTTCATGTATTTAATAACTTGTAGAACTAATAAACTATGTGTAACTACATATTTATAACTATAGAGATAAATATGTAACAACATAATTTTTTAAAGACTTATATAATTGTTAAGAACTTAAAAATAAGTCCTACAAAAATAAAGATTGATTGATAATTCTCACAATTTTTTATCTATTTCACATGTAAAAAGCATTTCTCTTCTATAAAACTTGCAGCAAATCTTCCTCAGCATAAGCAATTAAAAGATGGTTTGGCAGTAAAAGAAAAAGGGTTTTATCAAACACAAAAGAGCATGAGAAATATTTTTTAAAGAATTACAAAATATTTATTACACACGTAATTATTAGAGATGTCAACTGGGTCGGGCCGACCCGAAGGCCCGGTGGCTTGGCCCGATTTTATACGGACTTGGGCCGCATATTTTAATCTCTTTTAAATTTTGAGCCCGTCCAGGCCCGGCCCGGTGTAAGATTGGGCCGGGATCGGGCTTGACTCGGCCCGGCCCGGGCTGTCGGGTGATCCCGTAATTTTTTTTGAAAAAATAACTGATACGGCGATAATTCTAATATTCTGAAATTTTAGATTGAAAATTATATTGTGGAACTATGTTTAATGACTTAATATTCATTTCATATTTGTAACAACTAGAAATAAATTTATCTAGATTAGTCTAATATTTATTTTATGTTGTTTTGATTCGATGAACATCAATTTTATTGTAAAAATAAATAAATAATAATAATACTACTTAAAAAAAGATAAAATCGGTCAGGCCGAACCTTACATAATCGTTCCGGGCCGAGCCGAGTTTCTAAAAATCGGGTCTCGTTCTGGGTCGGGCCGGTCGGTTAGAGATCGGGCTGGACCTAGGCCAACCTAGGCCCGATCCAGACCAGGCCCATTGCCACCCCGAGTAATTATACAGTCAAAACCAATGTGGCAAACATGCCATTTTACAAACATTTGAAAAGCCAATCTATTTCGAATACGTATGGGAGTCAATTTTACCAAAAAAATACACATTGAAATATATAATTTGAGTGGAAGCTACGTGTTCCTACTCTTTACATTTAAAAGGTATTATGGGCACATCAAAATGTTATTCTTCTCCTTCAAAAACTCACAATATCCTAGTTTCAGAAAATAAAAAGGAGGAAAGGTTTGTATATAATTTACAAAAATAGATTAGGTGAAAAGATAGATAAAATATTTCCACGTGAAAACATAACATCCTACCATATGATTCCAATGGTTGAAATCACTCAATTGGGTGTTGCCAAACTATGCTATATGCTAGTTGAATGGAGAGAGAATACACGTTACGAAATATTTATTGCACTTATAAAAATATGATAAAAATATTTGAGAAAGTTCTTATAGGGTGTGAAGAGTGAAAATCTCAACCCTCTGGTCTATTCTGTTAAAGGCCCATTTACTAAATTTGACCTAATAGACAACAACTCAGTTAACAAGGTTTCGCATACAAGAGCCCAATTATCAAACGGATCCCATGAAGTGCCACGAGCATCTAATTTGCCACTTGGGGGTGGTCGGGCTTATCTCAACGCCCATGTCAAGAGAACAACTCGAGATAGAATATCTAGACATGAACTACGGCAGAAAATTAGTTTGGCCCACACTCCACACTTTATCTTGGCAGGCCCTAGCTCCGTAGACCTTGTCTTGGAAGTAGAGCTGTAATCGGGTCGGGTCCAGAACCAGAAACACAAGTTCTGATTCTAATTTCGATAACCGAAATATAATTCTGATTCCGATAAAATCGGAATGGTTAATTCCGATTTCGTTTCGATTCCGATAATATTATCGGAACCGAAATTTCAATAAGCTAAGGTGCTTATTATGATTTTACCTTTTAAATTTATGGATAATTTATTAGAATAACCGATACTGATTCTGATTATTTTTTAATTTCGATTCTGATAGCTTATCAGAATATCTGATACTGATTCCGATAAGCTATTGGTATCAATTTTTAATTCTGAAGTCGATAATTTTTATCAGAATCGGGTCGGAATATCAGAATATCGAGTTCTGTATGCAATCCTTCCTAGAAGCCTATAGTTTAAAGTTTAAAGGGTACTTAGCGCAGTAGATCCTTAACCTAGCGGAGCTTTAGTTTGAAGGGAGTGAAGCAACATGCACTCTTGCATGATATGTTGGTCAACGGATCCCGCATGAACAACAGTTATCCTAGGATAGTAAAGCCCCGATGAAGATAACAATGGGTCCCATGATTTATACAGTTACCACCCACAATCCTTGCAATAAGCAAAAAAGGCCCATGATGGCCATTATCCGGCAATTATGCACACGACTCTAGCCATAACTATAGTCACATCGCATGGAATCATTGTGGTGGCTTTGACCACCACAATAAATCTCAGAAGAAGCCCTTCAACTAGAGAGAGGTATGCAAAAATCTACACCCATTATACTGTGAAAAACAATCTTAAATCACTCACCATCTTGTTCTAACTCTTGCTTGGTTCTGATTTAGGCATCGAAATATTATCCCAAGATCTCTTAATATATTTTCTTTCTTGCAGATCTTCTTCTAGGGTCTAAGATCCCTACCTCATTTCCCAAATCCCAAGACCATCCGACAGTCAACATCAGATTCGAGATTTAACCTCTTTAGTGTGGATACAACGTCATGTCCATACATTGACCAATAAAAGCTCCTCTCAAATATATTGATATGATCAATTTATCTCTATGGGTCGTGGGGAGGAGACGACTACATATGGCCTGAGTCCAATCCTCAGATGATTAAGATGAGAGGGGGGGACAAATGCTTTGTATGTTGCTTTCACCTGTAAGACAATCAATCCTAAGAAGAGTGTTCCGAAGTCGGTTCTTCGACCGTCAAGTCAACATAAGGGAGAAACTCAATCTAAAGAGAGAGATTCGTATGGAGGGAGAGAATTGTCAACTTCGCTACGTCTATTTGACATCCGTCTCGCTCGACTTTTACCTACGACTATTGATATTCTTTTAAAGATGGACTTGAAATGAAAAAGAATACGGATTTCGATGTGAGATTAAACTCTATCTTGGAACCCCTTCTCCTCCTGTGGTGTTCCAAATGGGGCGAGCTGGACCAAGCCAATTAAAGTTATGGAGGCCAGCCCGGGGGCCTTATTTCACACACACACACATATATTATTTCTTATATAAGTTTTAAATGTTCTCAAACTTCCCACAGACCCTATGATCGACGACATCAACCCCTTTTAAGTTATCCCCACATCTCGGGCACTCTGCCCCTCAATGCAGTGGTTGCTCCACCCCCTCCTTTTATGGCTAGCGGCCAACGGGTCGTAGTCGGAGGCGAGACCAGACAGCGTGGCGGCAGCCGGCAGGACGTAGACAGAGTTGCAGAAGGATTTCCATAACACACGTCTGCAGTTTAGTGCGCTGTTATCTTTGATAAAGATCTCATCATAGTGAAAATTTTTGTATACTTTGACCTATTTGACGCATAAAAACTAAATATGTAGTCTTTGTAGGTTCAGGAGATGAAAGTGATCAGTTTATTAACTGAAGTATGCATTTTTTTTAATTGGTCAAATTATCAGATTATCAATTAAATTACAAAACCATGGAACTTGTAATGAGATATTTATTATAAAAATGTTTATTTGAGAGGGAAAAAAAAGGGTAAAAGAAAGCTTGCACTATCTCAGTAAGCCAACCACCTAGCAAGGATTCTATATCTCAGAAGAGAAAGATTAAACACTCAGCTGAGCAAGTGCTGGGCTGAGCGGCCCCCGCTTGCGAGAGCAAACGGCTTGGTTGAACATTTCGAGCATTAAATCTTTTTTATCTCAAATATGAGAAAGAGTAAGTGCCTTTTTATATTGACTAGGTAACAAATCTACTTAACATCCAACAATTAAATTGTCACTTTATCACTCCCCATGTGAAGTGTGCCACATGAACTATTATTTAATCATATTACACTTAAAATATAATATAAAAATACACTAAATCTTTCTCCTGTAATATTTAATATTACAGAGGAAGGGTCTGCAAGCTTGGAAGCAACCTGAGGGCAAGGGTATCTCTGTACAAGAAGACATATATACTTTTTGTCACAGACCACCACTGTTAGAATAAATTTTCACGGGGTCTCTGGCATGTCCAAAAGTTATGACATATCCATGCCATGCGTCCTTGTCTAAAAGAACACTACTGTCTCACAGCTCCACCTTTGCAGTAATGAGACTCGCAGTGCACTATTTGTCCTCCTGTGGATAGCATTCCCCTCTTCCATTCCATTAGGGGGAGGGGGTGGATTGAATATTGCAAGATGAGAAATAAGAGACATACTTGTTACAATTGTTAATCGTACTTTTTAGCGCACAATGCATTGAAGGCACATTGTACCCACCTAATAAAAAATAAAAAGTAAACTAAAAAATGTAATTGACAAGTGAAACAAGCATTTCTAGAGAAAAAAGTTGTTATAAGTCAATGTGTGCCAGCTTGCCACTGTGAACTGATTCACAGACTAGTTAATAGTCAGCTGGCCGAAAAAATGTGTTCAGTAAGACTCCCTCAGATTGCTCAGGAGGAGCAAGAAATGCTCATATGGAAATACACTGATCACGGGCAATTCACTAGCAAGTCCGCATACAGATTTCTAGCTGATAGACAGGACAGCCCAACCTCGTCACAAAATCACCCTGTCTGGAAGATTATATGGCATCCTCATTTCCAGAAGTTATTACCTCCAAATCAGGTTCTGTTTACTTGGAAAGTGCTGATCAATGCATTACCCACAATGAAGAGGATATCCAAAAGTGCCGTGCATGCCCAGTTTGCTTAGAACAGGACGAATCACTTGATCATATGTTATTAGCATGAGTGTCAATCGGCCAGGCTACCCATTTGTCCGATAAACAATCTTATTTTGGTCTTAATTTAGGCCAAAATAGAATGGCCCATCAAGTTTTAATAAAACCCACTTATTAAACCCATAAATTAATGAGTTGGACTGGATAGGCCCATCGGGCCTAGTACTTCATGGCGAAGGAGAAAGGCCAGGAGTCAACACACGATGTCAGGGACTTTTGTGGGGCTGCTGCGCAGGTAGTGTCGGAGGTCGTCGGCCTCCGCCGATCTCGAAGACGAGTTTGAGGTCCGAGATATTGGATTGGGGGTGATCATCGACACCTTGCTGTCGAGGCCCCCTGACGTGCTCCTCCCACCGTCCTCCACTGGCCCAGTTGTCTCCAAGGATGTAACCCTCGACTCCGCAGCTAGCACATCGCTCCGCATCTACCGGCACCGTCATCAGCAGCCAAAGCCAGAGTACGGGCGGCGGCCATCCATCCTCCCCCTGGTCGTCTTCTACCACGGCGGTGGCTTCATCTTGCCTACACGCCTTCTGCGAGAACATGGGCCACATGACGGCCAAGGCGAAGGGCCCGGTGGTAGCAACCGCGACAGTGGCTAAAATAAGAGCCTCCAAGAATGTCGACTGGAGTACAGGCCCCGGTGGCAAGATCAATCGACAAAAGGGAGCGCAGTGAGTATGGGAAGGTGGAGGAAGAGGATGACGACGATGAGGAGACCATAGTCTTCGTCCCGACGACCCCGCTGAAGAACGCTCTCCTACTGATGCAGTGTAAATCTACTCCCCACTGACCCGCCTGCATTCCCGACTAGTTCAACGACGGCGAGTGGGGATCAACGACGGCGGCACCGAGAAGTCCAGGGAGGGAGAAGACGACGACGAAGAGGCGGCCTTTGACGGCGCCGTCCCTGTCGACTTCCGGTGCCCTCTCTCTCTCTCTCGACCTTATGAAGGATCCTGCCATCATGACGAGCGGCCAGACTTGCTTCTTCCATCGTCTCCCTCCTCGATCAGAACCACTCTCTCCTCGTCGGCCGCCGCTCACCCAACCTCAACATCTGGGAGCTGGGATCTGGCACGGGCCTAGTAGACATCACCGCCGCCGCTGTATTCAACGCCCGCGTCACGATCACCGACCTCCCCCACGTATCAACATTTATGCAGAATGGGCCCCAACAAGCTAGTGTGTTTTTTCTAATTTTGATCCAATAGAATTGGGCTTGGGTTTGGGTTTGGGTTTGGGTTTGGATTGGGTCATTCTAAGTTTGGGCTAAACTGGATTTAAATTGGGCCAACCCAAACCCATCCATCGACACCCCAAGTTATTAGATCGTCAAGTGGCAAGGGCAGTGTGGTTTGCTAATAACCTAAACCAGGGTTTAGCGCATCGGCGATTCGGGCCGAATTGGGTTTGGCCTGATTCGGTTCGATTCGCATGGATTCGGCCAGAAACATGGTTTCAAGCCCATTTCTTGGCCGATTCCCTTGAATCTGGCCTTTTTTTGAATAATTGTCTCGTTTAGGCCTCTTGTAAATATGTTTCATCATATTCGATGAGATTTATATCATGTAATTGCTATACAAATATTTATTTTCAATCAAAAAAAGTATTAGAAGAGTGAAAACAAATTGAAACTCATTAATAGAAAGATATTTACATTGCACAAAGTGAATACAACTATCAAACTCTAAATTCCAATACAAAATACAATGACTTTGTAACGTAACACGTTTTTCGGATCTTCGCGGATCGTAGATTAGTGGTAGTTCGGATCTGTGTTTATTGATTTTGGTTTGGTGCTCATGTCATTGGGCCTTTGTTGAGGGTTCCGTGCGTTGTGTGGAGCTTAGTGGGCCGGCAGGTTAGACCCGTAGTGCCGGTTGGTTCACTGAATGCGAACGCGACGGTGGTGTAGACCGCGTTCTGGACGCGTCGGTAGTGGGGGCCGCGTTAAGGTTGCCGCTGTTTGGTGTCGACGTCTGCATGCGCGCCACGTGTTGCGTACGGAGCCGGGCTGCTGACGTCAGGAGTGGGAAGGTGTCGCCTGAAGCTGTCGCGATGAGGTCGCGACGGTGAGGTGTGTCGCGATAGTAACCGCTGTGTGGTTTTTAAAAAGGTTCGGCCGAACAGAGTTTTCCCAAGCTCTGCTCGACCAGGGGAGGAGCTATTGCGACTGCTCGGGGTGATTTGACGTTTCGGTGGTGTTCTCGTTGCGCTCTCGACGCGAGGACGTTGCATGGAGCGGGGGAGACGCCGTGTCGTAGCCAGTTTGAACGTTCTTCGTAAAGGTAGGGAGATTCCACCATTTTTGATTGCGTGGATGGCATGTGATGCGTATTCGATAGGTTTAATGCTTTATGAACAATAGATGGCATGTTAGGTTATTCATTAAAGCATGAAAATCAGAAATTAAATGTGGTTTGTATGGAAATCCGGAGATGGTTCCCGGATTAGGATTTGCACCTGAGAAGGCGACGGTCCAGGGTGTCGCGACCATGTCGCGGTAGGCCGCTCTGCCGCGACAGGGTTTCTTGTCGCGCCATATCGTAGCTCATGGAGATTGTCGCGATCGCAGCCGAGGGTTCTGCTTGGCTTGCTTTTGGTGCTTTAGATATTCGGTTATCGTCGTTTATTGTGCATGGCACAGACGTTGTGGTTGGGCAGTGAGGTTCTTATGTGAATCTAAAACTAGCTTTCTAGTATGTGACTATAGATTGGTTAAGATGGTTAATTAATGTAATGTACGTGTGGTTATTAAGTGGTTACTGAGTGATGAGTTTAATGTGGCAAAGGAGGTCACTTTGTGACCAATGATAAGCCAGGTATGGTTGACTATCGTGATTTATGTGTTAAGTGATGTGTGTGTAGCCACGGAGGTCACGAGGTGACCGATAATAGGCAAGTTTGTGGTTCATGAATGTGTTGGTGTAGGATAGCTTTGGGGTCATATGGTGATCGATGTTAAGCTAATCCTAACACATGTATATCATGAATTATAAATAAAGACTATATATGTATATATCGTGGTTTGTGCTAGCCGAGTGTGGTGGTCCGGCGCCTATTCCGGAATGCCTCTTCAGTTGGGAGCCCCAGATTTTGTGTGAGCCAGGCACGTGAGTGTGCTCGGGGCTTGTCCCGGTGCGGTGGTACCGTTGAGGTCTTGTCGTCTTCCTGGACACCCTCACTCTTGTGCTGAGTAGTACGTCCGGCTGAGGGAAAGACGGCAGTGGGATAGCGACTAGAGAGAGTTTGTTGTGTTTGTCGCTTGTAGCGCGCTCGTAGTTGGGGGAGACGGACACCAGTAGACGTACTGGGCCTCAGCTAGTCCTGTTTTCCAGTGTCTCACTTTAGAGAGCTCGGGCCAGAGTCTCTAAAGGTGTCAGGCATGGGCCTGCATGGTGTGTGACATGTAGGTTGTGGTGGTTTGGTTGGTCTCCACAGTTCTTTGGTTTTACTTGTGTTGTGGAGCTGCAGTTGGACCTTTCGTCCGTGACTGCGAGACTGAGAGGTTGTTCTTGTGTTGTGTTGTCCGAGTTGGATACTGACGTCATGAACCAGTAGTCTGTCCCGTGTGGTGGCGTCGTGCTTTCCGGCTCGTGCTTTGCTATTGGTTGTAGTGTGTGTTAGTTGTGGTTTTACGCGTTGAGGTGTGCCATGGTGTTGGCACGGTTGTTGTTGTGATTGGTGAGCGGAGACTCACTAGTTGTGGTTTGACTGGTTGTGGTGTGCCCTAGTGGTGGCACAGTTGTGTTTGTGTTTCAGTGGTGGTACCTCGTGGTGGTAGGTACTTGTACTCTTTGTGGGTACTGGTTTCTCGTAGTACGCTGAGTACTAACCTTTTCGGGGGTGAAGTGGAGGTCATGTGGTGAGACCTTCCACTTGTTGTGTTTTACCCTTCCTCGGGTAAGTTTCTGAATATGATTAGTATGCGATGGATTGGCATCGTGGTAGCCAGTCTTGTTTCTTAAGTGTGACATTCGATACATCGTGATTTAAGGGTATAAAGGATTAGCTCTTAGTTAGCAGTCATATTACCCCTGTGTGTAGAGGCTTGCCAGTGAAGCTAGTAGCTTAGGCAATGCTTTGCCTGTGTGGTTTACAGTTTAGGCGATCAGTTGTTGAGGTGGTGTGCCTGTGAGGCTTGTGGCCTAGGCTTTATAGTTATTGAATGGATTAATGGTGTTGTTGTCTCCTCGTCTTTCCTCGTCTTGCAGCAACTGAGTTAATTATGTTTAGTATTGTTAATTATGCTTTGTGGTGAGCATGAAATGGTTTGACTTTCGGTGTTGCCGGTGAGACCCGTTGGGGTTGAGGTTCTTCTGTGTTGTGTGTGGTTTTTGAGTGGTTCCCTACTGAGCCAGTGACTTGTTGAGGCTCACTCCCTTACAGTCCTTTTCAGGGTTTACCGTTGGTGTGGCTTGAGAAGGTGTTGTGCCAGACTTATACCACCAGCAGTAGAGCTAGTAGAGTTGTGTGAGCTTGTGCTCTCTCGGGGTATGCCCCAGGTAGTTGTACTCTTCTTAATTTGGACATGTGATAATGTAATGGGACAGTTGGAAATTGTTTATGCAGATATGAGCACATATCCTTTCTTGTGTCTCTTACTGTTGTGGTTTGTCTTTTATATTCTTCCTGGACACGTGTACGAGCTATCCCTTGCGAGACTTCGGTCCGTTCGCGGGAGGCGGATCTGGATATGGACCCTTATTGGGTATAGATATCCAGGGACGTCACAGACTTACTCTAATATCCCCAATGCCCTTGCTGATATGGATCATATGCATTCCATTAGGATTGGCTAAGCACGGACTCTAACTCATCTGACTCTGAGGGAAGCTCTCTAATAATGTGATGACCTTTTGTTTGAGATACAAAACTACGATACTCATCCCATGTCATCATGGTATGGTATCTCTGTCGAAACTGACTGAGATAATGGTCCCATACCTGGCAGCCGGGACGGACTACATTCAGTTGTGCCATCTGTACATCCTCCACAGGAGCAAAAACTTGAACTGGAATAGGAACAAAAAATGCAGGAGGATACATATATGGAGATGGACCAAGGTAGCCTACTGTGGCAGTGTACCCACTGTACGGTCCGTACCCACTAGAGTAGTATGTGCTAGTGGACTCGGGGTGATAATTATGGCCGCCATAGGATCCAACAGACTCTTGCGTACTCATCCTCTCGAAGTCTGATATCATAGTGTCATAGCTATTGGAATCCACTGGTGAACCTCTTGCTTGACTGCTAGGTCTAAACTTCTGCCTTCTGTTGTACCGCAGTGGGACACCATGACTAGTATCTTGGGTTGCACCCCGATAAAATTGCTCCTCTGTGAATGCCATCCCACCACCTCCTCCTCCCTGACCACTGTCACCATCTCCTCCTCCCTGACCACCGTGACCACCTCCACCTCCACCGTTACCACCACCGTCACCTCCAGCATCTGAAGAAGAACCACCTGCAAATGCAATATGATTTTAAGATAGGTTAGCACAAATACAAATACATTTGAGGTAATGTGCAATACAAAATGATGACCTACCAATAGTCATCGAATCATGGGAGGCGCTATTGGGCAATCGGGGTGAATCCAACGGAGACGGTGTGTCATCCTCTGCATTTGGATCCAAAGTCTCTGCATCGGCAATGTCAAGTGGATCTTCAACAAGGGTAGCACCTTTCTTGGATCCCCAACTAGAAAACCAACTCTTCTTTTTTTGTACTGGGGGAGGAGGTGGCTCTCGTATAACAACTCCTTTAGTTGGCCGGGACTCTGTTGCACTAGTTTTTTTTCGACGAGATTCTTGAGCTATTTGCTTCCTTTTTGCCAATTGAGATGATGTGGGAGCCCTTGTAGATTGTGAGGGAGGGGCATCCTGGGTAGATAACCCTCTCCTTCTAGATTGTGTGCGGGGGACGCCTTCCATCAACCTCTCAAAATCAACATCATCATCATGACCATGTCCTCCACCTGCAATAGCCCCCAACATGATACATTAGCACAAATGTAATTGATAAAATATGTAAGATGAAAGAAAGAAATTACTCTCCCACCTATAGTACGCTCAACATGCTCTAGTTCTATGTCCCCAAGAAGATCCACCTCAGCCTCTGGATCCATCTCATAACGAGGGGAGTATGGCTGTCCCACATTCCCACGATCTCCCTCCTCCTCTGCTGTTGCTTCTGCTACTGCCCTTGCCAGAAAAGTGTTAGGGCGAGGTGGATCTTCAGGATCATCTACCTCCTCATCTAACTCATACTCCCCCCACTCTGTTGTTGCTCGTGCAACCCATGCAACCATTGGGTCTTCTTCATCTCGTAGGAACCCAATGTCAACAGGATCATACTCTACGTCCCCACGCTGCTTTGGATCTTCTGTGAGATGTTTGACCCTCAACCTCATATTGTAGTGGACGTACACCAATTGGTCCAAGCGCCTATATGACAATCGATTCCGCACTTTGGTGTGTATCAATGCAAACGTACTCCAGTTCCTCTCACATCCACTAGATCTTTACTGCAACTTTTTCAATGTTGGCACAATATGCCCAAAGTTGAACCACCAATCAGCTGCAACCAAATTCAATTAGCTCAATCAATCCTCAACCTTCAAGTTGCAATGACAAAAAATGATAAGGGATGCATATTACCGCCCTCTACACGCTCCCGACCAACAATGGCAGATGGCTCAGCAAAGCCCTCAATAGCCTCCCGAAAGCTCTTCATCAGCATTTATTAAATTGATTATCATAAATATGAAATTCAAGTATTTGTTTGAATGGAACTTGATAATCCTAAACTTGCCTCATCAATGGCATCTGCCGCTAGCGCAGGACTTCTTGACAATCTTTCAACACCCTTGTAAAAGCAACTGTCAAGTCATCCTCATATGCTAGCTCGTGCGCGTAATGGTATGTAGGGTGGAGATAATATGCTGCAATTGACGTATAAAATATCAATAGTTGTAAAATATAATAATACTTAGTGCATTACAAAAATATCATCAGTTTCCTTACCCGCCATATGTAGATCTCTACTCATCTGCCGGTCTCATCTATCCTCAACAACATCCAAGACCAAGTGTGCATGCCGAGGTGAGACTTCACGGATCTTCTTCTTCGCGGCTTCAAGCTTTGCGTACACCAATCCAATAGAAGGTCTCCTATCCCCATCAACCACCCTCAACACCTCATATAGAGGTTCAATGATCTAAACCAGCTTGAACATCCGATCCCAAAAATTTGAGCTGTTAACGATGCCTTCCACCTCTTTTCCATCCGATGTTCCAGCAAAATTGCTTTGCAACTATTTATCACCCATGAACATGCGTTTCAATCCATCCTTGTGCTTCAATAGGCTTTGTAATGCCACAAAATTTGTTGCAAAGCGGGTGACAGCCGGCCTCAACAACTCTCCACCAGTGGACTCTCTCATCCACGCCAACACAACATGATGATTGTAGATGAAACGTGTAATCTTCTGCCCTGCATCCACGACCATTTTCACGGGTTGCAGTGTCCCAATCTCTTTAAGCATTAAATCAACACAGTGGGCAGCACATGGGGTCCAGTAAAGATGAGGATAAATCTTCATCAACTCCTCCCCTGCTTTTTTGTAGGCAGATCCATTATCCGTCACCACCAGCACAATGTATTGCTCACCAATCTCCTCAACAACCTCCCGCATCAAACTTAAAATGTATTCATAGTTGTGTATTCTATCGGATGCGTCAACAGATTTGTGATAGAAGACTTGTCTATCACAATACACGAGGAAGTTGATGAGGCTGCTCCCGGTGATGCCCGACCAACCATCACACATCAATGTGACACCATACTTCTCCCATTTCTTCTTAAAACTGTCAATATAAGACTTGATCTCATTAACTTCCTCCTGAAGATATTTCCCAGCCAAGTCCCTAACTGTAGGAGGCTGCACATGTAGCCCTCCACGTTGAACCTCATGTATAGCAGTTTTGTAATAAGGACTGTTTGCTATATTGAATGGTAACCCTGTATGGTGCCACCACTTTGCAATTGCTCGACCCACCTTGTATTTCGGCCCCTGCTAGTTGTATGCATCCTCAATCCTAGTATGCTTGTCATGCTCCCTAGGATACACATAAGGGTCCACGTCCTCTATTTGCACACATGTGGGTCTCTTGCTATGCCTTCCTTGTTCTGGTAGTTGTGTTTGTGTGGGAGGGGGCCGAGTGAAATAATCCCCCACATTTGAAAATCGACGGGACTGAGTTCCGTCGATACCCCCTACCGCTGAGCCACTGCCACTGCCAACCTCATACTGAGCTCCCTGAAAACTTACTTTGTAGGCTGCCCTTTGATCACCTGCCCATGCCTCGGCCCTGCTCTGTGCTCTGGCTCGCCTTTCCTGCACATCAGTATCAGGCACATATTCTGCATACATCTCTTCCTGATATGATCCTCTCTTGCATCTCCTTATCCGCCCTCTTTCTTGTTGTCTCTGCTCGAACATGTTTAAGGTGTTCAATCATAAGCTTCTTAACTTCACTTTGCACCATTTTACACCCCTACACGTCATGGTAGCCTGCTAGTCGACCACCAGCAAGGTGCTTCTTCAAACGGGAGACCCCACCTCCTTGTCCCGTAAAGCTACAATAATTGCACTTGAAGTTGTGTCTATTTTCCAACATGATGCCATGCTGCCACCCAATATCATCAGAGCCATTTTTCGGTGCCATCTAGAGGGACAAAAAAAAATTAACAGTAAATTAATTCAAATTTCAAAATTTGAACACTAAAAGAAAGTGTTCTTACTTCTTATATGATAATTTTTTTATATACATGAATCACATGATCACAGGAATCCATTCACACCTCCATAGACATTTTCTGCAACGACTTTAACAGGGTGGACAGAGGTTTTCTGCAATCTTCTATAACGTAGAGGACAGAGGTGGACTTTTCTCTCCTTTTATGTACCTCGTACTTGTACACTTCCTGCTCATTGTCTGGCTAAGCATGCTCTTTCTACCAAATGTAGAAGGAGAATGGAACTCTTCATCCCTCCCGACTAGTGTGCTTATGGCCTTGGCCAAATCTGATGTACTTTTCTCTACCTAATTTCAATGGAGTCCTTTCAGTGTCAAAAAAAAATGTGAATGGCCAGTGTCCACCCACACATTAGCCAATCAGACGATGCGCTGTGGGTTCTATCGTGCTGCATGGAACAAGCATATCCCTTGCATAATTATAGAAGTTCATACTTGTGTAGCATATAAATAAAAATGTGGTGTTCTATAACGTTATGTAATACAATTATTGGTCAACTTTTTTAATCCACCTGAAAATTCGATAACCACAAGAGCAAAATGAGTCCACACAAACAATTAACTTGAGGATGGTCAGCATGTCTTACTCAGAACAAACTCTGTATGCGGGGAACCTAATAAGTAGTCTGATCTCTCATGCCTCTCTTTTGATAAATAGTACAGCTTCGATTTCATGAGCACAGAGAGTAGTAGAGAGGTGAAAAACCGAAAGATCCAGGGGGTACTAACTAGTGACTTCCACCTGGCAGAATGCTAACACCACCATCTTATCGAGGAACAGAAAGACCGGATTCTGAAAAGTAAACCAAGAAATAAGCATATTAGCACCTAAATTTTGTGAGTGAAACAAAGAATCAACTTTAGATGACAGCTGTTATTCAACGAAAATGGAGGTTCTTAGAACAAAAGGGAAATATATATATATCTGATAATCACTACCACTTCTATGTACTTCAGGGTGGAAACAAACCACAAATGCATGACAAAAGAGCCAGGAAGCTGTTGACTTATGACAAACCCTTCTTCATCACGCTCCATGCACATGTAGTTTCCTCTGGAATGTCACACAAAATGTTTACCTATTTTCTTCAATTTACTTTGCTTCTGAGCAATAGTTGGTATGGTCCTCGTCTGGATCACTACATTTTTTTTATCATTATGGTCAGCAAAGAAATGGAAATGATTGACAAATGGGGGAGCGACCAAGAAGCAAAGCTCAGATTCCTGGCGCAAATGCCCTTTTTCCTTCCTGGTCAAATTCTGGGTTCTTCAGGAATCAAGCCCAAATTCCATGCCTGACTGCTAAACATATTTGACTATAATGAGAAAATCAAGGACAAGCACACCGACCTTGAATACACTTTCATTCTTTCGTCCACTTATTCCATCTTAGCTAATCGTTATGATCCTCTCATGCATTGTATGTAGATTTGTCACTATGCCATGTCACTGTGGAAATGGATTTTTGGATCCATCACAAAATTATTTAAATGTAAAATTATTTATCATATTCTCATGTGTGTACCGCGTATTACAAATTCAAGTCCCGTTTAGTACCAAGTAAGTCACTATAACGAAAGATGAACCGGTAATCGCGGAGCGCAGGCGTGCCAGTCACCGAAGTGACAACATATTCTGCCACCGAAAGTCGAAGGACTTTAAGTCTATTCACGCACCGTTTGACTTCGTCAAACGAAAGTGGAGGTCAGGTCGGGACCAAGATCCCGCCATTGCCTAAGCGCAATGACGTTAATTACATCCCTCTAAGAGGGAAAACTCTTGATTAATCGCCAAAATAAAGAGTCTCGTGACCTTTAACGGAAACATCCGACAAAAATATGCGCGGAAATGCAAATCTAGTTACGCCTAACGCGAGACGGCCAAAATATAACATTTGACGCATTTTTTTTAGAGTTTATTAGCAGGGTTATTGAGGTGATTTCAACATTATTTAATTTGATTTGTTTTTCTGTTGGAATTTCTATTGTGTTTGGTCTTTTATTGGGGTTGCTTTTTTATTGATCTTTTGGTTTAATCTGATTTTTGATTGTTTGATTTGATGTGGGGCTTTATTTGATTTCAAGTGTTTTTTTTTGTTTATCTCTCTTAATTTATTTGAGTTTGAAATTTATTTGGACTTTTATTCCAAGTTAAAATACTTAATCCAGAATTGTTTGATTTAGTTTTGGATTATTTGATTTTTTTTATTATTATTTGAAATCATTATTCATTTCCTTTTCTCTTGTCTTATGTTTAACTTGAAATTATTCATGTGTTTATTTGTTTGTTTTATTGTTTAATTTAAAATTTATTGCACATCTTTTGCTCAAAGTTATTATATTTATTTGTCATTTGATAGTTCGATTTATTTACTTTGTTGTTTTTTTTTTAACTGTTTCTTTTGTTGCTTTCCTTAATGTCTCGTTGTTCCCATTTTTTTTTTGTTAAATCATTGATCAAATGGGGAGGGGTGTGTCCCGTGCGTGTGTGCACATGTGGGGAGGTAGATAAACGTATTTTTTTAAAAGGGGTTTGTGCATGGACGTGGCAACTGGGGAAATGGTAGGGGAAATTCAGATATGTGTTGTGTGTATTAAATGAGGGGGGAGTGATGGCCAACGTGCATGTGTGTGCGTGAGTGGGTTTGAACTGGGCGCTCCTGCATATGATGTACAGGAGCTGAACGGTGGGGGCTAAACCGTGGCGGGTCATGGCTGGGTTTGCGCATGGGGCCAATGGGTGAGCCGATGTGGAGTGCAGAAGGACGCCTTAACGGTGACCTCTGAACCGGTGCCTTTCATGGGTTTTGAAATGGAGATTTAATAATGGAGAACTAATGAAGGATGCACAGGTGAGTGAACAGTGATTTTATTTGGATTTTTAAAGTGGGTTTAAGTTTGAACGGTGGCTTCCAGATCCTCCACCGTTCAGCTCGTTGATGTGAGACAGAACAGTGAGAAAGTCATTATTCCAACTGGAAATTATTTATTTCTTCCAACATTTTTGTTCAACTCATTATTTTCGCCATTCATCTATTTTTTGGTTGACTTATTATTATTTTCTTTACTTGTTGTCTCTTTTCTTTGTTTATTATTTTCTATTGATGTTCTCGTTTGTTGTCATTTATTTTTTTTTTTTGTAATTTCTATTCAATCATTATTATTATTCTCAATTATTATTTATTATTTCTGCCATTTGTCTCATTGTTCGTTCTCATGCTTGACTTGTCAACTGGGTAACGTGTGATGCGCCAATGGTCATTTATCTCGTTCATATAAATGCACAGATGTGACACAAGCTATTAAAAATCACGGCTGAAGAAATAAAGTTGAAAATCGGCAGAAATCCGGTATGATAAAACCCAGTTTGATGGTAGCCACCATTGCCCACCGTATGTCAGGGTAGCACCTAGAGACACTCACCCATAAAGCCGAGGCGGCGCCCACGGGGCAATGTTTGCCAAACAATAGCGACATAATATTTGCCAGGTGCCAGATTGCAACACAGGTTGCCCGGTTATTATATCGGCACAAACGGATCCAGAAATCATCACGAAAAAATCCGGCAGCACCTCCCCTTAGTTTGCACCTTGGGGGGGTGTCCATGAAATCCGTCCACCATGATGGAGACGGTGCCAACAACAGTGTTGATGCCGGGACAACAACAACACGGCACACGGCACCGATTCTCGAGGCGTACCCGAGAGATCAGTATATGCCGAGACCGCAAACTGGGGCAAAACCGATGGAATATCGCTCCAGAATTAAATACCATTTCTATTTGACCTTTTTCATAAAGTACACCCATGAATTGGTGACCTTGAGGTCCATCAGGTCATTAAGCTCCTGAACGGTGGAGAGGGAAAGAGCCACCGTTCAGAGTCTTTCTCTTTTAAAGCAGCGCAATAGGCAGGGAGAGAAGCTAAACGGTGGGGAATGAGGGGCCACCGTTCAAAGGTCTTATTAGTGTTTGGCTTGTGGGTTGCCATGGAGAAGGAGGGTGAACGGTGGCACTGCACAAGCATTGTGCAGAGAAACCATTCAAGACTCCAACATCCAGGAAAGGGGGAAAACAACAAGGAAATTTGCTGGAATCTCTTTTATGCAGAACCGACGTTTTATGAAGGTATTTGAGGAACACGGAACAACAACTCGGGGGAAAATTTTAGATGAGGGAAAAAATTCGTAAAATGGGAAAGGGCAATGGAGAAGGATGTTGAACGGTGGCATTGTGCAGGGCCACCGTTCAAGGCTCCAAGATCCACTCAGGGGAGGAAATAACATGGGGATTAATTGGAAATTTCTTGTGTAAAACCAGTGTGCTGTAGAAGGAATTTGGAGGGGGCACAAACCATCGCTTTGAGGAAGATTTAAATAACTAAAACAGAATTCAATTTGGTGGCTGATGCACATCATATGAAGGATGAGAGATCAGTACCAAAGTCTGCAAAAGCGCCATGGTGGGTTACTATTCTGGAGCCTCCCAGAATTTAGCATCAATATGAACCAAATCGGAAGAAAAAGAAGGGGCATCTGATAACAAAAAATTTGAATTGATCAAGGTAGCACATGTGAATAAATGTTGTACAGCCCATCAACACCAGACCAAGCATAAGATGGCCTCCAGTCTGGTATTAGGAAGGGGGCTTACTGCTAAGCATCCGCAAAACTCCATGCAAATAAGTAGAGAGACAGAAGTGAAGAACAGTAAATCTAGAATGCAAAATTGTAAGCAATAAGGCAGCAATAACACATATATACCCATCTCTGGGCCCCTCAAGCATACTCTCGTGACCATAAATAAAATAAAAGAAAAAAAAAGGAATCAGGGAAGGGCGATGGAGAAACGGATACATAAATATTATATTAAGTTCTTATTAGCACTAGACCCTCATATACATCATTCTGAAACGTGAACTCCATTGGGAGTACCTCCTCAGAAGATGATTACATCAGAAAGTAGAAAAAATACATAAGAAGACAGAGATCTCGAGGAGAGGAGGAGGTGGAAATAAACGAAATTAAAGATCTCTCACTCCCTGCTCTGCTCTCACCTTTCCCACTCTCTAACCAAGTAGTGCACACACACGCACCAAGGGAAAGAACCAGGCCCGATTCCCTTCTCCTCCTTCCCTGCTGCTTTCTTCTTCCCCAAGAAGGGCTTTAGCCGCCAGAGAGAACCCTCCCCCTTTCTACCGCAGCCTCCTTTTTTTTCTCTTCTGATCTCTTTCCTGGACTGCAAGCCAGGACCCTTCCCCCGCCGCTGGAAGCTTCTGCTCTCCTCCCTAAGGCTGGTTGCGATGCCTTTTTGCATGGGAAAGGAAACTTTGAGGGCTGATGTGGCCAAAGGCCCCAGCCCAAAGTAGTCACATTTTACTCACATATTACATCTCATGCCATTCTTGCCTTGTAACCATCGTTGCCTCTCTTGTTGGGTTGCTGGCCCATTTGTGGCCCGGTAGTCACAAATGGGTGCAAACAGGAACATACATCAATAAGAGGCTGGGAAATCAGAATGCTAGTGAATCATGTTAATCAGATATTGTCATCCAGCCACATAACTACCGCAAAACCTTGAAGACAGATTAATGATCACAAAATGTCTTCTACATATAATCCCTAAACTACATTTAAACAAAGCTGTATCACACAACCTAGTCTACACAAGTATCATCAATATCGCATAACATCGTATGTTTCTTCGTTCACAATGAGGTGCTTCCTTGGGAAAACACATCAGGTAGTGCCAAGTTTGATTATGTGTACCAATTTTAGTTCATGATGCCACTAACAAGGAGAACAACAAATCATGAGGTCAATAGTTAAACTCTGAACCTTTGATACACATCTTCAGTCTTCATCCTTTTGAAATGTTGCCATCGAGAATGGATTTCTAACAAGGACTATTGTCAGATCCTCTTGGGAAACATTTCCTTACGCTCATTTTTTACTCTTGTAATGGGCTTTCATATCTTAAATTCCAATTAATATGTCTCTCATGAACTTTTTTCATGCAGCTCAAAGGTCCAGAGTACCCTATCCTCCTAGTGTTGACATGTGAGCTCTCACTTTTGGTGATCATGCCAATCACAAGAGTTGCAGAGAACCTTATTTTTTTTTGGAATATGGTCAAAAGGAACAGATAGAGCAGGCGTTGCCCAAATATACATCATTTATCTCATACTATTTATCTCATACTACTAAATATGACAGAAGTATATGATATCACATTTAATCTCATCAATTTAGTATTGATCATCATGTTGACATAACTTCTCTTACACTAACTTCCCTCCCTCTCCACAGGCAACTGCATGTGACCAGCACATTCCATGTGTACCCTATGATGCACATGACCTGCACGCATGTAAACATGCGATTATGTTTTCACTCTATTTTCCAATAAAATTTGTGACATCCTTTCCTCCAGAGCTAAATATCTCCCACAAGTCTCCACTTCCTAAAGAAATATCTCATATGATCCTCAGTTTCCTATGGAAGTATGGGAATGCACCCTCCAAAGTGCCATGGAAAACCTACTCTCATTAGAACCTTTAATGGTGCTTTATATAAGATATCTATTTTAGATTGCATGCACTGGAAAAATGGCATTATGCACTACCATGCAGATGTACTGTTACACAACATTTCAGAAGATAAAAAATGGTCTAAAATCACTTGGTTGGGTGGGTGGGGTGGGGTTGGGGGGCCTGCAGTCAGCTTCGAATGCTTGGGGGGGAGGGGAGGGTGGTGGCAACTCTAGTAAGCTCTTATGTTTGTTATTATTATCGTCTAAACCTATGCCCATTTATTTGGTTTTGGCTGCTTGAATCCTGTCCGAACATTCACTTCTGCCAAGCAAGGATGGCAGCGTCGGTTTCCGTATCAGTTTCGGCTGGGTCATCATCATCATCAGAGCCTTATCCCATTATTTGGGGTCGGCTACATGAATTCTTTTCCGCCAAACATTTCTATCAAGTGCTATACCCATTTGCAGCCCTAGCGCCGAGTTAGGGCGACGGTGCACGGGTCCAAACCACCTAAGTCTATTTTCTCTCATTTTTCTATCAATTGGGTCCAAAACCGAAACTGTTTCGGTTTCAGTTTCACCCAGTTTCGGGCATATCGGACGGCAGCTTTAAGAAGGGAGTAAACAGCCGGTTTTGGTAAAAGATATTATTTCTTATGGTATCAGACTTGCTACAGTAAAGTGGCCTGGTTTCAGATCGGTCTGGTCCGAAACTGAAACGTTTTGGTTTCGGCGGAAACTGCCAACCATGCTGTCAAGTGAAATATTTATGCTTAAACCTAGAGTAAATAGGTCTAATACTACATTCAAAACCAACCCATTTGGGCCTTCTGCAAGTTCTTTCTAACACATTCTACTTGAACTTCATAACACCTTCTACCCAACACTGGATGTATTGCACATGCCAAATCATAACTACCTTATTTTTGTCAACTTAGCCTAAATTAGGATTATTACATGAGCATCATTCATGCTCTTATCTTTGTTTTCCATATGGTCAACCTAACATCCCTATCTCAATCACCTACAATTTATGTGTTATTGCCCCACAATCCAACACTCCATACAATAGAACAAGGCAAGTCCCATAACAGTCCTATAAAAGCTCAACATTTTATGGATGGCGTGAGGGGAGCGCAACCACCGTATCTTCGGGAGGGAGTTTCGAGCGGAGGAAGTGTTGTTACATTTTGTTTGGGACAGGGTGAAGGAGTGGGGGGCCACTCTCTACACTGTAAGTTCATCTATATCTCCTCTTTTCGGTTGCTTGGGAGATTAGATTTATTACACCATCTTGGTGTGCACTTGATGTATAGGTGTTTTTGGGTGGGTTTCTTTTTGGGTAATGGCCCACCTATACTTGTACATTCTCTGTCTTTTTAATATATTCATGTGGTACTATCCACCTTCAAAAAAAAAAGTTTGACATTCAAAATTTCCATGGTTACACAATAATAACATAGGGAATTTAAACGCACTGCACTTCATCCATTCCAGCCTACCTCAGCACAGCATATGACAACCTCTTGACCTCCTAGTTCTTGCAAATAGTACAGCTCACGTACCATGGAATGGATTAGTATATCTGGGAATAACTTGTCCATAAACCACAATGAAATCCATTTGTTCCATACTAATGTTACTGGATATTTTGAGCATTTTTTAAAGTGAATTTTACCACCATGTATATAAGTAAAAATGATTTTATACTAAATATTTTGGCTTACTTCGACTAATTCAAAAACTTCCATATAAAGGGCTACCGATTACATGGATAAAAGACTGCCTGGAATCGGGTGTTACAGAAATATTTTGACTTAGGTCACTAATGAGAAGCTATATTTAGGAGCCAACAGAAATGCCCAAAACAAGGACTTACGAGAAGCCTAAAGGAGAAAGATCCCTCCATAACGATGCAGTGCGTGAAAAAAAGAATTTGTCTCCAGCAGAGTGTCCTCTAAGCATGGTTGAAGCCTAAAGCAGCATCAGGTCAACAATCATGTCCTGAACCAGGTCTAAAACAAATATTACAGAGTCTATAAAATCGCATTGCAACAAATTTGCGTAGAAAAAACATCAGAATTTTTTCTGTTCTTGTTACACGGTCTATAATCATGTCCTGAACCAGATCTAAAACAAACATTACAGTCTATAAAATCCACTTCGGACTTCGGAATCTTACCAACCACAGTACATCCACAACCATCATGCGAGTTAATAAGAACGATGCAATAGGCAGAAAGAATGGTTCAGCTCTAGAAACAATAACCATTAGACGTTAACTGACGAAGTACATCCCACAAACTGATACATAATCACAGAAAGATAAAACCAAGACACATGGTCTACAGAATAAATTTTAAAAAGAAAAATAGAAAAGAATGCGATGGCTTACATCAAATAAACAAAAGACACGTTGAGGTCAGACCCCTGGGTTCGAACTGCAGAGCGTACCCTGGGACAGAGATCTCGACACCCCCGCGGCGTCGACCCCGAGCCGCGACGTCAGGCGAGCAGCAGACACCGCGCTGTAGAACGGCAGCATGGATTGCAGCGAACTCATCTGACGCGGAACCCTTCACAAAATTTTCAAGCAAACGTCAAAACAACTTCAGATAGCGGAAACAAAGCGATCTGCACAAACATCGGGTAAGAGATGAAGATGGAAATAGATAGACAGAGAGATAGATAGATGCGTACAAACACAAACAGATAGAAATATTACCTGGAGAAGGAAGTGGGATGGGGAGAGAGGAGATTGGCAGGGAGGGGTCTGTTGCTGCAGGGCCTCCTCATGGCGCACTGGAGAAGCGAGGAAGCGGACTTTGAGATCGAGCGACATCGGGACGCCATGAGCTCGCAGGAGGAGGAAGGAGGAGAGGAAGGTTTGGCGCGATGCCGGAGAAGGGAGGTTTCCCAAGGGTTTTGGGCGAAATTGGGAAGGATTGTAAATTTTGCACGTACCCCTCCTTCTTCGTGCATTTATAACTCCACCCTGTACCTGCATGTTTTGTTTGCTTACACAAAATTACAGGACACGTTCGCCGATGGCAATTTTAATTTTTTTACGTTAAAAAAAATAAATTTTGGATAATTGTAATAGTATTTTTTCCTAACAACCTTATTTTCTATCTCTGGTTAAAAAAATAAATATAAAATTTTAAAATCTGAATAATTTTAAATTACATAAATGACTTTTAAAAGCCACCTTATTTACTATACTTGAGGATTAGATGTATTGAGACGACTCAATCGATCCGAGTTTATCTTGGTACAATATAGTACTAAATATACCGTAATATACCAAATCGTAATGCCCAACTCTCACTTAATACACTATAAAAAAATAAAAAAATTATTATTCATGCATACTGCACCAATCATGTCAAAAGATCGAATTTTCTCTAACAATATGATCCGTGTAGAGTGCAACACGACGAACCTTGCTCTCCTCCACAAAACTAGGTCAAACTTATAAATATTCCAAAAGTGACAAGGATTGCCTAATTTCTCCAAAATGACAACCGAAAGGTGTCTAAATCCGGACTTCGATCCAGCTCTTAGAAGAACTTTGTCACAAAAAATAAATCCTTTAACATGCACAAATGAGAGCCTGACAAATAGATAGAATTTTTTTAAAAAAAATCTAAAATATTTATGAGAGATTTAGGTTTTTATCATTTTTTAGAGTTGATTTTTTAAAAGTATTGTTTGTAATATAATATATATTATATATATAGAGATATATACTAAATCTACACTGTAGAAAGTGATACATCTTTCCCATCACAAACGGGCAGTTTTGGGAATTTTTTGCAAGGTATCACGACACACACCGACGAGACCCTTGTCACCAAATCCATGTACAAATGTTCGTCATCATTCTGTGAAGATATCTCATATAATCTTGATCTAATTTTAAGCAGACTTTACAAACATCTATAAAATATCTTTAATCTCTTCCACCCACTTCTTTGTGCTGCAACAATATCTTGATCTACAATTTAATTTTATAGAACAAAAAATGAAAAAAAAAAACAGGTAAGACGGATCTCGAAAATTTAATTTTTTTTTACTAAAAATATTGTTCATCATATCACACCAAATCGATGTAACATAAACTTATCATACCATGACAAAGATGAGCACGGTATGCAAGAACATATTTTTTATTTTTTTATTTTTTTTATTTTTCGAAGACTTATTAAAAGAGTTGAGATATATCAATGTAATTCAATACTATATACTCTCATATCATACCGTACCAATGCAAACCTAACATAGATGGATCGTGTGGCACGTCCAACCATGGACTTGAAAACACTTCTCTGTGCTGCAGAAATATCTTTAGATCTACAATTTAATTTTATAGAGCAAAAAAAAACACAGGTAAGACGGATGCTCAACCGAATGATACTACTCTTGAGCCACAATTATCCTAATTTCATTATGTTATTAAAATATACAAAAAATTGTCATTTTACAAATTAACCCTCAAGGAGGGCATATTTGCAAAAAGAAACACGATGAAATAAGAGATCCACGTTATAGGCAGTTAAAGGATGTTGAGAGTCTTGAGACCGACGGGCAATCTGCTGAAGCTGGCAACAAATCTGTGGAAATCTTCCCAGGCGCTGCTCTCTATCTGGTGCTGGAGTAGTCCCCCCCCCCCCCCCCGCTCCCTGGTGAACCAAAATCAGAGCCTTAGCTGCAACTTTTTAAAAGAAGATAACATCCATCACTTTTCTAGGGTTTTTAGTTTAATAATTTTTGACAAAAAATGTTCTTATTTGAGAACAAGGTGCTAGAATTGTTTAACCCAAGAGCAAACAGGAGATTTTCCTTTCATGGGTTAGTCAAACCCATTTGTAATGGATGGGGAGTAACATCTTGTCACAGGGATGGCAAATCTGCAATATTTTCCACTTAAAAATGACATATTTGACAATATCTTAACGACGATGGTAAATTTACAATTTTTCATGTAACAATGGTTTCTGTGCAAAAAAAAACCATTCTCTAGTTGTTAGATATCCCTGTCACAATGGTTGCTGATGGGAAGAAATGATTGGTAGGCTCACAGTATGTTATTGGAAACAGCAACTAACAAATGGTGGGATGTATGAAGCTCAATACCAAGACCATGCAGTGGTTTATTAGATAAAGAGAACACATTTGTTAGTTTGAGGAAACGAAAGGGTACTGTGTGGATGAGTCTGTTTGTGCATATACATGAAGATTAACGTGTGCGGATGTGCATTGTTAAGTGAAGAACATTAATGGAGTACAAAGTAGAGAAAAGATTGCAGAAATGTGCAGTTAGAGACCAAATCATAAGTTTTCAGCGTAACAGAAGAAAATTATAATGTAAAACACCGAACCCTTTGTTGAAGGGAAAATGTACAGTTACATATGTACACAGCAACAGAGGGTGTCTAAGGTGAAAAGAGATAATTGCAGTGGAAACAAGTGGCAGATTCCTGCATCCAAATTTCTTTGGGGTGTCTATATATTGTGTAGGGAAATGTTCATTTTACAGCTATCGGATTGAAAGGTTACAAAAATAGAAAACTAGAGGCAGTTACCCTTACTGTGCAGAAAATCTACAAGAGGTGCAGTTTCCCAGTAATCGAATCAATCAATGTCCTTCTCCCTGTTTAGAAACATGTACGAGGAAAACCCAATAAACTAATCAATTTCTATGAAACTGAGAAATATAAAACACTATAGCTTAATAGAATGCTTATAAATAACACCTGTTTGGAACCTACAATAGCATCTTAGTGCTGATTGAGCAACCAAAGGATGAAAGGAAGAACACAACTATAAGTGCCATAAAAAGAATGCTGCAGTTCATAGCATAGAGCAAACCTGGTCCAAGAGCAAGAACTGTCTTCGACCCAGCCACAACCTGAAGAATGAGAGGTCATGTATTTTCAATCTTTACACAACTGAATAATTGGCATAGCTTAAACAACTGAACATCAACAATGAGCATGGACGCACAAAATATGATAAATCTAGATAAATGTTTAACCATTTTGATTCCTTGACATGATCATAAAAATGAAAATTAAACACCAAAACTCCCAAGACAAGGAAAGAGGCAGATGGACCAAATGGAAGGAAAAAGGAAATTGGCCTTTCCTCCCTTGCATTTACCTACGCATTCACCATCTTTGAAAAAGTAACCCTCCCTCACTCACCAAATGGTTACTGCTAAGTTTGGCATAGTAGGGATGAGGTCAGAATCAAGCAGGCGTCTGGCCAGGAAGTCTTCTTCAAAACCTCATGATTTTCTTCTCAAAATACTTAGCTAAACCAAGACTGTGAAAGCATTTATGAAGGTGATGAAGATGACAATTAACAGCATATGTATTGTCTGAATCAGTAATAAGATTATGCCAGTAGTCGTTGGATTCACATTGATAGAACTTTCTCATCAAAGAGGGCAGCAGTTTCACAGTTATGTTGCATTGAAGATTCCAGATACACATAGGAACAGTGTAAGCCACAGATGAATCTTTTCCAACCTCTCTCTGTTTTCAATCAATCAATTTTGTAAGCCTTTATTGGACATTATTATTTGTAAAGTGGTCTCATCAACTTGATGGCGAAGTGAGAACTGTCTCTCCGTCAATCTATTAATTTTATTAGTGAGTCTTATTCTATACAGACAGTTATTTTAAATATATTTGTAAACTGATCTTGAAGATCAACATTCTATTTATCTGCAGAAGAAATGAGGCAAAGATGTTGGCAAAAAATGTATAAGAAGATAGACCTGAGTACGTCCAGCATCAGCAACAACAAAAGTTGGAAGACCAATCTGATCTGCTGCTTCCTTTAGCTTGTTCCTGGAACGATCCTTAGAAATAACCACCAGGCACCAATACGGAATAATAGCAAAATAAGAAGCAGAAATCAACAGGTACAAATATCTTATTAACTCTTTCACTGAAGAAACTTTGCCCATGAATCTAAATCCATGCTTACATTTCTTGCTGGTTTTTGCATGATAAGACTATCTTAGGCTGACCACACTGCTCCCATTGTCGTAAAAGAGATCGGTGGCTGCAGATAAGAGGTCAACAGGTTCGTCAACATAGTATTCCAGCTGAGGGAACCGAAGATAAAACCTAAGTCCAGAATTATATTCACATAGTAATCCAGCTTGGCTAAATTCTCATAAACAATCATTTTGGCAGAATAAATACATTCAATGAGAAGTCATGTTGCACTTTAAGCTTAGATGATGTGAACTACTAGTAACAGAAATTTCAAGGTTCCGTCTTTAAAAGTGAATATGCACACAGATTTTACCACAGAGAAATTGTGTACCTTGCAGACAGTCCCCACAATTGTAAGTCTCACCAGTCAACTTGGGCACAACTAGATCCACTCATATATCCAAGGATGTGACAGAATTCCTAACAAGTTGCTATATGGCACCAACCACACTCAACCATTATGCCATACACAGACAATGAGCTCATGGTCAGGTAGGGGAAAAGATTGGAGTAATGACTAGTCAAACCAGATCAAAATGAATGGAACTGAGTCTCTTGAAATGATTTAACCCTTTGGTTGACATAATTCTGCATGCCTATTATTCTTTTAAAAATATCAAAAAGCTATTTGAAATACTAGAGGACACAAAAATTCAGATTTGAAGAATAAGTGTGAACATGAAGGGAATAAATAACTATTTGATCCCCTCGCTCCACTAATCCGGCTAAAAAGAAAATAAGGAACATAAAAATAAAGAGAATGAATCCAGTTCAATAAAGCAGCCAAAGACGGTATATATTCCAGACTGAGGGTTTCATATTCAGTGTGATAACAAGTTCCCACAGTGGCTGTACATCAAGTTCTACATGTCTCTGTTAGTAATAAATGTCTAATAACCTAAGAAGCAACCATAGCCACCCATCTTCACGCACCCATGTTAGTCTCATCCTTCCAATGTAAAGGGACTTACAGCCAACAAAAGAAATGAAGCTATATCACAATACATTTACCATAATCAGAGATTCAGCATAAAGGAAGAGTAAGGTTCAGAATCAGAAGAAAGCAACAGGTGTTACAGGACATTTCAATGCCAGAAGAAAGTCTCAATGAGACAAAGACCAAGTGTGTAAATAAGATCATCGGTTATCTTAATGCCCAAATAGTTGTTCAAAAGTACAAAACAATAGCAATGAATTTTCTGCAATACTTCTTTCTAAATTACAAGTTCATATACTAAAAGCATTGGTATGGACAATGTAAGTAAGTTTTTAAGAATAAAAGGTAAATCTTTAACTGTGAACTGAGCCATTGAAGATTTACCTATGGATTAATTCTGCATAGCTGCCAGTGGCTGCATCTGAAATTGGAAAAGAAGTTAAATTAATAAATGATGATGGTTGTCATAGAGGTCTGACAATCCTATTAATCCAAAATACAGTTTAAGTAAGAATGAAATATAGCTGTATATGACCAATCAGTCCTAAAAGTTCTTATGTATTATACCACTGCAACAAAAAGGCTAAAGGGAAAAATAACGCATACAGACAGACACACACTCAGACAATCTAGCCAGAGTTGGAATGCCCAAAGCCCAGCCAACCTCTTCAAGGGTTGACCCAGGCCCCCATGGCAGGGCAAGTTCCTTCGGCCCAAGTCCAGATGATGTAAAATATTTTGGCCTGTTGAAACCATGTCTGTTGAAAGTTGAAACATTAATGATTACACAAAAGGAAGGGGGAAAAAAAAGGATCCTGGACATCTCGAACTCAATTTTGCTAGATAATAACTTAATCATTGAGGCATCTTGTCTCTGCATGAATGCCGACCCATTTTTGTTATTTAATCAAATCTCTAGGCTGGCAACAAATAAGCCCCGGGAATGGCCTGTTTGGAAGGCATGCAAGAAAGCTGAGGCCAGAGACCAGCCCATGGGCTAAGGAACTGATAACAAGTCTGGCATGAAACAGCAAGGTCTGAAATCCTGGGCAGGCTGGACTGGATCATTGACAATCCTAGAAATTCTGCCTCCATAAAGCAGTCCAGGTAGGAAAAATTCACCACCAAAAGAACAAAAAGGAGAAACTAAACTATTAACTAACGAGAAGATTGTACAAGTTTATGAAATCCACCGGTTTAGCATCTTACGAGCACATTGAGATGCAATTTTTCCAACTCCCATCTTCAGATCTTGTCTAACAATTAGAACCTGCAACAACAATTCCCCATTCAGGCAAACAGTTTTTGTTATTGCTTGACACTCATAATTTCGTTGGTTTATAAAATTTGATATAGAACAAAAAGTCTCAGCATTACTCAAAGAAAGATCATGGAGCTAAGACCAAGAAAGAAAACTTGAAAAAAAATGTATTATATGTTAACTCTAGTTCATTAATAGTCGCCCTATCAATTCTTGGTAATATCAAAATGATGTAGCTCCTAAATATTGCTGTAGCTCTGAAATAACATAATGTATCTCCACACATCAAAGATCTGCTGATACCAGCTTGGAAAACAAAGTAAAGTGATACTTAGAGAACCCAATCTTTCAATCAGCAAGAATTGACTAAAATATTGTTTTGTTTAAATAAGAAAGTCAATAAATAAGCATATTCTTTGACCAACAAATTTAAATAAGTGATTCGGTTGAGATGCACATGCATCAAAGCATAAATATGGGCCAAAAAAGTGATGCATCTAGAGATCAACCCTTTTCTTTTGCAAGTCATAGGGGATATTGCATGAAATCACCGAGAACAAGATGACAGTTTAGATGGAAATATAAAATAGAACATCTACGAATTTTTTACCCATATTATAATCTTCTCCTCTCTGTATAATGTAAATGGAGCCGCACGACATACAAACCACAAAATCTCATAAACTCTCATACATTCTAGAAGAGTAAAGATCAAAATTTTATGCTATGAATATAAATAATCTATCTATCCTGTAAATAGTCTCTCATGATGATTGTGCACGTCTGCAGCTAATTTAAGTTGATGGTACAGTTAGAGGCAAATTCTCCGGCAGCATCAACAGATATAAACAAAGTCCGCATTTGGCATAATCAGTAAGACGGTAACAAACAGCAATGCTCAAACAAATAGTTATTGATCAAAATGACCCAAGTATAAACTACACTCTGTGAACTTCAGGGGACTATCTGGCTCCACATCGAGAATATCTCTGATGAAAAAGAGAAGAAGCAGAAGGTAGAAAAGTACATACTTGATACATTGAGATGGCTCATCATAGGTCACCCTAATTGTTTCGTTTAGTGTCGCATTTTCATGTCAAGTGGTGAACTTAACAAATTTTCAAATAAAAGGCACAAACAATTCTTATAATGTAAGTCTAAACTGTTATTATTAGCCACTGAAGGAGTTGTGTCAGCAACATTTGTACTCCAACTTGTTTCCATGTGACACCTCTAAGCCATTACGCTTTTGCAGTCATTACCCACACTCTGAGGCCGCAATACTACGCAAAATTCCCCGGATAAACGACAGAGAAAAAGCACGCAGGGAGGGCGCAATACCATCTTAAGCTCTTCGCCGTTGCTCCCTGGAGTCATCACCCCTTGCCGCCTTCCCGGCGCAGATGACGCTTTCCCATTAGAACTCTCTCGGATACCTCTCGACAAATCCAAGAACAATCCCAGGAGGAAACCGATCAAAAGCCCAGGAACGAAGTTCTTCGGACTCAAGCTAACAGCTAAAAATTGCTCCTCCCCACCTTGCTGCCGCTGATGATGGTGAAATTGGAAGAGAGAACAAAAAAAAAAACAGAATAAAAAAACAAAGACAAGTTAGTGCTGGGAGATGAGGTGATGGAGGAAACCAGCTTGAGCAGTGAGAGGAATTACAGATGGAGACGATTTGTTCGAACGCCGGGATGGATTCCGCCATGGACCGAGCATTTCCGGCGTCGCTGCTTCCCCACCGCCAGCTTTACATGTTTTTTAAACCCTACCTTTTCGCCTGGTTGGATTGACGGATAAGATGCTGTTAACAGGTTTTTAACCAAGTTTACTTATCCTATCTAATTGAATTAACTATTAAACTAAAGATAGGTCATTTAATTAAAATTATTAAAATATTTCTTTAGAAAAAAATATTTACCTAAATATATCTCACTCAAAAATATTGTATAACTTGAACCAAATATGTGTAACTTGGGCCATATTTGTTTAACATAAACCAAAATTGTGTAACATATACTAAATTGTGTAATCTGAAACAAATTTGTATAATTTGAACCAAATGTATGTAATTTGGGTAATATTTGTGCAAGCTAGACTGATTTTGTGTAACTTCAACCAAATGGATGTAACTTGGGCCATATTCATATAACTTGACTTGAAATTGTATAACCTGTACCAAAATTGTGTAAATTGAACTATATTTCTGTGACCTATTTCAAAATTATATAACTTACAACAAATTTGTGTGATATAAACTAAATATGTGTAATTGAGTCGTTTGTATAATTTAGATCAAAAGTATATAACTTGGACATGTACTCTCTCTCTTTTGCGTGCACTTTCTCGCCCTTCCCCTCGCATGTTATCTCTTTCTTTATGACTCTAATTGCTCTCTTTCTCTCCCCCTTCTCTTTATCTCTCAAGTAACTTTCCAGACGCATCATAACGTGGTCTATACCTCTCACATTCCCAACTTTCTACCCTCATCTCTCCACTTCCCTTTTTAATTTCTACTCACCCCAAATCCCCTCTTTTCTCTCCCACAGTGGCGGAGCCGCATTGAGTTCAGTGGGATCCTTTGACCCACTGGATGGAAAAGTAATGAGATAAATTTTTAGATGAAAAAATTTTCATTAATGAGATAAACTTTCACTATTAGTGATCTCATTGGATCAAGAATAGATGTCTAAAAATATATCCACTGAATAAAAATTCTAGATTGTCACTGCTCTCCCAACCCACCTCCATCTCCCCGCTTCTCCCTCTCTCACTGCTTTGTCTCCCCAATCTCTCTTTACTCTCCCTATTCTCTCTCTCTCTCTCCCTTGAACCCTCTCTCTTTCTCTCCCCTCTCTCCTCTCCGTGCACTCTTCTCTCAAGGCATACGTTTTCACTCTCCCCTATGTTTTCAAAATCCCACAAAATCTCTCCATCCTCTTTGTTCTCTCTCCCCCTCTCTCTATCTCTCTGGGTGCTTTCTCCTCCCTC
The DNA here is from genome assembly GCA_014218235.1 of Colocasia esculenta. NCBI lineage: Eukaryota > Viridiplantae > Streptophyta > Magnoliopsida > Alismatales > Araceae > Colocasia > Colocasia esculenta. The sequence continues at coordinate 4,885,177 of CM024761.1, forward strand.
TCTCTCTCTCTTGTGAAGACTCTCTCTCTCTTTCATTGTGACATGAAAAAGTAAAACAAAGTGCATGGAGAAGTTCTTGTCACATCACAAAAATAGGTATAATTTTATAAATATTTAGAATTGAGTATATTTTAGTAAATATTTTTTAAATAAGCATATTTTAATAAAAATGCCCTTTATAATACTATTACTAATAATAGGTCATAGATTTTATTTTTAAGAATATGTATGTATATATATATATATATATTATTTTAAAAAAATACTCCAACATATATAAATATATTTAGAGAGAGAATGTCTAATGAGATCACAATGGATGTTTGGTACTTTCTTATATTTTAAATTTTTTTTATAGAAAGACCTATCGCAATTGCCCAAATGCAATAAATATATTTGGGCATGGCATGACAATCTGTGTGGCACCACATTAGAAGTCATTCAAGTTGATAAGCAACAATAACAGTAGCAGCGACCAATTGCAGCCTCCAAAGTCGCCATTTTGGAGCTCAAAATTATTTATGAGTTTAAATTATTATTAAAAGTTTAGTCAAAATGTTTAAACTCTAAGAGTGATATTTTAAAGTTTAAGATTTATATTTTTGTATATAAGATAGTATTTATCAACCCAAATTACTATTAGAAGTCTAGTCAATACTTTTAAATCTTAAGAGTGATCTTTTAAAGTTTAAGTTTGCGTGTCTAAACTCAAGCTTATAATTTATACCCCACAACAACTTACCCATTGGTCACCACTGCACGCCACTCGTTGTTCATCGTCGATCATCACCCTTGCCACTCGTCAGTCGCCAGTGTTATCACCTGTCAATCGTTGCCGACCATCGTCATGAATCGTCACCGCTACCTACTATTGCCCCCTATCTATTAGTCCGCATATCGACCAACTTAGTGCCACACACGCTACCACGTCACTTATCTAGTCAAGTGATATTTTTGCAACAACTAAAATATGACAAGATATTTATATTAATATCATTTCCTGGATAATTTATATATAGAAATCCCCTACCTTCCAAGAATGATATTTTAAATATGCATATACTAAAATAATATTTATACATTAATGTATAATTCACATTCAGAGAGTCACTAGCTATCTTTCCTTACATCTTCCTCCTTATCATTATTTTTGTTGACAATGTAAAATATTTCTATTAAACTAGCCAATAGTCATTACATGGAACATAGGAGACAAAAGAACAAAAGAACATAAACAAAGAGCAAAATAGGGGAAGACCTAAGACTATAGTGGAACCCACCACAAAAAGAACTAACAAAGATGAAGATGGACCATGATATCCTTCAGGAAGAGAATATCCGCCATGATACAACCAGAAACAATAACATCCAACACATTGATGGAGCCTCAAAACTTCTGCAATGTCAAATCTAGCTCTAGAAAGGGGAGGCTTCTTCACTTGATTTTTCAAATTTTATTATTATTATTTTTAAAATCTAAACCCAAAAAAGGTCAATACCCTTATGATGATTGCACTGACTGAACCAATGACTCCACTAACCTAGGTCAAGTGATCCCATTAGGTGTGACGGAACGTCTCGTTCAAGCCCATTAAACTATTAATGAACATGATCCGAGTCCGCCTCCCGCGAACGGGCCGTAGCCTCGCAATGGATACCTCACACGAGTCCGTGAAAAACAGAAATGACTACATTTGATCACATATATGATTCACCATTTCATATATAATGTACAAGATTTACATAGCCAAATTTCAACAAAAGTATAAGAAAGTACAAGAGTCTGGAGTATACCCCGAGGTAGACTAGTACAACTGAGGAAAGAAACTACACTACTATGAAAGCTACACTACTGGAGGTGCTGGCCCAACACCGCTGCGGCGCGGCCCTGAATTGGAAGACGTAACGAAACCTCCTCCTCGCCCTCGCCTGTGGGGAGTAGGGGTGAGCCTCACTAGTCACTGGCTCAGTAGGGAACTCCCCCAACTCGAGCAAACCATATACAAGTACGGAAGCAGTAAACTATACTAGTAATTTATAATACAACCACACAGCTCATTAAAGCAATAAACATACTTACCATTTGTCGACTATATTAAACAAAGTAAACAAATAAACGGCAAAACTCAATCACGTGTACGAGCTAAAGTAGAGTCCGCCACACTCGAGCCACGTAAACTGGTTCGCGACACCAGTAACAGACTCGGACAAACAAACACAGGTCTACCTCTCAGTCTCGCAGCCACGGACGAAAGGTCCAACTGCCGCTCCACGTGGAAAAGTCAAACAACTGTGGAGACCAACTAAACACCACTCCTGCGGGTACACAACCGCAGGCCCATGCCTGGCACCTCTAAGGTCTCTGGCTAGAGCACCCTAGAGTGAGGCACTGGAAAGGACTAGTCGGGGACCAGTGTCGACTATTGGTGTCCGTACCCCCAACTAAGAGCGCGCTACAAGTGACTAAAAACAAACTCAAGAGTCATTGTCCCACTGTCGTCTTTCCCTCAGCCGGACGTACAACTCAAACTAAGGAGTGAGGGTGTCCAAAACAGACGACACAGACCTCGATGGTACAACACAAGTACCGGGACAAGCCCCGAACTAACAACCTGGCTCACAAAGAACCTGGGGCACCCAACTGGAGAGGTAACCACGATAGGCGTCGGACTACCTACTACGCACACAAACCACGTGCGCACCGCACAAACCACGTGAAATTCGACAATATTCACGAGTACCGACTGTCTACAACACGTGCACATAGTGCAACTCGCGTGCATACCACGCCAACACACAAACCACTAGCTAGCTACGTAACCAACATGCTAGCTTCGTAAACATGCGTTCCCAGAACGCCACAAGTACCAATGTACCGCACGATATTATCAAACACATTGAATAACGACGATCGGATAATCACGTCACATAAGTCATGCACATTCAGACCTCTCGACTGTGGTCGCGACATGGGCCGGTGTCGCCTCTAGAACGCGACGGGCCGATATGGCGTGTTTACCACCTGAACGCGATGTACCAACATGTCGCGTTCCCCACCTTAACGCGACAGGTCGGTCTGTCGCGTTCAGATCGCGACAGGGGGTTCCGTCGCCTTTACAGGAAGGAACCCTAATCCGGGTTCCTCTCCATGGATTACCATTCTATGCTATGCAAACCAACCTTAATTCTCAGTTTCCATGCATTTGTGAATCCCTAAACATGGTATATATTGTTAGGAAATCATATAACTGATCAAACCACTCTCCTACGCAATCCTCAGCCCGGAAAATAGGAGGAGTCACCCTACCTCCGCGAAGAACGCACAGTACGGCGATCCCTCAACGTTTCTTCCGCTTTATGCAAGCTTCCCGCGGTGAGAACACGCCAACCCACAAGCTTCCACGCCGAAATCCTCTAGGAAAACCGCACAACCTCTCCCCCTGGCCGAGCAAAACTCGTTGCAGTTCTGTCTGGCCAGGGTTATTTAAAAACCCTCGACAGTTGGAATCGCGACGCATCGTCGCGTCGCGACCTAATCGCGACGGGGCTAAGCGTCGCCTTCCCAACAGCTGACGTCTCCAGGTCGTCCAGCACCCAACATGTGGCGCACATGCAGACGATCAGCGCCACAAAGCGGCAACAAGAACGCGACGGGCAAGAGTGTCGCGTTAAGAACGTGACATCCTCTGATGTCGCGATCACAGACAGAGAACCCTGGGGTACTGAAGGCCCAAACTATCGGCCCAGTAAGCCCCCAAAATGCTCGCACACACCGAACACAAGCCACATTGGCCTCACAAGCGCCAATCACAAAATCCACAAGGATCCGAAAAATACGCGACGTTATATTAGGTGACCTCATTGGATAAAATTATTTGAGTAATCTCATTGGACAAAATTTATGTATCCTCCACTGTCTAAGTGATTTTTTTTTTTGGTAGGTAAGTTGGTAAGGGGATGGGAATTGTGAGGGAGGGTGTGGGTTCGAACCACGCCCTCTCGCCTCCTCCCCTCCTTCCGGCAGGGGAAGAAGCCACTGCGCCAAGCGCAGCTCTCACTGTCTAAGTGAATTGCTTGTTAAACAATTCTATTGGCTAAAGATCTCATCAACCTTTTCTTTCTCTCTTTTTTCAATCAATGAAATTACTTGATAAATGATCCACCAAACATTTCTACATTATTTATCGCATCAAACTCTAAACGTAGCTACATATATTTGATGTTTGAATACAGCTTAATTTCCAGAAGGCCCTCGCTGCTCTTTATAAATTTCAAGAGCCTCCGTGCATCGGCTATCTTCATGCATTATATATATATGCATAGAATATTATGCTGCTACACTTTTATGCCACACCCAATTTACCATATACACATATCTTCCAAATAATCCAACAATTTTGAAAGTATATTTAACAAAGACATTGTGTTTGAAGTCATTCTAACTTGAGATGAATTTACTGTCCGTCTCCTTTTCTCCTTCTCCTGCTCACCTCAAACACAAGAGGGTGGACAACAGTATTTTATCTTTTGACTTATGCTTTTAACATATAAATGTTCTGTGTAACTAAAGTTTTTGCTTGAAACCAAAAGAAAAATAGTCCTATATATAATATGAGAAAGACTTTGTGCATTTTTGAAAAGTACACAAGTGCAAGACACATGGACAAACAGCTCATGTGGCACCAATTTTTTTGGTACCACATGGGCTGCCAACCCATGTGGATGGTGCCACATAGATTTTTTACCCATGTGTCTTGCACTTGTGTACTTTTCAAAAGTGCACAAAGTCTTTCTCATATAATATAGGTTCTTGACCTATGCTTGTAGCTACAACTTATTATTCATAGTTGAGCATATCATATCAAACCGACTTGGTATGTTCGAATCATACTGTGCCCTAGACCGGTCGACACATTGACCCTTGTCATATCAGATGAATTGTCTAGAGTTTGTGTAATTCGATCCGATCCGATACCAAACGGATACCGAACCAATTCGGATCCTGTTTTTTAAACCTCTTTCTCCTTTCTTCCCAACAAGAGTGAACATATTAATTGTTGCTATGTATGATGAAAACTATGTAATATATGTCTTAAATATGGTGTATGTATGAATGTATCATTATTTATTTTTACCAACAATTAATATTAACTTTGCATGAAATGGATGCCGCGCGATCACCACCGTCCGACTGATGCATGGTTACACTACGGACGGCGGATGCATGGTTACACAATTTGTAGGTAAAATTATTCTCTTATTTTGACAAATTAGATAGAATATTAAATAAACAACATTAATATTTGAATTATGTAAAAAAAGTCCATTTCTGTTTTAAAAAAAAACCTTTTTTCGGCCAAACCGGCACCAAACTGGTGCGGTATCACACTGTGCCGTACGTTGAAAGGCCGGTCCGGTCCAGTTTGCCGGTTCGACAAACCTTGCTAGTTGCTACCATTCTCTGAACTCTCAAGATTAAGAAGTTTTAAACCCACCCCCCCACCACATTCAATAATAAGAGAAATACTTTCTATCCATCTATATGATGATAAAACTATCCGTCTAGGATCTATTTGTCTTTAGGTGACAAATAGCTATTAAGAGTGAGAAACAGGTTGGAAGGGTAGTAAAAATTACCTGCTCAGATGGGTAGTAAGCATTTCTCTAATAAGAACTCTCATCACATCAATGCTTGTTAGCATTAGGGATTTTTGAAGTTGCAGATGGTATCATTGGTTGTCATATTGGAAAGAAGAGATGGGTCTTCCTTCTGGTGCACCAACAATGAATTGATCAAAGGAACATATAGGAAACAGGTGATACATGATCACAATGACCTTTATTATGCAGCTGGTCACAAGATGTTTCATGTCAAATTTGGAGAGAAAACAACATACCCACCGCAAAGATTGATTGAGCCTGAAAGCAGGAACAAGATGAGCAAAATCTGAATCGTGGGCATCCGTTAACTGCTGTGTTCTTGATACAGAATGAATGAATGACTTTCTGAATTTGAATAACATTTCATACGCAAACATTGTTGCAGGATTTTAATGTTGTTCTTGTAACTTCAAAAACAAGCTCTCAGCTACAGAGCTAAAATTCCGGAAATAGTTCATTCAAGGGCACCAAAGGCTAATCAACTTATCTACAAACCATGATCTTAGGCATGCTAGCCTCCAAAGGCATCTAGGGGGAAACATAGGCTGCCTTTTGCATCCAAGCAATAGTATGTTCGAAAATTCCGAGCATCATTTGTGACCGCCATGAGCTTCGCTGCTTCGGCAATTACAGAATCTCATTCCAGTTCCTTGGCGAAGTCTATGTTGTCAACAAACACCTGCACTCCATGAAGTCATGCCTTATTAGATGGGACCTGAAAAAGATCATCTGAGATAATGTGTTGACAGTAGATGTTCCACATTTTGGATGAACAAAAAGAGAGATGGTTTAAACACAGTAGAAAACTAGAAATACACAAGCAAGGACTACCTATAAGACTAGCGTTCATGTTCCATTCTCAGGCAGCATCAGATGGCATTAGCATTGTCTGTCCATTTCCTAACGCATGCAGACGTAATACAGGCTATTTCTTACACACAACATTCAAGATACCTCCCAATGTTACCCAATTTCAAAAGAAAAAAGGAAAAAGATGCCTCCCAGTACACTTGTGTGCTAAAGTTGCAGAGATTAGAAAAATACATGTTTACCTAATGCAGTAATCGGAAACTCACCTTCTAATAAATGCACGCAATAAATAGCCAATTCTTTTATAAAGTATCAGTCTCACTGTCACAGTGCAAGAAAAGCGTAGTTGTTATAAGAGACCACTTGCTTGACAACTGCCATCCGCCAGTCAGGCATTAGGCAAGCAAGAAAACTATGTTCAATTCCTCAGGACAGTCCTATGCCAACTCCAAGAACAAGTCTTAAGATGATGATTATGCACGGAAAATATGGAATTAATAAGTAAAATGACTTTGGGATGATTAAGTCAAGAAATATTTGATGATCAAACATGGGAATAGTATTTAAGACAAACTGTAAGTATATCTGAGATACCAAAAATCAATGGCAAGGCAGGCAAAATTTGTGTTTTTTTATGTAGAAATATATACAATTAACACTGAATTCGAGAATGCAGAAGAAAATAAAAAGAGAGAAAAAACATACCGATTTCCACCCATCAGGGTCCAAGCAAGCAGTAATTTTGGTGTTGATGACAGGTAGTGGCCCAGGTTCCCGGGTGATTTTCCCTCCATTTAGTCTTATTGCTTCAGCAGTTTTATAGACATCATCTGTGCCTATTGCAATCTGGTGTCATACACAATTCTCTTTTAAGGAATGAAATGACATAATCCTTGTATGGAATAAAGAAGTTAATTTATATAAGGACTCACAAAATCACAGTAATGACACACATTATACAAAGACTGTGAAAATCTCCGTAATGACACATTCTTTGCATAGTATGAAGACAAATAGGTCAGAAGCCCTCATAAGAGAAAGAATTAGTGACTTAATAGGAATACTGGTCATGAGTCTGATCATATATGTGGACAGCAACACAAGATCACCTGAGCATAAGCATTTCCCTTGTCATATTCTGTAACCCCGTAGTTGTATGTCAACTCCAGAACTGCACTTTTATCTTCAGGACCATATCCCATCATGGCTATTGTATACTGGAAGTTATTATGATTAAGAAAGTACAAAGAAGGAAAGAATCATGAGTATCTGACAGGATCAATTAAACACAAAGGACCAGATTACAATGACATAAGATGCTAAGGCTGAGATTTACTGTAGCAACAGTAGACAATAGTACCAAAGAAAATAGTAATAATGGAGGCAAATGAAATACATTAACATTATCGATGGACTATAAGGCGCAAAAGAACAGGAATAACAATACAGGACATGAACCCTCTTTTGACTAATAAATATAAGAAAAGCCTGGATGATCAAAATTTCCATTTAGAAGAGGAATAACACATTTGCATCATTTACAACAATGGAGAAATGTTTATAGTTGAACTATGGTGCATTGGTGACTATTCAGTTACCTTGTACTCAGGATTGTCTCTTTTCCGAAGAAGTTCCATACCAAAGGCCTGTGACTCAGTCAAAGATTGAAATCAGTTCAAACAGGAAAAATATCCAAGATCCACTGGTTTCCTACTTGTTAATGACCCACCTTCTCATAGAAATTTATGGCACGATCAAGATCTCCCACTCGAAGCATTACTTGACATAAAGGCTCGGGTGTAGGTCCCCTTTCTATAAGCTCAAACTTGTAACCATCAGGATCTTCAATAAATGCAATTACAGTTTTGCCACCTTTGACAGGGCCAGGTTCCCTGGTAACCTTTCCTCCCTTGGCTTTTATAAGCTCCACTACCTTTGAAACCTACTGTTTGGGAAACAAGTAAATAACTTTTCTTTCTAATGGGAAAAAAATCTGTGAATAGATAGATGTCTTATGATATGTAAATGAATAAATTGCTTTGGAATATCAAGCAACTTGCACATGAAAAGTAACTTGAGTATATCAAAAGTAACACTAACTTGCACATCAAAAGTAGCTTGGGTATATCAAAAGTAACGCTAACTCCATACTCATGATAATCAAGCAAGTATGGCAAATCATATGATGTTTAAGTGGAGCAAAGTGGTAGAAGGTTGACAAACGTCACATACAATACCTAATTATGCAAGGGAGGCAATTGAATTGTTCAGCTTTGCTGTTTTCCTTCAGTAATTATGTACAAGTTAGATTAAAGAAGGTTAAAATGTCTTTCTGGTACCAAATGGAATGAACAACCATGCTAAATGCTTGATTTTTGCTCCCACTAGTTCATGTGGGTGGACTACTGGCATGGAGCAACAAAGCTCCAGTTCTCTGTGATTCTCTTTTCTCTTTCAAAACTGTTCAGACGTTGTTTAATTATTCTAAGATAAGACCACAGTCACAAGTACAGCATTGTTGCTGATACAAATCTTTTTCTATTGCAGCAGAAAAGATAGAATGTCTAGTAATAGAATCTTACATCCTCAACTGCAATTCCAAAATGACCAAAGCCAGCTCCTATATCATACTTGTTAACCCCGTAATCTGCCCGTGTAAAAGGAAAGTTAGAAAGTGAAATGCAAACTAAGCTTGCAAGAGTGCCAGCTCCAATAAATGAAATAGACTGTACGGGTAACAGAATTGGGACACAAAGACTAATGAACATATCCACAGAAAAATCAAACTTGGAGGAAGTTTGGCATCACGAATGATGAGATGGCTTACTGTAAGTGAGCTCGATCACAAAATGCGAGTCTTCGGGCCCATACCCTAGGAAAGCATTTGCGTATTTTTCCTCAGGAATGTCACGTTTCCGCAGCAATTTCATCCCCAAGCACTCCGTATAGAACCTGGCAAAACAACCGGGAAGCATAAGCAGATAAGCCGCATGCCTTCATAGGAAGAAACAAGAATCCTCAGGAAATGTATAAACACACAGCACAGAAAATAGAAGAAGACAGATAGCTCACTTGATCGTCCTGTCCAAGTCCCCCACACGGTACACAACATGAAGCATCCTTCGCCTATCCTTCTTCGCCCAATCCAACGCGCTCTCTTGGTCCACAATGGTGCTTGCCTGTGCCACGACCCCAGCCGTGCCGGCCTCCACGCTGCTGCTACCTTCTGCTCTTGCCAGACCGTGAAATTTTGTCCCAAAGAGATGGGCTTGCGGAATAACTGGCAGAGAAGAGATTCACCAGATCAGGGTCAACAGCGAAATGCGAGAACAACCCGTTGTTGCGCAATTCCCCAAATCCACCTTGAAACGCACATACCCTTGATGCACAAATGAACCGCAAAAATGGTACAAAAGCTACGATTTTGAGACCATGGAACGGCAAAAGGAAACGCATTGGCCCGCCTTCACGATGATAACGCTTAATTGACATGCCAGAACAAACATTCATCCGCGGATTACCAGCGCCACCACCACCAGGAATCGGAAATAAGCAAGAGCATGAAACGTTGTGCTCACCGCTGCCTATGTGGAAGAGGGCGAGCCTGCGGGTGGTGTTGTCGGCGGAGGCGGAAGCGCCCGGGCGAGCGGTGGTGGGTAACGCTCTGAGGGAGGCGGGCGGGCGGGCCACGTGGCGCGCCGAGGCGAGCTGCAGCGAGGAGGCCGCCGTCGCCATTGCAAGTGCCCTCACCATCGCCGCCGCTTCTCAGGTCCCCGACAGCCGACACCACACGCCTCTCCTCTCTCTCTCTCTCTCCCCACCTCCACCTTTCTCTCTCTATCTTCACGGCCTTCTCACCGGCGCCGTTGGTGGGTTCTCCCCTCTGCAACAGCGACCGCTATCCTTTCCAGCGCCTTTTTGTCTTCTCGTCTCCGACCACCTCGTCGCGGGCGGGGCCGTAATTATGGCCACTTTTTTTGTTAGAGCACGGCGTGCTGCCACGATACTCCGACTAAGGGTATTATCATCATAGCGGCATTTTTTCCGGGCCGAGGTCCGGTTGTGACAGCGCCGAGTGGTGGTTGGGTGGCGCGCAGCTAAAAACGGAGCCGATCCGAGACCGAGTCGCACGATTCGGATCTTGCTTGGATCATGTTTTTTAAATAAATCCTATTTAAATGTCTTAAATATTGAAAAAATACTTAGATTCTGATTCTGTCATGTTGGAGTTCTATTAGGCCGACGTAACCAAGATGAGGGCCATTTTTTATTATTTTGGATGATAAGAAGGTATTAAAATAATATCTAAAAAAATGTTAGGTACACGAGCTGTCTATATATATAAGGAGGGTGGGGCCCACTTCACTTTTTTTTTTTTTGATAACGAGGAAATTCCGTCCCGTGTGATTTAGTGGGCTCAGGGATTTGTGTTCGTGAACTTCAAAGTCAGGACTTGACAGCTCCTACTTTCCGTATACCCGTATTCTCTTACCCCACTTGATCGAAAAACTCCGAATTTACACACCTCGAGGATTACATGTAAATCAGGTAAGTCCCCCCTAGAAATCGAACTCGGAACCTCCTACTTTTAAGTGGGACCCACTTCACTTGAAGTCACTTGGACAAATCTTATAATAGATGTTTGTGTATGACGTCCAGATGTTTGATACTCGAATTCTCAAACACTCAATATTTATCTACTAAGACACCCCCGACTAAGGTTGTAACTAGATTAGATTCGAAATCGGAAATACAGGTTGCGATTTCGATATTCAAAATATAGTTTCGATTTTTATAAAATCGAAATGGTTAATTTTGATTTCGTTTCGATTTTGATAATATTATCGGAATCGAAAATCCGATAAACTAGGTGCTTACCATAATTTTATCCGTTGAGTTTATGGATAATTTATCTGAATAATCGATATCAATTTTGATTATTTTTCAATTCTTATTTTAATTCAGATAAATTATAACTATCATTTTTTAATTTTAAGATTAATAATTTTTATCTAAATCGGGTCGGAATATTAAGATCTGTTTATAACCCTACCCCGAATGGGTGGGGCGCGCCCAGATTTCGAGTCCTGGGCATACAAGGAAACATTGAGCATCTAGTGGTCTTTGACCATTGGGATATCCAACTATTATTTATATGTTATTGTGAATATAAACAAAATTAAATATAAACATTTTAAAAATATTATAAAGTCACATCTTTGCATTTTCTATTTTATTTTCTTATATCCATTTAAAAATTAATAAAAAACAGGGTTTGAAATTTACGAGTGACGAACTTAAATTCTAATGTAATTTTGAATCAAATGAAAAAAGTGATAATAAAGTGGCAAAAATATGTGGCGTTTTACCTCTAAAATTTATAGGTTTTTTTTATAGTTTACAAATAGAGAAAAATAATAACAAAACTTTGAAATATATTGATCAATACATCTTTATTCTTATCTAAAAATAAATAAAATGGCTGGTACTATGTCATGCTTTGGCGTTTATTGTCCTCTTAATATTGAAATTTGAAGTCAGCGAATTTAAAATTTATCCAAATTTACAAAATAATTGTAAAGAAAACATCTTAAAAAATGGATCTATACATTTAAATCAACATAAAATTTATTTAAAATAAGCCGCTTTAATCGATTAAAGTAATATTTTAATTGATTTATTCACTTCACCAGTTACTATATCCCCATGACGTGGATTCTTTTCGGACGTGGACCAATGGAAGTCGTCCATACAAATGCATTCGTCGAATCCACGTCAGCCTGGGACTTGACTCATTAGTAGAGGATTTCCATTTTCCGCCTTTATATACCAATATTTGGGTCCTTCTTTTTTTCCCTCCTCCCGGGTGTCTTCTCAGCTCGCAGAGCCTTTTCTTCTTCCTCTCTCCTCCTCCGCCGCCGCCCTCGGCGCCTCTCCTCGCCTCCGGGGGGGCTCCTCGGTCTGCTCGAGCTTTCTAGGGTTTGGAGGAAGCAGGGATGACCAAGCAGCGAGCAGACGAGAAGGCGCCGCCTCAGAAGAAACGCAAGCAGCAGGCCTTCATCTACGGCAACTACAAGAACTACTACGGCTACCGCGTACTTCTCCATTCTGCTCCTTCCCCTCTTCCGTATGCTTTGTAGTCCTCTTCCTTTTTCTTTTTAATTGCTTAGGGTTGCTTTATGATTGGTTTAGTGCAATCTGGGATTCGTTCCGGTCGCTGTGAATATGCATGTAGCTGTTGATTCCCTTCTCGTCTGCTTTGTGTTGGTGCCCTTTGTTTGTCTTGCTTATTGGGGACGAGGTCGAAGATTCCTGTGTCTGCTGTTTCAGCGTTAGGTCTATTGCGTCAAGTCGGCGATCCTGGAGGTTTTGTGCTCTTTGGGGGCCCTGTTGCGAAGTGGATTTTGTTCTTTCATTCCTTGTCTCTGTAGGAGGCATTAAGGTTTGTTCTGCTGCCAAGCTGGCACGGGTGCCGTTCTTGAGGAAGGAGAGAGTAAAAATAGGGGTTTGTACGCGGTCTAGCTATCGCCTGTCAGGCTAGATGCCTTCTACATGGGTCTCTGTTGTACATAGAGAGGGTTAGCTTTGATTTTGAGTTCCGAGGGGTTCTATATATTGATCATGTATTGGAAATATGTTTTGTCCGTCTTTATGCATGGTTTACTGGTTAGTGATGGTGCGGTTACAAAGTCCTAAAAAGACAATGGCACTATGGAACATTATGACACATCGGCCCCGGTTTAATGACAAGCGATGTTAAAGATTATGATTGTGTTTGATGGTTACTTTTATGTGAGCATATTTCATATTTCCCATTGTTCAAATACAGATAGACCGCAAGCTGTCAGAAGATCCTAGACTGGCATTGTTGAAAAGGGAATGGTTTGAAGGTAAAGATTGCTTGGACATTGGCTGCAACCAAGGATTGGTAACTATAAGTATAGGTAATTCTGGATTGCGCAGATGCCAAAATCCACCTCTTTTGTCCAGTCTGCTAGATAAAATTTTCAGGCAATGCTGGCCCTTTTGAACTTGTTGTGTGCATAGATTTTTCATTTGGACAATGCTTTGATTTCTCCAATTTCTTTTGCCAGTGGTTGATCAATCTCATGACTCATAATAACAAGCAAGATGAAGACAAGAACCTAAGATTTTAAAATATGTTAATTTTAGGTCCCCCTTTTCTATGAACCTTTAGCTATATCTATTACTTGGAGTTGTTAAATCCCAGATGCTCTCGTGAAGTTTGATGTTCTTGACCTTAACACTTTAGCAGGTTGCTTGGTGTAGGTTGATAACGAGCAGAAGGTTAATATTGATGAACAAGGTTCGTGTAATTAAAATTATCTCCTTCTTTAATCCAAGTTAATAACAAAATTCTTAATGACAGTTTTGATGCTAACAAAATGAAGTCATTCGATAGTGAAATCATATTTAATGATAATAGCCGATTTAGAACTGTCATGACAAAATTAAATGAGAAGACAACAAAAAACTTATACACATTGATCGAATGAAAATACTTATGATTATATTTCAGTCACAAAGAACAAGTCCAAATCACTAGGAAAAACAAGTCGCTGGAGACATTTAAAATTCAGTTTAAAATTTTAGTCTCTATAGAGTAAGAAGCAAAACGAGTCTCTAAGGATAGGACAAAACAAGTCTCAAACTCATGAGTAAAAACAAGTCTTAACACTCAAATAGAAAATGATTTTAGGACACATGAAGAAAACAAGTCTTAGACATATGAAAAGAAAATTGAGTCTAAGACACATAATTGAAAAATAAGTCTTAGACGCATAAAGAGAAAAAAAGTCCTTAGACACAAGGAACAAAATGACTCTCACTCATAGACTCCTGGTAAAACGAGTCTCACTTTCAGAAAGCAAAAACAAGTTCTGAGAAACCGACTCATTGTAAAACGAAAAATCACTTATGAGTCAATTAGAGTCGCACTCTAAGAACTAAAATAAGTCTTAGAATAAAAACAAGTCTTACAGACCGGCACACATGAAATGAAGATGACTCTGTAGAACACGACAAAACCACCAAAACAAGTCTTACACTCTAGAATCAAAAAGAGTCTCGCACTCAAAAGGACCAAATGATTCTCTTAGAAAAATATAAAATGAGTCTCACTCCCAATGGTTCAAAATGATTCTCTCTCAGAGAAATACAAAATGAGTCTTAGTCATGATAAAAACAAGTCCCTTTAAGACTCTGAAACAAGTCTCATTTATATTAGAAAACGAGTCTTACTCACTGAATGAAATCATAAGACACATGAAGAAAACAAGTCTTAGACATGAAAAGAAAAACGAGTCTAAAACACATGATTGAAAAAATAAATCTTAGACGCATAAAGAGAAAACGAGTCTTTAGACACAAGGAACAAAACGACTCTCACTCAGACTCTTGGTAAAATGAGTCTCACTCTCAGAAAGCAAAAACAAGTTTTGAGAAACCGACTCATTGCAAAATGAAAAATCACTTATGAGTCAAATAGCGTCTCACTCTAAGAACTAAAACAACTCTTAGAATAAAAACAAGTCTCACAGACCGACACACATGAAATGAAGACGACTTTGTAGAACACGACAAAACTACCAAAACAAGTCTTACACTGTAGAATCAAATGAGTCTCACACTCAAAAGGACCAAATGATTCTCTTAGAAAAATATAAAACAAGTCTCACACTCTCAGAGAAATACAAAATGAGTCTTAGTCATGATAAAAACAAGTCTCTAGAGACATTTAAAATTCAGTTTAAAAGTTTAGTCTATATAGAGTAAGAAGCAAAACGAGTCTCAAGAGTAAGAAGCATTAAAGGAGGAGTTCCAGTCTTTAGCATTCAAGATCTTCATCAACTTGCTGAAGCAACAGACAATCAACTCTCATTCATTCCATTCCTCTTTTGATTCGTGTGTTAGAGCATTTAGAGCGTTCATTGTAGCCACTATTGGCAAAAACCTTGTAAGGGAGACCGGATTGGGGTATGTACCAATGAGCCTTGCTCTAGCTTGTAATAAGGTGACCGAACTGAGGTATGTCCCAGTGAGTGCACTTCTTGCTCGTAAAAGAAGTGAGTTGCCTTCTTACTTGAAAATAGAAGAGACCTACTGGGGTTGGTGTCCAGTGAGCTGTCTTTTTGCTCAGAAATAGAAGAAGACCGATGGTTGCCGATGGTTAGTGAAATCACAGATCGGTTGGATCTTGGGGACTGGACGTAGGACTAAGTTGTTCAGTGCCAAACCAAGATAAAATCTTGTGTCCACTGTGTGACTGATTGTTTTGCATTTTGTTCTTAGTCTTCCAAGCATTAGATGTCATAGTAATTAGTACCTACACATTATCTGCTGCAACTCACACATACTCACATAGGACACTTAGCATCCTTAGACAAAGAACAGTCTACATTGTTAAAACTAAGTCGACCAATTTGCGTCAGACAGTCGATCAAATTAATTATTTAGGTCGCCTAGTTCTTAAGCTTTGATTAGATCATATTTTTATCACCGGGTTTAAGATTCTATCGATTAGATTTTTCAAATAACCCATTCCCCCCCTCCCCTCTGATAGTCTGGGCAACAAATATTAGACAGGATGCCCCCTTAACTTCCCACCTCTGATCATCCATGAGGCAGTAAAAGGAAGGAGAAGTTTGCAGCAATCTACAGAATCTATTATGAAGTACAAACACTTGTTTAGATAGAACTTCTTTCATACCATACCATAGAGTAGAATATGCAGATTTACACAGAACAAGCCTTTTCATGATTATGCATCACATAAGATTATCTCTTTCCCAATGCAGCAAAGTAACATATTATTTCTGCTTGACTGACATGCAGCAAAAAGGTTTTTGTGCCGAAGCATACTCGGAATAGATATTGATCGAGGTAATTCTTTAACGATACTCATACTTTTTTTTTCCATTTTAATTGCTGTGTTTGTCTGCATTCCTTTTATCTAATATTCTTTCAGGTTCTTAAATTTGATTTCTTGGGACAATGGATTTTGGCATTTCTTCCTTTAAAAGTTATGGAGATTGTGCCACCAGTTTTGTAAAAGAACAAAAGAGGTACAATCAAATAGGCAGAGGAGATATTGCTCGCCCTCACCAATCAACACTCCCCAAAACCTACTCCAATCATAGGTCCAGCCACTAGACGGACTTTTAAGGAAACAGGTCCTTATTGTGTTGCTAGACATGCTAAACTGTTCATATCAACAAGGTTTGGCGTGCCGGATCGAGCCGGCCCGATACCCCCGTATCGCATCGGATCAGGGAAAACCCGATCCTCGATTCCATCGATTCGGTCCGATTCGCCTCATATATATAATATTATTATATCATATTAATAATATATATTATACATTATAAATATCATATATATGATATATTATATATATTATATCATATTAATAATATATATTATACATTATAAATATCATATATATGATATATTATATATTATACCCATGAGAATCGATCCGATGCGGATCGATTCGGGTCGATTCGGGGGGAATCGAATCGGATCAAGAGAAATCCGATTCGCCTCCCGATCCCGATCCGTCAAACCTTGCATATCAATATTATCACAATGCACATGCATTGAGACAAAAGAGAAGGATTATATTGAGGCCTCCGGTGGAGTTAAGGTGGATAGATTATATTGAGACCCATAACTCCTGATTTCAATAATTTTACCCCTAACAAATGACGAATAAAAGAGAAACTTTAATGCATACCATTAGGTAATGCGTTGCTATCCAGTATGTACTAATTTACATCCAGGTTTTTGCTATTTTACCCTTATGTGAGACCTCAACCTGGTTTAGTAGAAGCATAGTTGTCAAGGCAACTGAGGCACCATAAGGTACCTAGATGCTGCCTAGGTGGCAGGTTCATGAGAGAAGGAAGGAGAGGGAGAGGGAGAGAGTTTGGGGTTTGGTCATAGGTTCCATTAAAATGGATCCTATGGTGTCCAGGCCCAGGTGGCCCAAGGCAGCTGCCTACGATGTCTGGGTCCAGGTAGACCCAAGGCAACCAGGTGACTGCCTTGGGCTGCCTGGACCTCCTAGGGGGTGCCAAGCCTGCATTTCTGGACCCGAGAAAGGCAGCCCAGAACCTTGGGCTTCTAAGGGCACCTGGTCACCTAGGCAGCACCTGGGCAATCGCCTTGACAACCAACAGTAGAAATGCCTTCCATGCATGCAGGTAACCATGTCTTGTTTCTTGATGTTTTCAGTTTTGCTGACACCCAATTTTCATTTACACAGGTTTAATTAAAGCTGCATATTGGAACCTCCGCAAAATAGTGAGAGAAGAATGTCCCAAAAGTAGGTTGATGGAGACCTCTGAACCACCGATCTCAAATGGTGATAGTGCTTTGGAAGATAATACATCTGAATCTTCCGATGCGGATGAAGATAATGTGTCAGGAGATGCATCTCAGTCCAAAGGGAGTACTCTATTTGAACGAGTGTCATTCAAAGCAGAGAATTTTGTAGAGAGGCTGGAAGGTTGCAAAGAGCAGTATGACACCATACTCTGGTAGGTCATTTTGTAGATTCCATATCATGTGGCATGTTTTCTTTCTTTTACCTCCATTGATTTTATCTAAATTCTTTTATACCCTCTAGGAATCCCACCAAACGATAGAATGCACTAGATAAACAAACTAAACATGTTAATGTAATATATTCATCCACTGCTATTTACCTGTTATTAATACTTGAAACACATTCTAATTTTTATTATGATACTGCTTTAATTTGCCTGATTAATCGATTGCAGTTTGAGTGTGACAAAATGGATACATTTAAACTGGGGTGATGATGGATTGATTGTCTTGTTTGCGAAGATATGGAGACTTCTTCGGCCGGTATTTCTTGAACCATCTTGTACCTAGATGTGGTTAAAATTCAATTTTGTTAAAAAGAATGTGAACGGTTTCTCAATGAACTTGAGATAGTTGTTGAAATTGTTTGCTTTCTATTACATTTATTGCTAGGGTGGAATTCTTTTGTTGGAGCCTCAGCCATGGAGTTCGTACAAGAGAAATAGATTAGTGTCCGAGGTATGTCATGGACCATTATAACCACGTGTGGATGTAGGTAGATGCTGAACTATCCTTTTGTTACCATTTTTCTCATAAAGTTTTGCCAAGATTTCCTGAAACTTTTTTATTCTTCTGAATTTCCAATTGTCTTCCAAGCCACAAACTCTTTGAGACAGTTTTAAAGTTGAAAAATAAAGTAAAAGTGATGTAGGTAACCCCAAGCTATAACTTGTGAACAAGTGTTGTTTGGTAAATATGGGATACGAACATAAGATGCCTGCTGTGTACATGAGGACATTTGGGCAGGTTATGCTTTGAAATGTACTTAAACCTTTTGTTAGGCAGTGAATGAAAAATTGCAGCTTATCCATGCATAATGGGTAACTATGATACTTGGTAGTGTATACGGCACGTCTCAATGAATAAGAGCAGTGATTGCTGCCCGTTCCGCCTCCCGTGCCAAGAGAGAGGCCCGGGGTGGGGCCCGCAACCCTAAGGATGTGGGCCCCACCCCCTCTCTTATATAACTACCCGGCTGCTCCCGTGCGGCCGGGTAGTTATAATCTCCCCAATGAATAAAGCATTGCATGATTTACTGGAGAATTGTTCTCCTATATTGTCTAGACGTGTGTACTTGAAACTCTGAGGTTTCATATTTCTTGGGATGTAATAGCGGCAGCTGGTTCTTCTGTTTAGACATGTGGAGCATCACGTGCATTATTGAGCTCTTAAATGTGTTCAGAATATTTCAGATTATGTTATTTTCATAGAGAATTCTAATTCTATGGAGATATTACAGATCGCGAACCTGAACTACAACAGTATCCTGTTGACTCCGGACCATTTCCGGGAGATACTTCTTGACAAGGTACAAGTCCTTTCTATAAAAAAAATTGTTGGTCCTGTGAACATTATTTGAAAAGGATTAGGCAAGTAGGAAATAATGATAGGTTCTTGACGTTATTTAAACGTGCTTGCTTACTCGCAGATTGGATTCAGATCAATGATGGATGTTGGCCAAGGTCTATCAGGCACTGTTGCTGGATTTGACAGGCCAATCTTTGTCATTCGTAAATGACTATTGTAATAAGAAACCACAGTTTCAACTTTCCCGCGTTGCAACCATTTCAGTTTCCTCCTCACTAAAGCTTCTTTTTTTCCCTTCCCATCTTTTCTAGGCTTGTGTTCGCTGCATACTGTGACACCTTTTTGATGGATCCAGCTCCCGTCCCAAGTCCGTCCCCAAAGTCTATCGTCAGGAGATTCGCAAAGTTGAAAGGTATACACCCAAGCAAGAAAATATAGAACGTTATCTGTCAACCAAAAAAAAAAAGAGAGGAAGAAACAAAATGTGACAAAATGCAGATAGGCCTATACTATTCTAATAGAGGGGTGTTTATTTTGGGGTTGAACTGACCTAAATCAAACCGGAGTAGTTTTAAATGGTTCAATTCAGTTTGAAAACCGAATCGAACTATGTGGACCAAATCAAACCAGATCAATTTTTAGTGGTTTTTTCTCACAGTTTTTTGCAGGATTTTTTCAGTGGTTTTTTTACTCATATTTTATGCTAATAGATAGCGAGTTTAACTATATTTCACTATTTTCTCACCGTTTTTTATTTTCACTATTTTTTCTCTGATTTTTTATTGTTTTTCTCTGATTAAAGTATGGATGTAAAAAATTAGCTGCTGTGTTTGGAACTCCTTGCAAAGATAGTACTTATTTTTTGTTACTTATTTACTAATCTAGATGAATTTGAGTTGTGAGAGTATTTTCCCCCCCCCCCCCCCCCCCCCCATTGTTTATCAAGGTATATAAGTTTTTTTTCTTTTCAGAAATTTCAAGTGTTACATTGGCTCTACTTGTTATTATATAAGTTTTGATGGTATGTACTTTATCTGTTAAAGGGAAAAGTTATTTCTAATTTTAATCAAACAGCTCAAACCATAAATCAAACCAAACCTTTAAACTAAATTAATGCGATTCGGTTCACATGGATTTTGGTTTGGTTCAGTTTTAAAGTTGAATCGATTTGAACATGACCCTAAAGTGAACCGAACCGGGTATACTCCAATGTGATGGTTCACTGCAGCTTTATCCACTAACTTTGTCTTATATTACTGCTTATCCCCATGATTTTTTGTGAATGAATTATAGATGGCAAACACAGCTTGGCCTTGGTCACGGCAGCTTCAACGATCTACTGCTGGCGTGATTGGAGATATAAGCTCGAGGGATCCTTTTCTTGGTGATTTCTGCATCTAAGTGATGGAATTTTTTTTTTTTTTTCCAGTTCTCCCCCTCCACCCTTGGCATTGCCTTGGACGGAGTTTATTCCACCACGACGGCCCACGGGAAGGCCAACTTTTGTTGGGTTTGCATCATGTCTCCGGATTTTAGGAAAACAATTCGCCATGCCTCGCACCATCTGGCCATATATGCTATCGGAGTATATTAGTTTCAGTTTGTATGATCTAATTCACCATAAAGTAGAAAGGATAAAGTTTTTTCTTTTAATATTTTGTTGATCCTAAACGTATGGGGGGTCATGCCTTGAGCATGGTTACACGATATTAGTATACGTGAGACAAATGGAACCATTAATGTATTAAGTGAGACAAGCTTAAGAAACATCCTTGGCTGGTTAATCTTCAGGGGGGTGGGGGGGAGTGGACACTTCTTGAACGAATTTCATATGTTTAGATAGTATGTGTTTGTCAAAATAAGTTTTTTTTTTTTTTTAACGAGGAACTCCGTCCCATGTGATTTTGTGAGTTTAGAGATTAGTATTTGTGGATTTCAAAATCAAGATTTGGCGGTCCTCATTTTTTGTGTACTCTTATTTTTTACCCTTGATCGGCAAAATTTTAGACTTGTACATTTCGAAAATTGTATCAAGATCAGGATTTGTCGGTCCTCATTTTCTGTGTATCCTTGTTATTTTTACCTTATTTGATTGGAAAAATTTTAAATTTATATATTTCGAAAATTGTATGTACATTAAGTAAATCTTTTCCCAAGAATCGAGATTTTTTATTCTCAAGTAAGAATTCTAACGGATCGACTGCAGTCTTCTTTGTCAAAGAGAAGTTACTTGCAACATTATGCATATCCTTAAAACCCTGATGTGTGATGTCGAGTAAATCTTATTTCGCTTATAACATCTTTATTCTAGTACTTATCACGATCTCTCTATCTGCTTCCCGTTTGTCCAACTCGAACCGTACAAACAATGCGTGTAGGTGGGGAGGCAGAGGGGGCTAGGTTTGCTCCTCGACCCTACGGCAAAGCAACAGGGCACGGAGGAGGACAGACCGCGCAAGCCATGCCTTAGGCCTGCCTTCCGACAAAGGCCGCACCACGCTTTCCCTCTCATCCTTCTTCCGGGGTAGAAGATAAACGGACAAGACAAAGCTAGGTCTGCAGCCGGGGAGAGAGAGAGAGAGAGAGAGAGCTCTACCTCTGCGTTTGATCATGGCGTGCTTGGGCGTGCTCGGGTGCAAGAACACCCACCGGTCTGCCGGCAGCTACGTCCTGATGGTCCTCGCCATCCTCGGCATCGCTCTAGCGGTGAGGGTGGTCCTCTACGCCCTTGCCCGGTGGCTGCAGCGGTGGCAGCAGCGGAGGGCGGAGGAGGAAGAAGAGGAGGAAGAAGAAACCGCCGCCGCGGCGGTGGAGATGCAGGGTGGGCAGAGGGAGGCCGCCTTGTACGGCAACACCCAGCGCCAGCGGTCTTCTCGACGGAGGACGCCGACGGTTTACTCACGCCCCCTGCAGGAGTGCGCCGTGCACGTCTGTCGCCACGCCCACCATGGCACGTCTTAGTTCATGCACAACGCAGTCTCCTTTGGGAACCTGCCATGGTTACTTGTTCATCCTGCTCGTTATTATTTATGTACAGCCCACCCATCTCATCCTATTCCTAACCACAACCTCATTACTTGTGTATGCTTATTGATATATCTATACTATTTTAATAAAATTCAATTTTAATATATAGCCGTTAACATAACATAATAAATTTATCACTTTAACATACCTCTAAATCTCAAATATTAATTATCACCTAAATCAATAAAAAAATCTTTCTAAACAAAATAAGATATTCACCATCTAAAAAATATTGTTAAACCGAATAGATCATAATTTTTTTAAAAAAATTTAATTTTAAATCTATCTTCGTACAGTCCACCTTCCTTTGTTTTAAGAACAAATTTTCTCTATTTAATTTAACAAAATTTTTGTAATAAAATTATATATTTTTATAAATAATATTTTTATTTATCTTATATTTTATAAACAACTACCGTACGAATTTTCAACTAGTATATATATATATTATATATATCATCTTATGTGATGATGGTTCTGCTCTAGTTCATGCATAACGCAGTCAACCTTTAGGAAACTATGCGAACCCTTTCTTCTTTAATGACTTAATAACATTGTGCAGTTGTTCTTTAAGTTTAGAAGTAATGAGATTTAAGTTGAATTAAATATAAGGAGGGATTTATTGCCATTGTTGGCACCAAATGTGGCATCAGTAACTTTCTGAAATGTCATGATTTGATATTAAGTTTTAAATTTAATTTATCATTATTTTTTATTATTAATAAATTATACATATAAAATATCATCGTAAAAGAAAATGTTTTCAATTCATTATCACGCCCAAAGTTATGAGGCCAATGACAGTTAAAATCGATTTATCAAGACTATTAAGAGCTGTTAATGTTTGAGCACCATATTATGTAGGTCCTAACTACTGATAACTCTATCGATCCTCCACATCTTATTAAGGAAATACTTCGCCAAGGAAACTTTTTATACCAAACTTTCAACCTTACTAGAGGAGAGTTTACCCCAACAGGATAACTTATCTGGTGAGAGAAGTAGATTAACCGGATTTTTTTTTTTTTAAAGGTGGGATAAAAGAGGGGTCAGAAGGGGGTTTGGATACCCCACCTACGCTTTGGTAGGGGGGGGGGGGTTAACTCCCCTTCCCAACTTTAGGAAGTGGGTAGAGTTAACCAGAGATACCCCCCGCTAACCCAGGGTAGCGGGGGGTAACTCTACCCCACCTCTTTAGGTGGGGTAGAGAGGGGTGGAGAGGGGTTACTATTTTTTTTTTTAAATTCTGATTTTTTTTTTAAATACTATTCTATTAGATGTCTCTTATTTTTTATTTTTTAATTTTTTCACATAAAAATAAATAGAGTCAAAGATGATAGTTAACTCAAAAAAATGACTTAACACCCATGTCTTGTTGAGAGAGAGGACCTTTCCATCTACCCAAGACATCCATCTCTCCCTCGAAGAGCCATGGCAAAAGTATGGCCCACTTCCATGCCTAGCGAACAAAGTAAAATGACACCATCTTTGCCTAAGGTCATGCTGATCTGACGTGCACCTCCAACTACCCCTGATAGCTTGGCGGCACAACTTGGAGAGAGGTGATAGGCATGGAGGATTCTAGACACATACTTAAAAGAAGAAATTCTAGACTTGCACACAAGAGCACACATGCTTCCTCTACCCTCTCCACCATTGAAAGGTTCTTTCCCGAGATCACTCTTGAGGCCCCCTAACTATGCTCGTTAGCTGTAGGTGCGAACATCTCTCTCATTAACAAATTCAAGAGTCTATAGAGAATGGATGGTAAAAGTTTGTCGACCTCTACATTAATGTATTCATCTTACTTTATATTATAAGCACATAGAATTGTGCCCAACAGTACATTATATTGTATATAAGTGACCAGATAGAATTTTGCTTAACACGATATGGTGGAGTAGGAAGATGAAAGCAGCAATTTCAAGTTGATGGGAAGATATCGATATCAATGGAAATCTGAATAAGCTTAAAACCTTAATAACTTGATTAAGAGCGGACTTTAGTGAAAAGAGAATGATTCAAGCGTTTCACCAAACGGTCTGAACCTTCAAATGACTGACCACTTCAGATTCATGCCCATTAAGAGTTGTCAAACTGGCACTTAAAGACTCCCAAACACTAAATTTTACCATTTTAAATAGAGATTCAGACCTACTTTAAATATACGGAGGCGATACATTCTATTAAAAAGTTACCATGAAATAATGACGGACGTATTGTTAGTAGAACTATCAAAAACTAATAAAGCTATCTACTACCGCAAAAAAAAAACATCCCGTTGGGAACCAAGGTGTCAACCAGAACCAGGCCACACATTGTCTGCCATTTTTCTGCAGACAATTTGTGTCTTCGGCGTCCATCCTCAGAAAGAAAAAAGAAAGGAAAAACCAATGAGAACTGATGGACGAATTTAATAAAAGGAACTTATCAAATAGTAGAAGTCGAGTTGTAGGCATAAAAACAACTTACTTGCATGAAGATGCAGTACTGACGTCGGATGAACGAGTGATATCAAAGTTTTAAGGATAAAAAGTTGATACCTGAAACACTAGATTACCGTGCTTAATTCAGAACCTAAGATAATTGAGTAGTTAACCAAGATTGATTCCAATGGGCATCCATCACTCTACAAGTATAGAAATAAATTGTACATAGGAGGTCAGTAACTATGAACCGAATTCATACAAAATATACATTTTTATGAAAAACTCCATTAAAAAAACACAATAGAAACAAGGTGATATATTGACAAAAAAATGATAAGCAATTTTCTTGTATAATCCATGATAAATGGACCATATAGTGAAAGATTGGTCTAAGCTAGATGTAGAAGTATTCACACAATATCAACCAGACGTTTCTGTAGACAGCATCATCCAATGCATCTGTAGTCACCTTAGGAAAATACACCATGAGTGGATATCCTGAGAATAACTAGACTTTCTATTATGCAACCAGCTTAAGAGCATTCACGGTCACGTAAACTGGAGTTCTCTTCAAATAAATTCCTGTAAAGAAAACTTTTGTTAAGCTGACTGAAGTGAATGAGAAGAAGGCCTTTTCCAAGATAACCATTTATAAATCAAGTAACTTAAAAAAAAAGTTTAGGCACAGGTAAAAGTTTGGTGACTTAACTCTGAACTAACATTGTTATGACTTCATGATACTTTTGAGTTCAAATGCTTCGATTACAAATGTAAGGAAGTTCCTACATTATACCAATGTTGACATATAAATCAGTTTATGTAGAAGCATGCAGTGTAAGAGATATGAATATTAGATTTCACCTGTGAATTTTAGTTTACAAGATTCCAGTTTAAACATCATGAGACCCGATCACTGTTGAGCTACTTTGTGGCTTTCAAAACGGATAGCTAGACAAGTAAAAGACCATCCCGACCCCCACAACATGTGAGAATTAAGTACATGCAAAAGAAAATTTTGACATCATATGGCTGCTACCTTATCTATCGTTTGGATGCAGATGATTTCCACTGCAATGTAGGAAGCCAATTGTTTGATGTACTGTTGCTTCTTGAATCTTGTCCAGAATGTGTAGCATCACTTGAAGGAAATGGCTTAGCTACAACGTTTTTCTTCGAAGAATCAGAAATATCAAATGCTGCAGACAAGCTCACTTCATCACCATTCATCTTGGTTCTCTGCAACAAAAGAAATTTATAGAAGTTGCAACCATGCAAACTGAAGAATTTCTAACATAAAGTGTAAGGTGCCACATTCTTTTTATTTAGACTTTAGAAGCACAAAAGCATCAATCACAACAAAATACCCAGAATCTTCTAGGCTAGCAGGATAGAAGCAGAAAAATAAAGTCCAATGTTATATCATCAGGGATGGTAAGATGCAAAAAGGTACATTAGATAATAGCAAATGGTTAATAAATCTACATGATTTCACATAGACCATGGTTATAGTCTGGTAACACTTTAAATGACCAGTTGACATGAAATTGAATAATTCACCATTTTCTCAAGCCGGTGTCTATCGGTCCATATGTTTTTATCAGGTGTAGTTCTGAACTGCATCCGAACGGCAGGTCGAGCAGTATTGCTTGATCCTATGTGTCCCATCACTTCATTGACATGAGAAAAATTGTTGACACCTGATAAACAGCAATGACATAAATTTCCACTAATCACTAACAAATTCTCAAAACAATGTAAGATTCTACAACATTCCTGACCAAGGAATTCATCCATAGTACAAGAAAAATAGAGTCAATCAAATTAAAGATCACCTTGATGCTTATCAACATCCATTGGCTTTGCCTTGCCGCAAGATGCTGGCTGCAATTTATCCCACGAATGTCAACAGATTTGAAACAGAACTTCAACAGTTCAAAGCACAAGAAAAGACATAACTGTACCACAGTAAATCTTGCTAACAAAATCTAAAATTTGTTGGTTGTACAGGAGGTTATGTTTTCTTAACATGGCAAGCAATCGACTGAACATTGAAAACAAAAATGATTAGGATGTCTTGCCAGCATCACCATGCACATCATCCTACAAAGGACAATGTCCATGGACACATTACTAGCAGAAAATTGAGGCTGAGCCTGCACCTGAGCTTGTTGAGGCTGATGCTGAATATGATTCTTCGTCCTCTGAGCTTGCTGATATTTCAAAATTGTCCAATCAAAGACATAGTCAAACTCATGGCCTGCAGGGATTAAAAGTAAATGAATGATCTACATCACACATTTTTGCCATAAAATTGAAAAAAAAAATTGCGCAACCATGATTTTGAGTAAATGTAAATGGTATAAACAGGTGTTTCTAATTGATGAAATAAAAGACATAAATTTCTCATGAATGAATACCTTCACGACTAAATAAATCACGGAACAAGCGTCTTAAGAACCCATAGTCAGGCCGTTGATCAAAGGTCAGAGAATGGCAGTAATGGAAGTACGATGCAAATTCCACTGGATGAGACTTGCATAGAACCTTTGAAAGATAATTCTGTCAGTAAAGACTTTAAAGCCACAAGATTTTAGGAAATCCATGAGAGTACATCATGATGCCGAACTGTGTGATACACACCTCAATCGGGGTTGAAAGTTTCTTCTCACATATCTTATCATACTTCTGCTTCTTCGTGGCAGCTTTCAGACCCTGCCATGGAAGACTACATGGAGCAACAAACAATGGGACAGAAGGGTTAGAAGCATATATTATCCAAGCAACAGTGTTGAAGAAAATCGTATAACAGAAAGATCACAGGAACTTCTAAAATGAAATATTGCTATTACAAAGAGGGGATCCAAGTATCCAACAAACAACCATTAAAAAAGTTCTTAATCTTCTTATGTACCATGAAAGTAAATATGCCATGAAATGTATGGTGGCTTCAAATAGTGCTAAATGATCCAAGGAACACAAAGTTTCCAACTTAATCTGAGAAAAGCATTCGTTTACCCTTCCATGTTGGGAGAGTGGAGATCAGAGAAAATCAGCCACAGTTCAATGTCACCAAAGGTTTGGGAAGAAAAAAATTTGCACGAACAAATAAAGAAAATAAATGGATAAATGACATATTATTACCATGAAATTAGAATGATAAGGCATACCTCCCTCTCAAGAAGTACAATAAAACATAGCCAAGGGACTCCAAGTCATCCCGCCGACTTTGCTCTGAGCATTAAAATGGAAATTCTCAGTAGATAAATGCAGCCAAACCCTGTTTTACCTTTTCTTAATTGAAGGGAGGGGGATATTGGATGGTTAGGCAGATGGAAAAAGCAGAGGAGGTAATGGACTCTGATTATAAATTTACTCACCAATGCCAAGATGAGTATTGCAACTAGCATAACGTGCAGTGCCAGTTAAATTTTTATTCTCTCTGAATGAAAAAAAGAAAATATAGATTAGTGCAATTCATGTTGCAAGGCCCACCTCTTTCTCAGGTGATGTAATCTTAATACCTGGTTTAAATCCAAGGGCCAGGAAATGAATCATAAAATAACTGAAAGCATGCCAAAATGAAACAGAGAACAGCAGAAAATAGGATTGAAATCTAAATTTGAAATAATTATTAGTAATGCTGAGAAGTGCAGAACCTAGTGACTTCATACACTATTAATCTAGGTCCTTGCACTACTACAAGTTCATTGACTATGAGTACTAGTCAGTAGCATCTACACAGGACATGGGAAACAAACCATAACTTTAAAAGAGGGAAGAAAGTATTGAATTATTCTTGAAGACATCACATGGCATGAGACCTTATTTCTCTGAACTTCAAGAGTTAACTGAACCCCACCTAAGATCAAGCCCGAATCACTAGAATCCTGAGATGTGGGGAGACCGGACATTTCTTAGGCAGTGCGCCCCCTTGGTGCAGCAATGTCTATGAGGTCAGAACCCCACATGAACCTGAAGCTAGTAGGCCGCCCCGCATTTACATCCACAATGGGAATCAATACTGCAACCTTGCAGTTTTTCTTGAAGTGCCTATCCAACTCTCCCATCCTAAGGGATGTATGAGACTTGTGTTATCTATGATAAAGGATATTATGTGGAACAGGCCAACAAAATTATCCAAGTTTAATAGAATCTTAAGTAAAATGAAAGATCAGAAATGGATATCTTAACCAAATGAGGATAGATCAACCATAGGTACTCCTCTAGAGATGAAGTACCCAGATCTTATAGCACCAAACTAGCAGATAATAAAAGAATAGAGATCTTTCTTGTAACAAAAAATATTAACCAGCAGCAAGTGAACAGCATGCAAAAGAATGGTTTTTATCCATGACTTATGGATATGGCCAAAGCATGTGTAAATCTGATCTTCAACTGCTAACAAAAAATGAAGTGATTCCCTTAGTTAGATGCACTTGATGCCTACTCTCCAGCCATAAGCAATTAAAAGGTCCACACCACGAGATCATTTGCATACCCAGAGGGATTCAGGAAGTGTCAATCATTCAAAAAAAATCAAAGTAATACCTGTATGGAATGTGGCGATTGGTGGACAAATCACGATATCTTTTTGCAAGTCCAAAATCGATGATATACACCTGGAATATTGACACATATGAATAGCATAAGCATGGGAAATAATGGACACCCCGAAAGCTATACCTTATTTCAGTGCTTGCCTGGTTTGCTTTCCGACCAAGGCCCATGAGGAAGTTATCTGGCTTGATGTCCCTATGCAAATAACCCTTGGAGTGCAGATACTCAATTCTTGTGATCTGAAAGCAACCATAACAGACAGCAGTAAATTCAATCATTATTTGCATTCTTTCTACCAAACTCAACCCAAAAATTTAGCCAATGAATGAAAAAGGGAAAAGAATGGTGCACATTCTTTTGTTCTTGTTATAAGTATATGCCTAGATGAATTAAATCAAGTAAAACAAGAATATGACCAAACATTTGGAAGAAGATTCCCATTTTCAAATCTGTTCCTTACAGTAATATCATAGCCAATGCACAGCCTTCAGCATTTTATGCTGGCCCAGACTGCCATATTTCAAATACATGAGAACAAATCATAGAAAGTGCAAATAAAGAAAGAGAAAAGTAACCATAGCATAAAAGGCCTAACATATAAAGCTAGTGATCTTTGAATTATACTAATCATGGCCCAGCATGGATGATGAAGCAGGTTACAAATAAAAATGGAATTTGTAGGTTTTTTTCATTATAAAAGATCTAAATTTACAGTACCATCTGGTCAGCCAGCATCAAGACAGACTTCAACGAAAACTTCCTCCCACAATAGACGAATAGATCTTCAAGGCTAGGCCCAAGAAGATCGAGAACAAGAACATTGTCCTCCCCATTTATTCCAGACCATCTAATGTTTGCAATACCACCTGAACCACAGAAAATTGTATGAAGTTAAAACCATCCATCTTAAGGGAGATAAAAGATAAGATACACATACTTGCTCCTCTGAGAGCATTATAGAGTTTTGCCTCGTAAAGCAACTGCGGATGTTTGGTCTCAGTCTTCTCCTAAAAGAAAAGAACCGGAAAGATATTTATCATTCCCATCATCCTCCGGTAACACAAACTCATAATCTAACAAGTGAAAGAACCATGAAGAATAAATAAAAGCATTTCTGGACCAGCTTGATTAAATACATTTTGACTGAGAAACCCCAAGTACAAATATACTACAGTGAGATACACCAGATTCTGCATCTCCAAATGTTTAGCTCGCAAGACAAAAATTTTCAAAAAGGAAATAAAATAGCATCATGGCCACGGTAGGGCATACCATATCGTACCAGTGCGGTATGCCATACTGTGCTTGGAGAGAGTCCGGTTCCCAGACCCGGACGGCACACCCACCGTTCTTTTCTTCTTCTTTATTTTTTTATAATTAAAATTTAGAGTTTTTGGGCCGAACTGTACCAGTACCGTACCATGTCATGAAGAATACGGCACGACCAGTATTTACGGTCTGGCAGATCTTGATCATGGCAATGGCACAGTGCCAATGCCGAACAAAGCACAATCCCCAGAACCAAAAAGATAAGTATCTGAGTTGCCTGTCTGTGAGAACGTCACAAATTCAGGTCGACAAAAGCCATATCCAGTAAGAATCATCAATACGTTTAAATTTTTTGTGTAAAAAGCTAAGACTCCACGGGCATTACAACGAAAACCACTCTTTCCCAAATCCAGTGGCTTCTGTAAATTGCAAGAATTCAAAAAACATAGAATCAAAGCCTTGAAAGTCCTCCGAACTTATATGTATGCGATGCAACAAACAAGAACTACAAAATTCCCAAGGTTTACGATCCAAAGATAGAAAAAGCGTCCGGCAACTACAGCCGCCAAAGGAGCAGAGCCTTACGATCTTCACGGCCACGATCTCGAAGGTGTCGACGTGCGTCGCTGCCAAGAGCCAAAGTCCCAATCAGCAGAAGCCCCGCGGACAAACGGAACACACAAAACATACAACGAACGGAGCGGGAACCCGGACGACCGGGCGCGCGCGCCCGGGGATCGGCAACTCACCGAGATAGATCTCCCCGAACGACCCGCTCCCGATCTTGCGCCCTAGCTTGTACTTGTCGCCGACGATCCGATCCATCCCCACGGCTAGCGCACAGGGATGCTCACGCCAGCATCACGCGAGCGCGGCTAGGGCTCGCTGTCGCCGGAGGGAGAAGGCAACGAACAGAGAGAAAGAGAGAGAGAGAGAGAGGGAGCACGTCGGAGAGTAGCTAGAGAGCAAAACCAAGCGCGGCGGGCGAAGCACGTATAAATAAACAAGGTGCGACCGTGCGAGGGAAGAAGGCCGTTTTAGCCGGCCGCCGCCGCCGATGGAGGCGGGATACGGAGGACGCTACAGAAGTCAGCTCGTGAATCGTGAATCCGTGACACGTAATTTAATTTTTTCCCCACAAAAAGCGGAATTTGGTAACGTAATATTATTTAAATTTTAAAATATATTGTCTATGTTCTTCGATTTTTATTTAAAGATCTCAGGTAAATTTTTATTGTAAAAAATTTTAGAGGGTCATGTATTTTTTTTTCCTTTTTTTCGCATCTGAATGTTGTGACTTATTATTGTGTGTTAAAATTAACTTATTATTAGATGTTAAAATTAGTTGACTCACATGGTACCCCTTTGTGAAGAGGTTTTTTTTGGTCCTCCTATTTTTAGTATGATTTTGTGATTAAAAACTCTCTCTCTATATATATATATATATATATAAGATAAAAACTTGCTTTCTTTCACCCAAACACAAGCGAGGTCAATTTTATAGACGTCAAATCATTGTAGGGCCCACCCCCTTAAATTTGAATTGGATAGTGGGCACGAGCGAATGGGTGGAAGAATGTTGATCTCTAGCCTTGCTCTAATGGAGACCAATTTTAGTTGTGAGTTCAATTCTTGCCGCTATTGTGTGTGCGATGAGAACTGATCCATTAACGATCCCTTTTAAGTTTTAAGAATCTAATAATGTCGGCTAAGTGGGCTTAAGGTTTTGGGCCCATTACAGGCCCAATATGGTCCATATGTGAAAACCCTCTTTTGTGAAGAGGCTTTTGTGACTAAACGAAGATTTGTTTTAAAAAAATTGGAAACATACTTTTTTTAGCACAACATTTCGCAATTAATGTATTGAGAAAGCTAAATGAGGTGGAGAAAGAGTCATGGGTACATGGTATATCTACGGGCAAATGAAGATTTTCTCAGCTTTCGAGTGGAAACCAATTTATTAACTCTATTTTATGATGTCAAACTCGTCTCCAACCAATAAAAATATGCCACATCATCCGACAATAAGAACACAATGGGCACCTCACGAAAGAGGGGAATCGTGGTGCATGTTCATCGACGCATTGTGAGTGGAATTGAAAGAGTGTGGTGCATGTTCATCGGCGCATTGTGAGTGGAATTGAAAGAGTGAGTTTTTCGACCACTTTTCTAGAAGAAATCCAAGTCTCTCAGCTGATTCATCAAAGACATTGATCCATTGTGAGTAGCACGTTCGATTGTGATAGAGTAATACTTGTTGAATCCACATGTCAGTCGCACACTTTATGTGTTTGGTTTACATGAGATGACACTAGCAAGAAGACTCGTTCAAGTGAAATGAACTCTACATTGTTTTCTTGAATTTTTTTAGTAGAAATTTTTTCTTCCTCCAAAAATCTATGTGAACTAATCACATGAAATTATATATCTTCTCCTTGCTTTTTTTCCCCTTCAAGAGTTGCCCTTTGTAATTGCTAAAGCTTTAAGTAACAAAAGGTGAAGTTTTGTAAGATGAAATATCCTTGTCAAGATGTGTTGTACAGACTGGAACTGTGGAACACACATGATTTTTCTTCATATATATCAGTAAGTCTTGGGATTTTTCGTCTGCCAAAAGAACACAAGTAATAATGGGGGATGAACAGCATTGGATGCAGTTGAGTTGTTGGTCGACCATCATCTACCAGAGAACCTCATCATGTTGGGACTGATTCCCACTAGTCACATGGGGCAGTATCTATGGAGGCATAGCTTTATATGAACTTCTCTTTTCAAAGATATGCAAGTTATATAATATAATACATAAGTATGTTCTATCACATAAAAATATGCAAGTTATATAATATAATACATAAGTATGTTCTATCACATGGGGCAGTATCTATGGAGGCATAGCTTTATATGAACTTCTCTTTTCAAAGATATGCAAGTTATATAATATAATACATAAGTATGTTCTATCACATAAAAATTAGCAAAACCATGAACTATTGCGCCACAATATTCTCTCCTATGAACTAGTTATCTATAGCCTAGTGAAATCTATGATCAAAGGAAAAAAGGATCTAACGATGGGGTGTCAATTATAGGGAATCTTTTAGGCCATTACATTAAGCCAGTGGGTCTTTCAAGTGCGCCAGTCTTGGGTAGGCCTAGGTTGGTGCCCCAGTTGAGGCATTAAAGACAGAGGAATAACAGGTTAATGATTAACTCAAGCTTAGTTAGGTGAGGGTATTATTTAAACTTCAAGCTTGTCCAGAAAGGAATATGATACCATTGGGGGGTTGATCAAATGAGCCTCCTGTGATTACTAAGTTATAGGAACTGTTTTTGATTCCTCTAGTTGCCTTGGATTTTCACCATGTTATGTCTCAAGCACACACACATCCTCCATAAAGATATACCCTTCAGAAACATATTCCTTGCATTGTGATAGAAACCCTTCTGCCCAATGTGACTGAGTTATCACAGATGTTTTCTGGGCAAAAGCCCTTTTTGGGGATCAACTAAAACTGATAAACCAGGAGGGAGGTTCATTTGAGCTAAATGAGTCCCAGGGCTCATATGACCTGTCCCTCATATTCTGACAAGTGAACTATCATTTGAAGAGTTGGGTGGGGGGGGGGTATGAATGCCCACTGAGAGAAGGTTATAATTTTAAAAGGTACATGATGAAGTTGAAGCATCAATGCCAATTTGCCACTACTTAAAGATGGAGAACGGCTGATTCCAAGGAACGCCTGATTCCAAGGACCGGGGCCCCAACAAAGTGATCTTTTTTCAATGTTTAGACTAAGAAAGCTAACGGTGGGAATCGTGGTTTAGGAAATGACTTTGATGCTTCCCCCAGACAGTCACAGGCCCTTCCAAGACCACCCCCCTCCCCCGGAGTTCTTACTGCAGCTCAGTGGAAACTTCTACCATGTGCATGGGTTGCAGTGCAAGTAAGTTTTTGATCAAAAGCAAACTCAATTGAGGGGGAAAAAAGAGAGAGCCAGGGACAAACACAGGTTTCACTGACTTCATGTTTTGGGCTGAGGATTTTGTAAACAAGCCAGATGCATTCACCCAAGGAATAAACCAGCAATCTTGAATCTTGTCTATACCATCAACTTAGAGTTGTCTATGAGCAAAGATCGCCAAGAGAAGTCCATGGACAGGGATCTACTGTCTACCTGAAACTACGATTGACAAGAACATCTGTATAACATCAGGTGGCTCGAGTATAATCAGCTTAATCAACCATGGCAATGACATGAACAAAACCAGAGTCCAGAATCAAGCAACCTACTAGGAGCAAGCAGAGTATGGTAAGCAGCAGGTCCAAAAACTTCAGAATCAAAATTGCAACTTCCAAGATAGAGGGCAACCCCACAGGAGCATTCATGATCCGGGAGTAGACAAGGTTTGTAGAAAAAGATGTGCCTGCTGATAGGGATGATTGTATACTTGTCCATCCTTCTATGCAACTTTTACATTTGAAACAACTCTTCTGTTTAAAATAATGAAACTAGGAGAAAACAACAGGAATAGTAGGCAGAATTTTCCACTCAGAACTATCAATCCCAGCATAGCAGTTACAAACATCAAACCGATATTTACATAAACAGTAATGACAGGGCATACATCCAAACTACAGATGGACACAAAAACACACAACTTAGTCTTTATGTCTCTGGGAAATCTCAAGTAACTAAAGTCTCAGTCCACATGATTCTGTAAACAATAGGATAGAGAAATATGACATTTCATGACTCAAGCACCTCAAATTTCTGAGTCCTGGGGGTGGTCCCTTATGACCATTGGATGCTCTTGCCTTAGTTGCGGTTCTTGCTCTTTTCCATTGCTCTGGGAGCTGCAAGCAACCATCAGATGAAACATATCATTAGGACACTATGACTGGAGCATATTTATCTGAGGAATGTTTTGTATATCCAAAGAAGTAGCATTCATAAGATGATGTGATTTAGAGGAAGAACGATCCTTGCAGATGAAACTTCTGATATTATTTTTAATTTTAATGGTTAGAAACAAAAAAGGAAAAAAGATGGAAGATCAATGTTTGAGATCACTTTGGAGTTGAAAGAGGAAAATAGATATGACCCTGCAAACTATATGAGCATGTAAAAAAGAAAAGAAAGTACAAAAGTAAGATGGAGCAAAATTCTGGTGGGAGGCATTGGATGGAAAATATATATCTACACTAGTAAGGCATATATGTGAAGTGGGAATAAAGAAATCATGCATGAAACATTGCTATTTGATCAAAAGGACGGAAAGATAGGATTATTTTGAACACGCGTAACATAAAGTGCTACTTCGTTGCTAATCATAGACATGGTTCAGGGATCAAATGTAAGATGTACCTAACCCAATTGCGTCAGAACCCTTCATGATCCTCAGCCTCCTACAAGAGTCAATAAACATACTGCAAATCCCACAAATCTCCAATTATCAGTATGGGTGTCTCAATGAGAAAAAAGATTCAACATATAACAAATAGGAAGACCAAATTTCAACAAGATTAAAAAAGGCAAGTAACTAAACTTTCGAAAAAATTGTACCAGGCAGAAGGGACAAAAGGTACGAAAAATCATGCATACTAATGTTACATTAAAAACATGTTGTGAGCTACTTAATCAAAAAGCCCAAGAGTCGAAAAAACAACCATCACACATTTATTTTTTGTTTGACTTTTTAGGATATACCCTCCTTTCTCTGTTCGTTAATACCACCAACTTTACTTTTTGTTCTTTCCTTCCTACTCTATCAATCAATTTAAAGACTGTGCCACAAGTTCTGTGGGATTTTGGTACTCAAATGACAAGTTAAAAATTGTCAGAAGAAAGTTCATTCAATTCATTTTTTACATAATTTAGATATCCTACTAAGAGACTGTTGTCACACTTACTCCCATGGAACATCACCAACAAGCATCCAATCACCATCTCTGTCCTCGTAAGTAAGCACACATTCAGATCCATGAACAAGATCCATCAAACGACTCTCACTTAGACCATCTCTGCCAGGTACTCCATTTGCGCCACATTGACCTGAAAAGAGACATTGAATGAACAAAAATAAATGTTTCCTCATGTAAATATACGTATTGATTTCCAAATGTCTAATAAATGAGAAGAAGGTATGCATCCTTTAGTTGCACATAGGCATAGAATTTTTTCACATATTCAAAAGAATACTTGAGGTATTGACCCTAACAAGAAGACAATGTGAATCATGTTGTTAATTGTTATATAGACAAATAGTTAAAACCCCAAACCAGATAGATCATCGGACCAGCAATATTTTTCTGAGCTGTCTAGGCCAGAAGAAGATATAAGAAACAAGCCACTTGCTCTATCCCCTTTCTTCTTGCAGGGAAAAGGCAGTGCAGGTGACTTGTTTCTTCAATCAGTGGAGTCCAATAGAAGCAATCCCAAGTAGATTGCTCTATCCCCTTTCTTTAAGGAATTTGATGATGAGAACTTATTGAATTCAGAAACATGAACCCTTTGAAGGGACAAAAGGCAAAACAAGAGGAAGAACTTACAAGTCCAACAGCACCTGTCAGCCATCTAACCATAAAAACCCAAGAAGAAAAAACAGAATCCAAAAACACCAAGAACCAGACACACAGCATACCAAGAGTGAAGCAGCTGAACATATTCTCCAGTGCAGATGAAAGCTCCTTGTAATTGCCGTATATTTTCAGATCAACCTTCCTTAGATATGGAGCACCATCCATGCTAACCTTCACATAAAGACAACCAGATCCTTGTTTTCCTTCAGGGTCATCACTGGTTTTTTGTGGGTTAGCAGCCATTGTATTCTTGCGGTAACTTCGGATTGGTGGCCAACCTACAACTTGTGCCCTGCCATACAGCATGGGCATTGTTAAATTCAAAACACATGACAAAATGAATTCAAAACAAAAGAAGCCTGGTGAAGTGGAAAGCATGTGAGGTAAACAGAACTTTCAGGTGGAAACATTAGGAATAGGTCAATACAAAATTTTTGATGCTCTTTCAGAAAGAAATCAAATAGCATATTTAGAGTTAAACGTCTCCGGATCTGGCGGGAAGTATAGATTTCATAGCATAAACAAGGGAATAATGAAGAAAAACACAAAGAACCATGGACAACAAACTACAAAAGCTTGGAAATCAACTAAGAAAGATGAAAAGGGTAATAAAAAACAGAAGAAATAGAGAATTCTCAGTTAAATGAGGACTTGCTCAACACATTTATACAGTTATTTTCTGACATGGGCAAACCAAACATGAAACTATGTAAACCAAGGAACAAGAGGAACAAGAAGGTAAAGATCAAAAGAACCAAAGTCTTCACAAGCATATGATTCACTCGAGACAGAAATGCAAGAAAGGTGCAAAACATCCAAAAGAAATGAGCTTATAACCATCTAATAGATTTAGGAAACTCTATGATTAAATAATCCATCAGAACAAAGAAACCACGGGCCATCGCCCATCAGAATGAATCCAGAAGACAATTCTGTCTCAAAATACTAAGGAATGAAAGAAACCACACTATTAGCAACACAATGATCAATACAACCAAAAACTAAAAAGTAAACAACTATACTACTAACCCAGTTATCGAAGAACAGATAGAACCCAAAAGCGCACACATGCGCCAAGCAGAAAAATCACCAAGGGAAAGTTGGTAATAAAATAGCACCAAAACAAATCAGCTCCTTCCCCCCAACCACATTAGTGTTCGCCCCAATGTTTCTTAATTGATCAAACGCCTTAACCAAGCCACCTACCACCCTCAAAGATACAAACAACTGCAAGCCCCTTCTCCCGTTCCTCTCTTGTTCTGCGTAAGCAATCCTTCTCGAGTGGAAAACCAAACCTGCAGAGCAAAAAGGCAGGTAGACCCATTCCACCAGAAAGGATAGAAAGCTAAAAGCCGATTACTTTGCAGCGGGGGCAACGCCGCGGTCAGTGCTACCAGGAGAATCCTGGCTCTTCTTCTCCGGCGCAGCGCCCTTGGACGCCAAGCCGGCATCTTTCCCAAAGTTCCCGGCGCCCGTTTTCTGCCCGCCGTCGCCTCCTGGGGAGAGCAAGCCTTTCCCCAGCTCCACCTCGGATCCAATTCCGCCGGAGAAAGCCCAGTTGCCGGCTCCATCGATGGCGTCAGTGAAGCCCCTCTTCGCCCCGGAGACGAATCCCTTGGGGAGGCCCAGGGTCAGGAGGGCCTTATCTTTGTCCTTCT
Source organism: Colocasia esculenta (assembly GCA_014218235.1). Classification (NCBI taxonomy): domain Eukaryota; kingdom Viridiplantae; phylum Streptophyta; class Magnoliopsida; order Alismatales; family Araceae; genus Colocasia; species Colocasia esculenta. The sequence continues at coordinate 4,924,104 of CM024761.1, forward strand.
CCTTCTCCTTCCTTCCGGGTGTCCCCGACCCCGGGAGGCCCAGCCGGAGCTCGGTCTCACTCAGGCTGCCGAGCCCGTCCTCGTCGCTCGCCGCCGGTGGGGAGAGCTTCTCAGAAGCCCCCATGGCGGGGGTCTCCGACAGCCCTATGTAATCATGCTCCAGGGGGGGTGTCATCAAACTGGTAGGCGCCTGTGAGGAGTTCCAAAGAACATGTAGCGGCGTAAACAAGAAGAAAAAGGGGGGAAGATAGAGAGAGAAAGCGTAGATGTGCACAGAGATAGAAAGAAAGAGAGAGAGATGGGATGCGTTATGCCGTCCTATGGAGAGGCTTGGCCTTGGTTTTGGGTTTGGGGGGGTGGGTTGGGATGGTTTTGATGCAGCAGAACCTTCCTAGCGTCTTTCTCTACTGTCTGCAGTGTGTCCCCGTGGGTGGGTTAGAGAGAGAGAAAGGTGGCTTCTTTCCTACCTTTATGTAATTACTATTACCAACCCAACACCCCCAGCAACGCCATAGACCATAAAATACGAAGATCTGGAGATGCCCTGGAGGCAGCAGGGAATCACATGCATAAACGCAACAGCAGCAGAGGTGGGAAGGACTTGCTCTGTGAAAGCCTGCCACCTCCCGTTTACCGCTGCTACTACTACCCAGTTTTTGATCTTTTTCAGAGGGAGCAGCAGGCTTTCACCGGGGTGGTGGGGAGAGGGGCCGGGGAGCCCACCGACAGGCGACTGGGAGTTCCCCGGCAAGGTTCCAGGTGATGTCTTCTGTGTAGTCTCCACTCCTTTTTGCCCAAACTTTTATTAATTCACTCGGGTGGTACTTGCTGTCCGTGCGCGCTCGAGGAGGAAGACGAAGATGGGTGGGGAGGGAGCGGAGTGGGTCTGCCGGCCTTCGTGCGCCAGCAGCGGCGCGATGCATGGCCTCCAATGGCGGAGCAAGCCATGCGAAAACGTTTCAGTACTTCTTGCCGTCTCTGCTGGTGTCAATTTCTCTGCTCAAACTATGTGTGAAATTTTCCCTTTTTTCTCCTTTGCTGGGGCGTAATTTCTTGTTTTCACGAAAAAATAATATTTTTAACCGCTGTTTTTATTTTTATAAGTAAATTAATTAAGAATCTTAACTATAACAGAGAGATTTTTATTATAACGAAATTTAATGTATAATGTAACATAGGATAACAATTATGATAATAAGTTACAGCTTTGTCACACAGATCACTAATCCAATTACATTTAATAGATATTTTTAATTATTTTATTTTATTTTTATCTTAAAAATAAATAATTTTATCAGATGGGGTACTATTTGAAATAATGTGAAAAGTAAAGGAAATTGTTTATAGAATGAGAAGTGTTTGTCTGATTGCCTGGGATGGATCAATCAGACATCATTAACAAGGGACTTGTACTTACATCAGTGTTGTCAATTCAAATGGATCCCAAAAGAAACAGGTAATAATGCATTTGTGAATTTTCTACATATGTCCTCATCATGTTAAAAGCGCTTCTAATTATCAACAAAAGGATATTTGTAAAAAGTTCATTATTGCAGTTTATTTTTCATGATATGGAGATGGGAACTACGTACTGATGTGCATATAGACTTTAATTAAATTAGTATTAATATTTAACAGTTCAGGTTGGTCTGTATATAATTAGTACGCATCAGCTGATGCTAAAGTACAAAATTAAAGTAAATTACTTTTCTTCAACTAGCTCCTGTTCCACTGCATGCAGAACTAGCTCTCTCTCTCTCTCTCTCTCTCTCTCATCACTCAGATCCGTGGGTTCAACAGTCTTTTCCATATAAGCATGTTCGCAACATGATAAGTTCATATATGTTTGCATAAAAGGAACCACTTTTGTTACCATACTGTGGATATCACCTGAAATTATGAAGAAGGCAGCGATTCTTCACACACACACACCCTAAACCCTAAACCCTAAAAGTGTCACAAAATCTCACTTAATTTTAGTCATTATAGGAAAATCAGATAGTGTTTAATCGACAGTAAAAGTGTTTCATGAGTTGTTAACCCACAACACACACAAACACATGCACACTCCCATCTCTCTCTCACAACTCTCTAACATTCCTCTCTCTCTCTCTCTTTTGGTAACAATTCTCACTTTCAGTCATTTTCGGATAGGAAAGTCAGATAAGTGTTTCATCGACAGAAGAGTGATATATAGTATCAAACTTTTATGGTGGATGTAGATTAGTTTCAGTGGCGGACTCTCCTTATAGTTAGTGGGGTCACGTGATCTCACAGATTTGGAAGAGATGTCTTAAAAGAAGTAGAAAATTTTCATATTATTTAGGTGTGCAAATGAAAGGTGACCTCAATAAATTTAAAGGTGACTCCCTTAAACTTAAGTGACTTCACTGAATTAATTTTCAAGATCCGCCACTAATTAATTCTGATCTCACAAATTAATTTCGCTCGACCAACCAAGACGAGGAGTCCGAGACAAGTTAACTTGGACCAACAGGAGACTAAACACTATTTGTAACATCTCTCTCTCTCTCTCTTTCGGACACACCCAAGCTCGGTGCAGCTAGATCCTCTCCAACAGGTCTCTTTGATCTCTCTCTCTCTCTCTCTCTCTCTCTCTCTCTCTCTCTCTTTTTCAGACACACCCAAGCTCGGTGCAGCTAGATCCTCTCCAACAGGTCTCTTTGATCTCTCTCTCTCTCTCTCTCTCTCTCTCTTTCAGACACACCCAATGTGCAGCTAGATCCTCTCCAACAGGTCTCTTTGATCTCTCTCTCTCACACACACACACATGCACACACGTACGCTCTCTCTCTCTCTCTCTCCTCTCTCTCTCTCTCTATTTATCTATCCCTATCTCTTTCTCACACACACAGTGACACAAAAGCTATATATCCAGGATAATAAGATCTTTCACACACGTGCAACTCCTCCTCCTCTTCTACTAGACTTCTCTCTCTATCTATCTCACGGTGTCTGCAGTGTGTGTCTGTGTCGAAACACTCTAGCAAGTTTAACTTCTAACAGGCATGCATTTGTGAGACGCGTACGACATCCAAGACGACGCCGTGTGGGCTTGTTCTTGCAGACAGAAAGCACGCATATGTAAGGGAGGGAGAGGGGAAGAACTCGATCCCCCACCAGTATACGCCTCCGGCGCACACGGCCTAACACGGGGACGAGTCTCCGACGGCCGGCAGACCGCATTCACCGCACCGCCACCCGTTCGGTTGTTGGGGGACCAACCCCCGGCAACCCCTCCGTGCCCCTGTCGTCGACCCACCACGTCCGTCGCCATTAAAGCGCGCGCACACACACACATAACGCGGCAGACACAGCAACGAGAGAGACAGAGACAGAGATGGACGTCCTCCTCATTAAAACCACCGTTATAAATGAACACGTACGTACCCTCTCAGACTCACCGGGCCGGCCGGCACAGGACACGGCATTATATTGTAGATAAATGCATGCACGTACGGTACTATTTGTACCCCCATCCAAATTTGATGTGTTTTTCTTTCTTAATCTTGAGAGCATCAAAGCTAATAATTTAAGAGGTAGCCTCCCATATATCCTCTAATTTGAAACTAGACGACGAAGAAAAGAATACTTTTTTTTTTAACTTAATTTGGTGCTAATTCCAAGTCCTGGGGAGTGATCCGGAAGTAAAAGTTAATCACATTGCACGGTCGGCCCATATGATCTCAAATCGAATTATCAAAATAAACATATATAATGATGTGGTCAATCTCTCAAAATTTTAATGGAGATGACCATGGTAGATACATTAGGAGTGGAAATAAATACCCAGCTCACTGTGAGCTACTTTATTGACTTGTAAGATAGTCCGTTAATTTTGATGATGCAAATTTTAAAAATTTAACGATTAAATTAGTAAAAGAAAAGACATTGTTCGAGAAGGGAGTTAATTAAGATAATAGAGTATTCTTGTGTGAGATTGTATATGTCTAATGTTGATATACGTCCTCTTATTTATCTAAGACTCTTGATATCTTAATTTTGAATGTGGTCTTAGATAAGAGAAGTTCATAAATTTCAATATGAGATTAAGTTCTCTTTTGAAAATCTCTTAATTCTCTTTCTCTCATGCATGGTGATTAGTGAGTTGATCTGGCCCAACGCAGGAACCCTATCACACACAAAAAGTAATGACAACTATATATGTGGTATCATAGAGTTTCTCTTAATTTGATCTCCATAATTAATCGCTTCAAGATTAAACAAATAAGATTTGTGCGATAAATAAAAGAACAAAAAATAGTATTTTAGCATACTACAGTCAAATGATACTACAAATGGGTAGTGTGAGAAAGTGGGTAATTTTTTAAAATCTTTCACAAAAATAATCTAACGAATGTTTGAAAACTTTGTGCATTTTATCACTTAAGGAGACAGGGGAGGAAAATTTTTTCCTTTCTTCTTTTTTTTTTTTTGAACAACTGGCGCAGTGGCCGAGGGGAGGAGGATAAAAAGTTTCACGCCTACAGCATACAGCACTAAAATATTGTACCATTCTCCGGACACGCGCATGCATATATCATAGGTTAATCATGTCATGATTAGGGGTGTTCATTATTTAGTCCAAACCGAAAAATCGAACCGAATCGACCGGTTCGGTTCGGTTCGGTTTCATGAGCCTCACCGTTCGGTTCGGTTTGGAGTTGAAAAATCGAAATAAACCGAATATAGATATATATAATTATATAAATAATAAAATTAAACAAAAAAAAAGGGGTGGCGCACGTCGGCGCCCTCCACTGCTCCGGGTGGTCGCGAGTTCGAACCTCGCGACCACCCAAAACCCAGCATTTTTGCCAATTTACCTAAAACAAGCCAAAAAAAATGTCAAAAAAACTTAAAAAATATCAAAAAAACCCTTAAAATATTAGAACAGTTGGGATTTCGGTTTGAACCGAACCAAACCGGTTCGGTTCGGTTCAATAATTGAATTCGGTTCGGTTCGGTTTCCTCAAAAAATAGAGGAAACCGAACCGAACCGTGTACACCCCTAGTCATGATGCCCATATGACATGCATGCATATATGCAACTCTTTCTTTCACAGTACACGGTCTCATCATCCACCAATCTCTCCTACCCTCAAGCTAGGTTCCTAACAACATGATAAGATTACATGTCCTTATAAGAGTACTTAATTTTAAGTTCCTATGTAACATATTTTGGTGATATAAGAATCAAACTGCATGTATATTGATAATATTTAAGGGTAAATTAGAACTGTGTAATTCATTACAGTAAGAGTTATCATCTGTTACAGTATACATTAAGTCCTATATATTAACAATAAAGATCTGCATGTTACAGTCAGGGACTTCTAATTATTTATCCTATTTTCTTTTAAAAATTCTGAGAAATGAAGAATATGTATCTACATATAGTATTCCATAAAAACATATGCATCGTAGCCGCTTTGGTAGAGAAATATGTACTCCAGTTATAAATTAACTCACCTATCTTTGGAAATAAAATTGAATTAGAAAAAAATGATTAACTTCAATTGGTCTAACCCAAAGTTAACATTCTATTCCACTTCATATATAGTTTGGGTATAGTAACTTTACATCATCGTATCCCTCCTTGCTAGACCATAATTATTAATTTATACCATCGTACTAAAATTAAGTAAATATTAACCATGCATCTACGTATATTCAGTGGTGGATCCTCAAACTTAATTCAGTGGGGTCACTTGAGTGTAGGGGGGTCACCTTAAAAGTCAGTGAAGTCACCTTACATAAGATTACATAAAAATTTGACTTATATAAACAAAAAAAGAAACTCTTTAAGACCCTCTTCCAAATCAGTGGGTCACGTGACCCCACTGACTGTTGAGAGGATCCGCCACTCGATACCCAATAGTAAAAGACTTATTATAACAAAACGGCCCTTATGTTTTTTTTTTGGTACGTTGAGACATAAATTTCATTACGATAAATTAAGATTTACAGCACAAAAACAGATATATCGTCCCCCCGTAGAAAGAGAACAAAGATAAAGACATAAAGAAAAAGTAAAATAGATCAACAGATAAAAGAAAATTGAGAGATACAGGGAGGATCTCAGAATAAAATCTCAAAGCGATCATTTCCCAGCTCTTGAGTAAATAAATAGTCAAATTGAGATAATTGGCTCTCATAACCATCATTAATGCTAACCAAATCACAATTTTGTTGCCTTCTCTATTAATATCTCTCTAATTACATATCCCTTGGCTATAGACGGATACAAATTATTTTCTGTGGAGTCACGTGATTTTATTAAATTTTTAAAATTTTATTAAAAAAATTACAATTTTTCATTAAACTAATTTTAGTTGAATTTTTTTTCAAAAAAAATGACCCCACAAAATTATAAAATAAATTTAGATGCACATTATCTTTAGAGTGATATCTGACAATGGCAATCCTCCGAACTCCGACAACGACAAAAATGGCCCTTACATATATAGTCCCCCACACATTCGACTTGCAATTTGCTTAGACCCATGTTGATCTACTAGATTCGGATCAACTCATATGAGTTGAAACAAGAACGGGACTATGTTTTTTGGTATGGGTTGGATCATGACTTTGATGTATACACATTTATATGTGGGTGGGCCCGAGTTGGCCCTTTCCACTTCAGCTGAGATGAGTGATACTTGCACTACGTGAGGGGGTTGGGGAGGCACCTCATGTCTAGATGGGACTTGTCTATGCACATCTCTCTCTCTCTCACATCTCTCTCTCTCTCTCTCTCTCTCTCTCTCTCTCTCTCTCTCTCTCTCTCTCTCTCTCTCTCTCTCTCTCTCTCTCTCTCTCTCTCTCTCTCTCTCTCTCTCTATCTCTCTCTCTCTCATAATGGGACGTGTGTTTTGACTGGCCAACATGAAGGACTCGCACGATTAGTCAAAGTTATTAGGAAAGAGAGAGGTAGTGTTTTGATGATAGATTGGGTTTGTTGTTAGATCTCATTGTCTCTACCAGTAAGAGGTATAGGAGTTCATCACATCAGTCAATTTAGAAGCTGGCTAAACTGACAAGGGAAAGAAGATAAGGATCCTAGACGACAAGCAAACCCATATCTTATTTATATTTATATTTATTTTACATAGAGAGAGAGAGAGAGAATTGTTGGGGTGCGACGGGGCCTGTTGATACGATCCCATTGCACCCAATTACGACCCATTGGATGGTGATCCAAAGGGCCGCCATCCATGCGTGCACGTGATATACGTGCATCGTAGACGTGTGCAGTGAGTGTAAGCGTCAAAAGTTTTTTTACTGTCGTACTATAAACCTATATAATATATATATATATATATATATATGCAAACACATCTTTACAATTTAATTGTCATCTCAAAACTAGGGGTGTAACGGAACCCGATAACTCGACATTTCGACCCGATTTCGATAAAATTATCGATTTGAAATTAAAAATTGATACTGATAGTTTATTGGAATCGATATCGGATATTCCGATAAGCTATAGGAATCGGAATCGGAATTAAAAAATAATCGGAATCGGTATCGGTTTATTCTGATAAATTATCCATAAAATTAAAAGAAAAAATTATGCTAAACACCTTACCTTATCGGAATTTCGATTTCGGTAATGTTATCAGAATCGGAACGGAATCGGAATTAACCATTCCGATATTATCGAAATCGAAATTGGAATTATAATTCGGTTATCGAAATCGGAATTTGTATTTCTGATTCCGAACCTGACCCGTTCGCAGCCCTACTCAAAACATATGGTAGCACATAAATGGAAAGTAATCTTATACTTGTGCATGTGTATATAGTAGGGTTATTCTGGCATTGCTATTTCTGCACTTTGAAATTAAGAAACTATGAATATTTTATAATTTTAATTGGATTTAATCTTTGAATTTAATATATTCATCTGACAACAAGTTGCACCTAATAATAGGAACACTTCTTGCACATATATTTATATATAGAGAGAGGTAATCTCAATCAATATACTTATAACTAAGAATGATATTTCATACATTAAAAAATCATTTCAAGTTATCTCAAAATCCATTTCAACCAAATTACATTCATTACTTATCAACGATAAAATATGAGACAAGACGTGTGAAATTTTCTCTCTCTCTCTCTCTCTCTCTTTCTTATAATATCATTTTATTGTGAATCAATCAAATTAAGATACGATCACCAGGTCAGCATCTAGTTCACATCTAAATGCGTAATAATTATTAATCTTTTTTTTGTAATATTAATCTAGTTCACATATCGTTGCAGCACCGTTTATTTCTTTTCAAAAAAAAAATTATTTTTAAATCACAACTGTTGGCCGTCACTTGCTGATTGGGCCGCCCCGTGGTGCCCAAAACAGGGCTGTCGTAATCTCACGTGTCGGCCGGTGTCCGGCCGCGAATAATAACAGATGCGCGTGGGCGCGGAGATGGGCCCGTCCCTGTCCGGCACCGCGCAGACAGCCCAGGGCCCACTTTTTGTGCGTGGGCGGGGCCCCCCACCCCAGAGGATTTGAAATGTGGGGGTGGGGAAGGGTAAGATAAGATGATGGTGATGGTTGTTCCCTCCATCCCATATGAGAATCTTGTCTTCTCACTGGTCAAAAAAAAAAAGTTTTTTTCCTTTTTTTTTTTGGGAGGTTATAAGTACATATGTGGATTTGAGTGGTGATCCCTTCAGATTAGATGGGTAGAGAGCTAAAGACCACGTAAAGCTTTCTTATTGAGGATAATGGGATTTAAGAATATGATGTTGATGAGGCTTGGGTAGAAGATAGGTGCAAATCATCTTTTAAGCACATTAATAGCATACATTTTTTTTTGACATGAGATCCTTTCATTGGTTAGTCCGTGAAATATCTATTGTCGTCGATATCTCGAAACTACAATGTTAAGATTCATAAGTCTTAAGTAACGTGTCTAAGGACTTTGACTGAAATTATCGATGTGGAATTAATGTCCAACTTCTAACGTTCTCTCTTACGCTCGAGATCGGCCGTAAAAGTTAATTGAGTAGAGGTAAAAAGAAGTGGGGTTCAGCCCAATCCTCGTATTGTAGTATCATATTAATATCTCAAAATGCGGTGTTAAGATTCATAAATTCAAGATCATATGCAAGGAGACTTCAAGCCAAATTATTGATTTGAGATTAATGTCCAAGTTCTAACAATTGCAACCAACACCATGGAAAAAAGTAGAACACTCATTCTAAGTGCCTTTATGGGCAAAATAATCCTACATATATAAGTGAGCTTGTCTCAATAATTATATGGAAAAAGCTAAGCAAAATAATTGTACATATATAAGTGAACTTGTCTCGATAATTATATGGAAAAGGTAATTATTTTAAAATAAAATTAAACATCTTCAAAATTTTACATATCCCACCCCCCCAAAAAATGGTCGCCACCAAGGTGGCGGAGCATGGGATGCCAGAAGATTGGAGTTAGGGTGGCGCACGCTCGTGCTTTTGTGATGTGATGTTGATGGGATTCTTGACGGTTCTTCTCACCTCCTCTATTGTCACCGCCGCTTTTTGTGAGAGTGGGCCCTTCTCATGCTCCCTAGTCGTCCATCTGATGGGCCTTTCAATAGGGCCCACCATATAACAAACCCTCTCTTTCTCTCTCAATTAGTTAAGTCAATAAGGATAGTTTAATATAGATATATTTGTTTTCCTATTTTTATGGTAATTTTTAATAGCATAGTTTAAGATAGCTAAAATATAGACAAAAGGGGGAAAAGTTATCCGACTTTCTTATCCCGATTACTAAAGTAATATAAGATATATTCATGTGAATAAGAACCTATTACCAAAGCACACCTTTAATTAAGAATCATGCGCAAGTTGGCATGGGAGAAGTGATTTGTAATGGTGGTGGGCAATTTTCCATTTTTTTTTTCTAATCTGCCTCTCTTTAGGGTGTCATTGATATCTAGAAACATCACTTTAGCTTCTTCCTTACTCCACCTAGGTCCATCATCCCTGTTTTATCCAAGCCAAGAACATGTAAAAGCAAGAATTTCATTTGGTCATTCTATGTAGAAAAATTTCTAACCAACTTAATTTAATGAAAAATTTTACACTCACTAATATAATTTTAAACATCTAGTAGAGTCTTAAAATCTCACTGAATATATGTTAGATTCGTCTATGGTCATGGAGTTGTCCAAGTAAGAGTGAGAATTCATTGTTCTCATGTTATATGTCTCCGCAAGACATTTTTTTGTAATAAAAATGATATAAATTGTTTGAAAAATAATGTTATTGGTTGAGAAAGAAAGAGAGAAAGGTCTCATCAAACTTTCAACTAATAATTTATTTTTCAAATAATTCACGCCAATTTGCAAACAAATATTTCTCTAATATAGTGGTGTGATGACACATCTCATCGTGTGCAAGGGCCAACTTGACTCCATATATAGTTACAGTAAGTAAAATCAGAAAAAAGGTCCTTATTCCATTGGTGTTCCACTACATTTTTTATATAAACTCACACAATTTTTCTTAAAAAAAATTAATTAAAAGTCTTTGACTGTAACAGAGAGGTTAAAACTATAACATGATTTAACGTATATTGTAACTAGAGATAACACTGATCGTAATGAGTTACAGTTCTGTTAGGAACTAAAAAATAATCAAATATCTGTTAAGAAGTCTTAATTAATTTGCCTTTTTTTTCTTATTCCAAACATATATCTTTTTACTACTTCTCCTCATCTCTGGACCCCATCTTAAGCTTCAAGGGATGTTGCAGAAGGTTTCTTTCTTTTTAAAAAATAATTAAAAAAAATTAACACCCCCATGTCCATGGCCACTGGCATTGTCATCATCCATGCCACAACAGTGATGGGTTTGGCCTGGCCAGACAAGAAACAGGAGAAGTCCCACTGGGTGATCAGCAGCAGTGGGACACTGCATGATGGTCCATATATATGGTTTGTGAAGGTTTTTTTGGAGCCAAGTTGGAACAGTACTCAAAACACCACAAATGCACAACTATATTACCACTAGTTAAATTTATATTTAGCACAACATTAATGACCACAGGGAATGGCTTTATTACTTTTGGGGTTTTTGGGCACTGTGCCCTATTGCTGGTTTCCTAATGATCTTGTCTACCTTGAAGTCACACTCTTGGTGATGAAATTCTTGGTAACTTTAAGTGTTGATTGCAATATAACTATTGGTAGTATCAATTTAAGGAATAGTAAGTGTTGTCGTGGCAAATACATCTTCGTATAATTATTATTTTAAAAAAATAAATTAATTAATTAATAATATCTGACTGTAATATAAGATGTCTTTGTTGTAATGGAACTTACCGTATACGATAACAGAAGATAATATTTACTATAATAAATTACAATTCTATCGAAGACTAAAAAATAAGTCAAATATTTGATATAAATTTTTAATTAATTTATCTTAAAAAAATAATGATATATACCATAAAAGGGAGAGAGGGAGGCACCATTGTCATATGAAATTTGCTCACCAGATTATCACTTACTTTAAGGCACTCTCCCGCCTCTCCATTATTAACCTTTTCTTTTAATAGAGAAGTGTGAGGGCGGAGATTTGAATTTATGATCTAAGGTATCTAATGGAAAATCTTAACTACTTAGCTCCGTAAAATCTCATGTAAAAAAAATATCTTTAGAAAAAAACTTCATATAATGATTGATTTGGTATCTTTGAAAAGTTAATCTACGAAAGTTTCTTAAAATGTATAGATTTTGACATCTTTGATGAGACCTAGTAAATTATTTTTATCGATTTCTCTTTCATATAGAATTTTTATGAGTGAGATTATAATCTTTGCCAGAGATCGGTGCCTGACAATTGACACCTGACGATCAACGTCTGGCACCCGACGACTGGTGACGGCTGGCGCGCTCGAAACCCTGTAGCAACCGGCACCCAACTCCCAATGGCTAGTCTCTAACGGCCGACGTCGGACAGTCGACGTCGAGAGCGTATTTTTTTAAAATATTTTAAAAAAAAAATAAAAAAATTTACTAGAAAGAAAATAAACAAAAAAAGTCTTTCCAAGAAAATAATTTACATAGGTACCAAACAAATAATTATATTTTTATTTTTTTAAATACTCTTCTTTGAAAAAATTTATTCTTATAATATATTTTTACAACTAACCAAATCGGACCTTTTTAGTCATTCATTGAGTACCCTTCCATTATCAACCTCAGTTGTAGATATATTAGAGTCTTGCTTTCGAATCCGTGTAGCTCAAATCTATGTGATTCAAACTTCAGTGACTTGTAGTGGACCTATAAATCTGGTTTAGAATGAGTCAAATGCGATCAACTTTGTATCAAAAAATTGCAAAACTTTAAAAATCTCTTAAAAAACACTTTAGCCCAGCTTATGGTGAGCTAGCTAGTCAGACATATAGTTAGACATAAGCAGCTCATCGAGCTTCTGAACGAGCTGAGTTCAGGTGGTCTGTCTTTGTCTTAACCCACTTACACTTAAGAGGCATTAACCCACCTTAAGAACTGAAAGGTCCCTGGTTTTTACCTTCTTCTATGTGATTGGATGGAGATGTCTGCCTCACCCAAGAGATGCAGATGTCTTCCATACTTGAAGCTGAGATCTTATTAGCCGACAAAAATCGAAAAGTGTCGAACTTTAGGAGTGTTCATGAAGACTTTCACTGACCGCTGATGAAATGGTGGGAGACGAAGTCGTCGCTCGGTAAAATTCGAATAAAAGTCAAATTTGGGAGTTGGATTTTGAGATCGACTTTTTGACATTCAAGTCAAGATGTGTGGAGACAAAAGAGAATGTAAGACCGAGAGAAGTTAGTGTAGGGTGGATGAGTCGAGAGCTGACTTTCCTAATTGCCCTTTTCGTGTGCTCTTTTCTTTGTCTTTATAGTCGCTGATAGGGCTGTTCAAAGTTTGGTCCAATCCGAAGAACCGAACCGAACCGATCGGTTTGGGTCGGTTCGGTTCGATTTCAAGTCTTCTACGATTCAGTTCGGTTTTATATTGTGAAACCGAATATATGTACATAATTAATTAATAATACATAATATCATAAGAGCGTTTGTAGCACAGTGGGTTTGGCCGGGCGTGGGCCGCGCACGACCTCCCCTTGGAGTTGGGAGGTTGAGAGTTCGAATCTCGCAACACCCTTAAAATCTATTTTTTTTTGTCTATTTTCGATTTGAACCCCGATCAGTTCGATTCGGTTCAGGTGGGGCGCTCGATTCATTTCGAGTTGGATAAAATTAGAGGTGAATCGGGCCGAATCGACCCGTGTTCACCTCCTAACCGCTGAGGAGATCCTTCAAGAGATAGGAACTATCGGCCACCTACATCCCTCCGCGCTCTTTCCGCCATCCGTTATAGATGGGTGAGTTGGGCATTAGCGTCGTTATGCATTATGATTGGTGAGTAATGGACCTTATGTGATGGTTGAGCTGAAGAGTCGCGGGGTGTTATACTTGTAACACCCCAGAAATTTAAAATATTAAGAAAATAGAAGTAATTTGATTAAAATACCTTAGGGTTATTAATAAATTGTGATAATTGAATGATAGACATAATTAGTGGTAATGAACATTATCCCAGTGTCACACCTCGAAATGCGTGCCTCCACAGAGTGATACCGGAAAACAACATCGAAATAAAAATCTGAGAACATCATAATTTCCAGAAAAATGTGGAGAAATTTAATATGCAATTATCTGAATTTTTCGACGTACGGATTTCAGGGTACAGTCGACGCGACTATTTTTCGGGTGATTTTTCACCTAGTATAAACTAAAATCTAAAAATTAATTAAAATCACCACAATTAGTAAAACTATCATCTTAGTCTATGGTCAAAATTTCATGGCAATCATATATGGTTTGGGTAAGTTTCTTCAAGAAACAAATGGCCAGTTGAATTTTGGGGGAATTACGCAATGGGTTTTCTGGGTAAATTTCAGTGGGCTACGTGGAGGACCCTGAGAAAGCCACCCCATAGGGAGAGATGGGTGACACGATTTTACCTAAGGTGTTGGGCAGGGATAAGTGCATGCCAAACGTGTCAATGGTAAAAGATAGAGGAGTTTTACTGTGCCACCTGGGTGGGTGAGGTGCCATCGTGCATGGCAACACCCTTGGTTATAAATAACCCCCAGATTGCTGCGTAAACATCTTTCCAGTCTTCTTCTAATGCTGTTGTGCTTCTGAAGAAAATCTGAGTGAGGGTATAGCAGAAGCATTTGGCTCTTCTTCTCGTATATGTCTTGCTCTGTTCAAGCTACTGCTGTGTGTTAATGCAAACGGGTCTACGAAGGCTCACCTACTCAGTACTGTAGAGCAACTACTAAGATCACAATACGTGCAAGTGTGCAATTTTCTTTCTCTTATTTCTGAGGATTTCTGAGTAAAGGATCACACACTCACTTCAGTAAGGTAGGATTCCTTTCTTATTTCTCTAGATCTTTGGCCACCTTATTCCTTCATTCCTTGGTAAATGGCATGTGATGTGGAAGCATGCTATTACTTCAGTTTGAAAACTCAGATTAATGTGAAATCGGAAGAGTCATGTTGTTGATCATGTGTTTTCAAAGTTTAGAAAATATATCCATGATAAGAAATCAACCTTACATCATGTCTTACTTGATTCTTAAGTCAATAGTAACCACATGTTACTAGCTCTGATTCGTTTGAATGAATTTAGAAGTGTTGAATCTATTGTGTAGATTAGATAGAACCTCAACGGTTTTTCTATGTTTAGCCAACTTAAGGTGTTGAGAGGTGGTAAGACTCTTAAGTTAGTTCAATTCATATAAGATCAAAGGAGAAGGATGAGGAGAAAAGAGTTCAAAGAAGAAAAACTCCTTATTATCCACGTTGAGTTCACCTTTAGCTAGAACACCCTTGTAAATTAAGTCCCATGATCTTCAGTTTTCAGATCATGTTTCCATGAGTTTTATATTTGAAACCACACTTGTATAAGGTCCAAATCATGTTAGGAACATTAGAGTAACTTTATAGATCCATTGGAAGTCAAATGGAATGGCTTTTATATAGATTTCATAGCCCCTGTCGACAGACGAAGGTCTGCCTGTCGACAGGAACCCCTGGCCAGAACCCAGGACCTTCAGCCTGAGTGTACCTGTCGACAGGCCCAGGCTTGCTGTCGACAGGTACACACAGAGCTGAAAACCCAGCTCTGGCAGGGCAGCCCTGTCGACAGCAATCAGGCCTGTCGACAGTCATGACTGAACTATGTTCCTAGCCTTGTTTTGACTCTGTTCTTTCATGAAAATTATACTCCTTTGTCCTACTTGTTATTCTACCTTTAGATTATGTATTTTACTACCAAACACCCATTTAAACCAGTCAAGTTAACCTTCTTGTCACCTTGAGTTATTACTACAAGTTCCGAACATAATTGCCTTCGTGAGATTGTCATTTCGAGAAATCAATGTCGAAATCAAGTTCCTTGTTCCTTGTATGTAAACCTTGAGTGATTATGAGTAAAACCTTTGTATTTTCTTGATTCATTACAAAGGTAAGAGTGTGGTGATGACAAATTGAGAGTCTTGGACTCAATCTAAGAGTTTATGCTTGGCAAATAAGGCTAGTCCAGTCCCGGGAGGAGCACCCAAATTCGTTTAAGTGGCCGCGCGGAACGATAAAGGATTAGTGGATGTTTGGCATAGCATCATTAAGTGTTTGATTGGTCATCATTTCATTTTATTGTGTGTTCATATGAGTTCAATACAATTCGTGAATGTTACTATGAATCCTTGAATCTTGAGTTCATTATTCCATAACTTTGCTATCTAGTATCAGATAGCAATCTCAGTTTAGTTTGCAAAAGCATAGCTACATGTATAACTTCTTGTCACTTACCTTGTACCTTGATCTCCTTGATTATAGACTTGAATCCTACTGAGCTAGTTAGCTCACAGAATTCTATTTTTCAGGTAATCCAGATGGAACGAATGATTAAGGGGGAAAGTGTGCTGAGTGAACTACCAATCTACAAGGAGCTAATTACGCTGGTTTTTAATAGTGTTTAGTATAGTAAATGTGATGTATTAAGTTTCTGTTGACCTGTTCCTCATGAGATCTGAATGAGGAAACTTTTGTAATAAGACACTTATGAGGCTATCTTTGATGAATGGATATCGTGTCTTTTCCGTGTGTGTTAAATATTCTGTCACTTCCGATAAATAGTTTAATTTATTAAGACGTGACAATACTTGTCTCAATTTATCTCATTGTAATTTTTTATGTCGCGAGATTAATGATAACCCATCCAATCATGAACTTACTCATCGGCGGTCTCTAAGTCGAGGATAAGGATATCTTAGCACTAGATTCTTGGAGGTGAAACTTCGATCGGGCCATCCACTCAAGAATGGTTGGACCAACCCTAAGTCATAAGGGTCGTCAGATAAGGGCGACGGCTCACATTGGGGCAAGAATCTTCCTCCCGGAATCCATTAATATCTAATGGGGTTAATTGATTAAGAGGCACATGATTTGATTGTTTGATGGTGGAGAGAGAGAGAGAGAGAGAGAGAGAGAAGAGAGAGAGAGAGAGAGAGAGAGAGAGAGAGAGAGAGAGAGAGAGAGAGAGAGAGAGAGAGAGAGAGAGAGAGAGAGAGAGAGAGAGAGAGAGAGAGAGATGTTGTTGGTGGGGGGCCTAGAATTGGCTTGTGCTGTGGGTAGTGTTAGGATGGTGCCTACTGATGGTAAGAGATGACCTACTGATGGTAAGAGATGATGATTACAGAGTGGGAATAGCCAGCACTCTACCACATAGAAGAAATTAGTAGCAAATTTTTTTTACAAAAAGTTTAATGTATTTTTTAGAACTATAAAAATGTCACATCTAATTGTATTTACGGATTTTCATTCATCCACCTCGTGTGATTTTTTACACGTCACGACGACAGATTTTAAGATATAAAATTGGACTCTAAAATCGAGGTGACGTGAGATGGACGAATGGATATTTAAAAGTGCAATTAGATGTAACATTTTTGCACTTATGAAAATACTGCAAGTTTTTTTTTTCCTCTCTCTCTCTCTCTCTTCTACTGGGCATGTATGTTTATGGGTTCCCCTGATGTGAATGCATCAGCACTCAGCAGTTTCATGCCATAAAGGGACACATTACAGATGTTGAACTTAAAACCACAGATAAAACTGAACACAGATGGTGGTAGTTGAAAGCTCACATCCAGAACAAGAACATAGAGCCTGTACCAGTCCTTATTATATATATATTATCACACTGTGAATTGAAACTAAGCTCATGAATCCCAGGATCTTTCTACCATTCCTTTCAGGATTCTCCTATACCTCTTGTTTGCACCTTTTTCTTCCCCCAAGTTGTTCCAGACTCCCAAGCTTGGGGAGGAAGCAAACTTTGATCCTGTCAGAGGATGTCTCAGAATCCCATGTTAATTTTCCAGCTTCCATAACACCACAGCAGTCTCCTCCTCTCCCTCTTTCTCTGTACTTGTTTGTGTGATGGTGCCAACTTGGACCTCCTCCTGGTGGCCCTCCTCCATGGCTCCATCATTTGTTGCTTCCTCGTGATGGGTTTTAAGGGTGTATGGGTTTGGTTTGGTTTGATTTATAGGAGATTTTTAAGAAACCAAACCAAACCAAATTCGGATCCAACCCAAACCAAACCAAACCGAAGTCTCTTGAAACCAAATCAGGTTCGGTTTGGTTCGGTTTAACTTGAAAATAAATGAGCCTTTAGATTCTCTTA
The DNA here is from genome assembly GCA_014218235.1 of Colocasia esculenta. NCBI lineage: Eukaryota > Viridiplantae > Streptophyta > Magnoliopsida > Alismatales > Araceae > Colocasia > Colocasia esculenta. The sequence goes on from CM024761.1 coordinate 4,941,896, forward strand.
GTCTTAAATAAGATTTTAGTTACTTGTTTCTCTAATAAATAACTATCAAATAATATTTAAAATAAAGTATTAAATGTTGATGACCATATTAACCTCTATAATATATATTTTTACGTAAATATATTGAAAAATCTTGATAGATATATACAAATTAAAACTTATTATTGTAATTCGATTTAATCTGTTTGGTTTGGTTTCTAGAGCTTAGAAATCGAACCAAACCGATTTTTCTTTTCGATTTGGTTTGGAACCAAATCAATTTTTTTCTATGTTCAAACCAAACCGAATCACTCGGTTCGGACCAAACCAAACCGAATCACTCGGTTCAGTTTGATTTTTCGGTTTGAACCGAATAGTGAACACCCGTAGTGGGCTTCTCCTTTCTCTTCTTCTGCCTCACCTTTGCCACTTCAGCCATTCTTCTAACGGTCATCCTATCCAACGCCGCCGACGCGCCGCATTCCGCCTCTCCGGCCATCGCCGTGATGCGCACAAACCACATGCTGGGTCTCACGGTGGTTTTATATATGGGCAGTGATGAGTTTGGACATGACCATCACCCTTGCCATGCACTCTTCTCTCAAGTCTGCCATACCAGAGGTGAAGTAAGGGCAAGAGGCAGCGTTTTTGATACTACCGTTGCCAATTGATGTGGTGAATAGAGAACTTCATATCCATGCCTAAACTTATGAGTTGGAAGATAGTTTTGGATTAGCACATATGGCATCTCACTTGCTCAGCTATGTGAATTTAACTCTATTTTTTATGTGAGAAATGCTATGCATAGGGGCACACGAAGGAGCCGTGCTCCTCCACAGCGTGTCATGTGAAGGGGCACGGCCCCCGGTGCATTTAATATATTTTTTTTGTTTTTTTTTTTACCTTGAAGCAATACACACAAATACATATATAATGCACACAAATATCTATTTAGTGCACACAAATAGTATAAGAATGCATACAAATAGATGTATTTGTGCATTCTTATACTATTTGTGTGCACTATTGTGGTATTTGTGTGCACTAAATAGGTATTTGTGTGCACTGTTTGAAGGTAAAAAAAAAAACCAAAAATTATATTAAATGCACCGGAGGTCGTGTCCCTCCACATGGCACGCTGTGAAAGAGCATGGCTCCTTTGCGCGTCCCTATGCTCCCGACGAACATAGCATTTCTCTTTTTATGTAGAATGTTTGTTTTGGTTGGTACACTACCTTGCCCCTAGCAAGAAACCTATGTACATAATTTTATTTTAAATCCTTACAAATTTGGCCCTCCTTAACATTGGATGTTTAAACCTTTCAAACCTGATGTGTACACTGGCACTTAACTATTGGACCACTCATTAAGTATCCATATACAATGGTTTTGTTTTAATGGTCTCCTCAGATCAACTTGGCTCTTGGCCTACTGACCTAAGCAGGTTATGTAAGTATGACACCTGTGTAGAAAATTTAGTGCTTGACATGTGTAGTAGCTTAAGTAGGAAAACTACATTAGATGCGATCTTTTGTAGTAGGCTCATATGTGGGTATATGAGTGCACATCTCACTCTAGAATGATGTCTTTAGAATGTAGAACTAAAGTGATTGTGATGAGAGCATGCAAAAGCAAGAATCTATGATGTTTCCCACCTCTTTAGGGGAGTTTCTCACGTCTCTTATCTTGGAGGTGTCCATCTAAGTTTTGTTGTAAGAGAAATAATTTATACCCAGTTGGGAGAGTCGGCACGGAAATATTTGCTAACACAAATAGATGTGGGCCCCGTTGTTATGTTGATAAAAAGATCCACCCACTTATATCTACGGAAAGCATGCGAACACGTCCGCTTACTGGGTACAAAACATTTTTCTTGTTGTAATGGGTAGGGCTGTAAATGGATCCGGATAATATCTGGATCCGATTCGAATTCGTATCTGATTATCCGGATATTATTCGATTAACAAATATTCAGCGGAGTGGATTTCGGATATTATCCGGATAATAAACGGAGCGGATACGAAAACGGGTGATCCGCTCCGTTTAAGATCCGCTCCGAAATAGAATTATTTTTGACCATTATATTTTAGATCTAATGATTCATATATAATATATAAAATATATAATATATCTAATACTAATATTTGTTTAGAGAATATTTTGACATTTATATTTAAAAAACATATTTAAAAAACATTATTAAGTTTTATTTTCAAAACGGATGATATCCATATCCGCTCCGAATCCGATAATTATCCGATTAAATTATCCACTCCGTATTCGAATTGTATTCGGAACAGATATGAATTATCCGATTAACTATTCGAATCGGAACCGAAAAATTCATATCCGCTCCGTTTACCGCCCTAGTAATGGGTTCTCCTTGTTGATCAGAAAGGAATGATGAGCTGAAAGATCTTTCATGATCGAACAATGGAAGGTGCATAGGGCCCAAAGGGTGATGCAAGAATCTCTATACGTGGTTTCTTGAGAACGACAAATAACCACCACTAGGAACATGATTGCCGTGTAAGGGACTTCATGTAGCTCGGAATGATGGCAGGGAGTATATTGTTGACCATCCTTCACATATGAGTTTGGAAAGAAAAGGTATGGCGATTGAACATGGCTCCCAACACAAAGTGGTGAGGTGGGGCTAGGGAGGGAGCATTATTGAGAACAAAGGGTAATTAAATTCTGTGCCTTTTCATGTAAAAAGAATCTATGTTTGAAGGGTACAAATGGTTTTTTCCCCATTTAAAAGGATCTTGATAGGAATACCTTGGATGAGAGTACTAAGGCAAAAGTTCTAAATTAGCGAACTTCGCATTCCATCAAGTGTGCTAGTAAAAAGAATGTAATGGTGGGCAGGATGGAGTGGGAGGTGAAGATGGTAAGGGTATGGGCTAGACTCATGAACAGAATCTCAACCATGCCATCTTTTGGATCAGCCACATTTTGAAGTCCATCTGAGATGGGCAATTCTGTAAATAAACCTGTAAAGAAGGTGTTCTTGTCAAAAAAAAACCATCGAAAAATATAGCCAAAAAATGCATAAGTAGACCATTATACACTTCGATTTGTTCAAGAAAAGGTGGGGATCAAAACCAAACATATTCGGATGCAATTTAGTGCCAAAATTGCATACGTTTATTCATCTGACATTTTAATAGAATATTAGTTGGAAGGAAGGAAAATCTCTATCTGGGGATGCCAAGTCCTGACCTTGGAGTCTACAAATATCAATCTCTGAGCCTGCAAAAGCCACACGGAGCGGGGGTTCCTCGTTATTAAAAAAAAAAAAAAAACTCTATCTTTGTTCATCTAGTCATCCATTCGCAACTCTTAAGAGCTCATCCCAATCCGTAAGTTTTGCTCTGGGTTTGTTCCTCAAGTTGCCTTCAGTCTTTTCCTTCAGATCTATCTTCTCCCAGCCACTGAAGTTTACATATTTGATGCCTCTGTCCTCTAGTAATTGAAGAAGGCCATCTCTTCCTTGCTTAGGTGGATCCATGCTTGGAGACAACGCGCCCTTTCCCAGGTCTTCCAGGATACTTCCCACCTGACAAAATTGTTAAAGGTGATGAGGAAGTATTAAGAGACCCATTTACAAATGTTGTCTTCACTCTTTCTGCCTGATTCCTTCTGAAATCCCATCACCTTCACATAAACAAGTAATAACACGAAGAAGAAGATTCACTACCTCTAATTCCTGTCCTTACCATCATTTCTTTACAATTCATTTCGCAAGTAGTCTCCAAGGAAAGTTCACAAGTACTATGCTTCTCATTGTATCCCAAACAAGGCATTAATTCATTTCTGTTTTATCTTGTTAGATCTAATTTGGTTTTCACTGTATTTCCACCTTTGGAAATTAAAGACTAACGCTAGAGAGGCTTCACAGAAATGAAGAAATTTTAGCTTACAGTTTCTTCTGCACAGTAGAGATTCGTTGCAATGATTCCTGTGGGCCCTCTTTTCAACCATCCGACAACATACAAGCCATTTTCCAGAACCACTTGGTCTGCTTTATTTTGCAGGACCCTCCCCTTGACGTTAGGAACAACGCCTGCATAATTAAATGAAAGAAAACAAGTCACTTGGGATATACGTAATTCTGGCACCACATTTGTCCTTATTCCCCTGATACCTGTGCGGGGATTTTATTGTCTTTTTCTTAATACATGCACAAAAACCTTTGTAGTTTGTACAAGTGATTAATTCAGAACCGATAGTGCAATCATGCACCACTCCAAAAAATGACAATTTTAAAGGAATAGATGATTCATTGCAAACCTCTTTGCTCATCAAACGGCAACCCCTCAACAGGCACTGACTTGTAACCAATGCTTTTTAATACCAACCTAAACACAAACAGCACATCAGTTATCTGCATACATTTCTTTAACTATAATTACAACCAAAATTCTTAACTATAATTACAACCAAACGGGGATTAATTAAAATGAACTAAAAGAAATACCCAGCTTCAAGATCTTCAAATTGCCCAGTGCCTGCTGCATACTGCTTCCCAGATACAACATCCTCTGCATGAAGAATAAGGAAAAGAATAATCAAATCTAGAAAAATGAAGTATTTGGTTCCCTTCATAACTTGCTGATGAGAAAAGCTGGCATGCACCACAATGAAAAATCACAAAAAACAAAGAGAAACTGTAGGATGATCTCATAGTGCAAGGTTAACAAATCACATCAGTTGGTTTAGTCCCTTCCAAGACTGCAGGATTCTCGCAGAAATGCTTTTGTAACCAACTTCTCATGTAAAACATACCTTTCAAAGAAGTCTTCTCAAAGAAACGCCACCAACTTTGCTCTCATCATTTGAAAGCAGAAATCTGTCTGGTCTCCTATAGAAAACAAAATAAAGTTCGTGCTGGCCAGATATGGAATAAGAATGAGGGGATGCAGCTGCCTTTGACAATAGTTCATACACCCGCCTCCGAATCCTACTGCTTTTCACTTCCTCCTATCACATATAGAACACAATATAAATGTGTCCATGAAGAATATAGAAAGGTAAGGTTAAACAGGGAAAACCAGAAAAGCTAGGCTACGACGGAACAGTTGTCCACACCAAGTTTAAACTGGCTGACCTTATTCTCTTTATTGAAGACAAAGAAACACCTACTTCTGAATCCAATTATCCTTCCTTTTCTAATTAATGTACCATAATAGTTGATAAATATATTATTTGTTTTGACCACAGATATTTGCCTTTTTAATTTCGTAGAATAAGTATATGTCATAAACTTTCTTTATAATGCCTATTATATTTGCTCTGTATAAACTTCATAAACTTTATTTTACTTCAACACACAGTAGTACAGTTTAAGTCCATGCCCCTTATATTAAGTAAAAACTGTATGACTGTGCATATGGTGGAAAGTGCACAATGTTTTTTGTTATCTATGTGATCTTTCAAATCAAAGAAATCTCAGAAGATACTAAGAAAAAAACAATAGGTAAAAACTGTGTGACCAGATATGAGACCTTTTGCTTCCTTATTGCACCTTCTCACCATCTCACAACTAATCTCATGACAGAATGTCCATCTTCTTAATTCTTTCCATTTAGCATAGCCAATATTAAAGGAAAGTTTTAGAGAACGGCAGTTAGGCCTGATTTATTATATGGTACCGAGTGTTGGACAGTGCAAAAGGAACACATTAACAAAATGTGTGTAGCAGAAATGAGAATGCTGAGATGGATGTGTGGTAAGATTAAGAAAGATAAGATTATGAGAGCTTTCATGAGAATTTGCCGATTTGGGGATAGCTCCAATTGATAGAAAAATGAGAGAAAATAGACTTAGGTGGTTTGGATACGTGTACCGTTGCCCTAACTCGGCGCCGGTTAAAACTTAAAAAATGTGACCAAATCTTAGTGGATGCTAGTAAAAGAGCTAGGGGAAGACCTAAAATGAGATGGTGCGATGTTATTAGGAAGAACTTGGACTTCTTGAGTTTAAACACGGCTATAGCACTCGATAGAAATCTTTGGCGGAAAAAGATTCATGTAGCCAACCCTAAATAATGGGTTAAGGCTCTAATGATGATGAATTTCTAGGATGATTGACTAAAATTTTCTGATGCAGTAATTTGTGAATAATACCTCATCAGCTGCCGATTTTAATAAATCAGATTCCTTAATGTGAATATTTAAGTTCTTGACACCTGCAGGGAAAAAAGAAGAGAAAATCTATTGGTTTCCCAAGTCTGTCAACATTTAAAAGATTTCTGGTGCACTAGAGTGAGTCTTACTGAGAATTTCACGTAACTCCTTTGCAGTGCAAGCTGCTTGCACTGGACCACGTCTTCCAACCAAGTAAACTCTCCTGTTAAAAATATCAACTAGAAGATTGAAGATCGAGCAAGTGAAGAAGTTCCAGGACTCAAATTTGTAATGTATTAACACAGTATGACAACAAAATTAGACCATGGGACGTTGGTTTCCATTGAAAATTCACAAATAACAAACCTTATAGAACTCTTATACAGAGCATCTAATGCATGATCTGCTATATCTGTTGCTGCCAACTCACTTGCAGGTCTCAATAAGATACGTGCAACATCAAGAGCTACATTACCCTGAAAGTGCACACAATTTTCATCAACAGATCCTTCTCATGAATCTTGATATACCAAATTATTTGCTGCAGTTGGAGTTGAAAACATGAAAATTCTCAATTAATTCTTTCAAGCAAAACAATTACGGTGCCGAAGTCACAATATCATTCACAGAAAGTTGCACAGCCAAACGTTCTTTACATAAAATTAGCAGTTTGGAAATTGCAACCGGCAAACATGATCCTTAGGCCGACGGAAGTTTTGGATAAACAAATTAATTCACAGATAACCCTAACAAAGTGCAGGGATTCCCCAAAAAGCATAGAAGCATCACTAGCAGTTGGAATAGTTTCTTACATGGTCACCATAATTTCAATGTGAGCTTGGACATACACCTTAGTACATCTTGCATATTGCAAAAAAACAAGCACACTCACTATAGACAAATTAGCAACCTTTAGGCATCATAAATAAGCATACATCAGAGGAATGACCAAAATGTATCTCTGATTCTTTGATGAAAACAAATTGTTGAGATATTGTCCGCTAATATCACTGGATTAGTGCAGCAAACCCCAACAATCTTGAACTCCAATCCAATCCTGGAATCAAATATTCTCATGTGCGATCAGAATCAAGGTAAGATCACTGGTGGTTTATGCATGTGCCCTGACTAAGAGGGTTTCTGCAAATAGAGTTGGCAATGGTTCTTCAAGATTGACTAACTCAGTAACATGCATAAATTCAAATACTTTGAATTACCTGGCCAAGGATGACAGCTGTATCTGTATTCTCTAAGTCAAGAGCCATATTGCTGTAGTCAGGGTGCCCGTTGTACCACCAAACAAATTCTCTAGCTGAGTGTACTCCTGACAACCCCTAGTAAAAGTAATACACAATATCCGTAAAATTAAAGTTTTTAATCAGCCCCCGGCCACAAAAAGACAAATAAAAAAGTAAAACAGAAAAAGGTAACAGGGAAGAAAAGTATCGAGAAAGAGGACAACTCCTCCATGAAATCCCTCTCACATAACCCAGAAAGGAAATATTGCCTAAAGTCTTCTACAAAACTTCTGAACTATTGGGGTAAAATAACAAATTTGGAAGCATCACCAAAGATTCTAACATTATTTGACTATTTCAACTTGACTCTACCTCTACTTTTTAGAGCAGTGTCATGAAGAGATGTTAGCTGCACCGGTGGTTGACAATGTGTGCGTTCGTGACAAACAAATGTGAGTAAGAGAAACTTGACATTTACCTCCCCAGGGATGTTAAATGATCTGTCACTTTCAGCACCATAAGCAAGCACAACCTGTTCATATAGAATGCTATCAGCCCCCCCGCCCCAATTAAAAAAGGACAGGGACACAAATTTCAGAAAAAAGAGAGCTAGCAACTCACCACATCGTAAATCTCACGTAGTTCAGAGAGAGAAATGTCTCTGCCAAGTGATACATTTCCAAAGAATGAACACCTCTCATTTGAAGCCACTCTAGAGAACTGATTAACTACAATCTGTTGCCAAGTTTCTGGCAAAAATAAGCTCAAAAATCATTTACTAACATATCACAATTGAGCAGCGAAAGTGCCTTATTGTGTGAAGAAAAAATAGATTACAGAAGAAAATCTAAAATGATGATTTATTGGTGCATGAGGCATATTTACAACTAGCAAAAAGTAAACATTTGTCATAGGGCATTCTTTTATAGTTAGTGTTGCCTGATGAATTTACTTCATGCCTACTTGCACAGTTTGTGACTATGTGATCAATTCTGCTTATAATCGATAAATTATATAGAAATGACCAGAAACTTTCCTCATGAAGCAAGCCACATGTTGAATAATACCCTCCTTCCCTTTTGCACTCTATGCATCACAGTGTTCACTTTTCTGTGAGCATAAGGAAAAAAATTTGTACCAACTGAACTGATCCTTTTGGCAGGATGGTAAATGGAATGTCATGTATAACCCAGAACTCTCACCAACCCCACCACACACACCCCCCACAACCCACGCAACAAAATAAAAGAAAGAAAAGGGTGGGGGGCAAAATTTTACTTGTGTTCTGGCAAAAATGTACGAAGATCTAAGAAAATACATAGCGTGGGATATTTTTTTCTCCTTCTTATTCATAGTCTAATAATTAAAGAATAAACACATTAGCGTGTAGAAAAGGCCTACACTTTGTCCGAAAGCAACAAGAGAGAAGAAGGCAACTGGCCCACCATTGCTGATGGTGGCCCTCTCGGAAAGGATGAGAGACTGTCACCTGGACAGGTTACGATGGGGTTTGGCCTTGTACTCTCAGAAAGAACGGGAGAAGGATGATGAGGAGACAGAAAAAGGCTATATTTCTTTTTAAAGAAATAAGGAATATTTGCCGCCGGCCCGCCAGTGTTGCAAATTCTATTAAACAAGCATAACCTTCACGAGTATATGAATACCGTCACCTTTGTTTCTGGATGATCTGGTGCCACTCCTGAACGAACTAACCCAAACGGTGTAGGTAAGCGATCAACAAGGTCTATTTTGGCCCTTTCATGTGCCTTCAATATCTAATAAAGTGCAACAAACAATAGTAAAAGGAAAATGAGTAAAAATCCGGAACATGAAACCAAGATCAGAAGTTCCAATGATTCAGTAAACTTGTAATAAAATAGAAACTACAAGATCTTCACAGAGTTGCCGTAGTTCAAGGCAGCTTAATTGGATGCTAAATTCTCCAAACTTTGGACGCATGCAGAGTAGCATTCTACATTACATGGAAACCATTATAACAAACATGCTAGTACGTTAACACTGAACACAGTTGAGATTAGCGAAATCCCTGCTTCAGAAGGCATAAATCAATAAGGAAGAAGCCATACAGAACACAACAAACTCAACAAACAAAGCAAAGCTTCAAATGTTTGATATATCAAAAGAAAACTAAACCCTTTACGCCTCTTTTTATTTGGGGAGAGGGGGCACAAAACCTGTATGCATTTAACAACGAAAATCTGATTGCAAAATACCAAAAAAATTTGCAACGTTTGATATAGAACACAGTCTGTATCAAGTTCACCTCAAAAAGCGATGTCACAGTTAAAAGGGGGAAAAAAAAAAAAAAAAAAACACGCACACACACACACACAGAGATGACGCTGGACACTGTCGTACGAAACCTTCTCGGTGGTATAGAACCCGGCCGGACCGCTCCCGACGACGCAGACATGGAGGGAGCGAGACGACGGCGGGGAGGAGATCCCCCTCCACCACGCCGCCCTTCCCGCAAGGCGCAACATAACCGCCTTCTGCTGTTCCCCGCCGCGTATCTCCCTCGGAGCCCTTCCCGCCCAGAATTCGCTTCGTTCCGCCTGCCGGGATGGAGATTGGAGGAAGCTGAGGGCACTGGAGGAGAGACCAAGGGATCGGGAAGATTTTGGTCGGCTTTCGCCGGGGATCCTCGCCGACGACACACCGCCTTCGACAAGTGGAGCGGAGGAAGACGAGCAAAACAGCAAGTAAGCACCGATGTAGGCAAAGCGGATTCGGATGCGAATCCGTCGGGGATTCTGTTCGGATCCGAGGTCGGGTCCAGACCATGACAAATGTGGTTGCTTTGTGGAGTCGGATTATCCGATAAAACGATCCGAACCCAATGTCTTATACCATTTTATTTATCCATTTCTACTTCGTCTCATCCCTTTTGGATCATAATATATATTAATTCATAAAAAAAATTTACTTATTGCAAGAACATTTTATTAAGATTATTATCTCAACCGATGGATTGCTAGACTTACAATTCACATTATGTCATCAATTTTATTACACAGTCTAGTTTTACAATAACATTTCTCCTAAAAAAAATGCACCTTTTAAATAAAGAAATCCATATAATCATACAAAAATTTCACCACATGGACAAATACTTCACTTATTTAGGCAACAAGCTCCAAAATACTTTTTTTTTAAGATAAAATTTGAAAAACATGCAACCCATATTGAGATGCAAGAGTGCCGTGAATTGAATGTATGTGAGATACGAATTAAATATCTCACACTCCGTAAATTGCATCATGAGAGGGGGGGAAATCCACGTAAATTTTCATCACGTGTGAATCTCTCTCTCTCTCTCTCTCTCTCTCTCTCTCTCTCTCTCTCTCTCTCTCTCTCTCTCTCTCACTCTCATAGCTCCATTCATTAGATTAACTCATGGGGCTGAAACCTAAATGTAGGGGTGTCAATTGGGTCGGGCCGGCTCGGAGGCCCGGCCCGATTTTAAGTGGACTTGGGCCGAAAAAATGAGCCCGTTACAAATTTTTTGTCCGGTCCGGTCCGGCCCGAAAAAAATAGGGCCGGGCTTGGGCTTTGTGTGGTCCGGCCCGATCGGCTCGCCGGCCCAAAAAAAATAAATATAATTTATATTAAATATAAAATATATATTTAGAAAGAGAGTTATATGTATTTTTCTACAATAAATCTACTCAAAAATATATTTTTTTACAAGTTAAATATTAATATAGATATAAGTAAAAAATATATTATTTTTTATAGATATATTATAGTAGGTGTATTAAAATTATATATTATATAAATAAAAATAATATTTTTATTTTCGAGCTGGGTCGGGTTTTCGGGCTTTTTTCTGGGCCGGGCCATACCGGCCTACCCCCGGCCTGGGTCGGGCTCGGGCCGGCTTTTATAAATCAGGCCTGGGCCGGGCCTAACAAGGCCCGGTCCAGGCCCGGCCCATTGACACCCCTACCCAAAGGACAGCAAGAGTTGCAAAAAAAACTACAACCAGACAACCGTGAGAGACCAAGCAACAAAAGTGCAAAAGGTTAGTTGAGAGATACTCCAAACTAGCAACTATAAAGTTCGAGATCACTAAACATCCCAATAGAACATAGAGCACTAGCTAGTACAAGTCATTCAACAAGATCGGAAAGATGAGTGAGTGATGTAGGAAAGGAACGGAAGAGTGGGCCAACTCTAGTAGAGGAGAACTGTCACATTTCGAGACAGCAAACAATAGACGATAGTTCGGACGACGCACTTATCTAAGAAAATATGAGAGAACCTCAAAATTCGAATAAATCTTAAATTTTATAACTTCAACTTCGAGGACTCCATAGATTTAACGGGCAAATAACATTTCGGGTTTTCGATGAACTACCAGCAAGTCGAAGAAATTAAGATATGGAAAAAAATAATAAGAAAGACCAAGTAAATAGAAACAAATAGATAAATGGACACTGGAGAAATCGGAAAGATTCCCGGATGAGAGCTGCTTAGCTAGGTAGTAAGGACCCCACTTAAGACTGTCAACGGGTCGGAGTCGGAATCGAAAATGACATTTTCTACATCCATTTCTTATAAGAAAATTGAAAACAGATCGGAAATAGAAAGTAATCGAAAATATTTGGTACGATCAAATAATAGATGTATGTAATATCAAGAGTAGTGGTAAAAAAGAAGTCTTTGATAATAATAGACATAATAAATACTACGCGAGAGACAAGTTAATTAAATTTTATTTACAAATTAAAGAGACGTTAAAAACTTAGTCTAAAATTATTTAATATTAAGAAATAAAATTTTAAGAATATATATTTTGTAAATAAATAAAATATATATTATCAAAAATAAAAAAATAAAAAAATAGATATGAAAAGATCAAAAAAATGAGTCGAAAATTGAAAAGTGGATATCTATTGACAACTCTAACCCCACGTTAGCACTTAGCAACACTTTTCTTTCCCCGGATCGGATTGCCTTTTAAAATCTTGAGAAAGACTTTTGTGCACTTTGAGAAAGTGCAAAAGTCCTAGTCATCATGCATTTCTCCCTTCCCATTGGTGGAGAAGAGAAGAGAGATCTAGTCATCATGACCCTTTCCACCAATGAGAAGGGAGAAGTGCATGATGACTAAAACTTTTGTACTTTCTCAAAATACACAAAGTCTTTCTCTAAAACTTTAGAAGCATGTGGGTTTGATTAGATTACATGTGGTCAAGGTCTTAGTTGGAGATTGGAATAACATGACATCTCAAAAGAAAGCCATATTTTTCTATGAAAGATGTGGATAGCCTCTCCGAACAAAGCGTGTGGCTTGATGAGATAGTTTCGTTTGAAAAGAGAGGTAGAAGCGTGATTGGATGAGCTTGGAGTATCGTAACTCCTAAGCTTTCCAAAGTATTCAAGTCTTTCTATATATGAAGAGTGCACGTGCTTATCCATTATGGTGCGCAGATATAAGCCATATTGGTATAGTTCTTTCTCTTTAATTATATTTTCATTTTGATAATTTTTATTTTATTATCTCTATTTTTTTTTTTGGTAACGAGGAAACCCCGCCCCGTGTGATTTTTTGGGCTCAGAGATTGATATTCGTGAACTCCAAGATCAGGACTTGACAGCTCCTACTTTCCGTATATCCGTATTGCCCTTACCCCACTGACCAGAAAAACTCAGAATTTACACACCTCGAAATTACATGTAAATCAGGTAAGCTCTTACTCTATTAATCTTTCATTCATGTAACTTTAAAAATAATAGAGATTACAAAGAATAAGTTTATAATAAATTGGTGCGGACCTAATGTAGTGTAGGAAATACTATTAATACCTTTATGTGTAGACTCTAATAGAAAGTGCCATAAACACCTTTATGAGTAGACTCTCATATATATGATCACTTTACTAGTAAGGGAGAAATAATAAAATGACATCCACATTCTTAATTAATACTCTTTTTATTCTCACTGAATCTCTTTATCCCCGATATAACTTATCTAGGTTTTCCAAGGTTTTCCAAAGTGGTAAAACACTTATCACTAGAGATAACCTAGGGCTAAATCCCCTTTTTGGTTATGAAATCACCCACATGAGTTCAAACACAACTTGTATCAAAGAAGGGATATCTCTCTTGCGAAACCCTTCTTGCATCGGGGATGATTGGATACACATGTGAGTGAAATTTATTAGATATGTGTCTAAGATAGATAATATTCGTTCGATCTAATGTGTATAGAAAATCCTACTCATCTCCCTTATCTCCCTCCTCACTTAAGACCTTATGGCCAAGGCATCTACCCCTTTCCACTAAAGAAAGTTCTACCCTAGATGGAGCAAGAGGGAAGAAAATTGCCCATCATATATAATAGAGTAGGTGGATGGTCCCAACTCCCAAGTGAGAACCATCCAAGAAGAGGAGACTGACCCATGTGGGAAAGGGATTAGCCGACGATCCAACGCCAGCAAGCGAAGGTCTCGAGGTCTTTCTCCACATTTTTAAGATGTCACAAATAATTTAATGGATAGATTTTTTTACTATCCGTTCAAAAAAATAATAAGTATTTCTCAATAATATTTAGGCCTAATCTAAGTATGCACAATTCTAAGTATCCCTATTTCCCCTTTGTGACACATCCTCCCAAACATATATACACCTGACATGCTGAAACCTTCAAATGTGATACCCTATTCGTCCTCTTGTGGGCACTTCAATTCATGGGTTTCTTTGTTTTTTTAGATAGTTATGTAAATTTATTATATTCATGCATAAGTTAATGGTTAACTTGACTAATCTAATTTTGACAAACCAGGAACTTAACTAATCTAATTTTGACACCCTTTTTTTTCTTAATTATCCCTTTTCATTCCTAATTACTAGACTCTGAGCAGATTAATCAACCACGTGTCCTCGAGCACAGGATAGACTCTGAACAGGCTTCGCCTCATGCGTGTTCCCTTAGCACTACAAGAATATTTGACAGCCTCCGTACTACTGTTTAGCACCTTCAAAAGACAAACATTGCGGATAACCCTTAGCCTTTCAATAGCCTTTAATAAGGCTATGCTACATGTTTTTCTATGATCTAAGATAACTCTCACACAAGGTCTCAGGAGATGTCTCAAGCGGACACTCCCATCTTAGAAATCCAACAGTCGTCTCCTAGAGACGTCAACCATCGGGAACATTTCAAGACCCTTCAAATCCCGCGCCTATATAAAGAACAGTGACTTTCATGCAGAGGTCAGTGAAACTCCGCCCTTACAATTGTCTATGTGCGAACCCCCACCGATTGAAAAACTCTTATCCTTAAACATCTCATTTTCATTGTCATTTTTTATTTTGACATCGAAAGATTTTCTCCGATTCAGACAACTAAATCCCCTTCAACACCATTCTATCTTACAAAATTTCATCCACACCGACAGATATTGAGAGATTCCTTCCTTTCTTCATGAAAGGTCAGCTAGGTTGGTCACCGAATAGTAAAGACACTCCACAAAATCCTAGCAACTTGTCATATGTAATAAGAGGCATTTTGGGTAACCACATATTCTTGCAAAGATCACTTTCTTGATTGAGAAATGTAACCCAGCTGAATTGGATCAGCTGTGCTGCGTGGGACCCACGCCCGACTGACCAATCAAATCATCCACCCTTCGAAGAAGGCGGCAGGGAACGATGGGGCGCGACGCCGTGGTCAACTCTTCCACTTCAGAAGGCGCCTCCCTCCTACGCCAACCATTAGAAAAGCTTGCCCATCGCGGAGTGGTGATCCCCATCAATCTGCCTTCATCTGCCCCCACCGTGCACGCCGGCGGAGGAACGGATTGACGGCGACCATGGCGGCTCCTGGGCCTCTGCTTCTTCTCCTCCTCCTCCTCGCGTTCATGGCCGCAGCCACCGTGTCGGAAGGGAAGATACCCATGGCCACCTGGAATCAGATCAGGAGGATAAACAGGGCGGGACCCCGCCTGGGAGTCGTGGTGCCCAATGCCTTCGAGATGAACCCGCTTCTGCAGTCTTCCAGCTTTGTTCCGGATGAGCACTTCCCCTTCCTGGATTTTGCAGGTAAAAGGGAGGAGGAGAACTCGGGTGTCTTCGTATGTGTATCATCTGATTAATGGCCTTCCATTATCTGCTAGGTTTCTCCATGGTTTATTTCCTAAAAGCTTCCTGTTTTTTTTTTGTTTTTTTCCCATGTTTATGCTTGATGGGTTCATCACTTCCAGGCTCCCAGGACCTCTCTCTCTCTCTCTCTCTCTCTCTCTCAAAAGTTCTGTTTTTTGAAGTTCTGGGCACGCCTGCATGGTTTAATATTTGCCAACAGCTTCATCTTTTATGTCTTCTTCCCATGTCATACTCGATGGGTTCATCTCTCTCTCTCTCTGGCTCTGTTTTTTTGCCTCTTATTTAGCTGAACCGATCTCTCTTTTGCTCTGGTTTGTTTTATCTCACAAGGGAGAAGATTCCGATTTGGGACAATCGAGAAGAAGAGAGTCATTGTTGTAATGACAGGCCTGAGCATGGTATGAAACACGGGCATCCATCATCTTCCAAACTTTCTTCACCTTTAAACCTGGATGACAAATCTAAATCTCTCCATCATATATCTATCTATCAATCTATCTATCCGTATTGCAACAGCTCAACGCAGGTCTTGCCACCCAGCTACTGCTGGACTTGTTCGAGGTAGAAGGAGTCGTGCACTACGGAATTGCAGGGAACGCCAACCCGGACCTTCAGATCGGCGATGTGGTCGTCCCTAGATACTGGGCTCACACCGGGCTCTGGGTTTGGCAGGTATCTTCACATATGTACCCCTTCTTGGGGAGAAAAGGGTTGTCAGTTGTGGGAGATGGCTGTCGGAAGTGATCATATATCTCACCAGTTTGCACGCATGCAAACTAACACAGTGCATCACATCCGCATATATATGATGATATCTTCATCACACCAGAACAATCTGCACCTAGCTAGAATTCTCTTCTTTTTTACCTGGATGTTCACAATTTCTTAATAACATCTGGGTGACGTCAACTTTTTGCCACCAGAGGTACGGCGATGGGCCAAACGACGAGCTGCCGCTGGAATCGGCCGGGGACTACACCAGAGAGCTTGGCTACCTCCGGTTCTCGGACTTCAGCAACGCAACCGGCAACACCTTATTGAACAGGGTGTGGTACCAGAGGGAGGAGATCTTCCCTGTCGACGGCGTGCCGGAGCAGAGACAGCACGCCTTCTGGGTCCCTGCCAATGCCGCCTACTTTGGCCTCGCCGAGAAACTCGAGGTGGTGATCCTCCAGCTTCCACCCTGCACGTTTCGGTGGCTCCTTGTCTTCCTAATTAAACTCGAGATCTGAGCTTGCTGTGTGCTTACTATACTCTCGGATCAGGGATTGGAGCTGGACAGGTGCGTGAACTCCTCCACCTGCTTGCCGAGGAGGCCTGCGGCGATGAGGGTGGCGAGGGGCTGCAGCGCCAACACCTTCGTGGACAACGCGGCCTACCGGGGGTTCCTCAGCTCCAAGCTCAACGTGACCGCCATCGATATGGAGAGCGCCGCCGTCGCCCTCGTCTGCCTGCAGCAGCGCCGCCCCTTCATCGCGTTCCGGGCCCTCTCTGACCTCGCCGGCGGCGGCTCGGCTCAGTCAAACGAGGCCTCGGTTTTCGCCGGCTTGGCCGCTGGCAACGCGGTCGCCGTTGCTGTTAAGTTCATCTCAATGTTGGATTAATTTAACGGGCATGTTTTCCCACGTCAGATCATGATGATGTAGTGATATATATATATATATATATATATATATATACACACTAGATGACTATGAGTGTAGAGGATCTCGGTTGGTCGATCGGTTAGAACTCTTGTTTAAAAATAAGATGTCTCGAATTCGAATCTTAAGGGGGTCTACCAAGTCCTGATCTTGGAGTTCACGAACATCAATCTCTGAGCCCACAAAATTACAAGGGGCGGAATTTTCTCGTTACAAAAAAAAAAGATGACTACGGGTGTACGGAAAGTTTTTAAATTTAAATATTTTAAATATATTATATATTTTAATTTATATATATATTAGTAAGATTTAAAAATTATAAAATAATATAAAATTGTTATGGATCATCATTTTTAATGGTATAAAACTGTAAGTTAACCTTACCATTGGTATTTTTAGACTTGTTTTGGAAGATTTAACAAGATTTTTAACAACTACAACGGTCTTAGTGGTATAAAAATTGTAATTTAAAAAAATTGTGCAAGATTTAGCAAGATTTAACATGCCAATTTTAGAAGGTTTCTTCACAACTTTAGGTGAGAGACTTGTCTTCTTAAAAATTGTAATAAAGGAGTGAGGTAGGAGAGATATTTGTGATTTTTGACGGGAATATGAATGTCTTAGTGTTGTCGTGTGATTGCTCCAAGATTGAGTTATATTTAATAATATATATCATTTTTAATGATATTTAGGTTATAATATATTTGGAATATTCTTTTATCAGTTATTTTAATAATTGTCAGATAATATTTAGATATTTTTATCTTTGAAAAATTAAATAAATTATTTTAATATGACGGGAGAGCATTATGATCCATTCTAATGGATAAAATCATGCCATACATTTTCAATAATAATTTTAATAATTTTTAATTAAAATATTTATTACAAGACACATCTCACATAATATAATTAATATAGATTGTTTGAAAATTAATTTTATTAATTAACATTCTCACAAGACTCCTTACTCTCTCTTTCTTTCTCAACTAATAGAATTACTTGGACACATCTTGGAATAAGTATTTATCATTTCTAATAGTTTTGTCACAGCATGCAAGGTTTTTGTTGAAAAAAAAAATCATCTAAGAGAATTTTAGTGCAAATGCTAAAACAATATGGATTATGACCCAATTATAATCTAAATAGAGGTATATTTCGTTATATATACATACATATTATTATATATATATATATATATATATATATATATATATATATATATCTCTCTCTTCTCTCTCTCTCTCTCAATTTTTTTGGATGGATCTAGAGTTATGATTCAAGAATGATGAAGATTCGTATATCATTATTTGAATTTTTATTCTGCATAGTTACCATGAATGAGATCTGCTAGTCATGTTTGATCAATTATTTTATGGAATAGTCCCTCAATAAAATTTAAATAATATTTTATGTTTTCACTGTATATGTAAATAACCCTGCCTCGGTGAATCTAAATTAATGGGCCAATTATAAGTATTTCTCATTTTAAATATATTGACAGATGGGGAAGAAAACTCATTTGCTAACTCCATTTCTCAATATTAAACATGATTCCACTAAATAAAAGTATGACAATTCACCATTTGACAGTAAAACACACAGTTCATAGAATCATAGTTGAAGCTTCATAAAAGAGGGAGTTTATGACAATATTTTCATTGAACCGTTAAATTTAGTGTAAAATTGGCGTTAAAAGGCTATTTTTCTTGAGAATTATTCTTGAGAGATGTAGTACATTTTCTGAATGTCTTGTCCTGTTTATGAAAAAAATTAAGATTTTTCTAAATGTCAGCCACTTTGATTAGGTGTTAATTTATCCCTTGGATTAGCTATCTAAAGATACCATAACCATTTTATCCATCTGTATGTTCCTATTTTATGTGGGTGGATTGTTATCCATAGATAACTTATCATTTATCTACTTTTATCCATAAATAATTTAAACAACAAAGAGAACACTTCATTTATCTATTAAAAAGGACAAAGACAATGTTTTGGGGTCTTTTATATATGCTTGTGTTAAATTGTTAATTACACAGAAATTTATCATATATTTATAAATACACTAGTTGGACACCCGTGCGATGCACGGCGTTTGATTATAAATATATTAATAAAAAAATTTATTATTTATAAATTTATAAAATATATATTTTTATTACAAATTTTTTTGTTAAACTAAACATAATTATAAAATATATTAATAAAAATTTAATCAAATTGGTTCATACAATCTACATTCAGATGTCCAAACACAATATATCAAATAATATACATTTTTGCATGGGGAATATATATATAGTTGACCAATACTTTATCTTTCTTTTTTTCCAAATGCATTAGCTACATGTGCATTT
Organism: Colocasia esculenta; assembly: GCA_014218235.1. NCBI lineage: Eukaryota > Viridiplantae > Streptophyta > Magnoliopsida > Alismatales > Araceae > Colocasia > Colocasia esculenta. Next base: position 4,961,377 of record CM024761.1, read on the forward strand.
CAACTAACATCTAGATCAACTAAAAGAGATAATGTACTGTTAATGTGCACATTAAAACTTTAAAGCATAAAGTAAACATGTTTAATTAATATGCACATTAAAATATGCTATTCAATCAAATAATCAATGCAAAAACAACTTAAAACATTGAGTCTAATAGAAGAGATTACACGGAGTACACAAAAAAGGACAAAACTTAGTAGTGAAACTCTGCTTGGAGAAGAGCAATTTGAAAAATGTCATAGAAAATGTGTAGCAATACTACGATATATGGATAATGATGATCGACAGTACTATTACTCATTAGTACATGGAAATGAGTGTTATATTGAATGCATATCAATGAAGATGAAACATTCATGAACTCAGTGTGTCCATTTTAGATGTACTTAGCTTCGTACACAAAGATACAAATTGGTATTAAGTCAATGTCTTGCACTTAACATAGTAAGAAATTAGAGTGAATAAAAATTTAAAGAAAAAGAACAGTAGCAAATCTCCCCCTTTCCATTGGCATGCAACATATACAAAGGCCGATATGGGGGGATTCAAGATAATAGAATACTAAAGTGAAAAAAACTAAAGAGAAAGAGGAAGAGCTTGGATAGGGTTGGGGTGTTGAGACGTGGCTGGTTGTGAGCTGGGTTTTGAAGGGATTTACGTGGCCATGTATGGAAGATATGACATCCTCAAACTTGTAACATGTTATGCCCATTGCAATGTAATTAGATTTGGTAATCATATTATGAAAATAAGGTTTCAGATTTGCAAAAAACTTCAATCAGATGTAAAGAGTCAATCTGATGACCCCCTTTTCAAAATCTATTGTAAATAGTTGATGTCATCACTTCTTCCGTAAATCTATATCAACTTCTATATATAGATTTCTGAAAAGGAATGTACTAAACTTCATTAGCAAAACACATTAATACACTCTGTTGTAATATCTATATTCTAAAGATAATAGTTAGCAAATTTCTCACAGACATAATCAACAAAAAAAAACGTATACAATTAAGTTATATTTTTTGGATTGATATAAGAACAAAAATTGCAGGAGTAAGAAAAGTAGTGGCCCATTTTCAGAAATCTGCTAAGAAAAGTAGTGGCCCACATTTTAGAAATCTGCTAAGAAAAGTAGTGGCCCACTTTATGCTGACATGTCAGGTTTCAGTGCGTCATTGACTTCAAATTGAGTATCCGCTATTAATGAAGAAGGAAAAGCAAAGTTTATTATCTTTAAGTTATGCTTGTACTCAAATACATCTTGTTTCTCACTCTATACTTCAGCCATGACTTTATTATCTGAGTATACAACTTTTGTGACCAAGGTGTTTGGCAAAATATGCAGAGAATAGCAAAGCGATTGGTAAGAGCTGCTCTGAATGAAGCTGCCAAAAAGAGAAATGAGATACGATGACATAAAAGGATAGAAAAGGGCATCAGACGCCATTTTCACGACGACATCACTGTTGTGGTAATCTATCTTGACCAGCATCGAGGGGGGGAACTTAGGTTCAAAGGTGATGCCATTGATTGCAGCACTTCAATTGACATTTTCTCCCATGTGTCCAAGGAATCAGAGATTCCTCTTCACCCTATGCTCTAAAAAGTTGATTCATAGAGACAACTTACAACAGGCTACTGACTGACTTGTGAATAAGAACATAATACATGATGTGTCTTCCAGTTCCCAAATAGCTTTGTTGTGTGATTTTCTTGGTTAGTAGGATTAAGGAATCTGAAAAGTTACATGCACGGAGGATTCCCAGAGAGAGTAGAGAGTAGAAATAATTTGAAATAGGAGACTTCTCTGCTTGCCATGTGGTTAGAAATTAGATTTGGCGGGAAACGTGTTGTTGGATTAGGGAGCAGACATCATTCTAAGTGTGTCTCGGTAACTTCAGGTGGAACTGGTTCTGATTGATGGAGAAGCAAATTATTGGATCATTACAATTCGAACATAATTTGAATCTGGTACAACTTGCAAAATTAGTGTTGTACCAAATCAACTTGTTCGAACCACTTTTACACGGAGGTAGCAATCAATTAACTAAGAAAACCTTTCCTCATCTTCATTAACTTATATATTCTATTCAAAAAGGGATTATATGGGGACAACATCAAACTTAAATTTCTCCTCAGCAATGTTTGATATCATAAACTTCTCTCTGATTTTTTCTCTTTTATATCTTCTCTGCAGTCTAATAGTTGGGTGATTTTTAGAATTTTTTGTGATAAAAAAAGAATCATTGAGGAAGTTGTACCCAGAAAATCAGTTCAAACATGGGATAAACGCATTTATAGATATTCTAAAAGCAAAGCCATGGCAAGTTATATTTCTAATACTCCTTTCACCCAAAATTTGTACAAAGAACTTGCAAAATGTCTGCATGTTTTCCTTCCTGACAACAAATGTTAGAAAGACAGCAATTGAAGATTGAAACATGTGTTGTTGTAAAGGCATAATTCAAGGCAGTTATCTAGAAGAGGAAGAAAGATAGAACACTGAGACTGCTAAGCTTAGAAGCAGAGCCTTCAACAATTATGGATTCATAGCTCAACTTCGTGGAAATCATCACTGAGACTGCTGCCATTTGTGTGCAGTAAAGTCTTGGTTGCAGTGGCGATGGACAGCATTTCCCAGTGAGCTGAAGCCATTCTCTCTCTACTTTAGTTGCCTATCTTTTGTTCTAATCTTGTCCCAATGCAGCTGCAGATTCGCCTCCAAAGAGCACCCTGCCACAAAATTTCCTTTCAGCTCTCTCTTATACTACCATCTGTATGCATGATTGGCACAAACATGTAGGCTACTTGCTCACACGCATGTTAACTATTCTTCAATATTGTTGAACTGCGCGCCCAGCTAGTGTTATGGCTAATTACTACGACCCACATAAATTTTGGGTTTAAATTCCTTTTATATAGCTATGCAAGAGGGGAATTTAATTTATAGCTAGAATATTTGAGAGAGTATGCACACATAATACTCTTTAGTGACAGAGTCAGTAACAAATTTAACATAATTAAACCTCCTATATATTCAATAAGAAGCTACATAACAACCACCCATACATTAAATAGATTTTCCGCGACTTGAACGAAGTAATCTTTTGAAAGAAATATCAGGAAATCGCTGGAGTCTGTATTGCTATGGTGAAAGAAAGAAAAAAAACATTCCTAATGGTTCGTTTCTCATCTTTATCTTCTACATTTTTTGTTCTGCTTAGATATATGCATCATGTGACACACACACACATATATAGTTACTTTTGGGTAACTGAATGGAGTTCCTTGAGTTGTCCAAATCACACGCTGATCTAGCCAAAGCGCCCAAGCCCCAGTCTGCTAAAGTCTGAAATGTGAAGTGTGCCTCTTTCAGTTTAAGTAATTGTTTCTAAATGCCTCTTTCAGTTTAAGAGATTGCTTCAAACGATTTTGTTTTCTTAGCTATTAAACTATGGCTATTGAAGTATGCATGTTGTTACACTTTAGGAGAATGAGTTCTATGAAAGACATCTCAGAAAATTAGGAAATATAGAAAATGCAGTTAATTGGGACAAAAATGAATAGTCAAAAAGCTAATAATTTCAAAAAAATTGAACTTTCTTAAAGAAAAAGAAAATGATCTTGGTAAAGAAAATACCTGTTGAGGCAGTGAGTAAGTGGACAGAAGCTGAGTAGTAGGCTACTTTCCCTGCACATTAAATTTTTTTTTTAAGGTTCTGTTCGGTTCTGTAGGTGTCTATGTCATTTCCAAAGACATGTTCGGTTCTGTAGGTGTCTATGAAAAGGAGGTGTTTTCGTGAGGGGCCTGGAAGAGGAGATGGTCTCTTCTGCTACTGAAATATATAGGATATTAGATAAAGGATCTTCTAAAAGACGTACTGCTGAGACTCTACTTAATAAGCAAAGTAGCAGATCACACTCCATTTTCTCTATTACAATTCATATCAAAGAATATACAACAGAGGGAGAAGAGGTGATCAGATGTGGAAAGCTCAATCTTGTTGATCTTGCTGGTTCAGAGAATATTTCACGGTCAGGAGCCAAAGATGTACGTCAATATCTCATTTACTATGTTTCAAATAAAGTGATGCCTGGAAGGTTCTCTTTTATATTTTTACATGGGAGTGTATTTATCCTAAGTTATTTTCTCACTGGAAGATGATAGACAGAAAGATTGATGTTTATCCAAGACGTTTTAGAGACAAAACGATGGCACAAAGTGTATACATTTGTCTTTCATATAGAAGATGTAGAAAATAATGTTAACCCCATCAATGATGTTTCCAATAAGAAAATTGATGCATATGCATGCATGGATATATTAAGAGAAGTTCATCAAAATGCATGGGGCAGACTACCCATCAAAATGCATGTATATATTAGACCTCACTCTGAAAAAAAGATTGTGGATGATATGGTCAAGCAACTTAATCTGAAATGCCACCCTTGATAGCACCAAGTATTTGCTAAGCCAAAAAGAAAAAAAGATAAGCTGCTAAATATGAAAAGGGAGAAGATAGCTTATGTGCATTAGATGTCTGAGACGTGGGCTGTTATTGGTTCATTTTGGAGTGGGTGTTCCTGTACTGCAGTGAGTGAACTGACAATGGTGAAACCTCCTTCAGCAGGATAAGTAGGTGTCAGACATGATTTCAAGTGAAGGCTAGATTGTTCAGCAGAAAATTATTTCAGTCAAGAAGTCAGTATATTTTTTTATCCTAAGAATCAACGCTTCAACGCTTTAATTTATGTGTCAAACTGTGTGAGGCACAAGACTAAAATTGAAAGTTCTTTTATTGAAAATGGGCAAGCCAGTATGAAGATAGATCCTTCTCCTTCCTCTATTACGATTCTAGATAAAGACTGAGTATAAAAGTATTTTATCTATTGAGATAGGTCCTGTTATAAGTTTCATTTCTTTCTAGTATCCCTTCTAACCTAAGGGTCTCTAGTCCCTGGCCTTTTTTGCCCTTACATAAAAATGTTAATTTAATTTTGTGCCTCAATCCTTTGAGACCCCTGCATATAGGTTTTAGGTTGGAGTGACAGTCCTCCTTTCTGCCTTCCCGGCAGGTTGATATGCAGTGCCAGTTCAGAAGTCTTTCTTCCAGTAGGTGAGGGCCCTACTTCTATTTTGTTTTCTGGTTTGCTTTTTCCCTTTTTGGGGGATTAAGTTCCTCCCTGTCTTTTCATACTTTTACTTTCAGTTGTTTTTGAAAATATTTTGTTCACTTACATGTTTTTTTTCTTTTTAGATGATTTGACTGGATGTGAGATTCTTATGTCCATTCACCTTATGATATACATGCAATACCCATAACCCCTAACTTTGCCTTATCTGTTCACCTATGTGAACAAAATAGAGATCTCAAGCATCTCTCTCTCTCTCTCTCATGCATATATGCAAACATATGTATTATCTATAAACAGTGGTTAGTATTGGAGATAAAATTCAGATTCCTCACTTTAGCAGGAATCTGAGAAAGCCACTGAGATATGATGCGAAGATTTAACTTTGTTGAAGGGATGAAAGGTCTACTAAATCACAACATTATTCACTTCAACCTATAAATAATAAGGACTGCTCTGCTTGTCTTTTGCCACTGAGCTATCCCTTAAGTCATTCTTAACTTAAGGCATGCAAAGGTTTTAGCTTTATTTCTTAGCTTTATCTCACACTGCAGTGACATTCTAGCAGATTAAAATATTGTTGGAAGTAGAAACAGAAGTTAAGAAAATGGACTGTTAAAGCAAATATACACCTAGAGACATATCAAGCCATTACAACAGCTCAATTCTTAAATGCACTCAAAAAGGCACTCAAAGAAAGGGAAGGAGCACTCAAAGAAAGCACTTAAGCCAAAAATAGTATCCAACTGAATTGAACTGCTGTAATGGCTTGATATGTCTTTTTCTTTGAGTGCCTTCTTTACATTTGACAATTTGTCTCTATGCATAAAGTCCCTTCCCTTTGATGTTATTTGCATTCCAATGGATTTTTCTGTTTAAATCTTGTACTACTCCAAGCTTCCTGTCTCCCTTTCAGATTAGTGGGCCTGGAGAATGTCCAATTAATGGGTGTACTCTTCAAGGACCCCAAGATCTTATATGACCTCCATGCACCGGTTACATTATCACCTTGAAGTTTCCCCACGTTAATTATGCTTTCTATCATGCATTTTGTCTCTTGTTCGGATCTAACCTGGGCCTAAGAAACACCCACATAAGGGGTGATGTCTTATGGACCCAATGGTGAAACACCCACATAAGGGCTATAGACAAATCTTAAAAAATCATAACTTGCATTTAATTTATGCAATGCAATGTTTGTAATAAATATTGGAAAGTATAAACTCTTGAGCTTCTGCATTATCAATAATCTCAACTCCACAGCTCCAGTGACATATAAATGCTCCGCAGGAAGAATCAGATAAAAAATAAACCTCATGGCCCCTGGTAATATAAATCTGTGCTTGAAAATCAATTTTAACTGCTTTTTTAAGAACAAAAAAATACCTGTTGAGTTAGCGAGAATATGCACTTAAAAACCCAAAACCATAACAAAAGCAAGAATTCCACCCATTATGCTCTATGAAAAACAACCCAATGAACACTTACTAATGAGATGAAAAACTAATATTTAAAAATAAAATAAATTGACCATCTGCATTACATGAAGCAGAAGAAAATCCACATCCAACAATGTTGAAGATTCCAGCCAATTGCTTTTCTATTTAGCTTATTATTCATGATCAATGTGATATTTGATGCAAATCCTGCATGGCAAGCGTATGCATTCTAATAGGATAATAACATATTCGACATCAATATTCTCAGTAATTTTCATAAAATAAAACTAATTTAAATAGGAATGCTTACCAGAATGCTTTCAAAGTCGAAGCCACCAAATTAAGATCGATGAACAATGGAACGCTTAATACGGTTAATACCTTGGAGTCCAGAAGGTAGCTGTATAATATGTCTCTGGTCCCCTACCTCAACCAGTAATACCTTGGAGTCCAGAAGGGTCACTAAAGGCTGAAGATGCTTTCTGTTGAATAAGACAAACAAAATTAGTAGGCATGCTAATGACAGAGTAGCAATCATTAAAAGTGCAATCAGAAACAAAGATACCTGTAGACTCTGTTCAATGTCATCCCATATATCTGCACTTATTTTCCCGTCAATGGATCTTCCATTTGTGCTTAAGGACTCTTGAACTAATTTCACAAATGAAGGAGCACTTAATCTGTCAATATCTGTCTTCTCTGCCAAGTTCCGATATATTTTACATGCCATCTGTTTTTATTAGAAACATAGTTGTTTAGAAGAACATAATTGGTGGATGTAAAATCTAATAAAAGGGGAAATTTACCTTGCTCTTTCAGCTGCACCAATCACTCGTAATGTTTTCTTGGTGCTAATACCATCATAATGATGATGTCAAATCTTGGTCCGAGTATTTTCGCTTCCTACCGAGAAAAATTAACAACTTCCAAGGCTGAGAAAATGGAATCCATCTCAGGTAGAACCCCAAGTTCTTCTCCTACAACCTACTCCAAGGGGACGGCATGGAGAGAACAGAGATGAGCATCTCTTTGATGAAAGATTACCATGTAAAGAGAATTGCTGCATTCTATTATTTTACATACCCACCCCTTCAAGGATCCCTTGTGTGAAGTTGATCCGAGCATCAGCTTTCTTCATCCGATCCAGAGGTTCCAGTATCATCTGTTGTTAGACATTAAAAAAAAAACAACAACAACAATGAGTTCGCCACCTTAAGAGACAGCAATTTCTGAAAGAAGCGAATAACTTGTGCAAGAAAAATGCTCACTTTGGTTGTTTCTAACCTGAGAGCAGACAAATTTTCATTACATATAACAGAGATTTTCCAATCTTACAACCCATCAAATTCTCAGCAGTTGAATCTTGAGATTGTATGATCAAACATGTACGCGGCGGCCCTCCTTGGCATAATACTGAAAGACAATAAGAGGATCCAAAATAACCGCTACTAACCCATCTGAAATTTCAAGAGCATGACGTCATAACAACAATGTTAATAACAGCCACAAATCGAGCCATGATGCAGCTATAATAGCAACAGCAAGAAAAGGAACTCTATACTGGAAATATTAAATAGCTTAATGTTGAACTCTATGCAAGAACACATAGCTTCTACTGGCCTTACCAGGCGCACCATCCGCCAACAGAGAGAACTCGATCGTCTCACCCTCCTATGGAATTAGCAGGCGCCGAGAGGAAGAAGACCCTTGCAAAGGGGACGCCGCGGTGCTCCACCAGCCAGCGCAAGTCTCCGGTACAGCAGCGATCTCTCGGCGTCCGCCTCCCGAGCTTCTGCGTCGCGATGCAGCTCTGCCGAAGCATTTGGACAGCGGTTGCTGTCGAGCAGAGCAAACTCCTACTCAACTGGAAAGGTGAGGCTGCGCGGGCGAGGGCAAGGGCGACGGCGACGGCGCGAGGGCAAGTCTGCGAGGCCAGGGCGAGGGAAAGGCGAGGCTGCGCGGGCGAGGGCGAGGGCGACGGCGTGAGGGCGAGTCCGCGAGGCCAGGGCGAGGAAAGGCGAGGCTGCGCGGGAGAGGGCGAGGCGAGGGTGACGGCGCAAGGGTGAGTCTGCGAGGCCAGGGTGAGGGAAAGGCGAGGCTGCGCGGGAGAGGGCGTCGGCGACGGCGCACAGGTGGCCTGGAGATGGCTGGGTTGGGGGGGCAATGGCTTGTTCGTTTCGAGCGGACGGAAAAAGTTGCCTCCTGGCTTATCCGAGCTGGAGAATACGGAAGGGCAACGACTGCTCGTAAATCCCGCTCCACCCCTGTCTCGGAGAGATACAGAAAGACGCTATGTTGACGGGGGAGGGCGAGGGCTCTGGCCTGGGAAAATTTGAATGGGTAGGTTTTACTGCTGCCACGTGGTCTGGGTTTAGTTTAGGCGGGAAACAGAAAACTCTGTTATAGTATTATAGTATAGATAGATTTCTCAATGTCTCATTATACAAATAATTGTTACGGTCGCAAAATAATCTCATTTATGGCATGCAATTCTCGAACCAAAATGATGAAAAGAATATTATCCTCACAAGTTGACAAGCTTTTTTTTAGGATAAAATTGTCCAACTAAAAGTTAATATGTCACTAAATCAAATGCTAAAAAATTTAAATTATATATTTTTTTATTTCATCTTTGATATCTATACTATCTATACTATTTTAATAAAACTCAGTTCTGGAGCAGCCACGTGGCAGCACCAGAAGCAGAGTTTTCCGCCTAAACCTCCCCACTAAATCTATCTATATCGCAGCTAAATATGGTTAAGTAAAATTTGGGTAAACAAATCCTATATATATCAACTAACATAAAATAATAATCTATCAACTTTAACACACCTCCCGTAAGGCAAGTCTCAAACATTAATTGTCACATAAATCAATGAAGAAATCTTTCTAAACAGGTAAGATACACCATCTAAAAATTTTGCTAAACCGAGCAGACCATAATTTTTAGAAAAAATTCAATTTTAAATCTACCTTCGTGCAGTCCACCTTCCTTTGTTTTAAGAACAATTTTTCTCTATTTAGTTTAACAAAATTTTTATAATAAAAATTATATATTTTTATAAATAATTTTTTTTATTTATCTTAATATTTTATAACAACTACCGTGCATCGCATGAGTTTTCAACTAATAATATTAAAACAGAAGTCCCTGTTTCCCGCCTAAACTAAATCCGAACACGTGGCATAAATCTAAAGCTATGCAGACGCGTCCTTGCTCCCGTTTCTCTTTCTCTCTCTCTCTCCCCATTTGTGCCCATCTTCTCCGCCGTTTCATTTCCCGGGGAGAAGCCGAAGGGCCGGCGACGCCCCCTGAGTTTTCTCCAACACGTATCCTGTCTTCACCTCTCTACACAGACGCAACGAACCCCCACTTCCTCTTCCTCCTCCGCCTCCCATATCCCATAGATTCCCCCTCCTCCCTCCTGCCCGCAAAGCACCCATCTTTTCCGCAGGTTTCCTCACACAGCCATGGGGAAGGGAGGAGAGGCTACCGTCGACCCGTCCGCGGTGGCGGCAGCGGCGAGGGAGACCAGGTTTCGGGGCGTGCGGAAGCGGCCCTGGGGGAGGTTCACGGGCCGAGATCAGGGACCTCTGGAAGAAGGTTCGTGTCTGGCTCGGCACCTGGCGACGAGGAGGACGCCGCCCACGCCTACGGCGCCGTGGCCTGTGCCTTCCGCGGCCCCAACCTCTTCCTGGCCATCTTCTTCACGCCGCAACTGGCGTCATCGGTGGCATCGGCACCTACATGGTCCTCCACGTCTGGGACCTAGCCGCCAACCTCTTCCTGGCCGATCAGGATGCCCTCTGCAGCCGCACGAGAAGTCCCAGCATCAACAGCAAAAAAGAAGGTAGAATGTTGCCTCTTCTTCTTCTCCTCTCTTCTCCACTTTTCTCCACCTCTCTTCTGTCGACACCAGAACATTTTTTTTTCCTGCCCAAGAAACCTTCCTCTATCTCTTCACATGACCATTCCACTAACCTCCCCACTATGACCCCAACCCATCCTCTCTGTGAACTCCATTTGCTCCCCCCCCTCTCCCTCTTTCTCTCTCCCCACCACCGCAACCAATATCATTTGTAACGTTATTTTTTTTTTTTCTGTGACGATGTTGCTTGGTTTTTTAGGAGATTGGAACCTCAAAGTCAGATCTTAGCCACTGAGTTACTAACCAAAAAAATCTATTACTTTAGCAATGTCTCTCTGTCCATTCTCTACCCAGTTATATCCTGAAGAAGATAATTCCTTGGTATTGCTAAGAACATTTGCTATTTTCAACATATATATACATCTTCTGGTGTGAGATATTGACATATGCTTCTCCTGAAGTGTCCTTTCACCATTTGAGAAAGGTGGTCTCTTAAGAGTACCTCTTGGTGGTTAGCTGGGTGTCTTAAATTCCAGTAATGTACATTACACACGTAAAAATAGAACTCTTATGAGCATAGCTCCTGAAAGCAGAGTATAAGATCTGTTTTCAGATTTTATAAACTGATACACATTGGAGATTCACATGAGTTTCTGATAAAGTTTTATTGTACCTTAATATGCAGCATGTGTTTATAAACCGTTCACTGCATTGTGTGGTTCTATTAGTTTTTGTTAAAAATAGTCTTTGTATGTATTCTAACATATTTGTTCATAAAAAGAACTACTTAAACTTGCATTCATGAATTCACTTTTTGAATGTCTAATATATCCTCTCCACAACATCATATATAAGAACTACTTATTTATGTTCTGTTTTTTATTGATGAATTACGTTAGATGTGTATTGATTTCATTCACACAATATTTACATATTTTTCCAACCTTTTCATGTACATGTCAAAATTCATGTTAATGTTGTTAAAATTTAGTTTTCATAACATTTTATAATGCAACTGCTTGAATGAACTTATTGCTGAGTCATTCAAGGGTTCAGTCTTTCTAATTTATTTTAGGCTGGAGCTTCTAATGTTATTTTTTTTTCTGAAGATGATTTTTGGTTGGTTTTTTCAAAAGATGGAACCACAGCAAGGAGCTTACTCTGGTGCATTGCTACTAAAAATACTCGCAAGGAGGTACAACATTTAAATCTTTTCTTTTTTTATTCATGAGTAATTTTGGATACACTATGTCTCTTGCATTTTTATTGTTTTAACTTGGTCTCTCTTTCTCTTAGATGTGTGAGCATTTTAAGGTTATTGAATGAGTATTAACAACTTTCGTTCATTATCTGAATATTGGAGCTAAAGTATTTGTTTTCAGGTTTTTTTTTTTTTATATGATAGGCAGTTATAAGCATTTTTGTGCTTTATGCTAGCAAAAAATCATGTTCCTTCTACATTAAACAACAATGTGATAAAGACATTGCAAGATTGGTAAGGGTAGGTGTTTGAAATACTTCATTTGGCCCAACCTTGACAAGAATCAGATGACTGTGGTGTTTGGGAATGCTTTGTATTATTTTGTTGGCAATTCTGGTGTTCACTGTGTTGCTTAAGTGTTCTTCCAGAAAAATTACTTTCTACATTATCTAGAGTGAACAAAATTGGTGAACTTGAATGTACATCTTTGGTGAGATTACAGGTTACGCATATCACTAGAGATTACAAGTTACACATCTTTGGATGGAAAGTGGAAGGGATATAAAGTGGGAGAATTCAAGATGTGGACTTTAACTGCCTGTACACCAAGTATAGAAAAGTTGAACTTAGTAATGAGAGGATTCAGATGAATTCGTTAAGAACTTGAAACCTTAAAGGACAATCATACATTTAAGTATAAACTATAGAAAATTGAAAATGCACAAATATGTCAGACCAAATGATATTTAACGGTTGTCCAATATATAAAAAAGAAGCTTTGACTGTCAGGGTATATTGTTTTAGAGATTATATTTTTGAAACGTGGCAATATATTAAGTTCTTGCCCCTGACAGAATTCCTGTGAAAGTTGATGCCCTTAATTCTGCACCCTGCATGTATTATCACAAGAAATGCCAAAGCCACCTTTTGCTAATTAAACCTATCAAAAGGAATCAGATTGTGTAATGTACAAGGAGTGGTTAGATCTCTGTATACATTAGGATTATGAGGTCATAGATTCAAATCTCATTGGAGAGCAAGTTTGTTAAAAAAAGTAAAAGATGATATAATAAGCTAATTCTGGAGGAAAAGGAAAACAGATTGTGGTAAGATAGAAACACACTCTTCCTGGAGAGATGCTGGGAAGTCACTTTTGGAAGCCCATTTTTGTCCTCTATTTACTTTTTGGCAAAGGTAACTCAAGATCTTTACCCTTTTATTTTGGTACAACTTCTTATTCTAATAACATATTAGAATTAATTACCAGAGCTTTACCTTAAGCAAGCTAAAAATTATCCTAACTGACTTACTATAAGTCAGCTTATGACTTATCTCAATAAATAAGAGCTCTTACAAGATCTTACCAAACTTATGAAAGTGGCACTCATACTTCCATGCCAATAGTGATCCATGGCGAAGATGGCTGACAAAAGTTTTGGCACTGGCCTTTCATTTTGTTCGCTTCCATGAAAGCAAACTACTTAAAGTGCACATATGATCCGGGCAGCCTTTAGAAAGAGGAATGAGCATCCCCAGTTATGAACTCCATATCTAAAAACTATTATATGCCCAGAAAATTCTGAATAGATTATCCATGAGTTTTCTTTCAAATTCTTTATGTCTGCCTATATAGTGAATGTCTGTCAGATTCTTTAGTCTATGTTTTTTATTATTCTATATTGCTCATTTAATTTTCAACATATGTCTTATCAGATTAACAGAAAATTATATTTTCACAGTTAAGTGTGTGTGCTTTAAAGTCAAAGGGTTATCCTTGCTGGATCTTGCCTTGGGCAAGGTGTGGACAAAAGGTACATTTTCTAATCCCTACCAGTTTGGTGTATATTTGCTTTAACAAGACCATTTTCTTTTCCTTTCAGCAAAGTAAGTGGACAAAATTATTAAATTTATCACTTCGTCCCCTCAATGTCTAGGTTTTGAGGGTGACTTTATACACAATCTGATAAGAAATTTTAGTTGTATTCAGTTCCAAAGTAGGCATTTCCCAAAGTGCACAGACTACTTATTTTTTGGTACTTGCCCAGGATGAACATAGCAATATAGTTTGTCACCATTTGCATTTTATATACATGCTTTACATTTAGAATGTTGATCGCTTTTTTTTTTTTTCAATACCAACTTCAATGGGATGACTTGATCAATGGGGGTTCCCTTTTAATTGAATGAGACACTGATCCAACATAGTCATGGACCTATACAAAGTATAGAAGTGTCGAAAAGCCACACTGGTAGAACAAAAATATATAACCAACCTATTCAATTAGAATATCCTAAGCTGCCATACAATTACAACCAATAGAATAAAATGGAAAGAAATCGATGGAGCACTTTGTGATTGTCGTAGTCTCATTAAATTAAAATTGATCATATAAAATGATAGCCAAACTTACCACATTGTATGGAGTAGAGTGCTGGGCTACTAAGAAAGTCATCTTGACAGGCTACTAAGGGAAGGTACAATGACAAAAAAGAAGCAGCTGAAAAGGGGGTCATCAGATTGACTCTTTATTTTTGTGTATTGATGAATTACGTTAGATGTGTATTGATTTCAGAAATCTATATATAGAAGTTGATATAGATTTACAGAAGAAGTGATGACATCAACTATTTACAATAGATTTTTGAAAAGGGGGTCATCAGATTGACTTTTTACATCAGATTGAAGTTTTTTGCAAATCTGAAACCTTATTTGCAGAATATGATTGCCAAATCTAATTACATTGCAATGGGCATAACATGTTACAAGTTTGAGGATGTCATATCTTCCATACATGGCCACGTAAATCCCTTCAAACCCAGCTCACACCAGCCACGTCTCAACACCCCAACCCTACCCAAGCTCTTCCTCTTTCTCTTTAGTTTTTTTCACTTTAGTATTTTATTATCTTGAATCCCCCCATATCGCCTTTGTATATGTTGCATGCCATGGAAAGGGGGATTGGCTACTGTAGCACTGTACAACGTAGCGACGGTGCTATCTTCCTCTTTTTCTTTAAATTTTTATTCACTCTAATTTCTTACTATGTTAAGTGCAAGACATTGACTTAATGCCAATTTGTATCTCTGTGTACGAAGCTAAATACATCTAAAATGGACAGAGTTCATGAATGTTTCATCTTCACTGATCTGCATTCAATATAACACTCATTTCCATGTACTAATGAGTAATAGTACTGTGCGATCATCATCATCCATATATCGTAGTAGTGCTACACAGTTTCTGGAATTTCCAATTTTTATGTTGTTGCATTTGATTTCAAGCACAGATTCTGAACTTTTCCATCTATGTTTTTTACTGGATTTTTAAACTGGATGTTACAATATTAGATGTTAAGGTTTTTAAATAATTTCTGTTTTAAAACCATAGGTGCATTAGAATTGGATGTCTAAATATATATCTAAATATATAGTGTTACAAGCATTAGTCACATGGAACTGGCCAATTATAGTAAGTGTCTTTTAAATTGGAGGTAAAGTATTTGGTTTCAAGTTTTGATTTTTTAAAA
The DNA here is from genome assembly GCA_014218235.1 of Colocasia esculenta. Taxonomy (NCBI): domain Eukaryota; kingdom Viridiplantae; phylum Streptophyta; class Magnoliopsida; order Alismatales; family Araceae; genus Colocasia; species Colocasia esculenta. Next base: position 4,976,555 of record CM024761.1, read on the forward strand.
AAAGATAAGCAGCTATGAGCATATATAGACTGAATTTTAAGGTTCTATCCTATTACATTCTTTTCTTATTGTTCCCTTCAGTGAAAGCAAGTTACTTAAAATTCATGTTCCCTTCCATGAATTTTATGACATCATGTTTGGTTATGAATTATATCTGATTGATTTTGTTTTTTTATTTTTGGGAGATCAGGTGCCAAGTAATTTTACCTAATGCAAAAAAAGTGAGAAGAGCGCATCTAATATTAGTTTTTTTCCCAGAAGTCCTTAATTGATGTCACTCTTTCTTAACTCTCATTTCCCAGACATGTTCGTTTTCTGTTTTAAATTGGAGGTAAGTATTTTGTTTCAGGTTTTGATTTGTTTTCTGTCTATTCATTTAGTTTCCATGTTTGTATGGTTTCCTTTCCTTTGCTATAGTTTGTATAGAACACCTACACACTCCATGGAAATTGTGAAGGCAATAATGTACTCTTATTTCTCTAAATATATGCTCCCCATTTTTGTGCTTTATGCTAGCAAAAAATCATGTTCCTTCTACATTAAACAACAATGTGATAGAGACATTGCAAGATTGATAAATTTAGGTGTTTGAAATACTTCATTTGGCCCAACCTTGACAAGATGATTGTAGTGTTTGAGAATGCTATGTATTATTTTTTTGGCAATTCTGATGTTCACTGTATTGGCATAAGTGTGCTTTTAGAAAAATTCCTTTCTACATTTATCTAGAGTGAACAAAAATTGGTGAACCTGAATGTACATCTTTGGTGAGATTACAGGTTACATATCTTTGGATGGCAAGTGGAAGGGATATAAAGTGGGAGAATTCAAGATGTGGACTTTTAACTGCCTGTACACCAAATTATAGAAAAGTTGAACTTAGTGATGAGAGGATTCAGATGAATTGTTAAGAACTTGAAACCTTAAAAAGACAATCATACATTTAAGTATAAACTATAGAAAATTGAAAATGCACAAACATGTGAGACCAAATGATATTTACAGTTGTCCAATATATAAAAAGAAGCTTTGACTGTCAGGGTATATTGTTTCAGAGATTATATTTTATGAAACATGGCCATATTTGTCACTCAAATATTAGCATCATATTAAACATGATTTCAGTTTAAATATTTTCAGGTTTTTTGTTTTATGTGCTTATATATAACCCTACACATCCTTGGCAATTGTGTAGGGGTACAATTTTTATTGGTTATGCAGTTCTATTGTAATTTATTAGTTATAATTTTTCTCACCCTCTCATGAGAAAATATGTATCTCCCTTTCTCAATGAGTAGAACCCATCACTCTGAGTAAAGATAGACCAAATATTCTATCTTTGCTGTTTACTGTTGTATAGAATTTTTAATGCTGTATGCAGAGCTTTGATGTTTCCATTCATCCATTGAATGGCCAAGGTATATCACTAAACTTACAAGACCAGTTTGTCTGATCACAAACATAGAAAAAAAGGTAGTTGGCAGAAGAAACATATGCTGCTGCCAACTTCAGAACCAACACCTCTTTTAGAGCCACCGTCAATGCCTCCGCCAAAAAAAACAACCTACGCTTCCACCTCTGCCTTTACGTCCTCTGTAGCCTCCCCTAGCACCACTGCCAATGCCTCCAACTTCTCTGAAACCACCACTAACTCACAAAGTGAGAATTTACAAAGATTAGAACAGCAAAAAAAAATCAGAAAAAGCTGCAAGCTTAGTTGTGGCATCACCCAGTAATGTGTTTTTTTTTTAATGTTTATTGGATATTGTTTAAGTTATATAGTTTCAGGTTCATATGGTTTTTCATGTGCAATTGTTTTAGGCTTATGAATTTTGCTTTCATCTATAGCACTTTTGATAGAGACATTCCAAGGTTGGTAGGGTTAGACTCTATGCTGGGTTAGAAATTTCTTCATAAAGTTCATGTCACATATGATTAAAACCAAGGCTAGCAAATGCAGATTAGAAAATACCTTTTTGTTTGACTGGCTTCATGTGAATTATCTGAGCTTTGTTATAATTCATAGAAATTTCATAGGACACATCTTTATTTGTGATTTTAAAATTTCAATTTCATAGGACACATCTTATTCTTCATAGAAGTTCCTTTTCATTTTTTCCAATCTGAGATGAGAGTGAAGGAGGAAGAGGGGGAGAGTTTTCGCAGAGATTAAGGACATTTTAATTGCCACTATTCAAATTTTTAGAAAATGTTAATGGACAAGAATGCCATAGATTTTACAACTATTGCAAATTTGCAATACTTGAGCTTATTAAAAAATCTAAATGGTAGTGATGATTGTGCAATTTAGCTCAGCATGTCTATCACTCATTTCCATTCTTCAAACTCCTATTTTTTTTTCCCCACTGCAGGAAGTGGAAATAAGTAACAAACTGAGACTGAGAACATGAGAGGGCATTACTTCCGTGACTAATTGGTGGGGACATCCGAGCCTGGGATCGGGCCAGTAGGTGCAAGTCTATCGAAGACGGAGGCAATGTGCAGCAACGACGGCATCCATTTGGCTTGGCGACGTGCTTTCAGATCACTAGCATTTTATTTTATGAATTTGGGCATTTAGTTGATGTAATAAGGCCCATATGAGGCCCATTAGTGCTCTTTTTATTTTCTATGTATTTTCGGGTCCGATTTTGGACCTATTTTTTAGGCTTGGGTTATTTTGGTCTTTGGGTGTTTAGTGAGGACCATTAGGGTTCCATCACTATAAATAAAGTGTATGAGGTTTTTTAGAATTAATGAGATTTGATTAGCTTTGAGCGCAGCCGTCTTGTCTTCTCCAGCGGGTGGAATCCCCAGGGTGGAAGTCCTCCTTCTGCGGGGTGGATTCCCTAGGGTGGAATCCCCAAACCTTTTGCGGGGTGGATTCCCCAGGGGTGGAATCCCAAATCCTGTCTTCTTCCTCCCGCCTCCCTCTCTCTCTCCCTCCGTTCGCTGTGCTCCCTCCCCACACTGTTGTTCCGCATCAAATTGGTATCAGAGCCGGTCGGCTTCTTTTTAGGAGCCAGCCGAGTCGTCGTCTTCCTCCTCCTCTGCGTGAAGACCATTTTGTTCGCGAACCTCGCGGCTGGTGCGCAGCGAAGACCCGACGCCTGCGCGCCCTCCTGCGCCTTCGCGCGGGACTCCCGCGTCCTCGCACGAAGACCCACCCCGCGCCCCGCGGCCCCGTCCTCGCACGAGGACCCACCTCGCGCCCGCTCCGCGCCCCGCGGCCCCCGTCCTCGCACGTGGACCCACCCCGCGCCCTCCTGCGCCTTCGCGCTGCGACTCCCGCCCCTCCGCCCGCGGCTCGGCGCAGCCCGTTGCGACCCCCGCGGCCCGGCGCAGCCCGCTGCGACCCCCCGCGCCCGGCTGCCCTGCTCGCGCGAGCGGGCTCGTGGCCGCCCCGCCTCCGCGACCTCCGCGACCCCGGCGCCATCCCGCCCCATCGCGACCAGGGGGGACCCCCCTTGCCAGCCCGTGGTTGCCGCGCCCCTGCGGCTTCGCCCCGCGCCAGGAACCCAGCCGAGAACCCCCTCGCTCCGCACTGTGAACGCGAGGCCCCTGGAGCCTTCGCTCGCGGCCCGAGCTCCCCCGCCCCGGGTTGACGAGGAGCCCTCCACCAGCCGCTTCTCAGTCCCGCGCCCCCCTTCACGTGCCCCGCCCCTGCTCCCGCGGACGCCAGCGACCCCATTGGACTCGTCCGCCTCAGATCGCTCGTGCGGGCCACTTCTACAGTGTAGTCGGTCACCACAGTGGGCCGGTTTGAGACGGTCTGGTTGTCTTCATCGCGGGGCCCTGAACGTGCGAGAGTCACGGCCATTTGGTGTCGATGAACCAGCACGGAGCGTCGAACATCAACGAGGATCCTCCAGTACTCGTCTACTTCCAGGTTCGGCTGCACGAGATATTTCAACCACGACTCTGAGTAATTTTGGGTACTATGATTTCTTCTGCATTTCGGACACTAGTGCGATTATCAAATAGAAGAGTTATTTTGTTGATATTTGATCCGCTACAATCATGCAATTACGTATCCCAAGCCGTCGTGGATTCACTTTCTCAAAGTGGGAAGCAAATTACTTCTGAAGGTGGAAGTATATGGGTGCCGTTTTCTCTAACCTTCAGAGAGAATTCGGAGCACAAAGGTCTTATCTATCATTCTGGCGCTTGGGCTACAATTCCTTCACAGCAGTCATCTATTTTGCCAACTGACAATTTTTACCTCATTGTGGGTCGGAAATGGTTACAAAGAGACCGTGTTGAGGTATTTGCTGACGAGAGTTATTGTACCATCCGAGATCTTGATTATCCAGAGTGCCGATTCAAGTTTCCTGCCTATGTGCCTAAAGCTCAAAGAAGTTTACAGGTTAAAGCTTGTCAACCTGATTCCCAAGTGGCACAGCAACAGAAATTAGAGTCCACAATCTTGCCAACTGTGGATGATGCTCAGGTAGAGGTGCATTACCCACTGACACCCACTATGTAGAGCCTGAGGAGATGATTGAGAATGTGGCTATGACTGACTCTATTGACGTACGCGAGACAGCTCATATAGTAGAGTCATGGGATCACTCTCTGTTCATTGAAGCCGGTTTTGATGCACTTTCTGATCATTTATTCGAGATCTCAACACTCTCTAGCAGTCATGTGCCCATGAAAGATGTGTTTTTTTGTATTGATTCCGGTGACTTGGATGTGGTGTGGCATGGTTTTGAGTTGCGTTGTCGGCACCAACCCCAGCTGTCTAATTTGATTATATGCATGGGTATGGCAGTGCTCCAGTGGCTAGTTGCTCCCTTGTCTATTTTGGGCATTCTCCGACATTTCAAAACTCGAGGACGAGTTTTCTCGAATCAGGGAGAATTGGTGGGGACATCCGAGCCTGGGATCGGGCCAGTAGTGCAAGTCTATCGAAGACGGAGGCAATGTGCAGCAACGACGGCATCCATTGGCTTGGCGACGTGCTTTCAGATCACTAGCATGTTTATTTTATGAATTTGGGCATTTAGTTGATGTAATAAGGCCCATATGAGGCCCATTAGTGCTCTTTTTATTTCTATGTATTTTCGGGTCCGATTTTGGACCTATTTTTTAGGCTTGGGGTTATTTTGGTCTTTGGGTGTTTAGTGAGGACCATTAGGGTTCCATCACTATAAATAAAGTGTATGAGGCTATTTTAGAAATTAATGAAGATTTGATTAGCTTTGAGCGCAGCCGTCTTGTCTTCTCCAGCGGGGTGGAATCCCCAGGGTGGAAGCCCTCCTTCTGCGGGGTGGATTCCCTAGGGGTGGAATCCCCAAACCTTCTGCGGGGTGGATTCCCCAGGGGTGGAATCCCCAAAATCCTGTCTTCTTCCTCCCGCCTCCCTCTCTCTCTCCCTCCGTTCGCTGTGCTCCCTCCCCACGCTGTTGTTCCGCATCACTAATTAAGTACATGTCCGGTTAATCTGGGCTCATCTTTAGCTCCCAGTTGTTCCAGTTCCCCATGGTTGTTCTTAAATTATTTTGTTGTTTTGTCTCCAGAGGTTAGGATACTGGCATGGATGGGAAACCCTTTTGCTTTACATTTGCTTATCACACCTACTTTTATGTTTCTGATATCAGGTTTGCAATTAAACTCATTTGCAAGTTTCTTGCTCAATCATGTTCTGGTTTTACACTGATATTGTAGTTACCTGAGAGATGTGAAAAGGACTTGAAGATGTATTCTCCACAAATTCTGCTGAAAGCATGTGGATGTGACCATTTGGTATACCATTACAATTGCTGAAAGCAAGGTGTATGTGACCATGTGGAACATGTGCATGTCTTGCCCTGCCTTCTATATGTGGTTTTTCTAACTTTCATGGAAAGTATGCAATTATTTAGATTAAATATGGACCAATGATTATGCTTTTAGCATGGCTCTTCCCAATAGTGTGATGTTTCCAAGATAGTTATTTTATCTAGAGGTGTGTCTGACCATTTTATCATTGGAAGAAGAGTGTAAATGATAATTGATTTTTTAGTTACTTGATGGCACCCTTCATGTAGCATGACTGATGCAAATATCTTTGCACTTATTGCATATATGACATCGAAAGAAATGTGAAGTATTTTGTCACTGCCATTGCCAAGTCATTTATGCAAATTTATTATATTCTTTACTATTAAAAAAAGAAAAACAATATGAAGAAAAATACTGATCGGACATCAATTCAATTTTAGATATGTGATTGAAACCAGAAGATGGCTACATATCAATTATTATATTTGAAAGAAACATATTGCATGTTGATGTATGAAGGTTAGAGGATGATTTTTGATAACTATAAAAAAATGAGTATAATTTCTGAAGAAGTTCGAGCACAGGGAGGCGCTTGTGTGCGTTTTGGAGAAGAAAAACCCCAACACTGTGGTAGCCGTGATGTTTGGTGGCGAGGAGGAAACTGCTGGCTGCTGTGAAGACCTTGGACGATGAGGGGCTGGGGCTGCGGCTCAGTTTCCTACACAGGAACGCCACATTGCCCAGGTACGCAAGATTCCTTATGGGCCTGGCGACCAAGATGCTTCAAATGCGCGAAGAAGACATCCGGTCTTCGGCAGAATTGATGACCCATGCGAGGAACCTCAAGAGAATGGTTGCTGAGGAGATCCAGATCCAGAGGACATTGCAGGAGATACAGGGGATGATCTCATCCTTGCTCAGGATGGCTGGAAGATAAGTTTCTGGATTATGCAAGTTTTGAATTTTCTCATCTCAACATTGCCAATGGATGCAAATGGGACAATGCCATCTTTGGAGTTTCTCTAATCTGGAGAAATGAGAATTGGAGGATAGCTTCCTCAATTTTGTTTAGTCTGCTATCTCTTTTGGGGCTTTCTGTATTTAGTGTTACCTCTGTGCTCATGAGACTTAAACATTATAGAAAAGGGGTGAAGGTATGGAGTTACTTATAAGAAATTGCATAATTGTATTCTCTTATACGGAGGAAATTGTGATTTTGTTTGGTTCTTCTTTGTCAAATACTTCAGTGGCTATTAGGATGATGACAAGAGATGGGTTGTTATTGTTAGTGCTGGCTTCTTCTTTGCAACATTTTCGTTTTACTGAGAGGTGTTGCAGATGAAAAATGTTCCAAATGCGAAGTTGATGGCCTGGGCATGTGATGGTCTGAACCCTAACCTCTCATACACTTGGTTCGGTTTTAATAGAAGTTGCCGAAGTACCTCCCTCCACTTCCTTTCCCGTTTTGCTTAATGCAGATTGCAGAATTTGAACTCAATTGCCATCAGAACAGTGGGAGAAATTAGATTATTTCATTTGGGTCTATCTATATTATACTGCTAAAATAGAGGTCTCTATTTCCCGCCCAAATTAAACCCAAGACACGTGGCAATAGCAGAGTCTACCCATTCAAATTTCTTTTCTTCTCTTTCTCTTACTTCCTCTTTGTGATGCCTACACCTTTGTACCACATCAATGATCTGTCTGCCCCTTCACTTCCCGGTGAAAAGTTTCCTGCCGATTCGCCTTCCAATGTTTGCTCGCCATTTCCTGGTGAAGATGGTGTGGGGAGCCGTCCTCCTTCCCCCTCGCTCTCGCAGCGTCGTCTTCGCCCTAGCACCGTCCCCCCTAACCCTAGCAGCCTCACTCTCGCCCACGCCCTCGCACCGTCCCCCTAGCCCTGAGTGATAATTTGACTTTTTATATTCTTTTATGAATTAACAGATATGTGATGATTGGAAAATGGTCTTATGTGTTTATCAAAATAGTTTAGTTCAAGTTATGAGCATTGATCCCTCTTTTTTTTTGAAGATTGTAGCTTTACTTTTTTTTTTTTTTTGGATATCATAAGTAGTTATAAGCATATATAGAAGTCATTTTAATGTGCTAACATTTTATGAATTTCATATATAGAATAGATGCTCTTGCATCTCCTAATAAATGTTCATTTTTTGTATTAATAGTAAAGTGTGGACTAAATTGGAGGTAAAGTATTTGGTTTCAGGTTTTGATTTTTTTTTAATATGATAAGTAGTTATAAGCATATATAAAATTTAATTTTCATAATATTTTATAATGTGACTGTTTTAATGAATTTATTGCTAAGACATATTAAAATATTTTAAGATTTTATGTGCGTATTAAAACATGCTATTACTTTAAGAAAGCACATGGATAATTTGTGGTATGAAATGATTTGGAGTTGTTGGAGTTAGCTTCATATGATGATCTTTAGACAAGTTCGTGTCTAGGCAGCAAATTTCAGGTGCTGTTAGAATGGATTAGATGATCAATTGTAGTACATTAATTAAATTTATTGTGTAATTATTTTATTCATGTTTAAATATTTTAATTAAAATTAGTTTAACAAAAAATTTATAATAAAAATTATATAATTAAAAATAATTTATATTTATTAATATATTTTATAATCAAACACCGTGCATCGCACGGGTGTCCTATAATAAAAATTATATAATTAAAAATAATTTATATTTATTAATATATTTTATAATCAAACGCCGTGCATCGCACGGGTGTCCAACTAGTATGGTAAGATATCTCAAGACAATTTATATAGGACAAATTAATTAGAGTCTCTATTTGACTTATTTTTTAGTCCCTAACATAATTATAATTTATTATAATAAATATTATTATATATTAACTCTTGTTACAACACAGATCTCCCTGTTATAATAGAGACTCTTAATTAATTTATCTATTTATATATATATTATGCAGATCAACTAATTCATAGTACGATCTACAACAAAGTATATTAAATTATTGCGCTCCGATTTGATTTAGTTTATGTTAAAATTATAATAATAAAAAATAAATATTAAACCGAATAAGGTCCTAAGCATTGTAGGAATCGATAAGATCCGCTATATATATGTATATAATTTTTTTTTAACTTAAGTGGTAGAACTCATGTTCTCACAGCACAGCGCCACAGTTACAGCTCACCCCACAGTAGTCTCTTCTTCCGCATTCTACGATGCAGACGGCCAGGTTGTCGTCCAGGGTCGCTCCACCTGTCCACCATGGCGCCGTCCTACGAAAGGGCGGGGCTTTCTTCGTGAAGACGAAGAGCTGCGGGGGGTTCTCGATCCGCGCCGGCCCTCCCATCGCAATGGCCGCCGCTGCCCCCAGGTGGAAGGAGACGGCCATGCTTGTCATCGACATGCAGGTAGGAACATGGCTGGTTGCTCCGCTTCTTCAAGAACGTATTAACTCTCTCTCTCTCTCTCTCTCTCTCTCTAACCCAGACCCATTTGTGGCGTTCTTTCATCTGTGCAGAACGATTTCATACTCCCCGGAGGCCCGATGCATGTGGCCGGGGCTGAGGCCATTGTTCCTTCAGTGATCAGAGCTGTCTCCGCCGCCAGGGAGCGCGGCGCCTTCGTAGTCTGGGTGAGGCTTTTGATTGTTTCTGGATTCGGGGTAGAAATGTTTCTCTTGCACCTGTTCTCCTTTGATGACTCTTCGTATGCCTACAGTGATACTTTCCCATTGCTGAAGATGTGTAAAAATCTACTTCTAACTCTCTAAGTCTCAACTGATCAAAAGCAAAGGTCTTTCTGTAAATTAGGGTAAGATGCGTAAATCTATTTCTGACATGAAAAATGTTGAATTGGAGATGGTTGCGACTGATTCTAAGTATCTGTGTGAGTCAAACCTTCTCTAGCGACCTCGTTGTCACTAATCTAAAGAGCTCAAAGCTCTATTTCGGAGCTTTTAGTTCTAAGTCAGCAGCCGTTTCGAAATGTAGAAACCCAAAAGGATTGAGAGACTGCACGGCCCTGCTTCATCCCCTCAAGTAACTGGATATATACCTTTGGGAATACAGAAATGTCAGAAATGCTTCCAATTAGAAGCTGTGCCAAACATGGTTTCCAAAACTCATTAAAGTATTGATTGGTTCATTTACTGCTAATAATGATCCAGAGATGAATGAATCTATTGGATTGATGCTTGCGAAGAAGTTCCTGGAACTGATACTACTCACCACAGATTAGTTCTTAGCTCTTGCGCTTGATTCCAATCAACTGCTAAATAATCTGAAAGAGACAACATTCTCTTTTCAGAACATCCAATTGTTTGGTTTTATTCTATACTTAGCGGTAAATTTTTCCTGGAGCAGATTTTGTCATTTACGGATATTGGGCTGTAAGAATTTTGTATCACTAAGACACCTAATTAATTTTGGTGGCAAAGAGTGATGCTTTTGGCTTCCTAAGTCTATTGAATTTCAGTCTTCTGAGGGAAAATATAGTTTCTTATGTAAAAACACATTGTAAGTGCTGAAAAATTGTCAGCAGGAAGGAAAACCTACCTTGAGAACTTCTCAAAAGGTCCATAGAGGAGTAGGCTGGACCGACTACTGAGTGTAGGAAATGATCATCTCTAAAACACAGAAAATGTCAGCTGAGGAAAAAACTTAATCCCAGCCCTTTTTTTTGTTTGACCAATTTGTAAACTCCTTTCCCCTGTTACATGATTTCCACCCCCCAGTCTCCAACTCCCCGAGAGAATCAACATGCTGCAGAATAACAAGTTACTCTTCATATGTATGCCATAAACGAGAACTTCCTGGCCTAACCCAATTATTTTCATATGCAGGCATGAAAGTACCCAATTCTGGAAACAAACTTCTGCTTGTGATTGGTTGAATGAAAAATAGTGATAACATTAAAGACACTTGTTCCAGGAATAATCCCATTCCTGTGTCCCCTGATACAAAACCTGCAAGGCTGGTCCTGCTCTAGTTCAGCTCATTCTAGTCCAAACTTGCCTGTTTTCAGGTCCATGTTGGATTCTAAATATGAGCTATCTAAATCGTATATTTGTTATTCAAAAAATGCCTGCTGCAACCAGTTGTCTTTGAACTTTATATCATTTACAGTATCTTTGGCTATCCTTTGATCTTTATTTGTTGCTATCATGATTTCCCTGTTACCTATAATGTAGAATAGAGGTTTATCAATGATGTAGGTTGTACGGGAGCATGATCCATGGGGAAGAGATGTTGAAGTCTTTCGTAGACACTTTTATGCTGATGGTGAAGGACCTACTTCGAAGGGCTCTAAAGGTGCCGAACTAGTTGATGGCCTTGTCATTGAAGAAGGGGACTTCAAGTTGATCAAAACCCGCTTCAGTGCATTTTTTGCAACCCACCTTCATTCTCTTCTTCAGACTGCTGGCATCAAAGAATTAGTTGTTGTTGGTAAGAAACCATGCAGGAGAAGAATACCATTTCAGAACGTGAAGAATTTGAGTATTGAGATTTTGCTTTCAGCTTTCATTATTGTTAAAAAATAATATTATTAACTAACTTGAATCTTATTTTCACACACCATCTCATGCAAGTTTTAAGTGATTAAATGGAATATAATGTCTAAACAATCATAAGCAGTTACTTCTCTCCTTGTAGTTAAACCATCCTAGTGTTTGAAGAAAGAGGAGAGTGAGATTGCCGTCAGGATTGACTATCATATCTGATATTCCAGAAGCCCACACTCTTACTGGTTTTGATCTTCTGCGTTCACATAAATATTTCCTTTTACGGTTCATGTGTTTATCATGTTGTTATCAAGGCAACCTAAACAAAATCATGCCTATTTGATTTCATTCAGTGAATTGTTTTGTCACCTATCAAATGATCTATGTTGATAACCAATTCATTGCTTTTGCTATTCAGGTGTCCAAACTCCAAATTGCATTAGACAGACTGTTTTCGACGCAGTTGCATTGGATTACCAACAAGTAACTGTTATCACTGATGCAACAGCTGCTGCGTACCCTGAAGTGCACATTGGTATGTGCTCCTTAGCTTTTACTTTCTGTTCCTTACATCTGGTTACTTCATCAATCATCACACTCTCCCCAGTTAAAGAACAAAGGTCTGCATGAAGACCATTCACCATTCTCTTCATGTTTGGTATTAGGATAGACCAGGGATAGAGTGACGATATATCTTCAAAATTTGAAGGATATCCTCACCAGGGATATCTTCAAAATTTTAAGGATATCCTCACTCTATCCCTGATCTATCCTAATACCAAACATGAAAAAATTAGTAAGTGGTCCTGTGATGGTTGGCAACCGGTAGCTGAAAAGCAGTTTGGAACCCCAAGATCAGTGTAGCATGTTGTCGGCAGTCCATAAAATATTCTGATCGTTCCTAATCTCTCTGTATATCCATCGCACCATTCTCAACTGTCACAAGATGCTTTCTTTCTTTACCATCCAGCAGTATCATGCCACATGACGTTAATGAGACCGGCTGCAACTGAGGAGTCTGGGCATTGTGCATCGTAGTTGGGCTAGTACATGGCGACGGTGTGGCTGTTTCAAATTTTAGAAATACTTGTTTCAAGACTAGTCTTGCAGTAAAAGCTGATGTGGATTGCAAGAAAGTGATTTCATTGGCTCATAGAAGAGAGAGAAGAGCCTTGTCAAACACTTTAAGCTCTTTTATGAGCCAATGGGATCACGTACTTGCAATCCACGTCAACTTTGTATATCTCTTCAAATTTAACCTGCGCTTTTTCTCGAACACTTGGCAACTTACATAAGTGCACTGGACCAAAGCTAACATCACATTGTTCCTTGAACCAGCGAACATTCTCGACATGAAAAATGTGGGTGTAGCAACAATCACATTGCAGGAATGGTGTGAAAGTAAAGCTTAAACTGGCGATCATGGCCCAGTGGTTTTTGGTGTTGCCTGTAGATTCTGTGAAGTGTGATGTACTGTATGTTGAGGCTCTGATTTGCCTCATCTCAAAGCTTCCACTTTTCTCTCTATTGTATGCCTTCTTTTTGGAACAGGAACATTGTCACCTTTCTGTCTTTTCAGTCTGCCTGTTGTTTTTTTTTTTTTTTGGAGTGTGTTGTCTCACCCAGTTTAGTTTACAGATTCCATGATAACTTATATCTATGCTTCGACGTACCTTCTCTTGGGATCGATCTTCCATGTAATTATTAGAGAATCATCTCCATGGCATAGGTTTACAGGTGTCAAGGTCTTCAATTTAACAACGGAATAAATTGGAAACGTGAGTAGATACATAGTATGTCAAGTAGTCGTGTAAGTCAGAGTAATTAAAGATAACAATTGGATAATATATATTTTTATTTTATTGATAATCAAATCATTAAATCTAATATAACCACTAATTCGGAGTCAATATATAAGGTCTATTATGACATTTTATATTGAAAAGAAATTAAAAGCTAACTAACTAGACTCTACTATATTATGACGTTACGGTAACTTCACTAAATTAATTTTAGGTTGCTCGTCACTTTTATCCATCTCTATTGTTATGTGTAATGTCATTCGACTTATTTGAAAAATATTATAAAGTATTTGATGGGTGAATACTCAATAGGATTTTTATTTCATGAATCAGACAATGTTTTAAGTAGTTAACATGTTAATAGGCTGAGTAATTATATGATACATGGTGAGTCATGATATATATAAAGTAAGAGCATGGTGATATCAAGTAATAACGAGTAAAATGTTCTAGTGTAGAGTAATAATTAGTAACATGTATAGCTAGAGAGAGAATTGACCATATTATGAGTAAATATCTACCGAGACAAATAATACAAGTCAAGTCAAGTAATAGAACGTCTAGTAAATTGCATTAGTTGATATTGTTGTAGATTAATCAAAATAGTACAACATTTGGTTGTAATATTAGACACTCTAGTCAATTAACTCTTATGGACAAATAGTACTTTCGGATGTTTCTCTCGGGATTAGATCAGAGTCTTTTATATTGTCAAGTATTTATTATTTTTATTATCTAGACAATCAATTAATGATCATATAGAGTACCATGAAAAAATGATAAGTGTAGTTGAATAGGCGAGTCTACCATGAGAGAGAGAATATATGAGAGAGAAACATGTAAAAGAGCGTTTCTGCATTAACCATAAATATATAGAGGTCATGCACGAGAAATAACACACAAAAAATCACGATAGTAACTGTTGCAAGCAGTACTCTCGGGTACTGACGGTCTGGTAGAGAATGTGATCTACCTCCTAGCCCCGACAAAAATGCGGTCAGGGGTTCGGGCGCATTAACAGGTAAGTCGCGGTCCTGATGTTTGTCGTGTTAAGAACGCGGATAACAAAGAGGGCACATTCACAGAGAAGATCTAAAGGTTAGTTGGATCATGTCATACAGGCCCATCATGGTCTCTTAGGGTGTATAGAGTGTTAATGGTATAACTTGCTTAGTGTCCTAGAGAAATTTCAAGTTCACATAGACTTATAAAGACCTTGGCAAAGAGTTTCAGTCCGATAGAAGGAATATCATATAGAGGGTTCTCACAACATCAAAATGGTGTTGAAATATTTGTTCGATGTTCTAGATGACTTCTAGAATAGCGGAGCAGCGATAATGGTGCTCCAAAATGACTATATAGAAAACAAAAACAAATCCTTTATTACATAGTGCTTATGTGCAAATTTTCAATCTATTAACTATATAATTTATGAAGTATTTTAAGACATAATTGAGTTTTAAGAGTATGAGTGTAATTTTTTGAGACAATCATGAGATAAGATCAATGATATCATGAGGACATTGAGAGAATCATTAAGACTTAATTAATATATTGTTTCAATATAGATCAAAATTTTAATGGGTTGAACAATCATTTTATGAGTCTAAGTATAAGTTAAATGCATTGTCCACGGGTTAAAATAGGGAGTCAAAATCGACAATTAGAATGTGACAGAGTGAATAGTCGTGTTCAGAATACAGTCTAGGGGTGCGACATGTTCTTCTTAAGTGAACACGTTAGATTAGGGTGTCACGATCAGAACATGATGTATCGCGCCGTTGCATTATGGATGTGGTCACTAGGGCCAGCGCGTTCAAACGTAAAAAATCCGATAATGACATAAGGGCAAAGAAACGTTTAGATCTCAAGATATAACGCATGAACAATCACAAGTAGTCTTCAATTGAAGCTAACATGCTTAGGGATATATAGAAACATGAAATTTAACATGAAGACATATATTCAACAAGATTTAATATGAAGAACAAAGGGTCAGGTACATGAATCAAGTTAAACTTTAGATGCAAAATATTTTTTGTATGGATGGTAAAAATTGGAGAAAATATAGAGATTATTCTAACATTAAGATCAATCTATAGAGAGATTTAATTAAATTTTTCTTGAGAGAATGTCTATTTTTACACGAATTTGTGAAACTAGGTCAAAATGAGATGAATTAGTTAAAGAACATCTTGTGCTCCTCTTTTCCATAAATTTTTCCTCCTATAGTCTTTTCTTCATCACGTCCCAAAAGGTCTCTATATAAGTAGCAATATGATCGGCTATGAAGAGTTTTGGGGTGTATTTATAGGATTTAACTTTTAATTCTTAATACAACTCTACCTCTTTTTAATTACAAGTTAGAATAGGTATTAAATGTGAATTTTCATCATTATCTAATATATTTAAACTAATTTAACTCAATTTATCTAAAGAAATAATGGACATTACAAATTAAATATTAATATCTTATTATTCTATTATTTTTGCTCAGTTTTGGCCCCATAATTTTACCATGGACTATTATTTAAGTCCATTAACTTATATTTCTTATTGAACATTATTTTGATTCATTTATTCTTTTGAAAGTTTAATTTAATTTAATTAATTAATTTTTAATAATTCGAGTTGTTACAAGTACGGTGCGACACCGTTGTACTATAGTCCTGTGCATTTAGATCGAGATCCAAAGCGGCAGTTTCATATATATAGAGTAAGGTTATGGCACAACTGTACTATAGCGTTTGTGCAAATTAAAAAAGAAAAAGAAAAAAAAGACGCCCCTACACGTGTGTGTGTCTGGGTCTCGTCATCACATATATATAGAGTAAGGCTACAATACAGCAATGCGGCACCACTATAATGTTGCCTTACACCTTTGGATCGAGATCCAAAGGCGCTGATTAAAGAAAAAAAGACGCCCCCCCCCCCTCCTCATGCACAACACGCGAACGTTTTTGAAAGAGAAATGTTTATTGCACTTGCACATTACACTTTAAGTGCAATGTGACTAAGCAACAAATCCATGTGTCATCCAATAATTAGATTGCCAATTTATCACTCCTCATATGAGGAGTGCCACATGGACTATTGTCTAGTCAAAGTGCAATGTACAAGTGCAATAAGCTTTCTCTTCTTGAAAATATCGTGTATACGAAATCATGTTATAGTCTTTTGCACTGTTTTTTTCATTTTTATTGCGGGAGTCCCACTTAAATTTATACAAAATCACAAGATAGTGCCCAAGAAATAAATTTTCTTATTTCAAAGCTAAATACCAAATTATGCTAAAAACAAATTACACAATAGTTTTGAAAAAAATTGAAAGATTCCCCTTGTGGCACAGCTAAGTATCAAATTATTCTAAAAAAAAACTACACCATAATTATTAAAAAAATTAAAAGATTCCCTTTTTGGGCAAGAAAATGATATAATGATAAGCACATCATCTATGTACATTCAGAAATTTTTTGGCAAAAGAAGGATGAGAAGTATATATTGCAAGAAAGGTCTGATAAAGTAGATTGTAAGAGAGTGATTTTATTAGTTAAATGATACTAAAAGTAATGGGATTAATTTCTTACCATCTAGGATTTTTTATTTAAATAATCATATTTTATTATTTAATTATTAATTTAATCATATTTTAAAAATATTTTCCAAAATAATCACCAAGTTGCCACGTAGGTAATTTGGTGATCGGAAGACCGGGTGGGTGATTGAGGTCGGCATTGGAAATGTCGGCTTTAGAGCCGGCATTGGCAATACCGACTTTAAAGCCGGCGTTGCCAATGCCGACTCCAACGTCGGCATTGGGAATGCCGGCTTTAGAGTCGGCAATACCATTGCCGACTCCAAGTGTTAAAAAATAAAAAAAAAAAACCTCCCAGGCCGCGCTCTGTGTTTTCACAGAGCGCGGCCTGTCTGTGCTGTGTGAAAACACAGACAGCCCCAGCTCTGTCTGTGTTTTCACCGAGCTCGGTGCTCTATGTGAAAACACAGAACACAGACAGCCCATCTGTGTTTTCACACAGAGCATCCCTCGGTGCTCTGTTGTCTGTGTTTCATGACAGAGCACCTTACAAAGGTCTTGCATGTGAAAATTCAAAATTAATTTAAACAAAAAATTAAAAATTTAGACAAGGTTTAATTATCTATATTTTTTATTTAATTTTACATTGAAATTTTATAAGAGTTTTACCATTATATATATAGAGAATTCTCTCAACTCAACGTCTGAATTTTAGATTAGAATTCGAGTCTTTTAATATGATAGCAAAGTAGATTATTAATAACAAATTATACGGTTGTAAATATACCTTTATTTATGTTAAACATTAATTAATTTTAAAAAAATCGACAGCACCTCCCCTGTTTCACATATATTTCATTATTTGTACATGTTCCTGTACGATAACATTTCTATGTATATGTCAAGGATAATCACAAAAAATATGCCAAAATATTTGTAGATGTCCAAGTCATATATACATCATGTCTAAATCACAAATACATCAAAATAACATATGCACACGAAGAACACAACTAAAAAATATCAAGTACAGAAATCATCTCAAAAAAACTGTGGAAAGTATCTCTTCTTTCCATTTATAGATGCTCGACCTCGACCACGACCACGACTGTGACATTGCTCATGTGCATCAACCTCTGTCTCCGACTGTGACTGTGTCTCATGCACTAAGATAGCATCACATGACTCTGACAGTGCTGTCTCAGAATCCATGTCCTCATCTATACTGCCTAATGTCTCTCCAAGTAGATCAGACTGACTCTGCTGTGGTAGTGTGCTAGTCGAACCTCTGTGACGTCGCTGGCAACGATATGTACCTATCGTAGACTGTGGTGGTTGTGTATCTGTCAGTATCTGTGAAGCTCCTACGTCATATAGACCATACTGTGAAACTGTCATAACATCTGGAGAAAAGTGAGATGGTCCTGCATCATTTGGCTGCTGTGGTGTGTCTGCACATGGCTCTGAAGGTCCTGCATGTAATGTAGATGAATCTGTCCGCTGAATATGAGACAACACACTATCAATGTACATCTGCATGGCTATAAATCTAGACTGTGTACTATCTGATATATCATCCTGAAGGCCATCAGTAGCCATCATATGTAAATGCTTCATACCTTCTACCAGACTCCTCTCTATGTGATCTCGCGGCTCATAACGCATATCATAAGTGAAACCTGGCCGACCAATGTACCGCCTAGTGATAGACCAATACCAAGCCATATACTCCACTCTACCAATATCAACAGTCTCCTCATCCGGTGGTATGATGTAACTGTCCGACGATGCCATATCTGTACAAAATGTGCAAAATATTTACCCCAATCAATATGTCCACGTCCCTTTCGGGTGACACGATCTAATGCATCAACAGGACCAGGAATACGCTGTACTCTACCAAACTGTCTAAGTACTCTATCTAGAACATGAATCTCAACAATAGAAAAAAAAGGAGAGGAACCCGAGATAACCAAAGATGAGATGTCTGTCTAGAAACAGCTGGTAACATCTGCAATATGTCGTCAGTGTATGGCTCCCACCTAACCTGTATTGAAAATGCATGATGTAAGTGTAAGAGTAAATATTCATAGTGTTGAGTATGCAAGTTGTCATCAATATGACCATGTGTTTGCACTTCATCGTTGTCTTCAATAGATATATTATCTATATCTTCCTTCTCCAAATATAATTGTACAGTAGATACATGAGAAGGATACAAATCGAACATGCTTTCAACAGTTTCATCATCTTCGACTCTCACTGCAATATATTCCCCCATAGAAGTAGGCCACTTGCATGTTATACCAATCTTAACATGTCTTTCATCATATTTCGTCAAGATATATAACTTTCTCATCAACTCAGTAAAACTTGTGTCTTTCTTTACACGTAAAATGCGTACAATATCTCCTTCATATTGAGGTTTATGATCATCAATATGTAAGACACCATCATAATAGAACATTAAAGAAATGTTGGAACTAGTCATATCTGTCATTTATAAGATAAATAAATTAGATATGTCAAATAAGAATATTTAAACAAATCACATTTGTTAAATAAGAATAATTAAACATATTCTATTTGTCAAACAACAATCATTAAACAAATTACATTTCTCAACCAAGAATTATTTAAACAAATCACATTTTTCAAACAAAAATATTTAAACAAATTACATTTATCAAACAAGAATCATTAAATAAATTATATTTGACAAACAAAAACA
Source organism: Colocasia esculenta (assembly GCA_014218235.1). Classification (NCBI taxonomy): domain Eukaryota; kingdom Viridiplantae; phylum Streptophyta; class Magnoliopsida; order Alismatales; family Araceae; genus Colocasia; species Colocasia esculenta. Next base: position 4,995,897 of record CM024761.1, read on the forward strand.
TTAAAACAGATTACATTTGTTAAACAAATTACATTTGTTTAGCAATTTATAATTGTCAAATAAAATTTATTAAACAAATTACATTTATCACATAAGATTCATTAAACATCAAATTTATATGTAACTAACATTCGTAAAAAAAATTACATGTAAGTAATATAATAAAAATATTAAATAATTAATTAATATACCTAATGGGGCGCCGGGTGGGTGGGAGGTGGTGGAGGAGGGGAGGTGTTGGAGATGGCGTGGGGTGGGGGATGTGAGGGAGGAGGTGGCGGGGGATGTGAGGGAGGAGGCGGAGGAGGGTGGCTGGCTGGTGGAGGAGGTGGCGGGGGGATGTGAGGGAGGAGGCGGAGGAGGGTGGCTCACTAGTGGCCCGGCGAAGGACTGCTGGCGTGGCGAAGGGCTGCTGGCGCGGCGAGGAGGGCGGCGAGGAGGGGTGTAGGCGCGGCGAGGAGGGCGGCGTCCAGCTGGCACTGGCGAGGAGAGCTCCTTCCGGCGGCTGCAGGGTGGGTGATGAGGGGGGTTTTGAGAGAGGAAAGTGTTCGTAAGAAAACTGGGGTTTCGGGGAGTTAAAGGGAGGTAATGTCGGCATTCTCAATGCCGATAATAGAGTCGGCTTTCCCAAAGCCGACTTTAAAGTCGGCATTTAGAACGCCGACTTCATTGTCGGCATTCCCAATGTCGATTTTGGAGTCGTGTTTGGAAATGCCGATCATGTCTACTCCGATCCCTCCGGTCCTACGTGGCAACTTGGTGATTATTTTGAGAAATATTTTTAAAATATGATTAAATAAATAATAAAATAATAAAATATAATTATTTAAATAAAAAACCCTACCATCTATCTTAATTTTATTACAAGATTTTTTTATAATAAATATTTATCAGAAAAAATATAATGATATAATAATCAGAGATAATCGGACGGCTCAAATGGAGACATCCTCCAAAGTCAGAAAACATGAGATATCAACTAATCACGTTTTTTATTATTATAATTATTTTATTCCCGTTAAACGAGACACGTGGGCCGGAGTATCGCTCGCCACGGCCCGCGTAGATAGAGAAACTTCTGGACGTTGCCGGACTCCAGGAAACAATAAAATCCCGTTAAGCGGGGTGCTGGATGGCGTCCGGGCGACTTCCCCAACGCCTCTACGGACACGAACACGAACGCGCGCGCGCACACACAGACACGCGCAGAGAGAGAGAGAGAGAGAGATGGCGCCGATCGCGGTGGGAGATGCGATCCCGGAGGGCACCCTGGCCTGGTTCGACGATAAGGACGAGCTCCAGCAGCTCTCCGTCCATTCCCTCGCCGCCGGCAAGAAGGTCGTCCTGTTCGGAGTCCCCGGCGCCTTCACCCCCACCTGCAGGTCCGTCTCCTACACAAAACCTCCTAATCCGTCGCGGCGGCGGGTTCGGATGGATCATCGGGGTGTTCTGTACCTGTTGCTACTAATCTCGCCTCTTGTTTTTTTTTTACCTATATCTCTCGAACAGTCGTACTATGTTTCTTTCGGTTTTTTTTAACATTTCTACGGGTTTATTTTGTCGCGAATCCAAGACGAATTACCCTTTTTTTGGTGGGTGATTTGAAATGTGTGGAGGTTTTCTGTGTGCTAAAGTGGATCCGATCATCGAGACTCGGCTTGTCTCGTGTATTTCTTGTTCTGATCTGAGTTGTCGTTTCGCAACTCTTGTTCTTCGATCGTTGGACATTTTCAAGTGTTGCTCTGTGGGGGTGGGTTTTGACGTTTTGATGTTCTTGTTCAGCATGAAGCATGTGCCTGGCTTCATCGAAAGTGCAGAAGAGCTGAAGTCGAAAGGGGTGGACGAGATTCTGTGCATCAGTGGTATCTTTCTGGATTCCGTCTTGTTATCCTTTTTATTAAATAGGTGTTGGCATCTTAAGATAACATTTATATGCACATTCCTCCTGGAAATGTATGCTTGCAATATAGCTCATACGGGTTCACGCATATAACCAGACACTGGCTGCCTGGATCACGCATAAACGTGGGGCACCTCTGGGGATCGAATTTGTACTCCTGCATTTGCAGGTAGTAGTTGATATGATTGCTTTTGACTGGTATGCAGATGCAGAACTCAATTGGAAGAAGAGAAACAGACAGCATTTTCTGACATTTTCCTTGGGATTTCTTGTCTGAGATCATGTTTAGCACAGCTTGCAATTGATGGTTCTTTGGGTTTTCACAAGTTTCGTCCCCTATTTTCAGAAAAAAAAAAAAAGGATTTTCTCTTGAACATAACTGTAGTTTCCTGGCTAGGTGTATAAATTAGGGTTTTTTAAGGAAAAGCTTGACTTTTGTGTAGCATCCCACACCAATTTTAAAGGTGAAAGGCAAATGTGGCTTCCATTAAAAAGTTTTCACCGAACACACCCAAGTGATCCTTAGGAGAGGGAGTGAAGAGAGATGGCTCCCTATGATTCTTATTTGACTTCTGTCTCTTTGTGCAATGATTTCTAGGTTATTCCAAGTCAACTCTCACAAGTTTCATCCAAACTACTTGGGTTTATTCTCCTCACGGCCCATGACTTTTATGCTTCACATGACAGTCCATCTCAGCTGGCACTCCTTAGTTTGGCCTCTACTGGTAGAACTCCAAGTTTTCTCCCCTATGTTCTACGAGCAGGACTTGTTGCCGGTGCCCGTCCCTGCACAAACATGTGCTGAGGCCCCGCTCGGGTCGTGCCTAGGGCAGGAACCGGACGGCCAGCCCCAGGCGGGCAACAAGTATTTCCCATATTTGACTGCAATTCCACAACTACATCCCAATCTATAATGCTATAATCTTCATTTCACAAGTTATTTTTGTTGCATACCGTTTTGCTTATGTAGTGTCTTAAACACAAGCGGAGCTCTACACTTCACGCTGCTAATCTTCTTTTTTATTCTTGGAGTTAATTTTTCCCATTACAGTGCATAGCAGAATCCAAATACTGAAAAACCTTGCAGTAGTAATAAGGATCTCCTTGGGGGTCTCCCCAGTAGCTTTGTTCCAGTGCATCCCAGCTCGACCCTTGATCCGTTCTTGGTTTCATCTTGTATTGTATAATATTCCGACGCCAAACAAAATGCCCTGTGTATCACCAATATCTATTATACGGTATACACCTTTGGTTCCATGGTTTTCTTGCACCAAGTGAATGATGACGTTCTGTGTAACATACCCTTCTTACTTCTTTAGTGACTCATCTGCAGTGAACGACCCTTTTGTGATGAAAGCTTGGGCCAAGACATTCCCGGAGAACAAGCATGTGAAGTTTCTCGCCGATGGGTTGGGCACCTACACACATGCCCTGGGCCTTGAGCTGGATCTGTCGGAGAAAGGGCTGGGGACACGCTCCCGGAGGTTTGCTCTTCTTGTGGACGATCTTAAGGTGAAGGTCGCCAACATTGAGGAGGGTGGGCAGTTCACCATATCCGGTGCTGAAGAAATCCTCAAGGCCATCTGAGCTCTGGATTTCCTCAGAACGCTCTCCCTTTTGGACGATGTTATGAGAGATGTGAAACCACAGTGGAGGAGGGGACGAGGATTTCTTTTCTCTCTATGTTGTACTCTTTGAGATATTATTCTATGTAGTTGTTGGACACTTGTGTTGTGCCGCATTGCAGTGGTTTTGGGGCCTCCTTTCCCGCCTCCTTCCTTGTGGTTAAAGTGCTATAACGAAGAGTTTTTAGTTGAAGGGAATGAGGAAAGATGGGTGACATTTGCAACACAATTATCGTTCGTATTGGGTCATATTTGATGGGCTTATTGGTGTAAGGCCCATTATTGATCTGATCAAAACTTAAAAAGTGACCGAAGTGACATGTCTATTTGGATGCAGGGTTTGCTTTTTTAAAAAAAAATTTGTTTAAGATAATTTGATTAGAGCTTGTCACATAGCTAGCTCCTTAACAACCAACAAATAAATAGAAATAAAAGTTGTCATACAACTATCGAAATACGTACGATGCTTTCAGAGTTTGTCGGCATGGATTCACGTTTTGTAATTGTCTAATGAGTTCTTCATCTTTGAAATCTTGATAGTTTATGTAGAATAATATATAAGGTGATTATCATTTCTTAGACGCTAACAGGTACAACCAAATATTGCTTGGAGATAAAAAAAAAAGAGGTTTGTTGCGCTCACTCAGGTGCAGCTTGTGTATTCAGATATGATAACTTATGTGGTGTCATGTTAGACGATCGGTGCCGGCTCCAAAGTCACTATTTTGTATTTTTGAGTCCAAAATCAATATGTGTGAGTTCACGTTGTTATGAAAAATTCAATCATTATTTTTAAATAATAAAGATAATATTTTAAAATCTAAAATTTATATTTTTAAACTCATCTTTTAATTTCTAAGTCTACTACAACGGGTCCGTGATCTCCGCCATCGCCACTAGTTGCTCCCGCACACCACCCTAGCCCGCTCGTTGCTGATGTACCCCTTATATGTCAATTCTCGTGACGTCTAATTTGGCATCACACGAACTATCATGCATGGAAGATAGAATCGGTCGATTCGAATTGGGATCAGTCAATAGAGACTCTATTTCTTTTAAAAGTTTGACAGAATCGATCGATCTTTTATTATTATTATTATTATTATATTATTATTATTATTATTATTATTATTATTATTATTATATATGAACTATATGGGCATATATATGTATTAACTATATATATGTGTATATTGTTATTATATTTACATTAATATGTGATTGTATGTACATTAATAGATATTTAATATATGATTGAAATACATATTAATTATGTTTATACAGTAATATATGTATATTAACTATATATATGCATATTGTTATTATATTTACATTAATATATGATTGTATATGCATTAACACACATTAATATATGATTGATATACATATTAATTATGTTTATATATTAATATGTGTACATTAATATATGCTTGTATGATTGATATATATATATATATATTAATTATGTCTATACATTAATATGATATATGTGCATATTATTATTATATTTACATTATTATATGATTGTATGTACATTAACACAAACAAACACATTAACATATAATTGATAGACATATTAATTATTTTATATATTAATAGATGATTGTATGATTGATATACATAGTATATAATTACACATATATTGTGCATGTATATATATTAATGGTTAAATTTATGAGTATGATTACATATATTATAAATATATATGTCAATATTGAAGACATTTTTCATTATTTTCTGATATATTTTTTTATTTTCTCTAACTTTTTAAATAAAATAATTGTTTAACCTGACTGATCTTAGATTGACCAGACTTTGTGAGGATCAATCAGGTCGCCGATCTAATCCCAATCTACATTGACCCAGAATGATTTCTGAACCAATCTGATTCCATCTTCCATGCTACCAATGTCCCTGTCCAAGTGCAGCAAATGAACTTGGACAAATGTGGTAAGCTTTTTTCAGACCCAAAAAAAAAAGGGATGGGCAGAAGGTGCGTATACAAAATCCTTATTAGCGAGTCGACACAGCAAGATAGTCATACCGGACGTGGTCCCGAACAATTTACGATCTGAAACGCACTTCAGCCAAGAGTCTTGCACAATATACCATTCCCATCTCAAGCTTAAGAGATGCACCATTCACTGGGGCGTCCGATCCCAAGATCAGGGTGTTTGAGCCAGTCAAAAGGATAAGTAGCCCAACAGTGCTTTTACAACAAAGGGTCATGGTTGAGCGTGTTTTTTTTTTTAGAGCCCTGTATAGTTTTGTCTTGTTAACCATCAAGGACATTTTTTGTGTGTGTCAGCAACTTCTTAAAAGAATGGTCAGCCAACATTGGATTCAAAACTTTTCCAAATTGAATACAAATATGATTTTAATTTTTTTTCGGTGATTTTATGAGTATCGTTAACATGGAAATTGACATACAAGTAAACAGTAGGAACACAGAGAGAGGGAAGGAGAGCAAAGAATTGGGTAAGGATGAGAGAGGGAGTCCTAGAAACCCCCCCGAGACTGACATATAAATTCTTTTATGCAAAATTTGATTTCACAATTGCCCTTACAGTAGAGCTTGTCAGATAAGGAGTGCAACTCCTGATGTTGGCAAGTAAAGCAAACCCACAAGGATGACAGCCCCAATTACGAAGCCAAAAGTGTGGTTTTTCTTTGGAGCTATAAAGTGTGGTTCTTTGGAAGTGTACTTATTCTTGTAATAATTACTCACATCAATTGTGAGGTACAAGGAAGTGGAGAATCCACGCTCTCCTATGGTCTAAACTCAGCTGTCAAAACCTGTAAGACATTCTCAATAGAGATCACCTCCAAGTTATTGCCAGGAAAAGTAATTTAGCAGTCCCAACATAGAGAAAAGTGTGAACTGTAATAATAATAATGGCCTGCAGTTGAAGTTTTGCTGGCATGAGTACTTCCAAGTCATACTCGCTTTGTCCCTTTCTCTTTCTGAACTAAGAAACCTCAGAACAATAAAATGCTCTGAATCCCAAGCAGCCAAACCACGTATCATTCCAGCAGCTTTTTCAGCTCCTTTTTGTTGACCTGAAACACATGGATCAAGAGAATTTGTGTTGTAGAGTGCAATTAGACGGTGAGCAGCACAGCAGTTCGAAAGAGTGGCTATGAGTGTCTACAAAATGCGGTCCGAAATGCAATGATACTGCTGTGCACACACTGGATCAAAAGTAAATACACTGTTTTGCAACTCAAAGGACCTCCCTCAATTATTTAACATCAAATAACTTTTATTAAAAATTGTATGGAAATGCATTCAATAAAATCTCTATTTTTATCCAGATTCCAGAGCAAGGTCCACTAATCTCACCTTTCCCATGGCATTTCGAGGAAGTGAATTCCATGAAAACAGTCTCGTGGGAATCTGAAAGAAAGCAGGCAGCAATTAGTTAACTTCCAGTGTAACAGAAAAAGTAATACGAATGGCTCCATGAGCAGATGGACTGGTGGATAGAATGAATTCTTAGGAAAAGCAGAGCTTTCAAGTTCTGAGCAAGTGGCGCAAATTTTCTGGCTTACTGTTTCTATGCATTTGTCAACAGTTATTCTTATACAGAAAGGGCACCATGGAAGAACAGATCTATAGCTTTAGTTTACAACTAGGCTTTAAAGTAGTACTCCCCATACATTGGATAGAAGCCAGTGTTAAGGATAAGGAAATTAAATCAGAGATGCAGACACATGAGATGGGAAACAAGGTAATGTACCATTAAGCTGTGGGCATCTTAACTTTATGAAATGTGGTTTGAAGGCATATGGTAATGGTTCAAAAGAATGGCACAGTGCATTGCTTTGTATGAGTGAATGCTATTGAAAAGAAAAAGTTGGAAAAAGTTGAAGGGCATGGAAAACAAATATATTCACCAAAAGAATAAGCAGATTGCCCTGAGCTGCAAATGATGAGTGCAGGGTAACATACAGCAATGAGAAAGGAATTTAACCTTGTATGGAGCAAGCTTATCCTTCGCCCAACTCCGTAGTTCTTCCAGGCTCAGAGGTGGCTTCAACTCCGCCGTCTTTTCCTTTTCACCTGCCTCAGGAACAATTATGGCACAAATAGCCTCTCCGTAGTCCTTGTCAGGCACACCCACGACAGCGCATTCAGAAACAGAAGGGTGCTGACCAAATACATGTAAACCTGTCTCAGCTTAGTGCTATAACAATGTAGGTCTCAACATACAAAAGTGCTTTTGTGTGAAATTATCTTCTAAAAACTTCATAGATGGACAATTAACCTAGGAACCCAAATCTTTTCAATAAATGTCATTGAGTTGTGGTTGGTAGGAAAGGAAATTGGTGTCTCTCTGAATGATAATACTGAGTGGGGTTTTGCCATACATGGGAATCTTGATCATATGGATATGAGAAATGATGTTATTTTTAAGAGGCAAGGGACTTGTCAGGCATAAAATTTGTTGTTTGCTTCATTCACAATTGTTGGCTGCATTACTGATGGAGACATCAGACATCTACACGTGAATCATCACGCCTGTTGGATTTGGGAGCCTGAGCTATGGAGTCATTTTTTTCTAAGGGAATCCAAGGTTACGATTCATTAATAATAAGGAAGAAAACAAGTCCTGGTATCAGAAACACCAGCATAGTACAAAGCAGAAACTACCAAGAAACAAAAGCAGAAAAAAATGAGAAAACACAAACCCCAACCACCATACCAAGAAGGTAAGATGGGTTAAACACAATAATTATTCCAATCAGTCAGCATCTTAATAACTTCAGCTTTTAGCTTTCCCAGGGAAGAATGCCATTGAATAGCCCAGTTCACAGCTCTTCTTAGAATATCAAAAGCCGAGTTTCATGCTTTCCATGGTTTTATGAATTTAAAAAGGTAGGGAATGTGGTGTCCAATAAAATGTGAGGTTCCACACCTGGAAGATTTGCATTCCTTTCTTTTATCTTTCCCTTTTAATGCATTCTCATCTAACAAGTTCATCTAGAAAAGGAGAGATAAGTTGTGCTTAAAGGAATTTGCATATAAAACAAGTGCATCACATAACTTAAGGTTCACATTTGGTATTAGACTATTATTTAATGCATTCTGCATTGCACATAAAAATGCTTGTGAACAAGGATACTTATGAGCAATTGTCAGAGATGAAGCTGAACATCCAATTGATAGTTAGCTCAATGATGTGTCAGCCATTCACAAATCACTTTAAGCATACAGAGAAGAGAAAGAGACGATATGCTCACCTCTAGAATTCTTGATTCAATTTCCAAAGCTGATAGCTTATAACCACCAACTTTTATGATATCAGCACTGCTACCTGGAAAAAAGAGAGGAGGAAAACAACCCAACTTCAAAATCAACAAAAATGACTAATTTCAATAGCATGGTTTAGTTGGCTGGAGACTAAAAGCTTTAACATGCTGAGGATGGACCACTAGATACATCACAACCGTAAAGCTTCAGCATTTCTTGAAAAAGGCATACTTAAGTACCACTTATATCCAGAATCTCGGAGTTCCCAGGGAATTGTTTCTGTATAACTCTTTGTTCTCTGTTACAAGTCATCCTAAACTTAGCACAAAAACATTCATTTTTGTATAAACTATTGATCAACTAACCACTATGTAAGCTCCCAAGAACACACCACGGCAAGGAAAATTTCAATAACAATATGTTTGGTATACTCTTATTACCCCATCATGAATGATCTGAGATAGGGAACAATTTCCATGCATGTGTCGACAAACAAGAGTAAGATGACATTCTGATCTTCATTGCAGCTAAATGGGGATGTGACTAGGTCCCGAAGCAGGAGTGCACCAGGCTAACTTTATTAATTATATGTATCATTGAAACACAAGAACTAAGAACCTCAAAAACAAGAAACAGACTTTTTTTTTTGAAATGTGGATGGAAAAACAAGAAACAGACATAAATTGGTCAGTTTGGCTAAAACAAGCATAGTTAACCACTATAGATTGTTTGCCAACTACATCCCATCGAAAAGAAGTGTCAAAATAATTAAGAAATTAGGAAGCAGGGAAATATTTCAAATGTGGTGAGTGTCCATATTTAGGTAAATTCTTCACAACTGGAAGAAATTGTAGCACATTTGATATCAGATATCCATGATCACGATAAAATTCATTTTCAGAGGAACATATGCATCTGCATTATGAGCATAAGTTGCATCCTCAATAATCAATATATCAGATATCACTTGAGATTATCTATCACAATTGTCAGCTCAAGAGCAACATCACATAATAAATTATCAAAGGAATATGTCATAATGAACATGAAACAAGTGATCGAGAGAAAAGAATGATAGTTGTCTTACGTCCCAAGATAATGTAGTACCCATCTTCATCCACTTTCACTGTGTCTCCTGTCTTGAAGAAGCCGCCATCAATAAATGATTCCTTTGTGACCTTACATAGTAATCACAATCATACACAATTACATGACAGACTATAAAATGCCATCATAGACCTTGAACTACAGATAGTGATGGTCAATTCAAAGGTACATAAATTTTTCTGATTCCTTTTCAAACACCTTTAACTTTAATAGCAGGCCCATACCGAGAAATATGAGAAATTTCAAATAAATTCAATAGTTAGCCTGCAACCTGAAGTATGAAAATGTAGTATTCAACATGCTCTCAATAAGCCATGCAAGCAGAGAAAAAGAGTTTTGGAGGGCATCAGTACATACTTCATGAATCACATGCTAACTAGAATGGACAGATACCATCCATTAATGAAAAATTCGCCATTCACTAGTGACTAATTTTATCCTGAGTCCTGACACACGATTCTTCACCTAGCATTTGAAGAGGTTCTAGAACAACCATAAATACACGAGGACAATTAAGCTGCCCCAAAGAGTGATAAAAGAATACCTCAGGTTGTTTCCAGTATTCCTTAAACAAAGAAGGACTTCTAACACAAAGTTCACCAACACCTGATGAATCAGGTCCACCATCATCTTCCATAAGAATTTTGACCTACACACAAAAGGAAGTCATGGATGATATTTTGCCCATTTTTAGCAGTCCTAAAAATGAAATTCTGATTAATACTATGCAAGTGTAACATTATTTGGAGAACAGGTCTTCAACAATATTTGCTTAGCATCCGCTGAACATCAAATTGTAATGCTTCATAAGTAGACAGCATTGACGTCAAAAAATTAAATTAGAGAAGAACGAAACATCGAAAGAAAATAAAGGTCATTGCCAGGATGAGAATTCCGAGAAAATCCACTGTGAACAAGTAAATGATATCCTAAACTCTCAATATCTGATTTTGGAAAACTCTCAATATCTGATTTTGGAGTACAAAGTGCTAACCAAACAATTGTAAAAGTGTAGTTATTGAAGTTAATCAAGGATAAGTCAAAGGACCTAGATTCTTTGTCAACACATGCTCTCATGTCTCTTTTCTCTACATCCTATACCCACCAATGCCCACTAATCTAGTCAATCTCTCACATGGAAGCCTGTCCACAGCTGCATGACTTCTACAGAAAAGAAATGTGGGGAAAAACTGATGTCTTGATGTAGGATTCTAGGAGTACTAGGAAATTCAGAGCTCAATCATTCAATCAACTATATGATAATGACAGAAATGAACATTAAAGCTTACATTCACAGAGCACCATTTCCTCTCATATGGCACTTCAAAACAGTACCTAGTTCTGGTTTCACAAAAACCAAGAGCATATCACCATTGTGCATTATGCACATATTGTCAATGTGCAGATAGGCAGGCCTCTTTCTTTGGTTATCCATTATTATCATCTTTTGAACAGTGAATTGGGATTGCCATGTGAAATTCCATCCTACACAGAAACCCATTCACTCTGTAACAAGATGGTTCCACGGTTCCACCCTCAAGCTTCAACCCATGAGGGTTGCCTAGTTGAAAAATTCTTTCAGTATGTGCCAAATTGGTCCAGGGAAAAATCAAGGCACATTGGCCTACATACCCCTGCTCACAGCACACAAGCTTCTGTTTCTTCTCTCTTTTGTAAGGTGCATTCCAGATTCCGGTGCATGGGATTTTATTTTTATTTTTGAAAAGTACTGGTGCATGGGAATTGAGCATGCAACCTCACTTCCTGAGGTGAGGTCCGCACGCTGGGTGAGCCACCAGCTTGATCTAAGTAGTTTAACAATGGTAAAATGATAAAGCACTCAGTAATGTGCAATGCTGCGACTTTAAAAGCATGATGCACAAAATTGCCATGAGCAACAGAATATGGCATGAACAAATTGACACCGTCAGAAAATGGCACACCTCAACATGAGGGAGAGGCTTCCCAACAGTGCCCCCTTTTCGTGTACCCCGTAAAGGATTAGATAATGCCATGACAAACTGCAAAAAGAACAATTTACCAGTTATTGCATGTTTTATAAGTGAAGAGTTACGCAGATATTTCTTCAAAGTGAATGAGGTAACTAGAAATTTGCGACATAAAAGAAACAGCTTAGCTAGATAGAGGAATACTTACCTCAGTCATACCATAGCGTTCCAAGAGGCGATGACCTGTTATAGTTTCCCATTGTTTCATTAGAGGATAAGGAAGGGCAGATGAGCCACACATCTGCGGAAAGAAAGCCATACATCATTCAGTAGAAAGCTATCCACTTGATCATTGGATGAAATCAGATTTTCCTGATAAATGATCCACGAAACAATGAAGTAAACTTTGTGAAGAAGTACGCAATACAAGGATAGATGATAGAGAACTCATTCTAGCCAGAAAAATACACATCAAATTCAATCAGAGGAAAAACAGCATCAATAGCGGTATGTCAACCAAACAATCAAATTCAATCAGAGGAAAACAGAATCAATAGCAATATGTCAACCAAGCAATCATCATCATCAGAGCCTTATCCCATTATTTGGGGTCAGCTACATGAATCCTGTTTTTTTTTTAAAGTGGGTAGTACCACATGTATATATTAAGAAAGATAATGTCCGCCAAAGATTTCTATCAAATACTATATTCGTATTTAAATCCAAGAAGCTAATGTCCTTCCTAATAACATTGCACCATCTCATTTTAGGCCTACCCCGAGCTCTTTTACTAGCATTCACTAAGACTTGGTCACATCTTTTAACCGGCGCCGAGTTAGGGCGACGGTGCACGTGTCCAAATCATGTCAACCAAATGATCATTCCCAATAAATTGTCTCGAAAAATTTGAGGATGATAAGGTCTGCCGGCAATGATTTATAAAGCAAACCTTAGTGAAGGGCCTCCCCTTAAAGAACTATTAGGTTTTTATATCTTCCTCCTGAAATAAATTACATGCGGGGATTGCCACATTAATCATGGAAACCTTTTGTAAAAGTGAACAAAGCCACTCTCAATTTTTTGTCTCCTATCCTAGTGGCTAGAAGCTTGGACCGCACCAGAAAGGTATGAGTTCAAAACTGGGCTCCCCATTTCTTATGCCAATGGTATTATTTCAGCTAATTTTTGCAGGTGGCAAAATATGGAGCAACACTACTCAAATCGAGGATCTCCCAATCTGGCAATCATTTGTGAAAGGGGGATATCTGCTAAAATTGAAACTTGGGGACATTTTTCAAGAAAGATATCTCAGGGTACTTGTAAATGTGTACTTCCTATGAGTTCCTAACTTGGCCCAGATGGACAATCAGGGGACCTTAATGGCTAACGAGTTCTTTAAAGATCCTCTCTAACAACCTATTGCCAATGTTAATAAGTAATAACTTTTCTTTCACGAGAGAAAATACTTGATTTTCCTCCTCTTTTATGTGCAGAAGAATTTTGGACTACTCAAAGTCGCAAAAATACCCAAGTACCCATGAACATTTAAGAAATTCCAAAATTTTCCAGCTGATCACCAAAATCCCCCCTGGTTTCTGGATCAGCCAAATCCCAGTTTCGATCTGGATCAGCTAGTGACCCAGTGTAGTCCAATCCAGCTGGTTTGTGGGTTGCTCTTCATCAAATAGGAAACATAGAGGAACATGGTTCCAGCCGTCTTCATTATTAAATACCTCATCTAGAAGAACAACATTTCTTGGAGAAGAGAGCCAGAATCATCTTTCATTTATATTAATATGCAAAAAGGATTTATACAATTTACCATCAGACGCAGTTGGCTTGCAGCAGATGCAGAAGTTGCTTGTAGTTCTGGGTCCATTGCTTCATAGCCTTGCAGCAGCCTGGTATACATGGTTGGGACCTATAAGCATAAAATCTCCTTAATCTGACATTTGATGACAGCTTGCAGAGATGGAAGCATGAATTAAATTAGAAATAATCATAATGAGAATATGGATGAGCAACATGATAGTGCAGAATTTGTAGTATATCATTAAACAAATAAAAACCTACTGTGGCATGCAAAGCTAATTCCGTAGTATATGTCGTACAATTATTCTTGCAAAGGGAAGCAAAAAAGAAACTTCCTATTAACCGAGGAATTGTGGAGTTCATATCTGCCATCAAAATTTCAACTTGAAAAATGAAAGAAAAGCTTCAGGAACATAGTGATATTAACTCACGAGATCTGGAGAATTTAGTACCGTTCTTGGGTCAGGTTGCTTCAGTAATGTTGTTGGAAGAGGTCAGTTGTATGAAATCAGCTCCCTTTGGTCAAATATTCTCTACATTAACACTAAAGAACTTCCTTCATGCCCACTAAGATATCTACATGACAATCTACTATTTCCATATGACAGTAGAAAAAATAAAGAGAAATTTGTATTATCTAACCGAGGAAACAAAGGGCAATTATGAACTTGAAATATCATATAAAAAGTTCTACATATTGAGGACAGCTTCTAAAGTTGTGCAAGTTTATAGATGATGACTTCACAAACAGAGCAACTAGAAAACCATTTTGGCATGATTAACTATGCTATAAAGAAGCCAATAACAAGCTAGGAATCTGAGTAATCTCGTCAAAACAAATTGTCGATCAAACCACCAAAATGAGGTGTGAAACATGGATCAGGTTGGAATAGGCTATCTGGTTGGTTATTGCCTGATACATCGAACTCCAGTCAAGCCTTAGCTTCTCTCGCGAACAGAAGCAGTGCAGACTGTTGCATGAGCCACTTCCGACACAAATCGAGCCCGATTACCAAGGAATAAGATGTGACAACAAACAAAATAAAAATGCTTTATGCTTCTTTTCTCCATTTTGAATAAAGATATTGGGTTTGTAATTTTGTATATTCTTCCCTCCAAAGAAAGGAATTCCACTCAATGACAAAAGAACGTAACACATAGTCCCAAATAACTTTAATCACTCTCTCAATGCTCTCATCTATTCCTCCCTTTCACCCCGTCAGCCACATGCCAATGTAGGACTCTTTCATCATCCCAGGTGTTGCTGACTATCTTCTTGCTTGTTGGTCACCTCCCTGACACTCACTTGGCAGACCACACACCACCTGATTTTTGCCACCTGCCGACTTGAAAAGGATGTACCAGGTGGAGATTCCCACATTCTAACAAAGTCTCAAGGATTTTCAAGCTGATGAAGAAAAAGAAGAGATTCTACTCCTTTGATTGACAAGTGAGAACAGCCAATTTTTATAGCACATACCACTTTCTTTACTATTTAGATCAGCCACATTTTGTGACTGACAGTTACCAGTCACCCATCTCTAACACTCTTTAGCTTGTATATACAGTTCCTATGTACAGCATCACACATATGGCATTGTGACATGATGGCAATGAAAAACATAAAACAGTAAGATACAGCTATTGGTAATGGTAAGGTAATGAAGTAACCAAATCGCAACACCACAAAAAAGAACTTTAGCAAAGAAATAATATTATTTTGTGTTTGCAGGATGGGAGGTTCACTTACCCCAGTGAACACAGTGATAGCATTGTCAACTTTAGTTCCATCTTTGGGGTATGATTCACGCCATCTCTCCCAAATACCACGTACACTAAATTTTGGCATGAACTCAACCTTGAAGACCACCAAGTAACATAAAACCCACGAGCCAAAAGAAGGAAATCCATGTCAAACAATGCAAACAGTTCATCACATTACATCACAAGCCAAAAAAAAAGGAAAGCTCGTCACATATTCTACTAGTGCAATTCAGCCATAAGCCATAGGTCTATTCATACTGCCACCTGAAGATAAAGGAAAAAGCTACAAAGGCAAACTTCATTTTGGCAGTAACCATATTACAAATCTGATTAGGCAACAGATTCCATAAAACACATGAGTTTCTAAGTTAAACTGCAGAGCAACTATTCTTTATTGGTGAAGGGTTTTTCAGGAAATCTTACCGCAGCACCAGCATAAAGAGGTGCAAATAGAGCATTGAAAAGACCATGCACATGTAAGGTAGAAAAGTTAAGGTTTACAAATCTTCTTCAAGAAATTGGAGAAGAAACAATCAAAGAGAGGATGTTGCTAGAATTGATCAAAAGATGAATATAAACTTTTCATTGTAGGATATGATGTAAAGGTAGACAGTGCAAAAATTGATCACATGATGAATATTCCCATGCCTCTGTCAAAATTTGAACCTGCAGTCGAACCAAAACAAGCACAAATATTAGTACAAAGAGATGGAAATGCGGCAGAAGTCAAACATAGATAGTCATGGCATAAAACAGATCCCAGATTACTATGTGGAAAAAAGAGAGTTGCATAAACTCGTGAAATATGTCTGTCCATGTAACACCACCACTGAGGACTGTCCTTGGGTTCTCTTTGCTCGCTTACAAAGTAAAGGGTATAAAGATTCACATGGATATATGCCTCCATACACATGCAAACATGCATCCAACCACCAAGCATGTACATAAACACATCAATGAAGAGAAGCAGAGAGAAGGAGAGATTCTTTTTGTTTGGGGAACAGACCCACACCAAGAATCTTCATGTGAAAAATGAAAACCTCATGCGCAGATGATTGAAAAAGCACCTGTGCTGTCACGCTTTTGTGTGTGTGAACCACACCTTTGGGTTTGCCTGTAGTACCACTTGTATAAACAATAAGTGCATCACCATTTCCTGCATAATCAAAATTGAAATCAGTCTTTGGGTTAATGAAGGATAAAGAAACAGGCCTCCCATAACAACCTTCTAATGCCTTCGAATCTTCTATTTCTCTTCTCAGAGTCTCCACATCAATGTCCACTTCTAGCTTATTACGTGAATCACCAGCCGATGTAATGCTTGAAACATCAGGGATAAGAGAAAACTGAGCGCCACACTTTGCAGCAACATTCTTCATAAGTTCTTGATGCTCTTCAGTGCTCAGAAGTATCGATACATCCTAAGGAATCAACAGGTTTTGACTATCATACACAGTATTTCTCAAGCTTCCACAAAAAAAAAGGAAAAAAAGACAAAAGGAACAATCAATCTAAGTTTTTGCTTGCTCAGTTCATGTTATTTTGAAACCATCAGCCAGAGGGGAGTTCCATCAGTCACCAACAAATACTATGCTGCAAGGAAACAATCTTAATTTTTATTAAATCAAAACTTGACCTTGGTTTCCATGCAAGCCAAATTCATTTTGCTATTTTTATGCTATTAAACAGTTCATTTGGTTACATGAGCAATTAAATGAGATTTCCTTTCACATGTCTATAAGAGTTAAATTTACTCGGTTAACAAGACTGAGGAAGATTACTAGCTAGTCTGAAACCATAGCAGGGAAGTCAAATGGCTAAATCGGAAGTGAATCCCTCTGACACAGTCCCTAGCACCTAACAGACTGCTTAAGGTAGCTTGCCTACATTAGCTCCTAGGAAGAAGGTAAGATTTGAAGTTAGAACCTAGAATTCATAAGTTTATGATGCTACATAAAGATATGCTGTAATGATGAAATGCTACAGACTGGCAAGTCTCAGGTGGCTTTCTGTTCTGTATTCTGATACTCTCTACCAAATTCTGGCCTAACGAATGTGAAACTAGGAAGAAGGGAGAAGAACCCACTGAATCATTCATAACATGCAGGAGCTCAGCCTCAGGATAGCTGACTGCAAGGGGGACAGCAACTCCACCACCCAGCCATGTGCCAAAAACTCCAGCAACAAACTCAGCTGATGGTTTGGCAACGATTCCTATCCGAGCTCCCTCAAGATTTTTCTTCCCACTGGGTACTCCAATAGCTATTGAGGAAACACCATTCATGCTCCTTGCACATCCCTGTAAGGACATGGAATCATTTCTAGAGAGTCAAATGAGTAGTATAGTTGACCGGCGATATTCAGAAAACCAGTTCTACAACAATATTGGATACGAAGACCTATCACCATAATGTATCATGTGAGTACTCAACGTACATTGCTCAAGTCTCCAGTGCACAACAAATTAGATATCTTCCAAGCAGAAGAGAGAAGCTGAGCATAGCTGTAGCTCTTCTGCTGGGATCTTATTGCCACAGTTCCTGGCTGGGTAGAACATCGCTTCAGGGCTGCCTTGACGACCTCCATGGACGCATCAGGGGGCGGCAACTCAGCAGCGTTTGCTACAAAGCAAGAACATCAAAATGTAAGAACAGTTTGCACAATTACTTGAGTTACATGTCGCCGTTATAAGTAAACCAAACACGTCAATAATTACGTAAGGAACATCATCAGAAAAAGGAAAATGACAATTCCCATACTCTCCATGGCCCCTACAAGAACACAAGGACCTCTCGGCCACAAAAGAAGCTAAGAAGGCCTAATTTCCACGTTCGAGTTAGAAGATAGCTCAACCGAGGACAGGTCGCTCAAAGGTAGTCGTCCTCCGTAGCGTCGCAGAAAATTTTGCAGCTCATCAGCCGGTCAATTGTCACAGACTACCATTCCATCAGATAACGTAAAGATCTTGGCTACCTTCCCCAAAAAAAAATCAGCAATATTGGATTTTTCTAGTAGGATAGCTCAAAGCATGATATCCAGTTTAGAGGGAGTAGTTGTCCCAAATCCACCTAACCAAGAACCAGGATAGAACAATGGCTATTGGAAGTCTCACAACTCGGGACCCATCTGGTGACTCCTCACAGTCCTCGCCGCCTGTATGATGGGGGTGAAGAATAAACAAGCTGGAGCGACGAAGCCGACTCACCTGAGAAGAAGGGCCTCGGAGCGGGGCGGCGAGGATAGGGGCGGAGTACCCGCAGGAGGCCGATGCCGGAGGAGGAGGAGCAGGACGCGTAGGAGGAGAGGACGGAGTAATGAAGACGGCAGCAGAAGGACGAGGCCAGCGGCCGCTTTCGACATGAGTCGAAATGAATGAGGCGAGAGAAGCGGTTGGTGGACGTGAATGCGCTCATGTCAGTAGCGGCCCCTTCGTCAACAGGTGGTAGACGGCTCCATTAATGGCAGCAGCGGCCGCGCCACCACCCACCCACCAGCGCCACCACCCACCCACCAGCTTCCACTTCTGCCGCTGCTGTCTGCTCCCAAACACGGGCGCGGCGCGTCCAACGGACAGCAAACGAGGGTCCGCCACTCCTCCCCCACGCCGGGCAGGCAGGCCGTTCGACTTAATGCCCCCACGCTGCGGAGGCCTGCGAAGGCGTACCGGCGGGCACTGCTGCTGGTGCGGGCTGCGGTGGGAGGCACGGGGAAGCTTCTCGGCGGGCGCCGCGGGGAGGAAGGTGATGGGTTTGGAGCGAGTCCGGATCCTCTCGCCGAGGGGACTCCATAAGTCACCAACCGGGTGTCAACGCGTGGCTCCCACTTGAGTCCCTCCTCCCCTTCCCGATTTAGCCGGTCACCCGGTTCCCATTCACCCCCTCCCTCCCATTCGCGCCCTCCTCTGTCTCCACTCCTCCCCCACAGAGACTCCTCTCTCTCACTCTGTCTCCACTGCCTCCTCCTCCCCCACGAACGCCGCTGAAGCCCCACGGAGCACGCCACCCCGCCGCGGAAGCCCACGGAACGCGCCGCCGCGGCAGCCCACCCTCCTCGTCGTCGCAGACGCGGAAGCCCACCCCCCCCCCACCACCTCAGGCAACCCACGGAACACGCTGCGGAAGCCCACCCCCACCGACGGCAGCAGAAGCCCACCGAAGGAGCCGTCGAAGGAGCCCACGGAACGCGCCGCGGAAGCCCCCCATCTCAGGTCGAATCCTAAGTCCTCAACTCCAAAAAATAGAAACGCACGCCCTAAACCCTCAACTCCAAATAATCTTTCCTTTATTAAGGTCCTAAAAATTTTCGGATGCTTATACTGCAAAATTGCACAGAACAAAATGGTCCACATATTTGAATAGATCTTTTTTCATAATTATCTGGGTTGATTTGTCCTAGCTACATTCACATTTGATTGTGCATCCTTTTATATGTGAGTTAGAAAAATATTGCTTGAGACGAGATGAATCAAGAAGACAAGAATATCATATATACCCATGCTTTGATTGAAGATTGCCACAAAAGTATACAAGACATCGAATCAAATTTGTGTGTAGAGATCTACTATAGAGTATATATAGAATGTAAATGCATGATATATAGATGTTCCCGCATATAGAAAAACCCTTTTTCATCTATTTTAGAAGGGTAATATCGAAGTACTAAGATTGTGGTATTGTTGTAGAATATTTGAATTGAATAGCCTTGTATATTGCAGGACGATATAAAGGAAACATTATGGGTAGGAAAAGAGTGCGAGGAAGTTCTCAAGAAGTTGATAAAGAGCAAGTTGAAGTCGTTGGTTCAAGCAGAAAACTTAATAAGTCTGAACGGTATCCATTACAACGCTCATGTTTTGCACATTATGTACACGAAATGAAAATTGTTGACATACGAGATTGCCACCGTACATTGTTGGCACATACGCCATTTCATATTTTTGCTGATATACCACCCATCAGATTTGAGAGTTCATTGTTTAGAGAAGTTATCGGAAATCATGTGAAGGGTGATGAATTTTCAATTTCTGGCAAAAGGATCAGATTTACAATAGAGGATGTGAGCATGATTATATGACTTTCTTGTTCTTGAAGTTCTATACAATTAATTGGCAGAGTGAAAAAATCTAAATTGCATATCTTATGGGAAACTGAGAAGCTATGTACCTCTAGAGAAGTTCTTTTGAAAAAATTGAAGGTGTTAGTTGCTCAGGAGGATGAGGAATCTGTTAGATTTGATGTGAGTATGTGGATTGCTTTCATGTGTGCTTCATTCTTGTTCCCTTTAAGTTCCTCTGCATGTCCACTACAATTACTTTACTACATTGACGATATTAACACAATCAAAGAGTATAATTGGGCTTCATCAGTTCATTGTATGTTGCTACAAAATCTTGACAAAGTGGCTACGAATGTGAGATCTAGACTCAGAGGCAACCATGAGAAAACATCTTCATACTTGTTGGGTTGCACTGGAGTGTTATGTGTAAGTAATTTTCTGGTAAATAATTATTATTTGAGTGATGTTTCCATTTCATTATGTTAATGATTATTAATTAATTTTTTTCTGAATATGTAGGCTTGGTTCCTTGATCATTCTGGCTCAAAATCTTCAAATTATGTGCATTCTCTTCCCAGAATTTGCAGGTGGTATAAGTCCTCCTTACTAAGAAAAGATAATGTGAAGAGAAAGATGCTTGGAAATTTGAAAAAGAGTGATGTACGTAGGGTTATGAATATATTTTCATATTGTTCAAGTTTATTAGGATATATAACATTTGATTTTTCTATGTAGGTAATTGAGAAATTACAGCCCCTTCATGCGGAAGGAGAAAATTTTAATTGGAGGGTGATTGAAAAAGAAAATGGTGGACATGGAAGAAGCAAACAAGAAAATGTTTCAGAAGAGAAGACAAATGTGGATACTCAGGGAACATCCACAGCTCAAGAAGAAAATAACTTGTTGACAGAGATTGTACAACAAATGAAGCAACTTAACGAGGCATATAAAAGGTCAGAGGAAATGAGGAAAAAAATGAACAAGAAATGCAAAGTATGAAAAATGAAATAACAAGTTTAAGATTGGCTATTGGGGGAGAAACATCCAAAGTCTTTACTCCTGAGTTAGAGGAAACTCAGGTGTCTCCTCCTAAAGACCAAGATGCCAAAGGAGCGGAGAAGGAAAAAGAAGCTACAAAAATCTCATCACTTGTACAACGAATAAAAGGTAGAACAGAAAAGAGGTTAAGAAAGGGAGTGAGGAATTTGGAATATCTATTTGTGAACCCTAGCGGGAAAAGGAAGCCAGAACAAACTGAAGAAGTTGATATTATTATACATGAGTGTTTGGATGACTTGAAGAGTACAGAAAGGAAATTGGTGGTAGTTTCTTGACATATTTCTTCATTGGTTAATCCTCTACTTGATGGTTACTAACTTTTTTTCTATTCATCTTCTTCTATTACAGTGTCACTGGCAGCATAGAGAAGATTATACTGGACAACATAAAATTCCTGATGAAGATGCAAAACTTATTGAAGACTTCTTACACAATGACATTGCAGATAAGTAAGTTACCTTTTTTTTTTTTTACATCCTCACTTTTACAATGTTGAATTTCTGACATGGCTTTTTATTTTCCAATGACAGTAAATTAGTGTACACCACATCCTCCAATGCTGTCATATATGAAAAATATTTGGAGAAATTACTTTTTAATGACTGTTTTATTGATGAAGATGTAAGTATTTCTTATTGGTGTATATATTATTGTGTATGTTTAACTGATCTATCTAACTTTGGGAGTTTTTCAAATTTGGGAGTTTTTCAAATGAACTCTTAGGTTATTGATGTGTATTGGGACATTTTGTTCGAAAAGATGAGGAATGCGGACATGAGGGCTTGCATATTTTTTCCATCAATCATCGCTGTTAGTTTTCCTTTCTGATCATTAACACATGAAATTTTTTCCATATGTATTATGATTTTTTATATATTGTTCTCATGTCAGGGGTACCTTACTACCTTTCCTAAGAACTCAATGAAGAGGATTCAGCAATGCATTCAATCTCATTTAAATGTTCGCAACAAAGAAGATTTTATGCAACTATCTAGGGTGTTTACTGTTTGTCATTCAGTTAATCATTTTCATCTTTTGGTACTTGATATTGAGGATCAACAGTTGTTTCTTATAACTCGTTGGCTCATCATACCACTCATACAAAAGACGTAGAGACGTGGGTAAGAAAAAATCCTTTCACATAATATATAAATCTTTCTAATACCCATATTTTTTCACTGTATACGAATTTTTTGTGTGGTAGGTGGATATTTGAAAATCATTCTTGGACGTCTATTGGATTTTGCGGAGATCGCTACATGGCCTATTTTATTTGAGGAGCATTGTCCTCGTCAAGTGAATGATAGGTGACAGACTACTCATAGCTTATATACATCATTGTGAATTATAGTTCATAGTTTTACATATGTAACTTTATACTGATATCTAAAATTTGATTTTGCATTTCTAAATAGTGTCAATTGTGCCTTGTATACTATGAATTATGTTGAGTGTCTCTTACGAAAAGGATCAGTGGAATGGAATTTTAATAAGGTAAACAGTCCTTGCAACTTGGTCCTGAACTCATTATAGTTTCATCGTGTCTTTCATTAGAAACTAAATTCCATGTTGAATACAGGATGACACTATATTATTGAGAGGCTGGCTTGCTGCCTTTATCTTGAGGAGGAGGACAATGGAGAGATGAAGACAGCATACGAAGACTATCGAGATGCAACTATTTAGCGGTGTACATTCCATATTTTCAAAACCATATTGTTTTTTGGAGTGGTTGTACATATCGAATGATTGTAACGAACTATGTTGATGGCATCTGAAGTTATGTAAATGAATTTTTCTGAAGTTATGTACATATCGGATGATTGTAACGAACATTTTGATTTTTTTGAAGTTATGTACATATCGCATGATTGTTACGAACTTTGTTCAATTTTCTGAAGTTATGTAAATGATTTTTTTGAAGGTATTTGTGCTTTCCTTCAAATAGTTGGATTGCTTAACTTTCATGGTTTTATTGTGTGTTGTAAGCTTCATTCATTTTACTGTTGCATTCAGATAATTATGGATATATTCAGGTGATGATGGGTGAATCTAAGTGTCGTGTGTCTAAATTATTTGTGTATGGTTGCATTTTTGTGTATATAGTTGAATTCAGGTGTATAAGGTTGCATTCAAATATTTTTTATACAAAAAGATAATAAAATAGTGTGTATGGTTGCATAAGTTTGCATTCAGGTGCATAACGTTGCATTTAGGTGTTTTTTATGCAAAAAGACATTAAATGGTGTGAATGGTTACATTCAGGTGTATTCAGGTGCATAACCTTGTCCTCAGGTGTTTACCATGTAAAAAGACAATAACTATTGCATATGGTTGCATTCAGGTGTATATGGTTGCATTTAGATGCATATGATTTTTTTTGTCTAAACATACAATAACAGTTGTGCATGGTTGCATTCAAGTGCATATGGTTGCATTCAGGTGCATATGGTTGCATTCAGGTGTATACATTCAGGTATTTTTTTTTCAAAAGATAATATCTATTGTGTATGGTTGCATTCAGATGCATATGATTGTATTCAGGTATTTTTTTTTCAAAAGACAATAACTGTTGTGCATGGTTGCATTCAGGTGCATATAGTTGCATTCAGGTGTATATGGTTGCATTCAGATGCATATGGTTGCATTCAGGTGTTTTTTTTTCAAAAGACAATAATTGTTGTGTATGGTTGTATTCAAGTGCATATGGTTGCATTCATATGCATATGGTTGCATTCATGTGTTTTTTTCAAAAGACAATATCTATTGTGTACGGTTGCATTCAGGTGCATATGGTTACATTCAGATGCATATGGTTACATTCCGGTGCATATGGTTGCATTCAGATACATATGGTTGCATTCAAGTGTATATGGTTGCATTCAGATACATATGGTTACATTCAGGTGCATATGGTTGCATTCAAGTGCATATGGTTGTATTTAGATTATATGGTTGTATTCAGGTGCATATGGTTGCATTCAGATGCATATGGTTGCATTCCGGTGCATATGGTTGTATTCAGATGTATATGGTTGCATTCAAGTGTATATGGTTGCATTCAGGTGAATATGGTTGCATTCAAGTACATATGGTTGCATTTAGATGTATATGGTTGCATTCAGGTGTTTATTTTTCAAAAAGACAAATATTTATTATTTATGGTTGCATTCAGGTGCATATGATTGCATTCAGATGCATATGGTTGCATTTCGGTGCATATGGTTGCATTCAGATGCATATGGTTGCATTCAAGTGTATATGGTTGCATTCAGATGCATATGGTTGTATTTAGGTGCATATGGTTGCATTCAAGTGCATATGGTTGCATTTAGATGTATATGGTTGCATTCAGGTGTTTATTTTTCAAAAAGATAAATATCTATTGTTTATTGTTGCATTCAGTTGCATATGGTTGCATTCCGACACATATGGTTGCATACAGATGCATATGATTGCATTCAAGTGTATATGGTTTCATTCGGATGCATATGATTGCATTCAGGTGCATATGGTTGCATTTAGATGTATATGGTTGCATTCAGGTGTTTATTTTTCAAAAAGATAAATATCTATTGTTTATAGTTGCATTCAGGTGCATATGGTTGTATTCAGATGCATATGGTTGCATTTCAGTGCATATGGTTGTATTCAAGTGTATATGGTTGCATTCAGATACATATGGTTGCATTCAGGTGTATATGGTTGCATTCAAGTGCATATGGTTGTATTTAGATGTATATGGTTGCATTCAGGTGTTTATTTTTCAAAAAGACAAATATCTATTGTTTATGATTACATTCAGGTGCATATGGTTGCATTCAGATGCATATGGTTGCATTCTTGTGCATATAGTTGCATTCATATGCATATGGTTGCATTCAAGTGTATATGGTTGTATTCAGATGCATATGGTTGCATTCAGGTGCATATGGTTGCATCCAAGTGTATATGGTTGCATTTAGATGTATATGGTTGCATTCAGGTGTTTAATTTTCAAAAAGATAATATCTATTGTTTATAGTTGCATTCAAGTGCATATGGTGCATTCAGATGTATATAGTTATATATGGTGTCATCCTTAAAAGCAGTGAGTAGGTCGGTCGACCGACCCCTAAATGTCGGTCGACCATTTATGCCACTGATGTCATCCTATGAGCACTGGGTCGGTCGGTCGACCGACGGTTCCACTGCTTCCATTATAATGTGCCCTGCATAGATCGGTCGACCGATGCTACCCATTCGGTCGACTGACTGTTCCACTGCTTCCATTGTAATCTGCACTGCGTAGCTCGGTCGACTGATGTTGCGAATCGGTCGACCGACTGTTCCACTGCTTCCATTATAAATCTACACTGCATAGGTCGGTCGACTGATGCTACACATTCAGTTGACCGATTCCGATCACGATTTCGTCCGGTTCGGTCCGGTCGCGATCGACCTATAGGATATCAACCCAAGCGACTCCTATATATGTCTCTCCCCTTCAACATCTTTTCCTTCTTGCCCTAGAATGCCTCCCCTTCTCAGAATGTTACGGGAAATCATGGGTTACTTGCGACCTTCTCATAATGTTACGGGAAATCATGGGTTACCTGCGACCTTCTCAGAATCAACCTCATTCTTCGTGATTCCTTAGCTGTTCTATAATCTCTACCTTTTTGCCTTTTCCTATCCTACTAATAACTCTTTTGTTGTGACAAAAGGTAGCTCTTTATGTAATAGCTATAGTATGTTTATCATATTTTCTTGTTCATCTGGTATGTGATTGCTTGATGCACTTTCTGGTATGTGATTGCTTGATGCACTTTCTGGTATATGAAAAACCTGAACAATAATCCTGGGTGTTTGCACTCAGCATCATTCAGAAAAAGATTCTCTTTCTAGGCAAGCATTTTCTCACCATGCCCATGGTTCTCCCTCCTCTCCGTCTGGAAAGTCTATCATACTAGGAAGAAAGGAGGAAATTGTCCAAAAAACTTTCAGAATTCAGTACAACTTATTCAAAGCACCATAAGGAATAAATTGTCCAAAAAACTATTTTTCTTAGCATAAACTTAATGTTATTGCTGAATGTTGCTTGAACAAAGTGCAGAAGAATTTCCATTTTCAGAAAAGAAGCACCAGTTTTTAGGTACCAATAAATAAGAAACCTGGAAGTACCTTACAAATGAGAAAGTTCAAAAAGATGTATAGCAAACATTGAAAATTGGTCCACAATACTTTTAGTAAAATCAAAGACCAATTTTCAATTCAATCGTCCTTCTAATTATCCCAATGTGGAGAAATTCAGACACATGAAACAATTATAATCCATGCATTATTCCATTCACCGGGGGAGTCTGTGAGGTATGTGACCCAGTCTTCTCTTTATTCAAGTGCTGGGTGGCTGGGAAATATACACAGGTGTTATTGTCTGTTTGAACAAAAAAATATCTGAAAGCAACCATATGAACCTGAATGCGACCATACACAACAATTATTATTCTTTTTGACAAAAAAATACCTGAATGCAACCATATGCATCTGAATGCAACCATATGCACATGAATACAACCATACACAACAGATATTGTCTTTTTGAAAAAAAATATCTGAATGCAACCATATGCATCTATACACCTGAATGCAACCATACACAACCGTTATTATCTTTTTGGATAAAAAACACCTGAATGCAACCATACACAACCATTATTCTCTTATTGGATAAGAAGCACCTGAATGCAACTGTATTCAGCCAAATGCAACCATACACAAGAGTTATTGTCTGTTTGGGCAAAGAGCACCTGAGTGTGCCATACACAACATTTATTGTCTGTTTGGACAAAGAGCACCTAAATACAACCATATGCACATGAATACCACCATATTCACCACAATGCAACCATACATAAGAGTTATTGTCTCTTTAGACAAAGAGCACCCATATTAACCAGAATGTAACAATATTCACCACAATGCCCCCATACACACGAGTCATTTTCTGTTTGGACAAAGAACAGTTGGATACACACATAATCCTCTGAATACATTCATAATCATGTTAACACACCCATAATCAACAGAATGTGACCATACACATGACTTATTCTTTGTTTGGACACAGAACACATACATACACACAGTAAATTATCCATCCATCTTTCTGTAAATTTCCTCTTATATGTATACAAAATGGACAATTCCTCTGTCATGCACATATGCTTTGTTATCCATCTATCTTTCGCACTCATCTTCTTTATACAAAATGAGGACGTACACATACTTTGTTATCCATCTATCTTTCTCACTCGTCTTCTTTATACAAAAGGAGGATGTACAAAATGAGGATTCATCTGTCATCTATACAAAATAATTTTACCTATAGACTTTCATAATGTATTCTTCTATACAGCTAGGGTGATTGACATTCTCATGTACACTTCTATTCTCATGTAGTCATCTATACATCTTGGTGTTGTCCTCCTGTGGGGGCTCCGGCATTTGGAGTTGTTCCTCTCCTTGACGCAACACTCTCAAAACTCTATTAAAATGTAAAATCTATTAGATTGCATAAAATACATGATTAAAATGTAATAGTTGCAATTAAAAAAATGAAAATCCCAACTTACCCGAATTAGTTGTAACATCTCTTGATTGTAAGAAAAAGGATTTTGTTGGCTCACACAATGTGTCGATGAGATTGCACTAGACACATGTGGAGCATTGTACATTTCAGATGTTGTAGCATTAAAATTTGCTAAGTTTCCAATCGGTTCGTTTCTTCGTCTCTTCCTTGTATTCTTTTCAAGTGATGATTTGTATCTCCGTCTACCACGGCCTTTCTCTTCCCTCATTCTCATACCTATGATCACTTCAGAACCTGGTTCATGCATCTCTAATGGGGGTAGATTTGATGATGGAGGCTCGGCATTCATATGAACTATGGAACTTGTGCCCACTGTGTCTACCATTTGAACATTCCCGGGAAGCTGCTCTGTTGATTGACGGTTCTTTAAAAATTCATTGATCTGTTGATTTGCCTTCATGCACATGCTTTTCACAATCTCATAAGCCTTCAAATCAGTAGCAGCTATAGTGGACAATTTCACAAAATTGGAGAGGAGCTTGCTATATCTTTCAGCTCTGATCTTCTTTGAATCAGTAACATTTGATGATGGCGTTGCACTGTATGAGAGAACAAATTTTGCAGCTTCCCGAGTCCACCTCTACAATATATATCGATCTGGGATACATCTGATTTGATTATGTAAGAAAATTCGAATAACATGACAACATAAAATTCCTGTAAATTCAAAATTTTTACATGTACACAAAGCCACAGTGTCTACACTACTGAATGTGACCTTGTGTGCATGTTGTGGATTATCAAACACTAAGTATATTGTGTCATCCATTCTTTCTTCACAGACCTCATACACTAGATCAATGCTCCTCTTATATTGATCTTCAAACAATGCATAAACTTCTGGAGTATACAATTGTACAGCCTGTTTCAGGACAGCAGTAGGTGCACATATACTCTAACAAATCGTTGTCTGATGTTGACATCTGCTTCTTGTTCTTTTGACCTTCTATCATCATCAATCTTTCAAAATTATAAAAAAAACTAAATATTGATTGACGAATATCCAAATATTGCTTCAACACTTTATTGATGCTTTCGCAACGCTGAGTACTTACCATATCAGCAGTGAATGTGTTCCTTCCATAAACTAATGTCCACTTATGTCTATCTTGAAACAGTTGTTCCAACCATGTGTTGTCGTGCAACTCATAATCACATATCAATTTATTCCATGCGTTGACAAACTCATCCTCTTCCTCATGGCTGTAAACACAATCCCCAAAAGCTATTCTAAACGAGTCAGTTGCATTCCAAACATGACTTAAATGTTTACATGTATTTTGATACATATGCCAAACACAAAACCGATGATAAGTATTCGGCAATTCACTCTCTATTACTATAGCCATAGCTTTGTCTTGGTCAGTTAGGATAGTTTTCGGTTGTTTTCCAGACATTGTGTTGAGGAAGGTTGAAAATAACCATGTAAAAGTTCTTGCAGTCTCATCATATAACAATGCAGTTGCGAAAAATACTGTCTGCTTGTGATGATTCACTCCAATAAATGGTGCAAATGGTCGGCCATAACTATTGGTTTTGTATGTTGTATCAAAGCAAAGCACATCTCCAAATCTTTCATAATCAAGACGCATTCTAACATCAGCCCAAAAGATATTTGTTATCATTTCATCATTGTCTACTTGTATGGCATACACAAATGATGGATCCTCACATTGTCTTCTTTGGAAATATTGTAATAATCCACCCGCATCAAACTCCAGCATCTGTTTCATCCTTTTCGTGCGTAAATGATTCTTGTAGTTTTCTAAAATATACCCAAGAGAACTTCGTCCTCCTGCTTGATTAGTCATAAACTCAAATGTTTCCTTTGGCCTCAAACCAGAAGCCTCAGCAACATCAGCTATGGCAGCATGAGTATTTGTGAATTTCCTATGTGAACGCAACAAAAATGCCTTCGATGGAGTCTCAAGTTCATGATTGTGAGAATGATGAAAATGACTGACACGATATTTTCCATTCTTATACAGACAGATAGCCATCTTAGCTTCACATCCCATCCTAGTTTCAGCGCGATGAACTTTAACATGAATGTCTCGTTTATCTGGCTTTCTTCATCATTCTCTAGAACAAACAAACCTTCTACTTCTAATTATTCCTTCTTTTGTCTTCCTCAAATGCTCCTTTCGAACACTAAAGCCCATTCTCTTCGCATATGAAAGATACTAGTTATATGCTGCTTCTGAATCCTCAAACTCCATGCCAACTGAAATGCAAAATGTCTCATTACTTGTTGGCTCGTAGCTTGGACTGTCCGGTGAAGGCCTGGGTGAATATGTTTAAAATAAACGTTAGAACACAAATTGTAAACTATTCATTAATGTTTAGCTCAAGAATAGTTTCATGAATGCATGAATATATGATCATTACCTTTGACATGTGAAAGGCGGTGAACCTTCAGCATTCTCTGACATCGCACCTTCCAAATCCATTAATAACCTTCACAGAGAACCCAAAGATGAAGTATTTGGGTGATTTTTTTTTTAGCATATCCTTTTTTTTGCTAACGAGGAAACCTAGCTTCCAAATTTTAATATGTCTTCATTTATGTGAATTTTTTTTTAGATAAATACTAAGAGAAATGTCACTGCATGATGTGCGCCACTGCATGCATGGGGACCAACATGTATTTACATATTGTAGCTTCCAAATTTTCATGTGTCTTCATCTATGTGATTTTTTTTTTAGACAAATACTGAGAGAAAGGCCACTTCCACTGCATGCTTGCTGGCTTTATCTGAAGATTGTGATCATTAGGATGTGCGCCACTGCATGCATGGGGGCCAAGATGTATTTACATATTGTAGTTTCTAAATTTTGATGTGTCTTCATCTATGTGAATTTTTTTTTAGATAAATACTCAGAGAAAGGCCACTGCATGTTTCCATGCATAATGCTGAAGATTGTGATCATCAAGATGCGCCACTGCATGCATGGGGTTTGAGGGATAGGGGCCGGGGATCCGGCGATCACCTGCGCCGAATGCAGCCCTACAGTGTCCCCTGCTGCCGTCCGTGGCTCGGGTTTCTGCCTGCGGTGGTGGTGGGGGGGGGGATGAGCTTCCGCGTCCGCGACGACGAGGAGGGTGGGCTGTCGTGGCGGCGCGTTCCGTGGGCTTCCGCGGCGGGGTGGCGTGCTCCGTGGGGCTTCAGTGGCGTCCGTGGGGGAGGAGGATGCAGTGGAGACGGAGTGAGAGAGAGGAGTCTCCGTGGGGGAGGAGGAGGAGTGGAGACAGAGGAGGGCGGGAAAGGCGCGAACCAGAGGGAGGGGGTGAATGGGAATTGGGTGACTGGCTAAATTGGGAAGGGGAGGAGGGACGGAAGTAGGACGCAAGTGGGAGCCACGCGTCGACACCCGGTTGGTGACTTATGGAGTCTCCTCCTCCTGTGTGGCGAGAGGATCCGGAGTAGGTGCAGGCATGCACGACCGCTGCTCGTCGTGGAAGAGAAGCCGCCCAGGTCGCACGCAAAACAACTGTTGTAGCCGCGTAGTTGACGCTTTTTTTTTTCTTTCCGTATTTACTTTTTAGTCCTCTATAATTATTTATAATTAGATTTCACCTCCATAATCTCATTATTTATATTTAATTCTAAGTTTCTTAACTTTTTTCTCACAAATCGGCCCCTTTCAGAGACCGTTTTATAACTTTTTATACTTAGTTTTTTTTTTCTCTCTCTCTCTCTAAAAGGGAATCATCGTTAAGAAGTACATAGTAAGTGGTTTAGAACTTAAGATCTTCCGATTACACTTTAAAATGATCTATATCCAAATCCTTATTTCTATATTGATATTGATGTGTACGGTATTGGTGTGTTTTGATTCGTCCGATATATTTTTTTAAAATTAAATAAATAACAAAAATAATAAAAAAGATCAGATCGGCCATGTCAACTGTGATTTTAAATCCTACATACTTTAACCTTTTTTCTCTTCTTTTTTAAAAAAATTCTTCTTTTACTTTAACTGATTTCATTGTCTACTTTAACATACTACAACTACCACTTTAACATATAACAACTACGATTTTAATAGACTATAAATACTGCTTTAACATACTGTAACAACTACTTTAGCATAGTATATATTTTAACTGATTTTATCTTCTTTCTTAATATGTTTCATTTTTTAAACAAATTTGCTCTTCTACTTTAATTGATTTGCTCGTCTATTTTAATTGATTTTTTCTCTTACTTTAAAACCTTCAAAAGTCATATCAATAATTACTTTAATTCTCACACATTTTAACTCACCATCACACATACTTTAATGACTTTGAACTCTTACTGTAACGCCATCGAACACTTATTTTAATGCATTTAAACTTGAAATTTAATTTATGTCAACAGTTATTTTAAGTCTCACATATTTTAATTCATCTATCACACATATTTTAACAGCTCCATACTCTTATTTTATCACTTTAGAATATGGACTTTAAGTCATGTTAACAGTAACTTCAAGTCTCACATATTTTAACCAACCGTCGCACATACTTTAACATATTCGAACTTTTATTTTAACACATTCAAACTTAAACTTTAAGTTATGACAACAATTATACTTTAAATCATATCAACAGTTACTTTAAATCTCACATATTTTAATTCACTGTCACACGTACTTTAACAACTTTAAACTTTTACTTTAATATTTTAAATCTAGATTTTAAATCATGCCAACAGTTACACTTTAAATCATATCAACAGTTAGTTTAAATACCACATATTTTAACTCATTGTCACTCGTACTTTAACATCTTCAAACATTTACTTTAATACTTTAATACTTCGACTTTAAATATTATTAAAGTATAAACACAATAGTCATATATATTTGACGATACAAAAATAGATAGAAGAGTGGGGGGGGGTGTGACTGATTGATAAAATCTATCAAAAAAATAGACTGTTTGGAGCACCTTTTTCCTGACAATGACAATATAATAAGTCTCATTATCTGATAATAATTTATAACTAATTTATCCTAAAAAACTATTCACATATACATATCTCTAATTGCAAGTTTTTTGATTTCACAATGTATAGTTATCAGAACTGATACCAGGTTCAAGAAGGCGCGATAGTTAGCCTTTTAACTGTTGGTAACCTGCTAACTGTTGGTAACCTGCTGTTAGCACCATAGGTGAATAATTTTGCACTTTGGCAACTATAACTTACCTAGATGGTAGTGGTTAAAGTTGGGGTTAATGGAGGATAAAAAGATGGTTAAAATCTTTTTGTACTTTGGGAATTTAGTTTCCTTAACCAAAGTGGGTTGGGTGGAAATGTGGTTAAAGGGGTTAAAAGTGTGGATAAGTTACCAAAGCCAAAAGACTTGGGTAACTTAACCGGATTCTTACTCAAGAACTTATTTTTGGGCCAAAATAAAATAGATTTTTTTGGGTTAAATAGCCACCGAATAAAATAACCAAATATTACTTAACTATTTATCAAAGCTGGTTATATTGAGTTAACAAACTATGATAATTAAGAGTTATGAGAGTTTATTAGGTTATAAAAGTGACCCCAACAAATGGCTTCGTGGATAAGTTGAAACGGGTTACGATATCTGCGGATAGGCTAATAAAATTTATTTGGGATAGACTTTATTAAATTAACCACCTCGTCAAAGTAAGATTTCGTTTTATCTATCATGATATTATGATAAAACCCGAATATATAAACTACTTCCTACCCAGTTCATCCAATTGGTCCAATCCAAAGCGGTGCGTTAACAAGTAAAGTTCGCTGCATCGGGGAATCGAGACGAATTAAAATTTTCTTGATCCGTCACGATTTATCAGAATCGAACCGATTCGTATGAGAATCGGTCCGATTCGATAAAAATCGAACGACTCAAATTTTTTTTAATTCGATCCAATTTAACTAAATCAGATCGATTCGATTCGACAAACTATGACAGCAAGTAAACAGTTCTTGGGAGTGTTCGAGACTTCAGTGAAGCAGGCTGGGCCAAGCCGACAAAGTGGACCAAGTTAGAAGGTCAACTGGACACACTTCTGAGGCTGGAACGAGGGCAGGCCCAGCTCACAAAACCAGGCCGGGTCCAGACACCGGATCCAAAAAAAACACGTGGGTGTGATCACCAGATCCAAAATCCTACCATTATTAGTAACGACAAAACCATTAGAAATCGTCGATAAAAATGTAAAGCTTAGCCTTATCTAGTTATCTATTACAATGGACCAACCACAATGTCTATCCTTCAAAGTAAAATAATATAATTTAATTTTTTTTCAAGACTAAAATATATCTAAATCATATCTAATTGTTATTAAAATAGCTAGAACACGAATATTCTAAATATATTTTATAGCTTACCATAATTTGTAGCAAGATTGGTCGTGCCCGAGCTCGTCGTGCTCCCATTGACACGATCCTAAGCGATACATTAAAAAAATAATAACTAAAAAATTGGTCGTGCCGCTGCAATTGCTTAGATCAAAGTGTATTGGTGTAATATATTTCGATCCGAATCATGTTTAGCGGGTGTATGGTCGGGTCCCAAAACACGACCAACCTTAATGACGAAAGATTTTTTATGTAAAACAAAAAATTATCGAATAGTATTTTTAATACAAATATTAAAATAAGATAAATTATGACCCAATTATGCTTGTTAATATGGGTATTTCCGTAAAAAACCCAAAAGGAAATAATTAGGATAAACTCAAATGACTCGTCCAGATCTGAGAGACACGTTACGGGGATATCTAGATTTACCATCAATTGATTTTTATTAGGAAAAATTAATTAGAAGTCTCTAACTGTTAGGGGTGTCAATGAGCCGGACCTAGACTGGGTCTTGCTAGGCCCGACACAGACCCGAGGGTAGGCCCAATATGGGTGACCCGGCCCGGCCCAGAAAAAATTCGGCCCAGTCCGAAAAAAATAAGAAAATTATTATTTTTATTTATATAATATATAATTTTAATATATCTATTATAATATATCTATAAAAAATAATATATATTTTACTTATATCTATATTAACATTTAACTTGTAAAAAATTATATTTTTGAGTAGATTTATTGTAGAAAAATATATATAATTCTTTTTTCAAATATAAAATTTATATTTAATATAAATTATATTTATATTTTTCGGGCCAGCGGTCGACCGGGTTGGGCTCACAAAGCCCAAACCCAGGTCTATTTTTTTCTGGGCCGGACCTAAAAAATTTAACGGACTCATTTTTTCGACCCAACCCCGGTTAAAACCGGGCCGAGCTTCTGGGTCTCCGGGCCGGTCCGGTTCAATTGACACCCCTACTAACTGTAATAAGTAAGTCGTTATTGTAACATGATTTAACATATACTGTAACAAGAGATAACACTTACTGTAATGAGTTACAGTTCGATTAGGAACTAGAAAATAAGTCAAATATCTTTTAGAGACTCTTAATTAATTTACTCTTTTTATTATAATAACATTTTAATATATATATATATTATTTAAATAATTTACAATAAATTTATCACCCGTTCATATGGGTTGATGATAAATGATTAAATTTTTTTGTAAACATGTTTTCTACAAATCTAGCTTAATTTGATTTATACTTAAAACTCATTATGTAAACAATTCATGTAGGAAGACTAAACATGATTTGTATATATAAACATGTTTATTGCAGTTTTTTTTATAATTTAAATCCAAACCTCAGACTTATCCGACCGACCGTCCTACCTCCCGAACGAGAGAAAACGTTGGGAGTTGACGAATTGACGGCATTACCCCCGGTCGGTCGGTGGGTCCCGCTCGGGGGGACCACTTGCGAGGGCAAATTTTTGCAAATTTTTAATCTTTAATCCTGTTTTTAGTTAATTCCACTTCCCCCAATACTCCCACGCAGATCCCCCGTTCACGTCCGGAGATCTCCCGCCGCGCGATGCTCGCCAATTCCGCTCCGCCCGCCGCCCGATCCATGCCGAGGTGATCCCCCCTCCTCATCTCCGTCTCCGACGTGCCGGATTTGGCCCCGCGCTCGCCGATCCCAGTGTGGTTCTTGCTCTCTCATTTGGTGCCGTTCGATTCGTCGATGGTTGCAGATGGAGGCGATGATGAGGTCGTCGGGTGTGCTCCAGTGATGGAGACGGCGGATGTCCGTGCTTCACCTGAGGTTATGAAGTAGTGTTTTGGGGGTGGATTCCGTGGGTAGGGGATGGCGTGGCTGGGGAGGGTCTCTCTCGGGGGCTTCCCGGATCTGGCGGGGGCTGTCAACAAGCTGAGCGAGAGCGTGAAGAACATCGAGAAGAATTTTGATAGCGCGCTTGGGTTGGAAGAGAAACCTGATGCGGGCGGCGAAGGTAATTTATCCGTTGCGCCTTTACGATTTAACCCTTATGTTTTTTTGGTCGTGGGTAAACAGTGTTGCTTCGTTGACGAAGCATTGATGGAGTCAAAAAGAAGCTTTGGATTCCCCAACATTGACCCGACCCATTTCTCGCTGGTGCGAGAGTTCAATTAAAACTCGAGGAACATGGTGAATTTTAAGCAGTAGTAGCTTTATACAGAAAAAATGTTATGTAGCATCTTGAAATTTTTATCAGCTCACGTAGACAACAGATAGGGACGATGCGCATCGTCTCGCCATTCTCTTTCTTTTGTCAACGTGCACAGACGGAAAGGTCTCACAATTTGTGACATGGATAAGTTGCACAATCTCCTCTAGATAAGAGCGGGTTGGCATGGTATATTCTGATCTCTACTTTGACAATTTCCTGCTCCAGACATCAGTCTGCAAATTGGGAGGGAATAATGTGCGCGCATGAGATTAGTTACTTTATTTTCTGTATTCTAGTTTTGTCTCTAGGTTGGTTGAACCTCAGTAGGCAACTGACACCTTCACATGTTGTTGTTGAAACATTAGCTTCTGGAATATGGCCATTGGCTTCCGATGGCAAAACACTCTTTGAGCCTGTTATGGCTTTTATGGGGCAAAAAGGAGGGGAAAGTAGCACTCAGGAATCAACAGAAAAAGTGGAATCTCTGGAAAGCTCCTCTGAAGATAACACGACAGTCATCCAGCTGATGAGGCACCTGTATCTGATGGAGTGGATCTTCCTACTGAGAAGGAAAAGGATGCAGCTGAGAGCAAGGAAGAAGACAATTCTAACATAACAGAAGTCACATCTAATGTCTCTGAAGAATCTCGTGAAATCAGAGATGAAAGTGAAGCACATGCTTTGCAAGCTGAAACTTCCATCGGGGGCAGTCAAGATGTTATGGACTCCGCAAATACAATACACCAGGAAGAGATCAAAGGTGAGGATCCAACCGAGCATGTGCAATCAGAAGAATCCAAGCCTACAAGCTTCAGTTCCGTTGATCATACAGATAATAGTGAAGTTCATGTGCCTGATAAGTTGCATCCAGAAGGTGAACCACAACCAGATATACAAGAGACCCACACTAAGGAGTATATAGAAGCTGAACAGGTTCTCGAGCAAGAATCCACTGGGCATGTCAATGTATTGGACAACGGTGGTCAAGCAAACTTTGAGACAAACAACGTGAACTCGTCTTTGCTTCACAATAAAAAGACTGAAACTGCTAGTGGACAATCTGACGACAACTCACCAACTTCCCTCAGCTTAGGGCAGTCTCAAGTCATGGTTTCTGAGACAGAAACAGCAGATTTGGATCCACAGATAAAAAATGCCAAGACAAAGGTAGATGTTCAGCCTTCCGGTGCATATGTAAGCAAATCAGCAACTGTTGATACTAATTCTGAGTTAGAGAAGGTTAGGAAGGAAATGAAAATGATGGAAGCTGCACTGCAAGGAGCTGCAAGACAAGCACAGGTACTTGAACTACTTAGCGCTTATTTTGGCTTCTCCCAGATTAGCAGGTATTGTTTTTTTTGAAAAGTGGACATTACCACCAATATATTAAATGAAAAGGGAGAATGTACAAGTATAGGCCAACAAAAAGAAACCCCCAAAAACAAACCAGCCCGCCGCCTATACAACTCTAGTGAACCCAGAATGTACAAAACTACTCAACCCCCCAACAAGGCAAAAAGAGGGGAGTTGGCCTTATACACACCACATAAAATTGATGCCCATCCCCTTACTATGCCACAAATCCCCCCAAAGATAGATTCAGCATCTCAAGCAACCCTTGAAAAAATCCGCATGTTCCTCTCTACCCAAATCATCCATAGAGTAGCATGCAAAATTAGTGACCACACTTTCCGGTTACCCTTAGTTGGCCACTTTCTCTTTGATTTCCGCAACTGTCTGATCTCCAAGTACGAGAGTATGATGCAATGAACTGTTGCCGCCATCTCCCTCCAAACAGTGGAGACGTAGGAGCAGCTAGTGAAGATGTGATCAATAGATTCCTCCTCCACCCCACATAAAACACAAGAAGACTGATTGTCCTGCATGAACCGATGAAGACAGTCACGTGTGGGAAGCCTACCAAGGGATATTCTCCACATGAGGACTTTCACCTTTATTGGGTTTTTAGGCTTCCACACCTGTCAATTAGATTAGCAGGTAATTATTTCTCTTTGGATTAATGGAAATTTATTGTTCACTGTTATTATGAGTTATTTTTCACTCATGTTACGGTAATTTAAATGTACACTCTTTAACCCTTTTGTTTTTGAAGATGGGAAAAGCCAGGAATAGAAACAGAAAAAAATGACTGCATAAAGGAAGGAAAGAAAGTACAAAAGAACATTGTGAATGTATCATAGGAAAATATGATTCAGTGAACGGTGGAAGCATCCAAAGGAAAACACTTGTTCCTTAGAACATGTACTGGTGTACATTTGTTAAAAAATACAACTGCAGATTTGTCATGGGAGAAACAATAAGCAGTGTATGATACATGCTAAATGGGTTTCCCTCTGATCAATGTTTTTGGTGAAATGGAAATTGAAGAAAGTCATTGTGTTTTGTTTCTCAGAGATTTTTTATGCTTTCTGCTTTTCATTTGATAAGTGAGCCATCTGAAAAAGAGAGATGCAATCATGTGAAGTTCCAGAACTTCGTAAAAGAAAACAAGGAAAAGAAATTCCTGTTTCATAAGACATTTCTTTGACATATTGATGATTCTTCTCCATGCCATTTATGGTCATCTGTAATTCACATATGATATAACTATATTTTAGACTTTTCTTACTTAATTTTATTAATATGTTGAAGCTGGTTGTGAGTTTATTTTGCTAGCTCTGTCACTGTGCAGTAGGAACAAATAACTAATGCAAACTGCAAAGAACAATTACATTTATATAGTCTGTGGGCACCTTCCACAGAAAGAACGGAGCTTCACTATTTTCTAAGGTTCATTTCAATGAAAAAAGGCCTAATAGCTAATAGTAGGGCTGTAAACGGATCCGGATAATATCCGGATCCGATCCGAATTCATATCTAATTAACCGGATATTATCCGTTTAACAAATATCCGGCGGAGCAGATTTCGGATACGGATATTATTTGAATAATAAACGGAGCGGATACGGAAACATGTGATCCGCTCCGTTTAAGATCCACTCCGAAATGAAGTTATCTTTTACCATTAGATCATAAATCTAATGATCCATATATAATATATAAATATATAATATATCTAATGTTAATCTTTTGTTTAGAGAATGTTTTGACATTTGTACTTTAAAAAAAATTACTGATTTTTATTTTTTTTGAATTTTTAGATCACTTAATATCTTTTATTAAGCTTATATTTTCGAAGCAGATAATATCTGTATCCACTCCGAATCCAAAAATTATCTGATTAAATTATCCGCACCATATCCGAATTGTATTTGGAGCAGATACGAATTATCCGATTAACTATTCGGATCGGAACCGGAAAACTCATATCCGCTCCGTATCCGCTCCGTTTACAGCCCTACCTAATAGTCTGCATAACAGAAATTTAGAAAAGAAGATAGTCTCAGGCATCTTCTTTAACTTTCAAGTCTCATTTGTTGGACCAATGTATTCTTTAGTTTGATAGAGGACACGTTTTCTTAACCTTCCAATGTATGTAAGCAGTATACCATCATTGTGGAACAACATTAACACTTAGAAGAGGAAGAGATCACCATCCATAGTTCCATACAGCAATGGGCCAGCAAAGCTTGCATCACCTAGTGAGCTTGGAGTCTCCCATCTATTTTTGGTTGTATCACCTTTTTTAGTAGTAAAATTGGTGATGCAATCTACTCTTTATTCAAAAAACAAGTAAGGTTGGGGTTTAACATCCACACATGCCATATAAGTTTGTGACTGGGTCCCAGGTAGCCCAAATTTTTGTTCCAGCTCTAGAGCCTCATTGGAAGAAGCTGTATTCTCTGGATGAGATTTTGTGAGAAGCAGCTAGTTTATGTGACATATTAATTGTTTCTATTTCTACTGGGATGCAATATTTTAAGGTTGTAAAGAAAGAGCTGAACTATCAAAAGTTTTGCTACTAAGGAAGTCGCCATATTGTCGAGTGCTTCCTTTTTCTTTCAGGTTTTGTATTATTTGTTTTCTTAATGGGGAGCATGTACATGTATATGTTGATGAAATTTAATACTTTGTCTCTGTGTCATTCTTTCCTTGTGAATCATTATTTACCTGTGATCCCAAGAGTGTCATTCTTATATAGCATGTTTACAAAATTCTCTTAGGCTATTCTTCTATATGAGATATTTGATTATTGATTTTCTATAGGCATATTTTGGTGTATCACATAATTTCATTATTTTTGTGGTCTTATTGTCTTGCTGCTTCATCTTCAATACATGATGCTCACTTTTATCGATTTTCCTTTTATCTAGGCTAAAGCTGATGAAATCGCAAAGCTTATGAATGAAAATGAGCAGTTGAAGTCTGCAATCGAGGATCTGAAGGTATGTGTGGTTCCAAATTCTACCATTTTTTTCCTCTTACTTTCAGAAGGATATATAATTGAATTCCAGCATGGATTTGAAACAGATAGACATCCATTAACATCCTCATTTCTCTCTATTTATCATCTATATCACATTTTGGGCACATCATATGTGTTATGTGTATTTGGAGTATAAAAAGATAAGAAAAAAACAGAATATGCTGAATGCTTCCGAAGAATGGGTTTCATCTTAGTTTCTTCAGGTTTGTAGTCCCCTATATTTATCTTGCAAATAGTTTTAGGTTGAAACCTAGATATTTCAGGAAAAAGAGAAGAAAAAATCACCTTGTTTGGAAGTTCTACTTTCATTCTTTCTAGCCCCAACAATTTGTAAGTTAATATAGGAAAAAGGCACCTATCCAATGTCTTATCCACTTTCACATAGGAAATCAGCCCTACAGGCCACCTGCAATCACATAATCTTTTGCCTGATGGCTTCATTAGTGAAACTTAATGGTTGGTTGACCTGTCATTTTTATGATAGGTGACGTAAAAAAAGATGAGTTATGGTAGTTTTTGGAAGATGCACATCATATATCAGTTTCTGATTGTTCATAGCTTGTGTGTATCTATGGTTCACCTTTTTAATACCATAGCCACGGGGAACTCAGTTTGCCCAGCAACAGATGAATTCTTCGTTAGTAGATGAGATGCAGTTCAATACAAGGCAGTCAAAACTTATTTTTGTCAGCATCATGTTATGTCTGATCTGCTTCTTTGATTCCCCAAAATCAGCAACATTATAAATCTCATTCTCCTTTCACCATGTCCTATGCTCGAAGAAGCCAGTTTGCTTAATCTGATTGTGAGAAAATGGCAGTCCCATTTCCTTCCTCGTCTCTAACTGTTGTATTCTTGTGAACTTGAGGAGTTTGTTTCACTCTTGGTGACAGTTCCTTCATCCATGTGCTTCTTTCTATTAAATGGCTCATTGAGCTCATTGAGGTGGCTTCTGTAATGTTTGGGCTTTACTAATTGTGTGCTTTCTCAAGACAAATGTGGTGGTTCAAGCAGCTATCTCCATTGTTCATTGCAACCAGAAAGCAACTCTTAAGTTAGCATGGCAGGTTAACAAGCCAACTGTTTGATCAGTTTGTAGTTCACCACCTTTGCTAATCAGTCATCAAGCCCTCAGAATCTAGAGACCTCCACTTCACTCCTACTTTCTAAAGAATATGCTCAGTGACATCCATTGTGAAAGAGCATTGATCCATATCTTCATCCGGCTCATCTCAAAGACAACTTGTTGCACACACTAACTTGGTGTGTGCTTGCTTGCATAAGGGTTTTGGGGGGCTGTTTCTTTTTGGGGCTCGTTTTTGTGGACCCCTATACTTGTACATTCTCCTTTTCTTCATACAATTCTGGTACTACCCACTTTACAAGGTCTCCAATTCAGTTCTAGTGTCTCTGTCATTGTAGTCCTCTCAGGATTTCTCACTTCTAGTGTTCTGTTTAGGGATTGCTTCTTGGGTGTGCTGGTGGCACACTGTAACACAGATGCCCTGTCTTAATGTTGTGGCTTGATTTTGAGCCAAAAAAAGAAGAAGAGAAAGAAATGAAATGAGCAATGCATATGTGCCGCTGGATCACAGATATGGACGATCCATCGGCTGTGGAATGCCGAGGCAGCTTCATTTGCTGTGGGTTGGATTGCCCAAGTCTGTGTCTGACAGTGCCCTGAGTTTGCCCAGTTACCCACTAATTTTTATTTGAGATACCCTTCTGCATGCATGGATGCACATTTCTTCTTCTTTTTTTTTGTTTACAAACCAAGCTGCCCAATCAAGATCAGATGGACACTTCCATATACACACACACACACACACACACACACACTGTCTTTCCTTTAACAAAACAATTTTTTTCCTACTTTTACAAAGGTCTCAATGAAGAGGGGAAAATACAGTTTTCTAATAAGAATACATGTTCTTCTGTGGACATTTTTCAGGCAAATAATGTAACTGACACTGGGGAAACCACTGAAAGAATTTGCTCATTCTAATTGGAATTGATTTGGTTTTCCCTAGGCATTTTTGCACCTTAATGTTTCGCTTTTATGAATGCTCTTTTGAGAATTGGATAATGTATCTCTTGCCATTCATTTTGTGCTTGACTTTCTCAGGAGTCATAGTCTGAAAAAATGCACATCTTACTTAGTTCACAGGACCAGTCAGAGGACTTTTATCCACAGAAAATTAATCAATTTATATATTATTTTATAGAGAAAGGTGCTGAATCAGAGACTGATGCACTACGAGAGGAATACCATCAGAGGGTGGCTTCTCTTGAAAGAAAGGTACATCTTTTTCTCTTGCCACTGTCTTTCTTTTGTCTATATTGTTGTAGCAAGGTTCGCCAAAGTGCACAAATGATCTATGAGTCCTTACCTTCTGTTTCTGAACTACATGTCTGCTTGATAAGATATTGTTGTCGTGATGCAGCTGAACTGTTCTATGGCTTCTCTCTGATATGCTTCACTGATATTTCATCTTTTTTTCTTTTTCCATTGGATTTTCATTATTGATATGTCTGATTCACCTGTGTTGAAGCAGTTGCTCTTTGGCTTGTACAACTGCCTAGTTCTGTTTCACTATAAAAGCTTATGTGGGGAATTTTGTGGGAGATGGTGACGGGCGATTAAGCTCACATCAATTGCTACTTTGTCTCAAATGAGCTTTAAGCTTAAGTGAGTTGATTGCTGGTGAGGGCTATATTTCCTCATCTTGTTTCTCCATCAACAATGAATTATGTGGTTACATAAACA
Organism: Colocasia esculenta; assembly: GCA_014218235.1. Taxonomy (NCBI): domain Eukaryota; kingdom Viridiplantae; phylum Streptophyta; class Magnoliopsida; order Alismatales; family Araceae; genus Colocasia; species Colocasia esculenta. The sequence continues at coordinate 5,039,753 of CM024761.1, forward strand.
TTGCTGGGGGGCTTACAGCAAGGGGATTCTCTTTCAACATTGTTCTTTTTCCCACAGAGAAGGCTGTGTTCTCCATCATGTGGGAGTTGAATTGATTTGCAATTTCAGATGACACAATTTTCTTTCCAGACAATGGGAGTAGAGAGATGTTGAATACAAATAAACTTTCTTTGACTCCTTAAAGTCTGAAGTAGCATGCACGGATATATATACATGTGTGTGTGTATAGCTTGCATGGAATGGGATAAGGCTCTGATGATGATGATATAGCTTGCATGGAGCAGGTTGAAGGAAGAAGGGGAGAAGAAGTGAGGTGAGGAGTGAGAATGACTAGGGTAAAAGGGAAATACTGATCTAGGAGATGCCAGATGGGGAGGAGGGCAACACGTAATAAGAAGCAGGAAAAAGGCTTCTCTAATACAAGTGGGAAATTGGAAACAGAAAGTGGCATGGTGGATTATCATAAGGTTGAGAAATCAGTGAACAATAGAGGAGGGATCTAGTGGATGAGGTTGTTGTTTCTGTGCAGTTACAGAAGACAATGTGGACAAGCTTTTTTAAAGCATTTGTATGAATGGATGAATGTACCTCGGTACCTGGAGAGGTTGAGCCCAGGTTTACAACCTGGGGCTGTGGCTCTTCCATTTCCATGGACAGTTCTCTGCCACCATACAAGGGACCTCAGGGGAAAAGAGAGGACTGGCCTGACATGAAGCGTGAAGCCTACACAAAAATGCCATCTAGAAAGTTCTTTTTTAGAAATTGGCCGAAGGCCATGTTTCATTAGCCAAAAGGCAAAGGAAAAGCAAAAAGCATACAAAATGAAAGAGAAAACCAGAAAAACCAGAAGAAAGGTAAAGGACGGGAGGACTACCAGATGGTAGAAGCCCCAACCCAAACCCTAAAAAAAAAAAAACCACCCAATTACAAGGTAAATTTCCTCCACCCCTTCAGCTGATCTAAAAGGGCAGAAAACTTGACTGGCTCACCAGAGACACTAACATGCCACTGATACACAAAAGAGATACAATCATTTAGAATAAGGAACAAGTTTCTGAACTCCAGGTTAAACAACCTCTTATTCCTTTCCTTCCAGATAGACCAGAGCATCTCTGGTAAACACAATTTCCATAGGTCCACGTCAACTCCTGAGGGTTTATACTTTGGCCATAATCAATAAACTGATGCAAATTGAGGGGAACACAACAAGTGACATTAATAGTTTTGAAGAACAGCTTCCATACAGTTCTGACAACTCCACAAGCAGTGAATAGATGATCCAAATCCTCCTGGAAACATGCACAGAATATGCATTCTTTTCTCGACTGTTTTCTGAACATATTGACCCTGACCAAAGTAAATAGCCTCTTCCAAGCAATTTTCCACATAAAGACCCTGATTTTCAAAGGTAACCCCTTATCCCACACTTGCTTGTGCCATCTGACCTTCAACCCTCCTTGAATAAGCAGACGGACCACTGATTTGACTGAGAATTTCCCCGACCTCTCCCATTTCCAAACTCTGCTATCCTCCATACCAGGGATATCTTAGTGTTGTCAAGTGCCTCAGATAGAAGAGGAACTCAGAGATCTCATCCTCCACGAAATTCCGTCTGAACCTTAAGTGCCATGACGAACCAGATTGAGATTGGGGCCACAAATCAGCCAAAAAACCTGAGACTGTGACACAGTTCTGAACAATCTCGGACATGAGAACATAAGAGGCTCATTGTTTAACCATGGTCTTGCCACAATTTGATTCTCCGACCATCTCCCACCTGAAGCCTAGAAGAGCACAAGTAGAAGTCTAAATTCCCTATAATGTGCTTCCAAATTGAGGATAAATTATTACTACTCAGTAACTGGAACACCACCCGTCCACATTCCACAAATACTTCCTCTAACTATACAACTCCACAATGCCCCGTCATTTACATCTAATTTCCACAGCCATTTCATGAGTAATGCATTATTAATAATCTCCATTGGTACTAGGCCTGCACACCTTCTTCTTTCAACCTACACACCTTAGCCCAGGCAATAGGGTTAACACCATGCACTTCTGGCCCCTTACCTCTCCAGAAAAATGCCGCTCTCGCCGATTCCAGTTTCTTGCATCCACTAAACATGCTTGTGCAACTCGAGTGTCTGTGATCTGTTCCAACCATCATCTACCACATTTGATGGACGTTCAAGAAAAACCCCTGTAATCTGAAAGATAATGTTGGAACTCTCCCAGAAAAGAGGCTATCTCAGTAGCACACACAAGTAGCGTGTGCATTTGTTGCAATGAAAAAAACAAGCTAGACAATTGCGTGTTGAGATGTGACAATGAGCAACTCTCAACTAAATTTAACATACAATTGGCTGTGAGAACTTCAGATGAAATAAGAGCATCCTTGCCTCCCATCAGCTATCATTCTATATGCAGACTTCACTATGCACATTACATCTCCATGTTCACGAACATCTGTTATGTGCAAAATTTTCCTTTCTTGGTTGACCTGCAAATCCAGACCTTTTCCCCCCCACTAAATTAATTCTGATGTGTAATCAGCTTCCTCTTGCAATGCAAATGATATTTTTCCTTTCTTATTGCCTCCCTGATAAGATGTGCTGAAGAGTGTCTAAGAGACGGTTCATTCTTTAGCTTAACGTATTTTGATCTTCACAATTTAATGGTTAGATATTTTGTCTTCCAATTTTTGTTACAACCTCTATGTTTGCTCTGTATCTTCTTTAGGTATATGCTCTTACCAGGGAAAGGGATACCTTGAGGAGAGAACAAATAAAAAAAGTGATGCAGCTGCTCTTCTAAAGGAAAGGATGAGATTTTAGTCAAGTTATGGCAGAAGGTAAACCTATTGAATGCCCCTAAATGCATGTTCCTCATTCCTCCTATTTATAAATTCTGTCTAGTGCTTTTGTTGCATCTTAGAGAAATATTTGTGGTATCACCCAGTGTTGTCAAACATTATGAAAATACATAAAATCTAGGTGTATGATCATGTGATGGAAGAATTAGAGATCCACAGTCCTGATCATTCAGTTCCCAGGACAGAGAGTGTGTTTTTCAAAAGCTAAGTAGAAGTGGTTTTAGAAACCATGCTTTGGTGCTTGGCTATTTAAGTTGAACTAGTGATGTTCACAGATGCATACTGCAAAATTTTGGTACCATCCAGTTCTGAAGGGAAGAACTGGCCATTGTAACTGACATGCTTACAATTAATCACCTGGGAACTGTGATTTTCAAGGTGATGCAAATAGTTTCTAGCAAGTTCTTTTTTATGAAAAGCTATGCTATAAGCTCCACTTTGTTTGGGGTTATCTTGGGGATATCCTTTTTTAACCTGTTTTTAACTTTGAGAGCACGGATTCTGTAATCTGGTGAGACATGGTTAATTCAGAGTTTACCATTGGTCATGTATCCCAGCCAGAGGCTGGAATTTGTTACCCAAGCCAAGATCTGACAGGCGGACATGCACCTTTCTCCACACACTGCCCATTTATCTTCTACAAAGATCCAGTTTATCCCTAAAAAATACATGTAGGTCAACCTGGGTTACCCCCTTGTATCCAGCAAGGATAACCCTTTGACTTTTAAACTAAAACGGGATAAATCTGGGACACACTGCATGAGATAACCTCATGTATTCCTATCTCCCAAAGGGGGGGGGGGGGGGGGGGCGGTTAACACAAGTGTTTGATCCGGCATTTTGAAATGCTCATATGCTGTTTCTGACCACAAAATATCTCCCCGGGTCCCACCTAAGGAAGCATTAGTTGGATGTGCTAACTTATGTGAAACTCACAAGTGGAATTCCAATTACACATGAAGAACCTATAGCTAACTCTGATGATGCAATGATTTCCTTTAGAAGAATGGTCTGACATTCATTAAGGTTTGTATGATGTAGAACTCCATGGATAGGAGGATGTGTAAGGCTATAAAGCATCAAAGCCTATAAACAAAGGTTAACCACATTACTTATGCATGTGAGCTTAGCCAGTTTGTATCTTCGTCACCCTACAAGGAACAAGAGAGTGAGGACCTTTGAAGACTTAATTAGGGATTATGCATTGGGAAAAGCCTCAACACCACCAACCTCTTAGCAAGTGTCATGTAATGTATAAAGTTGAGACATTCTTCCGGATGAACTTTACCTTAATCTTTTCTTCTCTATGCTTGGAGCCCCGGGCACCCAAAAGATGGTTCTCTGCTAATAATTGATCATAAACATTTAGAGCTGTATTTGAACATTCTATCCTTCATCGCTAGACAGTTGTAACTGAACCCCTTGGAAGGGTCCAAGGGCTGTCAGACTGGGTTGGGTGCTTCACGGTATTGCTGGTAATGTGTTGTTTTCCTTTTGTAACAGGAGAGTGAGTAATTATATCCTTTGTAAGCTTGCCGTTGAGGTGAGGTAGAGCCTTCAGTATGCAGAGCATATTTCCTAGACCTCTAAACCTACTTCTTGGCATACTTGTGTCTGGAATCTGTGATGCTATTTGAAGACATCCAACTTGCAGACTATAGTTTGAGAGTCAAATAATACATGATCACTGAGTCTCCAATCGTTCCATACACAAACGAGTTGGTGTTTATGAAGTAATTCTTGAAGTCTTTGTCTTCTCTGAGTAGCTGAGTCCTGACCCCTTTTCTAAAGCTTAAATGTTGTGGCAGTGTTCATGCAAATGAATAAAGTGCCTACATGGAAACTTAATTCTATCTGATCTTATGCTGGGATGTGTTTGCTCATCCTCGTATCTTTATTTCTACCTATCCTTCCAGTGGGGTCTGTGTGATCCTTCCATCTATCCAACGGGGGATAAGCTGCTTTTTTAATTGTGATCCTCTTTAATTTTGTTTCTTGTTTCTAATGGCTATGGTTGTTTGGCACATCTTATGTTCAATTTTTATCTCTATCTCTGGCAGGTGAAGAATTATCCAAAAAGCAAGCTGCTCAAGAAGCAACCATGAGGAAGCTAAGAGCACAGGCATGTCACCAGTATTTGGAGTGTACATCTTTGCAGAACTTATCTCCATTGTTGTACTTTATTATGACAATTTTCTCCTTTTGTCTGGAAGTAGATAAGAGAGCTTGAAGAAGAAAAACAAAGGCTGAATTCAAAGCTTCAGGTACTTTGGTGTCTGTATTTCTCACGTCATTATATTACTTAAAAGCACAGTCTTTCCTCCACACAACTGTTAGCTTGGTAAACAGAAATTTTAGTTTGTTCTATTTCTCAATATATACATGTGGTTCTACCCACTTTTTAAAAAAAGAACAGACATATCAGTTTGGGCTACTCTTATGAAGTATTACTGCATTTTTTCTTCCATTTGTTAGATTCTGTTTTTTTGCATAAAAATTCTTTCATCTCCAGTGTCCATTAATCCCTCCAGATCCCTATTATACAATGAATCTTGATGAGCAGAGTACTGAGGAACAATTTCAAGGAGTAGTCTCTCTAGTATTTTTGCTTGCTGCTCATGACTGGGTGTTCTTTATACAGCAGGAATGACCTATGTGTTGCCTTCAACTGCTTCTTAATTCCTGCTCCAGTGATCTCTCCTTTCATCTTTGTTCATGAGCACATTAGCTGGATATTTGTTAATTCCTGGCTATACAACTTAAGGGATCAATGATGTTAAACTTGACAGGTTCCTGAATATTCCCAGGAGTTTGGGAAGATCTCTGATCTTCACACATGAATGTATCCTAACTTTTTGTTACTTTTGGTGGCAGCATAACAGTACATGCCAGCATTTGATTCAACTTATTTCTCTATATTTGACTCTGTAAATTAGTCATGAATATTTCTACATGAAAGAACACCTAAATTGTAATCCGATGCCTGTTGCAAAAGCTGATTGTTATGACACTGTCTTGGCTGGATTTTTAGGTGGAGGAGACAAAAGTGGAGAATATTAAGAGAGATAAAGCAGTGACCGAGAAACTGTTGCAAGAAACAATAGAGAGGCATCAAACAGAGCTTGTTTCTCAAAAGGAATTTTATACCAATGCTTTGAATGAAGCCAAAGAAGCTGAAGCATTAGCTAAGGCTCGAGCCAATAATGAAGCTAAACTTGAATTAGAAAATCGTCTTAGAGAAGCTAACGAACGTGAACATGAGTTGGCTAGATCACTTAGTCAACTGAGGCAAACTCTTACTAAAACTCAGGAAGAGGTACTTGCTTAAACCTTGCTGTCTTCGCCTACATGTCAAAAACATCTGATAGGTTTTCCCTCTTGTTGTAGCCTAGACCTTGCTATTGTTTAGTTGATGTTACTGTGTTGTCTTACTATCTTTAATTAAACTTTTTTCCTGATAATTTTCTGTCGGATGTCAAAATTTTGTAGGCTAATTTTAGAGAAGACATGCTTCAAAGAGATATTGATGAGCTTCAAAAACGTTATCAAGTATGTGATGTTTATTTACTGTATTTGCATACTCCATGGAAATGGCAGATAGGGCATCATTAATAGCAACTTTTTTTCCAGGCTAGTGAGCTTCGGTATAATGAATTGATTACACAAGTTCCTGAATCAACTAGACCACTTCTGAGGCAGATTGAAGCCATGCAGGTATCAATCTTGATCATTTTTTTTTTCAATTCTTCCTTTTGAGCAGTGGTTTTTCAATGGACACCAGGACCAAGCGTATTTCTTTTTTCAGATAACTGAACTGATCAGGATCATCTGCATGCCGCCAAATTGATCTCTTAGTTTCAAACTTTTGTCCCTGATAAATGATAGGAGATGATTAAACTTTCCACTTGCCAGAGGACTGCAGGATGATGAAAGTCATGGTTGTACTTTTTGTTTGCTTGATTCTAACAGGAAGCAGCTGCAAGAAAAGCTGAAGCCTGGGATGGTGTGGAGAGAAATTTGAATGCCCGTCTGGAGGTCCTCTTCTTCCCTGCCTGAAAAGATGTCCTTTGATATTCTCCCTGGTAAATCTGACTTGTTATATGCCTTCTGTTATGTGGGCAGGCTGCAGAAGCCAAGCTGCAGCTGCTGAGGAAAGAGAGAGATCCATGAATGAGCGTCTCACTCAAAATTTATCTCGAATGACTGTCCTAGAGACCCAGGTTTGTGCAATCTCATCGGAATAATTGAACTTATTCATGTCATTCTAGATTGCATGAAGCTAATAGATGTTTACAAATTTCTAGATTGCATGTCTTAGAACAGAACAGCACAGCTGAGCCGCTCACTAGAAAAAGAGAGGCAGAGGGCATCTGAAAGCAGGCAAGAATACCTTGCAGCTATGGAAGAAGTGGCAACACATGAGGGACGTGCCAGACAACTTCAAGAGGAGATCAGGGAGTTAAGAAGTAAACATAAAGAACAGTTGCAAGAAGAAATAGCTCACAGAGAACATTTAGAAAAGGTAATGGTCATCAGATACATCCCTCACCATGATGTCACTTACCATCGTCTATCCTATTGTCCTTGATGGCTACATTCTAATGGGGTTTAATAGACTTGGTTAAGTTTGAAACTTATATCGACCTCTGTGTGAGTACCCTGGCTCTTGTGATTACTTGCCTGTTTGATGTAATCCTGTGTCTCCTAGAAGGATCAACTTGGTGGTTGTTGGATGCGTTTTGTTATCTTTGATAGATAAAGGTAGCAGTTATGATTTATCTATGAAAGGGGCATTATCAAATACCAAGTGTTTTTTTCAGCTCAAGGACAATTATTTTGCATTTGTTTTCATAAAGAGCAGTCTATCTCCAAGAGGATCCAATGGATTGGGTTCATACTTGTCCTGATAGTAAATGGTCAACGTTCTTGGCATGGCCATACTGTTCTTCATTGGTTGCATTTTCTTTTGTCATAGGTTTAATCTAATTACAGTAAGCACCACTCTTTTTGTATCAATTCTGGGAGCTGTTCTGGAACCTAGTTTTGTTTTTATTGATAATATATGGTGAGTGTTCTCTTTGTTGTTGTTTTTCTGCTGTTTGGTAATTTGGCATGCTGGGAAAACAACCTACTCTACAGTTTCATGTCTATCCATCGAAGCAATATCATGAGAAATTTGTCAGTGACATCAGTTTATTCTCTTGACAACATGATCATTGACAGGAGCTCGAACGGGAAAGGAGTGCAAGATCAGAATTGCAAAGATTCATCTAGAGAAGTCTGTCGCCACACAAGGCCCTGCCACAAAGCACACTGTTCCTTACATGGAAAATGGTAGCAAATTCTGGCTCTTACTTTGTTCCGCTCCCTAGCATATGCTTTTCTGAAGACTGATGCCAGCTCTATAACTTCCTACCTTTGAAGGTAATATCTCAATCCGAAGGCTTTCTAGTGCTGGGAGTATAGGTAGTATGGAAGAAAGCTTTTTTCTTCAGTCACCTCTTGACTCTTCTGATGGTGCCCTCTCTGAGCGGAGAAATCATAGTGAAACAATGATGTCCACTTATTTCCTGAAGAGTATGACTCCAAATGCATTTGAAGCGATGCTTCGCCAAAAGGATGGTGAACTGGCATCATATGTCTCTCGCTTGGTATGTCCACTTATTTCTTTAAGAGTATTCTCCAAATGCATTTTAAAAAAATACTTCACCAGAAGGATGGTAAACTTGCATTGAACGTCTCTTACGTGGTATATTCTGTCTCATCTTTCAATTTTTTTTTTACGATTTTTGTTCATGTGCTTAACAGAAATATTAAGAGGGTAAGAAGAATAGATCTCAATAGTGGTAATCAGTGCTAGTATATCATTCAATCTTAAGTTGATGAACTTTGTATTAAACTCTCACGTCCCTTTCCACCTCAGCACATAACAATTTGTCTCCACTGAATGTACCAACTAAGTCTTCAAGTGCAGAATTGCAGCCCATGTTTTGCTAGTGAACCACTGGGCCTGATCAGCTGTACTGGATTCCTCTGCTGTCCAGTATTCTTTGTCAATTACCTGTTCCTATCACTTTGCATCCGTGTATCCCCATACCTTCCTCTTCACTCGTAGAGGTCTCCCAAGTTGCTATCAGCATTTGTCTCCAGTTTTGGCCTATTTCCTTCATCCTAATTACTCATGATAAGCTTCTAGCTTCCTGGCCCCTCTCATTTTCCACACTTCTGTCTTCGTGGCTGGTTCTGAACCTGTGCTATGTAGGACTCGGCTTTCTGCTCCGATCATTTAGAAACTCAGAATTTGGGTGATGCGTCCCACATCTGTGATCCTTTTAGCCAAGTCCTTATACTCCTATGTATAAGTGCACCATTTGTTATGTGCTTTTCATGAAGAGTGAGACAGTGTAAATACTCTGTTACACATGGATTTCAGATGACTGTTTCTCATACAGATGATGTAATATAGGTTTTTGATCCTTTTGAGTTCTTGAACAAACTTGGGCATCCATCAGATGCCACGGTTAACTTTCCTAATTGTATATTTGACTAAGTTATGATGTTTCCCTTAGGCATCACTGGAGTCTATACGTGATTCTCTAGCAGAGGAGCTAGTTAAAATGACAGAACAGGCAAGTGCATATGTTATCTCATTGTTACTCCCGTCACTCTTTTGCTCGACTGTATTTTTTAATCTAATGTTAGAATTTCTTCTTCATTTTCAGTGTGAAAAATTACGAGCAGAGGCATCTTTACTGCCTGGATACAAGCAGAACTAGAAGCATTAAGGCAAAGACATTCTTCTGCATTAGAGCTTATGGGTGAGCGTGATGAAGAGGTGCATATACACTCCTCCCTCCTCACCAGTTATTTGTCGGTTACAACACCCCTCCCTCTTCCCCAACAAGCATGCAAACTCTTTGGGATTTCAGAATTGACAGCCGGCAGAGCCGCAGAGCTATCCTTTTGTTGTGGCTTTCTTCCATTGGGTGGCGAGACCTACCATGTGTCTAATTTTGATAGTCACCCTCACCTACCTGCAGCCCTCTCTCCAGAATGGAGAGGACAGGGGCGTGCTTTCACATGCATACACAGAGGCATTGGTGGTGCCCAAGGTATTGCGGGACCAGATGGCACCATGATCAGCATGGCACTTCTGACGCTGATGGAAGTTGCCCTTTCGACCTGGTTCTTTCTTCCGTTGGGGTTGTTGGGCAGCTGCGCCTATTAGATGCACCTAGTTAATTTTGATAGACATTGTCGCCTACCTGCATCCCTCTCTCTAGAATGAAGGGCAGGGTGCTTGCTCACACATGCATGATATTAAATTGAACATGTTTTTCTGTACCATGTCATTTTGTCAGGTTATCTCCGGTTTTAAAATATTTTTCTGATACTTTGATTTTAGCATACTGCGACAATGAAGCATTTTGATTCAAGCAATGACTTCCTTGGTAAATTCTTATAGTTTTGTTCACATGTGACGATGCATTGTCAAGAAATCTGTACGCTAAAAGTTGTTTCACACCAACCTAATCTGCTCTTATTTCACAGTTGGAGGAACTTCGAGCTGATATCATCGACTTGAAGGAGATGTATCGAGAACAGTGGATTTACTTGTGAATAAGGTAAATATAAATTTCAGTCTATGGCTTCGACAATTCACTGCAGTTTTGTTCTCTTTTTTCACATGGTGTTGTTTTCTCGGCAGATACAAACTATGAGCTCTGTTGGTGCCACTTAAGCATCGAATTCATCTGTCAGGCAGATTACAATTTTGTGTTCATCTGATCACACTGCGAGGATAGTATACACTTGATTTTATTCTCATCGATTTTGAGTTTTGAGTATTCAGCTTGTGACAACCCTCGTGCATATGCTAATGTTTCATTCTTCAAGATTGAGTGTAGTCATCAGTGAGAAGTCCGGGGGAATTCCCATCTGTGCAAACCACAGCATTTCCCAACTCCCTCAAACTTGCTCTCGAGCGTGTTCCACTCGTCATCATTACTCCCCTTGGGGCCTTTTATTCATTCCTACATTGTACAAACTCCTGCTATGTATATACCATATACATTCCAAAGTATTCATATATACTATATGAATCCTAGTTAGTGCATGATAATGAGCAGTCCTCTGCATCTCCCCCCCATTTCTTCATGCAACCATGGATAAAGTTACAGCATAATTGTTGTGTCGTCTGATCCCGACCTGGCCTTGTGATCTCATCTGCTGCCCCCAAAGGGACTACTTCATGTGTTTTGATCCTTGGGACCTAAACCAGGCTGATGCCCTAGCAATCACTCACAGAGGACATGTCGATCCTTCGCAATACTGAGCATGACGGCGATTGAGGACTCTCGCCTATGAGCCAGATGCTTGGCCTTTCACCTCCACAGCCGCAGGTAACCATCCCACTTGTTAAGCAGCAACCGTGTGTTTGTGTGACTGTATGTGTGTGTGTACTATATTTTTGAGAAATGTTTTGTGCTTGACTGCGGCCTAACTACTTGCATCCGTAAATACAAGTAGATGTGGGTTCCGCGTTATGTTGAAAGTGGATCCACCCTTCTTGTATATACGGCCGGGCCGGGCCGTGAGCCGGACACATCCGTGGCAAAGTATTTCTGAGACTTGCCTCATCATCCTTTCCATTTTCTCCTTTGATGATAGGCTTCTTTTTAAACCGTGTGCTTGGCTTTAAAATCACCTTCCTTTTGTTTCTGTCCTGTTGTCCCCTTGGATTCACTTCAAAACCCTACAAAGGAGGTGGAAAAGAGCTAGTCTCAATCTATGTGCCCTGTGACGATATGTGCTATATTACTTGGAAGATAAATACTTATCGCAAGACTACTCTTATAAAAAGGGGGGAGAGAAGGGTCTTGTCTGGTTCTCTCAACTAATAAAATTAGAAGTCTTGCAATCTACATCAATTTATTGCCAGAATAGTCTTGCAATAAGCAGATGCTGTTTGTTAGCCAGAGACCATGAGATTGGTTTATTGAAGTCTTTTGTTGCACGTTAGAACTCTCATTTGCGGCTCATAGTGCATGGATTGGATGTCAAAAGAGTCAAATTGGCATCAGCTCCATGTGAATCACCGATCCGTACAGTGAAGGGTCAGGTTTAACTAGAGATATCAATCAGTCCCTATTTTTTAGGGATTTATTTTTAAGTCTTTGATTTACATATTATAGTTACATAGATGAGTATGTAATTATATAGTTTTTTAAAAGATTTACATAGTTGTCAGGAATCTAAAATAAATTCTCAAAAATAAGGATTGATTAGTATTTTTCTCTATTTTTTTTAAAGCCGAGTCTATTTATGATGTTACTCTCTTTAAAAAGATTGCCAAATGCCTCATCAACAGTGGCATATGCATAAAAATTTCCAATATTTTGGATCCTCAATGATCTTTATTATTTTTTTTAACCACAGTCTGCCACTGCCCATAGGCATACTTGAACTTGGAGAAAGACCCTATTCCAGTCCAGGGATATCTAGGTTTGAGTCTGGGGAATTTGATGTCCTTGTGCACATGATAAAAAAATATTAGCAGAAATATATATATATATATATATATTATATATTATATATCTATACTATTCTAATAAAACTCAGTTCTGGAGCAGTCACGTGGCAGCACCAGAAGTAGAGTTTTTTCGCCTAAATCTCCCCACTAAATCTATCTATATCGCAACTAAATATGGTTAAGTAAATCGGGGTAAACAAATCCTAACATATAGCAGCTAACATAAAATAATAAATCTATCAACTTTAACACACCTCCCGTAAGACAAGTCTCAAATATTAATTGTTACCTAAATCAACGAAGAAATCTTTCTAAACAAGGTAAGATACTAACCATCTAAAAAATCTTGTTAAATCGAGCAGACCATAACTTTTTAGAAAAATCTACCTTCGTGCAGTCCACCTTTCTTTGTTTTAAGAATAAAATTTTTCTGTTTAGTTTAACAAATTTTTGTAATAAAATTATATATTTTTATAAATAATATTTTTTATTTATCTTAATTTTTATAAACAACTATCGTGCATCGCGTACGGATTTTCAACTAGTATATATATAATAAGACACATTATTAGAGATCAAGAGTATACATCACTAATCTGGAGAAACATAAAAAAATAATTGCCTGGATCTGCACCTAAGTCTATCTAATCGTAGCGTGTAAGCCCATCCAATCACCCAACGCTGATATATTACACCCTTTCCTATTGGCTAGTCGTATCAACATGGCCGTCATTGTTTAATTTTCAAGAAATATTGTCCTCCAAAGTGGATAATAAAGATCATAAAATAATTTAGGACAAATTAATTAAGAGTCTCTAACAAATATTTGATTTATTTTTTAGTCTTTGATAGAGTGTAACTCATTACAGTAAGTGTTATTATTGGTTACAATATACGTTAAATCATGTTACAGTAAAGACCTCTTTATTACAATCAAGAATTTTTAATTAATTTTCTCAATAAATTATTAGTTAAAAATTGATAAGATCTTTTTCCCTTTATTTCAACTAATAAAATGTTTAACTTTCTCTCTCTTTTCAATCAATTGAATTATTGGAAAGTAATTCACATCATTTTTATTATCTTATTTGAAATGTATTAAAAGTGAAGGGATCTTGTGCTAATCAAAGACCATGTACACAAAACGGCAGTTATGACATTATCGAGTAGTATGGCCACAAGAAGGGAGATAGCCATTTCAACCTAGTTATATAAGCTGTCAATTTTAGGGGGGGGGGGGGGTGGTTCATGGCCAAATATATGGATATATAAAAATATTAAATATAAAAAATAATTAATTAAATTTTCTATCAAAATTTGACTTATTTTCTAATCTCTGATAAAATTATATCTCATTATAGTAAATATTATCTTTATATGTTAAGTTTTGTTATAACAAAAATTTCTCATGTTACCGTTAGAGATTATTAATTAATTTTTTAATATAATATACCTGGGGTGGAGATCTCGAGCCGAGTTGAACACGACTTCTGATCGCCGTGATAGGCCGACTCCGTGTGTTGGGCTCGCCAGCAATTCGCGTAATCGAGGAAGGCGCTACTGCCAGAAAACCTTGTTATCGAGGAGATTGTCGGCTGGAATCGCAATTTCAGAATGTGAAACGAAGGTTTTTCGACCCTAAAATGACATTTTTATCGCCTGAGGCAATAAGGGGGCGACGGGCGCCTCTGAGTGCCGATTCCAAATTGGGGTCTTATAAGCGATTCTGATAACCGAGCGGAAAGTTATGCTCGTGTGAGCGAAGTGGTGTCCGTATGCGATCGCATCGGCAGCCTGCGACCATGCTCTCAGAGAGGAATTTGGGCACCGGACTGGAAATCTCCGAATGCAATCTTGTGCCGACCGGGTCGAAGTGCCGATTCCGAATTAGGGCCTCGCAGGTGGTTTTGATCGCCGGGCGAACAAATATCTGCGTCCTACCCAAGGGGTACGATAATCGGTGTACTAGTACACATGCTCCGCGGCGGAATTTCGGACATGAAACGGAATTCCGTGAAATCAGTGCTCTGTCGACCGTCTCGGAGTGCTGATTCCGAATTGTGGTCACATAAGTGATTCCGACGCCCAGGCGGAAAGTTATGCCCAGTTCGTTCGCTGAAGGGGTGGGAATAAACTGGAGGGGGTGACTATCTCGGCGATGTTCGTGCACCTATATCTACGACCTGGGGTGGAGATCTCGAGCCGAGTGAACACGACTTTCGATCGCCGTGATAGGCCGACTCCATGTTTGGCCCTGCCAGCGATTCGCGTAATCGAGGGAGGTGCTACTGCCAGAAAATCTTGGAATCAGGGAGATCGTCAGTTGGAATTGCAATTTTGGAGTGCGAAACGAAAGTTTTTTGACCCCAAACGATGTCTTATCGTCTGAGGCAATAAGGGGGCGACGGGCGACTGTGAGTGTCGATTCTGAATTGGGGTCTTATAAGCGATTCTGATAACCGAGCGGAAAGTTATGCCTATTTGAGCGAAGGTGTGTCCGTATACGATCACATCGGCAGCCCGCAACCATGCTCCCGGAGAGGAATTTGGGCGCCGAACCGAAAATCTCCGAATGTGACCTTGTGCCAACCGGGTCGAAGTGCCGATTCCGAATTGGGGCCTCGCGGGCTGTTTCGATCGCCGGACGAACAATATCTGCATCCTACCCAGGGGTACGACAATTAGTGTACTAGTACACACACTCTGTGACGGAATTTCGGCCCCGGAACGGAACTCCGCGAAATCAGCGCCCTGTCGACCGTCTGGGAGTGCCGATTCTGAATATTGGTCACATAAGCGATTCCGATGCCCGGATGGAAAGTTATGCCCAATTCTTTCGCTGAAGGGGTGGGAATAAACCGAGGGGGTGACTATATCGGCGATGTTTGTGCACCCATATCTATGACCTGGGGTGGAGATCTCGAGCTGAGTTGAACACGACTTCAGATCGCCGTGATAGGCCGACTCCGCGTGTTGACCCCGCCAGCGATTTGCGTAATCGAGGGAGGCACTACTGCCAGAAAACCTTGGAATTGGGGAGATCGTCGGCTGGAATCGCAAGTTCGGAGTGCGAAACGAAGGTTTTTCACCCCGAAACGACATCTTATTGCCTGAGACCAAAGGCGGGCGACGGGCGCCTCTGAGTGCCGATTCCGAATTGGGGTCTTATAAGCGATTCTGATAACCGAGTGTAAAGTTATGCCCGTTTGAGCGAAGGGGTGTCCGTATGCGATCGCATCGGCAGCCCGCGACCACGCTCCTCGAGATGAATTTGGGCGCCGGACCGGAAATTTCCTAATGCGACCTTGTGCCAACCGGGTCGAAGTGTCGATTCCGAATTGGGTCTCGCGGGCAGTTTCGATCGCGGGTGAACAAATATCCGCATCCTACCCAAGGGGTACGACAATGAGTGTACTACTACACACCTCCGCGGCGGAATTTCGACCCCGAAACGGAATTCTACGAAATCAGCGCCTTGTCGACCGTCTCGGAGTTCCGATTCTGAATTTTAGTCATATAAGCGATTCCGATGCCGGACGGAAAGTTATGCCCAGTTCTTTCGCTGAAGGGTGGAAATAAACGGGAGGGGGTGACTATATCGGCGATGTTCGTGCACCCATATCTACGACCTGGGGTGGAGATCTCGAGCCGAGTTGAACATGACTTCCGATCGCCGTGATAGGCCGACTTCGTGTGTTGGCCCCGCCAGCGATTCACAAAATCAAGGGAGGTGCTACTGCCAGAAAACCTTGGAATCAGAGAGATCGTCGGCTGAATCACATTTTTAGAGTGCAAAATGAAGATTTTTCGACCCCGAAACAACATCTTATCACCTGAGGCAATAAGGGGGCGAAGGGTGCCTCTGAGTGCCGATTCCGAATTGGGGTCTTATAAGCGATTCTGATAACCGAGCAGAAAGTTATGCCCATTTGGGCGAAGGGTGTCTGTATGTGATCGCATCGGCAGCCCGCGACCGAGCTCCCGGAGAGGAATTTGGGAGCCGGATTGGAAATCTCCGAATGCGACCTTGTGCCGACCGGGTCGAAGTGCCGATTTCGAATTGGAGCCTCGCGAGCGGTTTCGATAGCCGGCGAACAAATATCTGCGTCCTACCCAAGGTGTACGACAATCGGTGTACTAGTACACACGCTCCGCAGCGGCATTTCGGCCACGAAACGGAATCTGCGAAATTAGCGCCCTGTCGACCGTCTCGGAGTGCCAATTCCGAATTGTAGTCACATAAGCGATTTCGATGCCCGGGCGGAAAGTTATGTCTAGTTCTTTCGCTGAAGGGTGGGAATAAACCGGAGGGGGTGACTATATCGGCGATGTTCGTGCACCCATATCTACGACTTGGGGTGGAGATCTCGAGCCGAGTTGAACACGACTTCCCAACGCCGTGATTGGCTGACTCCATGTGTTGGCCCCACCAGCGATTTGCGTAATCGAGGGAGGCACTACTGCCAGAAAACCCTGGAATCGTAGAGATCGTCGGCTGGAATCACACTTTCAGAGTGCGAAACGAAGGTTTTTAGACCCCGAAACAATGTCTTATCGCCTGAGGCAATAAGGGGGCAACAGGCGCCTCTGAGTGCCGATTCTGAATTGGGGTCTTATAAGCGATTCTGATAACCGAGCGGAAAGTTATGCCCGTTTGAGCGAAGGGGTGTCCGTATGCGATCACATTGGCAGCCCGCGACCACGCTCCAGGAGAGGAATTTGGGAGCCGGACCGGAAATCTCTGAATGCGACCTTGTGCCGACCGGGTCGAAGTGTCGATTCCGAATTGGGGCCTCGCGATTGGTTTCGATCGCCAGGCGAACAAATATTCGCATCCTACCCAAGGTGTACGATAATCGGTGTACTAGTACACTCGCTTCGCAACGGAATTTCGGCCCCGAAACGGAATTCTGTGAAATCAGCGCCCTGTCGACCATCTCAGAGTGCCGATTCTAAATTGTGGTCACATAAGCGATTCCGATGCCCGGGCGGAAAGTTATGTCCAGTTCTTTCGCTGAAGGGGTGGGAATAAACCGGAGGGGGTGACTATATCGGTGATGTTCGTGCACTCATATCTATGACCTGGGGTGGAGATCTTGAGCCGAGTTGAACACGACTTCTGATCGCCGTGATAGGCCGACTCTGTGTGTTGACCCCGCCAGCGATTCACGTAATCGAGGGAGGCGCTACTGCCAGAAAACCTTGGAATCGGGGAGATCGTCAGTTGGAATCACAATTTCTGAGTGTGAAATGAAGGTTTTTAGACCGCTAAATGATGTCTTATCACCAAAGGCAATAAGGGGCGACGAGCGCCTATGGGTGCCGATTCCGAATTGGGGTCTTATAAGCGATTCTGATAACCGAGCGGAAAGTTATGCCCGTGTGAGCGAAGGGGTGTCCGTATGCTATCACATCGGCAGCCTGCGACCACGCTCTCGGAGAGGAATTTGGGCGCTGGTCCGGAAATCTCCGAATGCGACCTTGTGCCAACTAGGTCGAAGTGTCGATTTCGAATTGCAGCCTCGTGGGCGGTTTCGATCGCCGGGCGAACAAATATCCGCATCCTACCCCAGGGGTACGACAATTAGTGTATTAGTACACACGCTCCGCGACAGAATTTTGGCCCCGAAATGGAATTCCACGAAATCAGGCCCTGTCGACCGTCTCGGAGTGCCGATTCCGAATTGTGGTCACATAAGCGATTCCGATGCCCGGGCGGAAAGTTATGTCCAATTATTTCACTGAAGGGGTGGGAATAAACCGAAGGGGGGTGACTATATCGGCAATGTTCGTGCACCCATATCTACGACCTGGGGTGGAGATCTCGAGCCGAGTTGAACACGACTTTCGATCGCCATGATAGGGCGACTCCATGTGTTGGCCCCGCCAGCGATTCACATAATCGAGGGAGACGCTACTACCAGAAAACCTTAGAATCGGGGAGATCGTCGGCTAGAATAGTACTTTTGGAGTGCAAAATGAAAGTTTTTTGACCCCGAAACAACGTCCTATCGCCTGAGGCGATAAGAGGGCGACGGGCGCCTCTGAGTGCCGATTCCAAATTGTGGTCTTATAAGCGATTCTGATAATCGAGCGGAAAGTTATGCCCGTTTGAGCGAAGGGGTGTCCGTATGTGATCGCATCAGCAGCTCGCGACCAAGCTCCCGGAGAGGAATTTGGGCGCCGGACCGGAAATCTTCGAATGCGACCTTGTGCCGACCGGGTCGAAGTGCCGATTTCGAATTGGAGCCTCGCGAGCGGTTTCGATCGCCGGACGAACAAATATCTGCATCCTACCCTAGGTGTATGACAATCAGTGTACTAGTACACACGCTCCACGGTGGAATTTCGGCCACAAAACGGAATTCCGTGAAATTAGTGCCCGGTCGACCGTCTCGGAGTGCCGATTCCGAATTGTGGTCACATAAGCGATTTCTATGCCCGGGCGGAAAGTTATGTCCAGTTCTTTCGCTGAAGGGGTGGGAATAAACCGGAGGGGGTGACTATATCGGCAATGTTCGTGCACCCATATCTACGACCTGGGGTGGAGATCTCGAGCCGAGTTGAACATGACTTCCGATCGCCGTGATTGACCGACTCCGTGTGTTGGCCCTGCCAGCGATTTGCGTAATCGAGGGAGGCACTACTGCCAGAAAACCTTGGAATCGGGGAGATCATCGGCTATAATCACACTTTCGGAGTGTGAAAAGAAGGTTTTTAGACCCCGAAACAATGTCTTATCGCCTGAGGCAATAGGGGGGGGGGGGGAGGGCAACAGGCGCCTCTGAGTGCCGATTCTGAATTGGGGTCTTATAAGCGATTTTGATAACCGAGCGGGAAGTTATGCCCGTTTGAGCGAAGGGTGTCCGTATGCGATCGCATCGGCAGCCTGCGACCACGCTTCCTGAGAGGAATTTGGGAGCCGGAGCGGAAATCTCTAAATGCGACCTTGTGCCGACCGGGTCGAAGTGCCGATTCCGAATTGGGGCCTCGCGATTGGTTTCGATCGCCAGGCGAACAAATATTCGCATCCTACCCAAGGTGTACGACAATCGGTGTACTAGTACACATGCTTCGCAAAGGAATTTCGGCCCCAAAACGGAATTCTGTGAAATCAGCGCCCTGTCGACCGTCTCGAAGTGCCGATTCTGAATTGTGGTCACATAAGCGATTCCGATGCCCGGGCAGAAAGTTATGCCCAGTTCTTTCGCTGAAGGGGTGGGAATAAACCGGAGGGGGTGACTATATCGGCGATGTTCGTGCACCCATATCTACGACTTGGGGTGGAGATCTCGAGCCGAGTTGAACACGACTTCCGATCGCCGTGATAGGCCGACTCTGTGTGTTGGCCCCGCCAGCGATTCGCGTAATCGAGGGAGGCGCTACTTCCAGAAAACCTTGGGATCGATGAGATCATCAGTTGGAATCACAATTTCTGAGTGTGAAATGAAGGTTTTTAGACCGCTAAATGATGTCTTATCACCTAAGGCAATAAGGGGCGACGAGCGCCTATGAGTGTCGATTTCGAATTGGGGTCTTATAAGCGATTCTGATAACCGAGCGGAAAGTTATGCCCGTGTGAGCGAAGGGTGTCCGTATGCTATAACATCGGCAGCCTGCGACCACGCTCTCGGAGAGGAATTTGGGCGCTGGTCCGGAAATCTCTGAATGCGACCTTGTGCCGACTAGGTCGAAGTGTTGATTTCGAATTGCAGCCTCGTGGGCGGTTTCGATCGCCGGGCGAATAAATATCCGCATCCTACCCCAGGGTACGACAATTAGTGTATTAGTACACACGCTCTGCGACGGAATTTTGGCCCCGGAATGGAATTTCGCGAAATCAGGGCCCTGTCGACCGTCTCGGAGTGCCGATTCTGAATTGTGGTCACATAAGTGATTCCGATGCCCGGACGGAAAGTTATGTCCAGTTATTTCGCTGAAGGGGTGGGAGTAAACCGAATGGGGTGACTATATCGGCGATGTTCGTGCACCCATGTCAACGACCTGGGGTGGAGATCTCGAGCCGAGTTGAACACGACTTCCGATCGCCATGATAGGGCGACTCCATGTGTTGGCCTCGCCAGCGATTCGCATAATCGAAGGAGGCGCTACTGCCAGAAAACCTTGGAATCGGAGAGATCGTCGGCTAGAATCGTACTTTTGGAGTGCAAAATGAAGGTTTTTTGACCCCGAAACGACATCTTATCGCCTAAGGCGATAAGGGGCGACGGGCGCCTCTGAGTGCCGATTCCGAATTGGGGTCTTATAAGTGATTCTGATAACCGAGCGGAAAGTTATACTCGTTTGAGCGAAGGGGTGTCCGTATGTGATCGCATCAGCAGCCCGCGACCAAGCTCCCGAAAAGGAATTTGGGCGCCGGACCGGAAATCTCCGAATGCAACCTTGTGCCGACCGGGTCGAAGTGCCGATTTCGAATTGGAGCCTCGCGAGCGGTTTCGATCGCCGGGCGAACAAATATCCGCATCCTACCCAAGGTGTACGACAATCAGTGTACTAGTACATACGCTCCGCGGCGGAATTTCGGCCACGAAACGGAATTCCGCGAAATTAGTGCCCTGTCGACCGTCTTGGAGTGCCGATTCCGAATTGTGGTCACATAAGTGATTTCGATGCCCAGGCGGAAAGTTATGCCCAGTTCTTTCGTTGAAGGGGTGGGAATAAACCGGAGGGAGTGACTTTATCGGCGATGTTCGTTGACCCATATCTATGACCTGGGGTGGAAATCTCGAGACGAGTTGAACACGACTTCCGATCGCCGTGATTGGCCGACTCCGTGTGTTGGCCCTGCTAGCGATTTGCGTAATCGAGGGAGGCGCTACTGCCAGAAAACCTTGGAATCAGAGAGATCGTCGACTGGAATTGCAATTTTGGAGTGCGAAATGAAGGTTTTTTTACCGCAAAACGATGTCTTATTGCCTAAGCAATAAGGGGACAATGGGCGCCTCTGAGTGTCGATTCCGAATTGTGGTCTTACAAGTGATTCTGATAACCGAGCGGAAGTTATGCCCATTTGAGCGAAGGGGTGTCCGTATGCGATCGCATCGCAACCACGCTCCCAGAGAGGAATTTGGGCGACATACCGGAAATCTCCGAATGCGACCTTATGCTGACTGGGTCGAAGTGCCAATTCTGAATTGGGACCTCGCGAGCGATTTCGATTGCCAGACGAACAAATATCAGCATCCTACCCAAGGTGTACGACAATCGGTGTACTAGTACACACGCTCCGCGGCCGAATTTCGGCCCCGAAACGGAATTCCACAAAATTAGCGCCTTGTTGACCGTCTCGGAGTGTCGATTCAGAATTGTGGTCACATAAGTGATTTTGATGCCCGGGCGAAAAGTTATGCCCAGTTCTTTAGCTGAAGGGTGGGGATAAATCAGAGGGGGTGACTATATCGGCGATCTTCGTGCACCCATATCTACGACATGGGGTGGAGATCTCGAGCCGAGTTGAAAATGACTTCCGATTGCCGTGATTGGCCAACACTGTGTGTTGGCCCCGCCAGTGATTCGCGTAATCAAGGGAGACGTTACTGCCAGAAAATTTTGGAATTGAGGAGATCGTCGGCTGGAATCGCAATTTTGGAGTGTGAAATGAAGGTTTTTCGACCCCGAAACGATGTCTTATCGCCTGAGGCAATAACGGGGCAATGGGCGCCTCTGAGTGCCGATTGCGAATTGGGGTCTTATAAGCGATTCTGATAACCGAGCGGAAAGTTATGCCTGTGTGAGCGAAGGGGTGTCCGTATGCGATCGCATCGGCAGCCCGCGACCACGCTCCCATAGAGGAATTTGGGCGCCGGACCGGAAATCTCTGAATGCGACCTTGTGCCGACTGGGTCGAAGTGCCGATTCCGAATTGGGGCCTCGCGGGCGGTTTCGATCGCCGGGCGAACAAATATCCGCGTCCTACCCCAGGGGTATGACAATCAGTGTACTAGTACACACACTCTGCGCCGGAATTTTGGCCCCGGAACGAAATTCTACGAAATTAGGGCCCTGTTGACTGTCTTGGAGTGCCGATTCCAAATTGGGGTCAATAAGCAATTTCAATGCCCGGGCGGAAAGTTATGCCCAGTTCTTTCGCTGAAGGGGTGGGAATAAACCGGAGGGGGTGACTACATGGACGATGTTCGTGCACCCATACCTATGACCTGGAGTGGAGATCTCGAGCCGAGTTGAACATGACTTCTGATTGCTGTGATTGGCTGACTATGTGTGTTCGCCCCGCCAGCGATTTGCGTAATCGAGGGAGGCGCTACTGCCAGAAAACCTTGGAATCGGGGAGATCTTCGACTGGAATCGTAATTTTCAAGTGCGAAATGAAGGTTTTTCGACCCCGAAACGACGTCTTATAGCCTAAGGCAATAAAGGGGCGACAGGCGCCTCTGAGTGCCGATTTCGAATTGGGGTCTTATAAGCGATTCTGATAACTGAGCGGAAAGTTATGTCTGTGTGAGCGAATGGGTGTCCGTATGCGATCGCATCGACAGCCTGCGACCACACTCTCGAGAGGAATTTGGGTGCCAAACCAAAAATCCCCGAATGTAACCTTGTGCCGACCGGGTCGAAGTGCCGATTCTGAATTGGGGCCTCGTGGGCGGTTTCGATCACCGGGAGAACAAATATCCGCGTCCTACCCCAGGGGTACAACAATCAGTGTACTAGTACACATGCTCCGCGGTGGAATTTCGGTCCCGATGCCGATGCCCGTGCGGAAAGTTATGCCCAGTTCTTTTGCTAAAGGGGTGCGAATAAACCGGAGGGGTGACTATATCGTCGATGTTCGTGCACCCATATCTACGATCTGGGGTGGAGATCTCGAGCCGAGTTGAACACGACTTCTGATCGCCGTGATAGGCCAACTCCGTGTGTTGACCCTTCCAGTGATTCACGTAATCGAGGGAGGCGCTACTGCTAGAAAACCTTTGAATTTGGGAGATCGTTGACTGGAATCACAATTTTAGAGTGCAAAATGAAGGTTTTGCGACACCGAAACGACGTCTTATCACCTAAGGCAATAAGGGGGCGACAGACGCCTCTGACTGTCGATTCCAAATTGGAGTCTTATAAGCGATTCAGATAATCGAGCGAAAAGTTATGCCTGTTTGGGCGAAGGGGTGTCCGTATGCGATCGCATCGGCAGCCCGCGACTACGCTCCCAGAGAGGAATTTGGGCGCCGAACCAGAAATCTCATAATGCAACGTTGTGCCGACCGGGTCAAAGTGGCGATTCCCAATTGGGGCCTCGCGGGCGGTTTCAATCACCGGGCAAACAAATATCCACGTCCTACCCAAGGGGTACGACAATCGGTGTACTAGTACACACGCTCCGTGGTGAAATTTCGGCTCCGGAACGAAATTCTACGAAATCACTGCCTTGTTGACCGTCTCGGAGTTTCGATTCCGAATTGTGGTCACATAAGCGATTCCGATGCCTGGGCGGAAAGTTATGCCCAGTTCTTTCGATGAAGGGGTGGGAATAAACCGGAGGGGTGACTATATCGGCGATGTTCGTGCACCGATATCTACGACTTGGGGTTAAGATTTCGAGCCGAGTTGACCATGACTTCCGATTGCCGTGATAGGCCGACTCCATGTGTTGACCCCGCCAGCGATTTGCGTAATCGAGGGAGGCGCTACTGCCAGAAAACCTTGGAATCGGGGAGATCATCGGCTGTAAACATAATTTCGGAGTGTGAAACATACGTTTTTCGACCTCGAAACGACATCTTATTGCCTGAGGCAATAAGGGGCGACGGGGGCCTCTGAGTGCCGATTCTAAATTGGGGTTTTATAAGCGATTCTGATAACCGAGCGGAAAGTTATGCCTGTGTGAGCGAAGGGGTGTCCGTATGCGATCGCATCGGCAGCCCGCGACCACGCTCCCATAGAGGAATTTGGGCGCCGGACCGGAAATCTCTGAATGCGACCTTGTGCCGACTGGGTCGAAGTGCCGATTCCGAATTGGGGCCTCGCGGGCGGTTTCGATCGCCGGGCGAACAAATATCCGCGTCCTACCCCAGGGGTATGACAATCAGTGTACTAGTACACACACTCTGCGCCGGAATTTTGGCCCCGGAACGAAATTCTACGAAATTAGGGCCCTGTCGACTGTCTTGGAGTGCCGATTCCAAATTGGGGTCAATAAGCAATTTCGATGCCCGGGCGGAAAGTTATGCCCAGTTCTTTCGCTGAAGGGGTGGGAATAAACCGGAGGGGGTGACTACATGGACGATGTTCGTGCACCCATACCTACGACCTGGAGTGGAGATCTCGAGCCGAGTTGAACATGACTTCTGATTGCTGTGATTGGCTGACTCTGTGTGTTCACCCCGCCAGCGATTTGCGTAATCGAGGGAGGCGCTACTGCCAGAAAACCTTGGAATCGGGGAGATCTTCGACTGGAATCGTAATTTTCAAGTGCAAAATGAAGGTTTTTCGACCCCGAAACGACGTCTTATAGCCTAAGGCAATAAAGGGGCGACAGGCGCCTCTGAGTGCCGATTTCGAATTGGGGTCTTATAAGCGATTCTGATAACTGAGCGGAAAGTTATGTCCGTGTGAGCGAATGGGTGTCCGTATGCGATCGCATCGACAGCCTGCGACCACACTCTCGGAGAGGAATTTGGGTGCCAAACCAAAAATCCCCGAATGTAACCTTGTGCCGACCGGGTCGAAGTGCCGATTCTGAATTGGGGCCTCGTGGGCGGTTTCGATCACCGGGAGAACAAATATCCGCGTCCTACCCCAAGGGTACAACAATCAGTGTACTAGTACACATGCTCCGCGGTGGAATTTCGGTCCCGATGCCGATGCCCGTGCGGAAAGTTATGCCCAGTTCTTTTGCTAAAGGGGTGCGAATAAACCGGAGGGGTGACTATATCGTCGATGTTCGTGCACCCATATCTACGATCTGGGGTGGAGATCTCGAGCCGAGTTGAACACGACTTCTGATCGCCGTGATAGGCCAACTCCGTGTGTTGACCCTTCCAGTGATTCACGTAATCGAGGGAGGCGCTACTGCTAGAAAACCTTTGAATTTGGGAGATCGTTGACTGGAATCACAATTTTAGAGTGCAAAATGAAGGTTTTGCGACACCGAAACGACGTCTTATCACCTAAGGCAATAAGGGGGCGACAGACGCCTCTGACTGTCGATTCCAAATTGGAGTCTTATAAGCGATTCAGATAATCGAGCGAAAAGTTATGCCTGTTTGGGCGAAGGGGTGTCCGTATGCGATCGCATCGACAGCCCGCGACTACGCTCCCAGAGAGGAATTTGGGCGCCGAACCAGAAATCTCATAATGCAACGTTGTGCCGACCGGGTCAAAGTGGCGATTCCCAATTGGGGCCTCGCGGGCGATTTCAATCACCGGGCAAACAAATATCCACGTCCTACCCAAGGGGTACGACAATCGGTGTACTAGTACACACGCTCCGTGGTGAAATTTCGGCTCCGGAACGGAATTCTACGAAATCACTGCCTTGTTGACCGTCTCGGAGTTTCGATTCTGAATTGTGGTCACATAAGCGATTCCGATGCCCGGGAGGAAAGTTATGCCCAGTTCTTTCGATGAAGGGGTGGGAATAAACCGGAGGGGGTGACTATATCGGCGATGTTCGTGCACCGATATCTACGACTTGGGGTTAAGATTTCGAGCCGAGTTGACCATGACTTCCGATTGCCGTGATAGGCCGACTCCATGTGTTGACCCCGCCAGCGATTTGCGTAATCGAGGGAGGCGCTACTGCCAGAAAACCTTGGAATCGGGGAGATCATCGGCTGTAAACATAATTTCGGAGTGTGAAACATACGTTTTTCGACCTCGAAACGACATCTTATTGCCTGAGGCAATAAGGGGGCGACGGGGGCCTCTGAGTGCCGATTCTAAATTGGGGTTTTATAAGCGATTCTGATAACCAAGCGGAAAGTTATGCCCATGTGAGCGAAGGGGTGTCCGTATGCGATCGCATCGGCAACCCACGACTACGCTCTCGGAGAGGAATTTGGGCGCCGGACCAGAAATCTCTAAATGCGACCTTGTGCCGATCGGGTCGAAGTGCCGATTCCGAATTGGGACCTTGCTGACAGTTTCGATCGTCGAGTGAACAATATCTACGTCCTACCCAAGGTGCACGACAATTGGTGTACTAGTACACACGCTCCGCGGCTGAATTTTGGTCTCAGAATAGAATTTCACAAAATCAGCGCCCTGTCGACCGTCTCGTATTGCTGATTCCGAATTGTGGTCACATAAGCGATTCCGATGCTCAGGCGGAAAGTTATGCCTAGTTCTTTCGCTCAAGGGGTGGGAATAAACTGGAGGGGGTGACTATATCGGCGTTGTTCGTGTACCCATATCTATGACCTGGAGTGGAGATCTCGAGCCAAGTTGAACACGACTTCCGATCGCCGTGATAGGCCGACTCCGTGCGTTGGCCCTGCCAGCGATTCGCGTAATCGAGGGAGGCGCTACTGCCAGAAAACCTTGGAATCGGGGAGATCGTCTGCTATAATCACAATTTTAGAGTACAAAACAAAGGTTTTTCGACCCCAAACGACATCTTATTGCCCGAGGTAATAAGGGAGCGACGGGCGCCTCTGAGTGCCGATTCCGAATTGGGGTCTTATAAGCAATTTTGATAATCGAGCGGAAAGTTATGCCTGTTTGAGCGAAGGGGTGTCCATATGCGATCACATCGGTAGCCCGCGACCACGCTCTCGGAGAGGAATTTGAGCGCCGAACCGGAAATATCTGAATGCGACCTTGTGCCGACCGGGTCAAAGTGCCGATTCCGAATTGGGGCCTTGCGGTCGGTTTCGATCGTCGGGCGAACAAAGATCCGCAACCTACCCAAGTTGTACGACAATCGGTGTACTAGTACACACGCTCCGCGGCAGAATTTCGGCCCCGAAACGGAATTCCGCAAAATCAGCGCCCTGTCGACCGTCTCAGAACCGATTCCGAATTGTTGTCACATGAGCGATTCCGATGTCCGGGCGGAAAGTTATGCCCAGTTCTTTTGCTGAAGGGGTGGGAATAAACTAGAGGGGATGACTATATCGGCGATGTTCGTGCACCCATATCTACGACCTCAGGTGGAGATCTCGAGCCGAGTTGAACACGACTTCCGATCGCCGTGATAGGCCAACTCCGTGTGTTGACCCCGCCAGCGATTCGCGTAATCGAGGGAGGCGCTACTGCCAAAAAACCTTGGAATTGGGGAGATCGTTGGCTGGAATCACAATTTCGGAGTGCAAAACGAAGGTTTTTCGACAACGAAATGACCTCTTATCGCCTAAGGCAATAAGAGGGCGATAGACTCCTCCGAGTGCCGATTCCGAATTGGGGTCTTATAAGCGATCGCATCGGCAACCCGCGACCACGCTCCCAGAGAGGAATTTGGGCGCCAGACCGGAAATCTCCGAATGCGACCTTGTGCCGACTGGGTCGAAGTGCCGATTTTGATTTGGGGCCTCGCAGGCAGTTTTGATCGCCGGGTGAAGAAATATCCACGTCCTAGCCAAGGTGTACGACAATCGGTGTACTAGTACACACGCTTCGCGGTTGAATTTCGGCCTCGAAACAGAATTCCGTAAAATTAGCACCCTATTGACCGTCTCGGAGTGTCGATTCTGAATTGTGGTCACATAAGCGATTCCGATGCCCAGGCGGAAAGTTATGCCCAGTTCTTTCGTTGAAGGGGTGGGAACAAACCGGAGGGGGTGACTATATCGGCGATGTTGTGCACCCATATCTACGACCTGGGGTGGAGATCTTGAGCTGAGTTGAACACGACTTCCATTCGCCGTGATAGGCCGAGTTCGTGTGTTAGCGCCGGCAGTGATTCGCGTAATCGAGGGAGGCGCGACTGCTAGAAAACCTTGAAATCGGGAGATCGTCGGCTGGAATCGCAATTTCAGGGCGTGAAAAGATGGTTTTTCGACCTCGAAATGACGTCTTATTGCCTAAGTGATAAGGAGGCGACGGGCGCCTCTGAGTGCCGATTCCAAGTTGGGGTCTTATAAGCGATTCTGATAACCGATCGGAAAGTTATGCCCGTTTGAGCGAAGGGGTGTCTGTAAGCGATCGCATCGGCAGCCCGCGACCACGCTCTCGGTGAGGAATTTGGGTGCCGGACTGGAAATCTCCGAATGTGACCTAATGCTGACAGGGTCGAAGTGACGATTCCGAATTGGGGCCTCGCGAGCAGTTTTGATCGCCGGGCAAACAAATATCCATGTCCTACCCAAGGTGTACGACAATTGGTGTACTAGTACACACGCTCCACGGCGGAATTTGGGCCCCGAAACAGAATTCTGAGAAATCAGCGCCCTGTTGACCGTCTTGGAGTGCCGATTCCGAATTGTTGTCACATAAGCGATTTCGATGCCTGGGCGAAAGTTATGCCCAGTTCTTTCGCTAAAGGGTGGGAATAAACTGGAGGGGGTGGCTATATCGACGATGTTCATGCACCCATACCTACGACCTGGGGTGGAGATCTCGAGCCGAGTTGAACATGACTTCCGATTGCCGTGATTGGCCGACTCTGTGTGTTGGCCCCGCCAGTGATTCGCGTAATCGAGAAAGGCGCTACTGCCAGAAAACCTTGGAATCAGGGAGATCGTCGACTGGAATCGTAATTTCAGAGTGTGAAATGAAAGTTTTTCGACCTTGAAATGACGTCTTATCGCCTGAGGCAATAAGGAGGCAACATGCACCTCTGAGTGCCGTTTCCGAATTCGGGTCTTATAAGCGATTCCGATAACCGAGCGGAAAGTTATGCCCGTTTGAGCGAAGGGGTGTCCGTATGCGATAGCATCGGCAGCCCGAGACCATGCTCTCGGAGAGGAATTTGGGCGTCGGACTGGAAATCTCTGAATGCGACCTTGTGTCGACTGGGTCGAAGTGCCGATTCCGAATTGGGGCCTCGCGAGCAGTTTTGATCGCCGGGAGAACAAATATCCGCTTCCTACCCAAGGTGTACAACTATCGGTGTACTAGTACACACGCTCCACGGTGGAATTTCGGCCCCGAAATGGAATTATGAGAAATCAGCACCCTGTCGACTGTCTCGGAGTGTCGATTACAAATTGTTGTCACATAAGCGATTTCGATGCCCGGGCGAAAAGTTATGCCCAGTTCTTTTGCTAAAGGGTGGGAATAAACCGAAGGGGGTGACTATATCGACGATGTTCGTGCACCCATACCGACGACCTGGGGTGGAGATCTCGATCCCAGTTGAACATGACTTCCGATTGCCGTGATTGGTTGACTTCGTGTGTTGGCCCCGCCAGTGATTCACGTAATCGAGGGAAGCGCTACTGCCAGAAAACCTTGGAATTAGGGAGATCGTCGGCTAGAATCGCAATTTCAGAGTGCGAAATGAAGGTTTTTCGACCTTGAAACTAGGGGTTTCATGCGCCTTACAGTTCGGTTTTGAGTTGGGAAACCAAAATGAACTGAATATATATATATATATATATATATATATATATATAACTAATTAAATATTACATAAATACAAAAAAATGCCTATAGCCCAGTGGTCAGAGGCTTGGGGCGCGCCCTCTGCGCGCGGAGGTCGTGAGATCGAATCTCGCGACCGCCCGCGCGCGAACACTTTTTTGTGTAATTTAAACTTAATATGTGTATATAATAAATAAATATTACATATATACTTAAAGGTGCCTGTAGCGCAGTGGTCGGCACTTGCGTTCTCTCTTCGCGCGGAGGTCGCAAGATCCATTCTCGCGGCCGCCCGCATAACCCACCCTTTTTTTGATATTTCAGTTCAAACCGAACCGGTTCGGTCCGGTTCGGTTTGCTACAGTAAATCGGTTTGGTTCGGTTTGTCAAAAAATAAAGGGTGAACCGGACCGTGTTCACCCCTACTTGAAACGACGTCTTATCGCCTGAGGCAATAAGGAGGCAACGGACGCCTCTAAGTGCCGTTTCCAAATTGGGGTCTTATAAGCGATTCCGATAACCGAGCGGAAAGTTATGCCCGTTTGAGCGAAGGGGTGTCCGTCTGCGATCGCATCGGCAGCCCGCGACCATGCTCCCGGAGAGGAATTTGGGCGTCGGACTGGAAATCTCTGAATGCGACCTTGTGCCGACCGGGTCAAAGTGCCGATTCCGAATTGGGGCCTCGCGAGTAGTTTGGATCGCCAGGCGAACAAATATCCGCTTCCTACCCAAGGTGTACGACAATCGGTGTACTAGTACACACGCTCCGCGATGGAATTTCGACCCCGAAACAGAATTCTGCGAAATCAGCACCCTGTCGACTGTCTCGGAGTGCCGATTCCGAATTGTGATCACATAAGCGATTTCGATGCCCGGGCGGAAAGTTATGCCCAGTTCTCTCGCTGAAAGGGTGGAATAAACCGGAGGGGGTGACTATATCGGCGATGTTCGTGCACCCATATCTAGGACCTGGGGTGGACATCTCGAGCTGCGTTGAACACGACTTCCGATCGACGTGATAGGCCAACTCTGTGTGTTGGCCCCGCCAGCAATTCGTGTAATCGAGGGAAGCGCTACTGCCAGAAAATATTGGAATCGGGGAGATCGTCGGCTGAAATTGCAATTTCAGAGTGCGAAATGAAGGTTTTTCGACCCCGAAACGACGTCTTATCACATAAGGCAATAAGGGCGCAACGGGCGCCCCTGAGTGCCGATTCTGTATTGGGATCTTATAAGCAATTCTGATAACCGAGTGAAAAGTTATGCCCGTTTGAGCGAAGGGGTGTCCGTATGCGATCGCATCGGCAGCTCGCGACCACGCTCCCAAAGAGGAATTTGGGCGCCGCACTGGAAATCTCCGAATGCGACCTTGTGCCGACCGGGTTGAAGTGCCGATTCTGAATTGGGGCCTCGCGGACGGTTTCGATCGTCGGGCGAACAAATATCCACATTCTCGCCAAGGTGTACGAAAATCGGTGTACTAGTACACACTCTCCGCGGTGGAATTTCGGCCCCGGAACGGAATTCCGCAAAATTAGCACCCTGTCGACCGTCTCGGAGTGTCGATTCCGAATTGTGGTCACATAAGCGATTCCGATGCCCAGGCGGAAAGTTATGCCCAGTTCTTTCGCTGGAGGGGTGAGAATAAACCGGGGGTGACTATATCGGCGATGTTTGTGCACCCATATCTACGACCTGGGGTGGAGATCTTGAGCTGAGTTAAACATGACTTCCAATCACCATGATAGGCCGAGTTCGTGTGTTGGCCCCGTCTGTGATTCGCGTAATCGAGGGAGGCGTGACTACCAGAAACCCTTGGAATCGCGTAGATCGTCGGCTGGAATCACAATTTTGGAGCATGAAAAGAAGGTTATTCGACCCTGAAATGATGTCTTTATCGGCTAAATGAAAAGGAGGCGACGGGCGCCTCTGAGTGCCGATTCCGAATTGGGGTCTTATAAGCGATTCTGATAACCGAGCGGAAAGTTATGTTCGTTTGAGCGAAGGGGTGTCCGTATGCGATCGCATCGGTAGCCCGCGACCACGCTCCCGGAAAGGAATTTGGGCGCGGACTGGAAATCTCTGAATGTGACCCAATGTCGACCGAGTCGAAGTGCCGATTCCGAATTGGGGCCTCGCGAGCGGTTTCGATCACCGGGCGAAAAATATTCGCATCCTACCCAAGCGGTACGACAATCGATGTACTAGTACACATGCTCCGCAACAGAATTTGGCCCCGAAACAAAATTCTGCGAAATCAGCACCCTGTCGACCGTCTCGGTGTACCGATTCCAAATTGTGATCACATAAGCGATTTCGATGCCCAGGCGGAAAGTTATGCCCAGTTCTTTCGCTGAAGGGGTGTGAATAAACCGGAGGGGGTGATTATATCGGCGATGTTCGTGCACCCATATCTACGACCTGCGGTGCAGATCTCGAGTCGAGTTGAACGCGACTTCCAATCACCGTGATTGGCCCCGCCATCTATTCGCGTAATCAAGGGAGGCTCTACTGCCAGAAAACCTTGGAATCGGGTGATTGTCGACTGGAATCGCAATTTTAGAGTGCGAAATGAAGGTTTTTCGACCGTGAAATAACGCCTTATCGCCTGAGGCATTAAGGGGGCAACAGGCGCCTGTGAGTGCCGATTCCGAATTGGGGTCTTATAAGCGATTCTGATAACCGAGCAGAAAGTTATGCCCGTTTGAGAGAAGGGGTGTCCATATGTGATCGCATAGGCAGCCCGCGACCACGCTCCCGGAGAGGAATTTGGGTGCCGGACCGGAAATCTCTGAATGTGACCTTGTGCCGAACGGGTCGAAGTGTCGATTCTGAATTTGGGCCTCACATGTGGTTTCGATCGCCGGGTGAACAAACATCCGCGTCATACTGAAGATGTACGACAATCGGCGTACTAGTACACACGCTCCACGGTGGAATTTCGGCCCCGGAACAGAATTATGAGAAATCAACGCCTTGTCGACCGTCGCGGAGTGCCGATTTCGGATTGTTGTCACATAAGCAATTTCGATGCCCGGCAGAAAGTTATGCCCAGTTCTTCACTGAAGGGGTGGGAATAAACCGGAGGGGGTGACTATATCGGCGATGTTCGTGCACCCATATCTACAATCTGGGGTGGAGATCTCGAGCCGAGTTGAACACGACATCCGATCACTGTGATTGGCCGACTCCGTGTGTTGGCCCCACCAGTGATTCGCGTAATCGAGGGAGGCGCTACTGCCAGAAAACAGTGGAATCAGGGAGATCTTCTGCTGGAATAGCAATTTTAGAGTGTGAAACGAAGGTTTTTCGACCCTGAAACGACGTCTTATCTCCTGAGGCAATAAGGGGGCAACGGGCGCCTCTGAGTGCCGATTTCGAATTGCAGTCTTATAAGCGATTCTGATAACCGAGTGGAAAGTTATGCCCATTTGAGCGAAGGGGTGTCTGTATGCGATCACATCGGCAGCCCGCGACCACGCTCCCGTAGAGGAATTTGGGCGCCAGACCGGAAATCTCCGAATGCGACCTAATGCCGACCGAGTCGAAGTGCCGATTCCGAATTGGGGCCTCGCAAGCGGTTTCGATCGTCGGACGAACAAATATCCATGTCCTACCTAAGGTGTACGACAATCAGTGTACTAGTACACACGCTCCGCGGCGGAATTTTGGCCCCGAAACGGAATTCTGTGAAATCAGCACCCTGTCGACTGTCTTGGAGTGCCGATTTTGAATTGTGGTCACATAAGCGATTTCGATACCC
This sequence comes from Colocasia esculenta, assembly GCA_014218235.1. Lineage (NCBI taxonomy): Eukaryota > Viridiplantae > Streptophyta > Magnoliopsida > Alismatales > Araceae > Colocasia > Colocasia esculenta. The sequence goes on from CM024761.1 coordinate 5,073,422, forward strand.
GGGGCGGAAACTTATGCCCAGTTCTTTTGCTGAAGGGGTGGGAATAAACCAGAGGGAGTGGCTATATCGACGATGTTCGTGCACCCATACCTACGACCTGGGGTGGAGATCTCGAGCTGAGTTGAACACGACTTCCGATTGCCTTGATTGGCCGACTCCGTGTGTTGGCCCCGCCAGCGATTCGCGTAATTGACGGAGGCGCTACTGCCAGAAAACAATTGGAGTGCGAAACGAAGGTTTTTTTTACCCCGAAACGACTTCTTATCACCTGAGACAAGAAGGGGGCGACGGGCGCCTCTGAGTGCCGATTCTGAGTTGCAGTCTTATAAGCGATTCTGATAACCGAGCGAAAGTTATGCCTGTTTGAGCGAAGGGGTGTCCGTATGCGATCGCATCGGCAGCCCGTGACCACGCTCCCAGAGAGGAATTTGGGTGTCGGACCAGAAATCTCCGAATGCGACCTTGTGCTGACTGGGTCGAAGTGCCGATTCCGAATTGGGGCCTCACGGGCGGTTTCGATCGCCGAGCGAAGAAACATCCGCGTCCTACCCATGGTGTAGGACAATCGGTGTACTAGTACACACGCTCCGCAGCGGAATTTCGGCCTCGAAAGGGAATTCTGAGAAATCATCGCCTTGTCGACCGTTTTAGAGTGTCGATTCCGAATTGTGGTCACATAAGCGATTTCGATGCCCGGGCGGAAAGTTATGCCCAGTTCTTTCGCTGAAGGGGTGGGAATAAAATGGAGGGGTGACTATATCGACGATGTTCGTGTACCTATATCTACGACCTGGGGTGGACATCTCGAGCCGAGTTGAACACGACTTCCGATCATCGTGATAGGCCGACTCTGTGTGTTGGCCTCGCCAGTAATTCGCGTAATTGGGGGAAGTGCTACTGTGAGAAATCCTTGGAATCGGGGAGATCGTCAGCTGGAATTGCAATTTCGGAGTGCGAAACGAAGGTTTTTCGACCCCGAAACGACGTCTTATCACCTGAGGCAATAAAAGGGCAACGTGCGCCTTTGAGTGCCGATTCCGAATTGGGGTCTTATAAGAGATTCTGATAACCGAGCGAAAAGTTATGCTCGTTTGAGCGAAGTGGTGTCCGTATGCGATCGCATCGGAAGCCCGCGACCAAGCTCCCGGAGAGGAATTTGGGCGCCGGACCGGAAATCTCTGAATGCGACCATGTGCCGACCAGGTCAAAGTGTCGATTCCGAATTGGGGCCTCACGGACGATTTCAATCGCCGGGTGAACAAACATCCGTGTCCTACCGAAGGTGCGACAATCGGTGTACTAGTACACACGCTCCGCAGCGAAATTTCGGCCCCGAAACGGAATTCTGCAAAATCAGCGCCCTGTCGTCCGTCTTGGAGTGCCGATTCCGAATTGTGATCACATAAGTGATTTCGATGCTCGGGCGGAAAGTTAAGCCCAGTTCTTTCGCTGAAGGGTGAGAATAAACCGGAGGGGGTGACTATATCGGTGATGTTCGTGCACCCATATCTACGACCTGGGGTGGAGATCTCGAGCTGAGTTGAACATGACCTCTGAACGCCGTGATTGGCCGACTCCGTGTGTTGGCCCCGCCATCGATTCGCGTAATCAAGGGAGGCGCTATTGCCAGAAAACCTTGGAATCAGGGAGATCGTCGGCTGGAATCGCAATTTTGGAATGCGAAATGAAGGTTTTTCGACACTAAATAACGTCTTATCGCCTGAGGCATTAAGGGGGCAACAGGTGCCTCTGAGTGCCGATTCCGAACTTGGGGTCTTATAAGCGATTCTGATAACCGAGTGGAAAGTTATGCCCATTTGAGCGAAGGGGTGTCCATATGCGATCGCATTGACAGCCTGCGACCACTCTCCCGGAGAGGAATGTGGGCGCCGGACCGGAAATCTCTGAATGTGACCTAATGTCGACAGAGTCGAAGTGCCGATTCTGAATTGGGGCCTTGCGAGCGGTTTTGATCACCGGGCGAACAAATATTCGCATCCTACCCAAGGGGTACGACAATCGGTGTACTAGTACACACGCTTCACTGCGGAATTTCGGTCCCGAAATGGAATTCTGCGAAATCAACACCCTGTCGACCATCTCGGAGTGCCGATTCCAAATTATGATCACATAAGCGATTCCGATGCCCGGGCGGAAAGTTATGCCCAGTTCTTTCGCTGAAGGGGTGTGAATAAACCGGGGGGGTGATTATATTGGCGATGTTCGTGCACCCATATCTACGACCTGGGGTGCAGATCTCGAGCCGAGTTGAACACGACTTCCAATCACCGTGATTGGCCGACTCCGTGTGTTGGCCCCACCATCGATTCGCGTAATCAAGGGAGGCACTACTGCCAGAAAACCTTGGAATCGGGAGATTGTCGGCTGGAATCGTAATTTTGGAGTGCGAAATGAAGGTTTTTCGACCCTGAAATAATGCCTTATCGCCTGAGGCATTAAGGGGGCAACATGCGCCTGTGAGTGCCGATTCCGAATTGGGGTCTTATTGTTAGTTATGGGTGTCCTCAAGCCAATCATAACTTGTACAATCTTGTTCTTTGATAATAATAATAAGGCTTTTATATTCATTATGCGTAATTCGTTTACCGTTTCATTATGAAGTCCATGAATATACGCAATGGATATTAATTATGATGAGATCATAACAATGAGATTAATATCCTTTAAACGTATATTCTTAATTGTTCCTAGTCGGAGGATATTCAAGAAGGACATTGAATATCCGGTTAGACTAGTATAGGTTGCACCTGCTCATATGATGAGGGTGACTGGTCTCATAGTCACTTGTGTGGAGACACTAAGGTGAATCTGTAGGTGCTCATTGGAGAATGAGTCCACTGAACTGATCCGTTATGAATCGCTGGATGGTAATGTTACCTAACTGTCAACCAGCTAGATTCATTGTCACAGTGGCGTGATTGGTCCTTAGACCTGAGACACCAAGGACACCTTGTTGGTGGACTTCTAGGTTTTGACCTTGACTTATAGATCTCTAGCCATGAGGTCTTAATCAGTTAAGTGATCGGATCTAGCGGAATACCTTCGAAGGTGATTGTGTGGTCAATATGGGATCGCTCGCTCTCGGTAGTAGGAGAGTGAATGCTCTACGGAAGGATGCCTGATAGTCCCTGGCTAGGGCAAGACTAATTATCAGAAAAGGAGTTTTCTGATATAGTTATGCGGCATCTAAACCGAGTGAGTGTGCAATTTAGGGTTTGACAGTTGACCATACCCTAAGTGCACTCGGGAGCATTGTACGAGCGAAGGATTATAGTCACGTGGTAACTGATGATACAAAAGGTTTCTTGAATGGGTTGCTGAACCTCAATGCTTTCCAGGATCAAGTGGTGTTACTTGGCACCCAACTTGATTGGAAGCCCGGTCAATTATCGTGAGACGATAATTGATTGTGTAATTAATTAATATGAGATGTTAATTAATTACCATAAGTCAATAAGAGTTATTGAGCTTAATGGGCTGAAAACTGGACTAGCAGTTGGGCCTAGAGGGTCACACGCATAAGAGTTCCGAGCAGACTGGGCAAGGTGTTCTTTATAGACAATGACTGGGTTTTTGTGAAAAACAGCGGTGTCTATAAATATACGCTGAGAGTTAAACCCTGGGCCAAGCTCCAGGCTTAACCCTAGCCGCCCCCTCCTCTCTCTCTCCCAGGGCGCCCCCACCTTCTCTCTCCTCTCTCCGGCACATGGTGGAGCTGAGATCCGGGAGACGCGTGGAGAACGAGGAGATCCCGTCTGCGTCCGGAGCTCGCGTGGATACATCTAGAGGCCGGACACTTGAACGGCTTGAAGCACCGGCGCCTCCTGCGCCACCTCCTCCCCGGATTCGGGAGTTTCGCAACCCCACAAAGGTAAAGATGAGATCTGCCTGTGCGTGGTTTTCCGTTTTGTGTTCGATCCGACCGCCGGCAACGATATCTACCTGTGGAAATCGCGTTTCCGCTGCGCCCCGATCATTTCCTTACAGTGGTATCAGAGCCAGGTTGCTGGTATGTTCGGAATCGGCATCTCGTGTATGATATTTTATGCGTTTTCGTCGATTCGCGTTGTGCATGAGTCGCCATGTTTGACGTGTTCGTGGGTCGCACATGAGATGTGCACTTGCCGCTTGGCACATGGAAGATGTTCCTGGTACCAAGGGCTTCGCGGAGAACCCTTTGTGGCGTCGTTTGGCCCACTGTGGAGGCCACACGACCCTCTGCAAGATGCCGCCATCGTGCAGATTGGACAGTCCAAGATGGGGCGTTTTTGCAGATTTTTAGGGCTTTTCCGGGGTTTTCTGGGTGCTTAGGGGCGGAGGGCGGCGGCCTCCGGCACCGCCGGCGCCGTCCGCGGCCGCCGGAAGCGGCGCGGAGGGCGGCAGGGCCGCGCCCCACCGGTGCTGCACCGGGGGGGGCGGCGGCTAGGGTTTTCCCCAGCCGCCGCGGGCCCTGTCGGGGGCGGGGGTGACCCTGCGCGGGTCCCCCGCGGGCCGTGCGCGGGTCCGCCCGCAGGTAAGTCGCGGGCGGACCCCCGCGGGTCCCGGGCGGCCGATCCGGCCACGCCGGATCCGGACCGGTCCGCCCCCTTTCCCCCCCATTTTTCCATTTTCTTAATGTTTTTAATTGTTTAAAAATTTAGAAAAATGTTTTAAAATCCCAGAAAATTATGAAATTAGTTTTAAGAGTTTTAAAAATGTTTTAACTCTCTGTAAATTTTTCATATATATGACCCATTACTTAATTAGTTTAAAGGAAATCTGAAACCGTTTTAGTTATTTCCTCTAATCTAATTAAGACATGTTAATTGATTTAGAAATGTGATTTTTAAATTAATTAACTATACATCTTGGCGACTTCATGTTGTAACGGTGAACGACGTTTATCTAATGTTGATTAGATAATATCCATGTTAGCTAAATTGCTTAGTTAAATGGTTTTCAAAGTATAATTATTATTTTGAAGTAAAATATTTCAGAAGTAATTATGTGATAATTGCTTGTTGATGCATGTGATGTATGTGAATGGATGGTCATGGACTTAGATATCATGTGATGAATGTTATGGTTAATGGCAAATGATGTAATTTATGAGGACTGCGTGCCTCCCTCTCTCCCTTTATTAAATCCGGGTTGTACATTCTATCTCCCTCCTGTTATGTACTCCCCTTGACTTGTTCAATGTTTCTTATTATTATCTGATGTACATTTATGGGCCTGCGAGACCAATTTAAATATTACTTGTAATTATAAGAAGCGGATTGGCGGAGATGGAGGAGAGTACCATGCAGGACCTTCATGGAGATAAAGTTACATCAAGCTAAAGCATCAGATGCGGAACTGCCATTTGTTCACCATATTGTGGATTACCAACTGGCTCTGGTAATGCCACTCTAGGTTAAAGTCCATGATCATCCATCGTATTTCTTCATATATTTGATATGTGTGGAATGTGCTATGATATATATAATTAAATATATGATATTCCAAATTCTATATATCAATAGCACGCAGATATAGAGACCAAGATAAAATATGTCAAAATCCCTCCTCGTTCAAATTTTAAGCCGTAGCGTAATCATTTAGAATGAATTACGTGGCCCTCCATCATTATAGTTTTAGGATTGCCATTAGATCGGGCAAGTTTGTTGTGCTATCCACAAGGCTTGTCAAGTCTAATGACAGACTAAAACTATGGCATGATGATGCCTTAAACAGGGTAGAGGACCGGTGTAGCTTTGTTGTGCTATCCACAAGGGCTACATCCAAATCTATGCTCGTTACGTAATGATGGTACTGCTTAGACTGGATTTAATGACTTGTTGTGCTATCCATAAGGTCATTAAAATTCAGGGGCCAAAATAAGACCGGATATTGCAAGAGTTGCAAGTGTCAAGGGTTGACCGCTTTCGGATCATGGTATGGTTTGTTGTGCTATCCACAAGATCATACTATGAGTCTGTGAGATTCCGATCCCCGCTAGGAGACCGTCGGTGTCTCCCATTCTGTATATCTGAGGGTTATACAGTCTGCCGAAAATAGTGGGAGCTAATCTTGATTAAAGTCCTAATCTAGATTTAATTATTATTATGAACATCTGCTAATTGTGTTTACATTTCCTTTATAGGCAAAAATGTCGTCAGGTAACCCACTCCGTGGCATACTGGATGCCAACAGATTGACAGGCCCGAACTACTCGGATTGGCTCAGAAACTTGAAGATTGTCCTCAGGTCTGAGCACATTGCCTATGTCCTGGAGGGTGAGATCCCAGCTGAACCACCCCTTGATGCACCTGAAGGGGAAACGCTTGAGTTTGCGAAATGGAAGGAGGATTCCACTCTGGCCCAATGCTACATGCTTGCCTCAATGAGCAATGAGTTGCAAAGGCAGCATGAGAACATGGATGCTAGATCCATCATGCAGCACTTGCAGAAGCTCTTTGAAGAGCAGAGCAGGGTAGAGAGATATGAGATATCCAAGGCCCTGTTCAGAGCTCGCATGGCAGAGGGGTCTTCAGTACAGACTCATGTGTTGAAGATGATAGGTGGATTGAGAGGCTCGAAGGGATTGGTTTTCCTCTTGACAAGGAACTAAGCACGGACCTCATTCTCCAGTCACTTCCAGATTCATATTCCCAGTTCATTGTGAACTTCACAATGAACAAGATTGAGCCGAGTTGAACATGACTTCCGATCACTATGATTGGCCGACTCCGTGTGTTGGGCCCTCCAGCGATTCGCGTAATCGAGGGAGGCGCTACTGCCAGAAAACAGTGGAATCTGGGAGATCGTCGATTGGAATCGCAATTTCAGAGTGCGAAATGAAGGTTTTTCGACCCTGAAATGACGTCTTATCTTCTGAGGCAATAAGGAGGCAACATGTGCCTCTGAGTGCCGATTCTGAATTGGGGTCTTATAAGCGATTCTGATAACGAGCGGAATGTTATGCCTGTTCAGGAAGGGGTGTCTGTATGCGATCGCATCGGCAGCCCGCGACCACGCTCCGGAGAGGAATTTGGGCGCCAGACCGGAAATCTCCGAATGCAACCTTATGCCGACCGGGTCGAAGTGCCGATTCCAAATTAGGGCCTCGTGGGCGGTTTCGATCGTCGGGCGAACAAATATCAGCGTCCTACCCAAGGGGTACGACAATCGGTGTACTAGTACACACGCTCCGCGGTGAAATTTCAGCCCCGAATCAGAATTCTGAGAAATCAGCACCCTGTCGACTGTCTCGGAGTGCCGATTCCGAATTGTGGTCACAAAAGCGATTCCGATGCCCGGGCGGAAAGTTATGCCCAGTTCATTCGCTCAAGGGGCAGGAATAACTGGAGGGGGTGACTATATCGGCGATGTTCGTGCACCCATATCTACGACCTATGGTGGAGATCTCGAGCTGAGTTGAACACGACTTCTGATCGCCGTGATAGGCCGACTCCGTGTGTTAGCCCCGCCAGCGATTCGCGTAATCGAGGGAGGCGCTACTGCGAGAAAATCTTGGAATCGAGGAGATCGTCGACTGGAATCATAATTTTGGAGTGTGAAACGAAGGTTTTTTCAATTTCAAAAAGTCATCTTATCGCCTGAGGCAATAAGGGGGCGACGGGCGCCTCTAAGTGCCGAGTCTGAATTGGGGTCTTATAAACGATTCTAATAACCGAGCAAAAAGTTATGTTCGTTTGAGCGAAGGGGTGTCCGTATGCGATCGCATCGGCAGCCTGCGACCACGCTCCCGGAGAGGAATTTGGGCGCCAGTTCAGAAATCTCCGAATGCGACCTTGTGCCGACCGGGTCGAAGTGCCGATTCCAAATTTGGGCATCATGGGCAGTTTCGATCGCCGAGCGAACAAACATCCGTGTCCTACCCAAGGTGTACGACAATCAGCGTAGTAGTACAAATGTTCCACGGTGAAATTTCGGCCCCGGAACGGAATTATGAAAAATCAGCGCCTTTTCGACCGTCGTGGAGTGCCGATTCCGATTTGTGGTCACATAAGCGATTCCGATGCACAGGCGAAAAGTTATGCCCAGTTCTTTCGCTGAAGGGGTGGGAATAAATCGGAGGGGTGACTATATCGGCGATGTGCGTACACCCATATCTATGATCTGGGGTGGAGATCTCAAGCCGAGTTGAACATGACTTCCGATCGTCGTGATAGGCCGACTCCGTGTGTTGGCCCCGCCAGCGATTCTCATAATCAAGGGATGCGCTAATGCCAGAAAACTTTGGAATCAGGGAGATCATCGGCTGGAATCACGATTTCGGAGTGCGAAACGAAGGTTTTTCGATCCCAAAATGACATCTTATCACCTGAGGAGATAAGGGGGCGACGGGTGCCTCTAAGTGCCGATTTCGAATTGGGGTATTATAAGCGATTCTGATAATTGAGCGGAAAGTTATGCCCGTTTGAGCGAACGGGTGTCCGTATGCGATCGCATCGGCAGCACGCGACCATGCTCCCGGAGAGGAATTTGGGCGCCAAATCGGAAATCTCTGAATGCGACCATATGCGGAGCGGGTCGAAGTGCCAATTCCAAATTAGGACCTCACGGGCGGTTTTGATCGTCGGGCGAACAAATATCCGCATCCTATCCAAGGGGTACGACAATCGGTGTACTAGTACACATGCTCCGCGACGGAATTTCAGCCTTGGAACGGAATTCCGCAAAATTAGTGCTCTGTTAACCGTCTCGGAATGCTGATTCCGAATTGTGGTCACTTAAGCGATTCCGATGCCCGGGCGGAAAGTTATGCCCAGTTCTTTCGCTGAAGGGTGGGAATAAACCGAAGGGGGTGACTATATCGACGATGTTCGTGCACCCATATCTACGACTTGGGGTGGAGATCTCGAGCTGAGTTGAACACGACTTTCGATCACCGTGATAGGCCAACTCCGTATGATGGCCCCGCCAGCGATTCGCGTAATAAAGGGAGGCGCTACTGCCAGAAAAACTTGGAATAGGGGAGATGGTCGGATGGAATCGCAATTTGGAGTGCGAAACGAAGGTTTTTTGACCTTGAAATGTCGTCTTATCGCCTGAGGCAATAAGGGGGCAACGGGCGCCTCTGAATGCTGATTCCGAATTGGGGTCTTATAAGCGATTCTGATAACCGAGCGAAAAGTTATGCTCATTTGAGCGAAGGGGTGTACATAGTGATTGCATCGGCAGCCTGCGACCACGCTCCCGGAGAGGAATTTGGGCGTCGGACCGGAAATCTCTGAATGCGACCTTGTGCCGACCGGGTCGAAGTGCCGATTCCGAATTGGGGCCTCGAGAGCGGTTTCGATCGCCGGGCGAACAAATATCTGATGACCAAACTGTCCCCATAATAAATAATTCATTTATTTATATATTAATTTTGATGATTAACAAAATAGTACTAATGGATTACTTGAGCCTTGAGAACAGGAAATAAAAGAAAAATGAAAGTTCAAGACAATCAGGTAAGTCTCATCTCACATTCTGTCCAAGTCTTTGTATCGACTTCTTTGATAAGCAGAACGATTTCCTCTCTGACCGGAAAATTCAAAACAAATCGATATCGCAACGATTCTTTAAGACATCGCAACGATTTCTTCAGAACCCGTAACGACTTGACTGTCGTAACAATTTTTTAGACCTCATAACGATTCTTTAGAACCCGTAACGACTTGACTGTCGTAACGATTTCTTTAGACCTCGTAACGATTTCTTTAGAACTCGCAACGACTCTCTAGCCGTAACGATTTCTTTAGACCTCGTAACGATTTCTTTAGAACTCGCAACGACTCTCTAGCCGTAACGATTTCTTTAGACTTCTCGTAACGATTTCTTTAGAACTCGCAACGACTCTCTAGCCGTAACGATTTCTTTAGACCTCGTAACGATTTCTTTAGAACTCGCAACGACTCTCTAGCCGTAACGATTTCTTTAGACCTCGTAACGATTTCTTTAGAACTCGCAACGACTCTCTAGCCGTAACGATTTCTTTAGTTCTCGTAACGATTTCTTTAGACCTCATATCGATTTCTTAAGTGTTTCATAACGATTTCTTTACAGATCATAACGACTTGATGTTCATAACGATTTCTTTGATTCTCATAACAATTTGCTTTGTGCAACGACTTGTTAAGACTTCTCGTAACGATTTCTTTGAAACTCATAACGACTTGATTGCTGTAACAATTTCTTTAGAGTTCATAACGATTTCTTTAGAGTTCATAACGATTTCTTTACAGTTCATAACGACTTGATGTTCATAACGATATCTTTACAGTTCATAACGACTTGATAAGTGTTCATAACGACTTGCTATAACTCATAACGATTCATCATTATAATGTGATAATGCTCTGTCATAACGATTTGTCTGTTATCGCATAACGATTTCATAAGTCATGAAGGCATCGGGATTATTTATATCGAATTTCTTGCTGTATCAGTATAATGCTTTTAAATAGCGTTGAAAAGTCAAAGTCATATCTCGTCTGTTGACTGCTACGCATTAAATGCTCTCTGATCGTATCTCCCATGCATGCAGACGATATCTTCCATTTTTATGCTACTCTGTCTACGTACTTTTTAGACAGAAAGGAGCTTTGCTATATATTGCAATATTGTTCTATCTGCAACTAACAATTGACGGCAGTCCTAGCTGTCCACTATTTATTGTTGATATGCTTGTAGATATCTGACAAGACTCATCTGTACATCGTTAGATACAAGATACAGGATTCTAAAACATTTCTCTGGCGTGTACTAAAGGATAAAAGATTGAAGATCAGAAGCTTCCTTGGTGACCAGTCTAACGTACACCAGGATAAGAGACAACGGATTCTTCAACGTTCAAATTTGAATCTGAAGTTTAAATAAGACTCAAGATGGAGAAGACAGTGAACATCGTTTGCAATTCAAAAAGAAAGAACACCATCTCTTCGAGTCTTCAGAAGATTGAAACAAGAGCGAAGCTTCCACTCCAACCTTGTTCTTAGCTCTTAGCTCTCAGTGATAAAAGGAGATTTTATTTGTGAGAGCTTGTGTAGTCCTTGGAGAGAAAACCTTGTTAAATCTCTTTCTCTCTCGGGCCTTGGTAGCTTCAGCTTGTAGCTGGTCAAGCTAGAGTTTGAAGCCTGTTCTTACACTTTCTCTTCTTTAGTTGTGTTCCCTTCTGGACGAAGGAAGACCTGGTGGCATCCAGGGTGGTTGTTTTCCCTTCAGGTTGAAGGAAGACCAGTTGAGGCTGGGTGTAAGGATCCTTAAGGAGGATTGTCCCTTGGTAGTGAAATCATGAGGCATTGCTCAGGGACTGGACGTAGGTCCTGTGGAGAGGAGTTCCGAACCAGGATAAAAATCCTTGTGTCTTGTGGATGTGCTTTGTGTGATTGTTGTCTTATTTGCTCTAACTCTAACCTCGTTATTAAGTTGTGTAATCTTTTTAGTAAACAGGTTTTAATCAGAGATCGGAATTTTAACAACCCATTCACCCCCCCTCTGGGCTAGCTAGCTGGGCAACAATATCCGCGTCCTACCCAAGGTGTACGACAATCGGTGTACTAGTACACACGCTCCGCGAAAGAATTTCAGCCCAAAAACGGAATTTTGCGAAATCAGCTCCCTGTCGACCGTCTCGGAGTGTCAATTTCGAATTGTGGTCACATAAGCGATTTCGATGCCCAGGCGGAAAGTTATGTCCACTTCTTTCGCTAAAAGGGTGGGAATAAACCCGGGGGGGGTGACTATATCGACGATGTTTGTGCACCCATATCTACGACCTGGGGTGGAGATCTCGAGCCGAGTTGAACACGACTTCCGATCACTATGATTCGCCAACTCCGTGTGTTGGCCCCGCCAGCGATTCACGTAATCAAGGGAGGCAATACTGCCAAAAACCTTGGAATCGGGGAGATGGTCGGCTGGAATCGTAATTTCAGAGTGCGAAACGAAAGTTTTTCGACCCTGAAACGACGTCTTATCTCCTGAGGCAATAAGGGGGCAACGGGAGCCTCTGAGTGCCGATTTTGAATTGGGGACTTATAAGCGATTCTGATAACCGAGCGGAAAGTTATGTCCATTTGAGCGAAGGGGTGTCCATATGCGATCGCATCGGCAGCCCGCGACCACGCACCCGGAGAGGAATTTGGGCGTCGGACCGGAAATCTCTCAATGTGACCTAATGCCGACCGGGTCCAAGTGCCGATTCCGATTTGGGGCCTCGCGAGCGGTTTCGATCGCCGGACGAACAAATATTCATGTCCTACCCAAGGTGTACGACAATCAGTGTACTAGTACACACGCTCCGCGGCGGATTTTCGGCGTCGAAACAGAATTCTGCGAAATCAGCACCCTGTCGACCGTCTTGGAGTGCCGATCCCGAATTGAGGTCACATAAGCGATTTCGTTGCCCGGGCGGAAAGTTATGCCCAGTTGTTTCGCTGAAGGGGTGGGAATAAACTGGAGGGGGTGACTATATCGACGATGTTTGTGCACCCATACCTCCGACCTGGGGTGGAGATCTCGAGCCGAGTTGAACACGACTTCCGATTGTCGTGATTGGCCGACTTTGTGTGTTGGCCCCGCCAGCGATTCGCGTAATCGAAGGAGGCGCTACTGCCAGAAAACCTTAGAATCGGGGAGATCGTCAGCTGGAATCGTAATTTTGGAGTGCCAAACGAAGGTTTTCGACCCGAAACGACGTCTTATCACCTGAGGCAATAAGGGGGCAACGAGCGCCTCTGAGTGCCGATTCTGAATTGCGGTCTTAAAAGCGATTCTGATAACCGAGGGAAAAGTTATGCCCGTTGAGCGAAGGGTTGTCCGTATGCGATCGCATCAGCAGCCCGCGACCACGCTTCCGGAGAGGAATTTGGTTGCCGGAACGAAAATCTCCGAATGCGACCTTGTGCCGACTGGGTCGAAGTGACGATTCCGAATTGGGGCCTCGCGAGCGGTTTCGATCGTCGGGCGAACATCCTACCCAAGGTGTACGACAATCGGTGTACTAGTACACACGCTCCGCGGCGGAATTTCATCCCCGAAACGGAATTCCGCAAAATCAGCGCCCTGTCGACCGTCTTGGAGTGCCGATTCCGAATTGTGATCACATAAGCGATTTCGATGCCGGGCGGAAAGTTATGCCCAGTTCTTTCGCTGAAGGGGTGAGAATAAACCAGAGGGGGTGACTATATCGGCGATGTTCGTGCACCCATATCTACGACCTGGGGTGGAGATCTCGAGTCGAGTTGAACACGACTTCCGATCGCCATGATTGGCCGACTCCGTGTGTTGGTCCCGCCATCGATTCACGTAATTAAGGGATGCGCTACTGCCAGAAAACCTTGAAATCGAGGAGATCGTCGGTTGGAATCGTAATTTTGGAGTGCAAAACGAAGGTTTTTCGACCCCAAAACGACGTCTTATCACCTGAGGCGATAAGGTGGCGATTGGCATCTCTAAGTGCCGATTCCGAATTGGGGTCTTATAAGTGATTCTGATAACGAGCGGAAAGTTATGTCCGTTTGAGCGAAGGGGTGTGCGTATGCGATCGCATCGGCAACCCGCGACCACGCTCCCGGAGAGGAATTTGGGCGCCGGACCGGAATTCTCCGAATGCGACCATATGCCGACCGAGTCGAAGTGCCGATTCCGAATTAGGGCCTCGTGGGCGGTTTCGATCGTCGGGCGAACAAATATCCGCGTCCTACCCAAGGGGTACGACAATCGGTGTACTAGTACACACGCTCTGCAGTAGAATTTCGGCCCCGATACGGAATTTCACAAAATTAGTGTCATGTCGACCGTCTTGGAGTGCTGATTCCGAATTGTGGTCACATAAGCGATTCCGATGCCCGGACAGAAAGTTATGCCCAGTTCTTTCGCTGAAGGGGTGGGAATAAACCGGAGGGGTGACTATATCGACGATGTTCGTGCGCCCATATCTTTGACCTGGGGTGGAGATCTCGAGCCGTGTTGAACACGACTTCCGATCGCTGTGATAGGCCGACTCCATGTGATGGCCCCGCCAGCGATTCGCGTCATCGAGGGAGGCGCTACTGCCAGAAAACTATGAAATAGGGGAGATTGTCGGTTGGAATCGCAATTTCAGAGTGCGAAATGAAGGTTTTTCGACCCTGAAATAACGTCTTATCACCTGAGGCAATAAGGTCAACGGGCGCCTCTGAGTGCCGATTCCGAATTGGGGTCTTATAAGCGATTCTAATAACCGAGCGGAAAGTTATACCCGTTTGAGCGAAGGGGTGTCCACATGCGATCGCATCGGTAGCTCGCGACCATGCTCCCGGAGAGGAATTTGGGCGACGGACCGGAAATCTCCGAATGCGACCTTGAGCCGACCGGGTCAAAGTGCTGATTCCGAATTGGGGCCTCGCGAGCGGTTTCGATCGTTGGGCGAACAAATATCCGCGTCCTACCCAAGGTGTACGACAATCGGTGTGCTAGTACACACGCTCTGCGGCGGAATTACGACCCCGAAACAGAATTCTATGAAATCAGCGCCCTATCGACCGTCTCGGAGTGCCGATTCCGAATTGTAGTCACATAAGCGATTTCGATGCCCGGGCGGAAAGTTATGCCCAGTTCTTTCACTTAAGGGGTGGGAATAAACTGAAGGGGGTGACTATATCGGCGATGTTCGTGCACCCATATCTACGACCTGGGGTGGAAATCTGGAGCCGAGTTGAACACGACTTCCGATCATCATGATTGACCGACTCCGTGTGTTGGCCCCGCTAGGGATTTGCGTAATCGAGGGAGGCGCTACTGCCAAAAAACCTTAGAATCAGGGAGATCGTCGGCTGGAATTGCAATTTTGAGTGTGAAACGAAGGTTTTTCGACCCCAAAATGACGTCTTATCACCTGAGGCGGTAAGGGGGCGACTCGCACCTCAGAGTGCCGATTCCGAATTGGGGTCTTATAAGTGATTCTGATAACCGAGCGAAAAGTTATGCCGTTTGAGCGAAGGGGGTCCGTATGCAATCGCATCGGCAGCCTGCGACCACGCTCCCAGAGAGGAATTTGGGCGCCGGACTGGAAATCTCCGAATGCGACCATATGCCGACCAGGTCGAAGTGTCGATTCCGAATTAGGGCCTCGCGGGCGGATTCGATCGTCGGGCGAACAAATATCCGCGTCCTACCAAGGGGTACGACAATCGGTGTACTAGTACACATTCTCTGAGGCAAAATTTCGGCCCCGGTACGGAATTCCGCAAAATCAGTGCCCGGTCGACCGTCTCGGAGTGTCGATTCCGAATTGTGGTCACATAAGCGATTCCGATGCCCAGGCAGAAAGTTATGCCCAATTTTTTCGCTGAAGGGGTGGGAATAAACCGGTGGGGGTGACCATATCGACGTTGTTCGTGCGCCCATATCTACAATCTGGGGTGGAGATCTCGAGCCGAGTTGAACACGACTTCCGATCGCCGTGATAGGCCGACTCAGTGTGATGGCCCCGCCAGCGATTCCCGTCATCGAGGGTGGCACTACTGCCAGAAAACTGTGAAATAGGGGAGATCGTAGGTTGGAATCGCGATATCGGAGTGCGAAATGAAGGTAACGTCTTATCGCCTGAGGCAATACGGGTCAACGGGCGCCTCTGAGTGTCGATTCCAAATTGGGGTCTTATAAGCGATTCTGATAACTGAGCGGAAAGTTATGCCCGTTTGAGCGAAGGGGTGTTCGTATGCGATCGCATCGACAGCCCGCGACCACGCACCCGGAGAGGAATTTGTGCGTCGGACTGGAAATATCCAAATGCGACCTTATGCCGATCGGGTCGAAGAGCCGATTCTGAATTAGGGCCTCGTGGGTGGTTTCGATCGCCGGGCGAACAAATATCTGCGTCCTACCCAAGGGGTACGACATTCGGTGTACTAGTACACACGCTCCGCGGCGGAATTTTGGCCCCGAAATGGAATTCCGAGAAATCAGCACCCTGTCGACTGTATCGGAGTGCCAATTCCAAATTATGATCACATAAACGATTTCGATGCCTGGGCGGAAAGTTATGCCCAGTTCTTTCGCTGAAGGGCTGGGAATAAACCGAAGGGGTGACTATATTGGCGATGTTCGTGCACCCATATCTACGACCTGGGGTGGAGATCTCGAGCCGAGTTGAACATGACTTCCGATCGCCGTGATAGGCCAACTCCATGTGTTGGCCCCGCCAGCGATTCTCGTAATCGAGGGAGGTTCTACTGCCAGAAAACCTTGGAATCGGGGAGATCGTCGGATGGAATCGTAATTTCAGAGTGCGAAACGATGATTTGTCGACCCTGAAATGACATCTTATTGCCTGAGGCAATAAGGAGGAAATGGGCGCCTCTGAGTGTCGATTCTGTATTGGGGTCTTATAAGCGATTCCGATAACCGAGCGGAAAGTTATGCCCGTTTGAGCGAAGGGGTGTCCATATGCGATCGCATCGGCATGCCGCGACCACGCTCCCGGAGAGGAATTTAGGCGCCGGACCGGAAATCTCCAAATGCGACCTTGTGCCGACCGGGTCGAAGTGCCGATTCCGAATTGGGGCCTCGCGAGCGGTTTCGATCGTCAGACGAACAAATATCCGCGTCCTACCCAGGGTGTACGACAATCAGTGTACTAGGACACACGCTCCGCGGCGAAATTTCGGCCCCGAAACGGAATTCTGCGAAGTCAGCACCTTGTCGACCGTCTCAGAGTGCCGATTCCGAATTGTGATCACATAAGCGATTTAGATGCCCGGGCGAAAAGTTATGCCCAGTTCTTTCGTTGAAGGGGTGGGAATAAACTGGAGGGAGTTTTTATATCGGCGATATTCTTGCACCCATATCTATGACCTGGGGTGCAGATCTCGAGCCGAGTTGAACACGACTTCTGATTGCCATGATAGGCCGACTCTGTATGTTAGCCCGCCATCAATTCACGTAATCGAGGGAGGCGCTACTGCCATAACACTTTGGAATCGAGGAGATCGTCGACTGGAATCGCAATTTCAGAGTGTAAAATGAAGGTTTTTCGACCCCGAAATGACGTCTTATCGCCTGAGGCAATAAGGGGGCGACGAGCGCCTCTGAGTGCCGATTCCGAATTGCGGTCTTATAAGCGATTCTGATAGCCGAGCGAAAAGTTATGCCCGTTTGAGCGAAGGGGTGTCCGTATGTGATCACATCGGCAGCCCGCGACCACGCTCCCGGAGAGGAATTTGGGCATCAGACCGGAAATCTACGAATGCGACCTTGTGCCGACCGGGTCGAAGTGCCGATTCCGAATTGGGGCCTCACGAGCGGTTTTGATCGCCGGACGAACAAATATCCGTGTCCTACCCAAGGTGTACGACAATCGGGGTACTAGTACACACGCTTTTCAGCCCCGAAATGGAATTCGCGAAATCAGAGCCCAGTCGACTGTCTCGGAGTGCCGATTCCGAATTGTGGTCACATAAGCGATTTCGATGCTCGGGCAGAAAGTTATGTCCAGTTCTTTCGCTGAAAGGGTGGGAATAAACCAGAGGGGGTGACTACATCATCGATGTTCGTGCACCCATATACGACCTGGGGTGGAGATCTCGAGCCGAGTTGAACACGACTTCCGATCACTGTGATTGGCCGACTCTGTGTGTTGGGCCTGCCAGCGATTCGCGTAATCGAGGGAGGCACTACTGCTAGAAAACCTGGGAATCGGGGAGATCGTCGGCTGGAATTGCAATTTCAGAGTGCGAAACGAAGGCTTTTCGACCCTGAAACGACATCTTATCTCCTGAAGCAATAAGGGGGTAACGGGCGCCTCTGAGTGCCGATTTCGAATTGGGATATTATAAGTGATTCTAATAAGCGAGCGGAAAGTTATGCCCATTTGAGCGAAGGGGTGTCCATATGCGATCGCATCGGCATCCCGCGACCACGCTCCCGGAGAGGAATTTGGGGGCCGAACAGGAAATCTCAAAATGCGACCTTGTGCCGACTGGGTCGAAGTACCGATTCCGAATTGGGGCCTCGCAAGCGGTTTCGATCGCCGGGCGAATAAATATCCGCGTCCTACCCGAGGTGTACGACAATCGGTGTACTAGGCACACGCACCGCGGCGGAATTTCAGCCCCAAATGGAATTCTGCGAAGTCAGCACCCTGTCGACCGTCTCAGAGTGTCGATTCCGAATTGTGATCACATAAGCGATTTCGATGCTCAGGCGAAAAGTTATGCCCAGTTCTTTCGCTGAAGGGGTGGGAATAAACTGGAGGGGGTGTTTTATATCGGCGATGTTCGTACACCCATATCTATGACTTGGGGTGCAGATCTCGAGCCGAGTTGAACACGACTTCTGATCGCCGTGATAGGCCGACTCCGTGTGTTAGCCCCGCCATCAATTCGTGTAATCGAGGGAGGCGCTACTGCCAGAACACCTTGGAATCGAGGAGATCGTCGGCTGGAATCGCAATTTCATAGTGTGAAACGAAGGTTTTTCGACTTCGAAACGACGTCTTATCGCCTGAGGCAATAAGGGGGCGACGGGTGCCTCTGAGTGCCGATTCCGAATTGGCGATTCTGATAGCCGAGCGAAAAGTTATGCCCGTTTGAGCGAAGGGGTGTCCGTATGCGATCACATCGGCAGCCCGCGACCACGCTCCCGGAGAGGAATTTGGGCATCGGACCGAAAATCTACGAATGCGACCTTGTGCCGACCGGGTCGAAGTGCCGATTCCGAATTGGGGCCTCACGAGCAGTTTTGATCGCTAGGCAAACAAATATCCGTGTCCTACCCAAGGTGTACGACAATCGGGGTATTAGTACACACGCTTTTCGGCCCCGAAATGGAATTATGTGAAATCAGACCCCAGTCGACCGTCTCGGAGTGCCGATTCTAAATTGTGGTCACATAAGCGATTTCGATGCTCGGCGGAAAGTTATGTCCAGTTCTTTCGCAGAAAGGGTGGGAATAAACCAGAGAGGGTGACTATATCATCGATGTTCGTGCACCCATATCTACGACCTGGGGTGGAGATCTCGAGTCGAGTTGAACACGACTTTTGATCACTGTGCCGACTCCATGTGTTGGCCCCGCCAGCGATTCGCATAATCGAGGGAGGCGCTACTGCCAGAAAACCTTGAAATCGGGGTGATCGTCGGCTGGAATTGCAATTTTAGAGTGCGAAGCAAAGGTTTTTCGACCCTGAAATGACGTCTTATCTCTTGAGGCAATAAGGGGGCAACGGGCGCCTCTGAGTGCTGATTTCGAATTGGGGTATTATAAGTGATTCTAATAACTGAGCGGAAAGTTATGTCCATTTGAGCGAAGGAGTGTCCGTATGCGATCGCATCGACAGCCCGCGACCACGCTCCCGGAGAGGAATTTGGGCGCCGGACCGAAAATCTCCGAATGTGACCTAATGCCGACCGGGTCAGATTGCCGATTCCGAATTGTGGCCTTGCGAGCGGTTTCGATCGCCAGGCGAACAAATATCCATGTCCTACCCAAGGTGTGTGACAATCGGTGTACTAGTACACATGCTCCGCAGCGGAATTTTGGCCCTGAAACGGAATTCCGTGGAATCAACGCCCTGTCGACCATCTTGGAGTGCCGATTCCGAATTGTGGTCACATAAGCGATTTCGATGCTCGGGCGGAAAGTTATGCCCAGTTCTTTCGCTGAAGGGGTGGGAATAAACCAGAGGGGGTGACTATATCGACGATGTGCGTGCACCCATACCTACGACCTGGGGTGGAGATCTCGAGCCGAGTTGAACACGACTTCTGAACCCCGTGATTGGCCGACTTCGTGTGTTGGCCCTGCCAGCGATTTGCGTAATCGAGGGAGGCGCTACTGCCAGAAAACCTTGGAATATGGGAGATCGTTGGCTGGAATCGTAATTTTGGAGTGCGAAACGAAGGTTTTTCAACTCCGAAACGACGTCTTATCGCCTGAGGCAATAAGGGGGCGACGGGCGCCTCTGAGTGCCGATTCCTAATTGTGGTCTTATAAGCGATTCTGATAATCGAGGGAAAAGTTATGCCCGTTTGAGCGAAGAGGTGTCCGTATGCGATCGCATCGGCAGCCCGCGACCACGCTCCCGGAGAGGAATTTGGGCGCCGGACCGGAAATCTCCGAATGCGACCTTATGCCGACTGGGTCGAAGTGCCGATTCCGAATTAGGGCCTCGTGGGCGGTTTCAATCGCCGAGCGAACAAATATCCGCGTCCTACCCAAGGGGTACGACAATCGGTGTACTAGTACACACGCTCCGCGGCCGAATTTCGGCCCCGAAATGGAATTCTTCGAAATCAGCACCCTGTCGACTGTCTCGGAGTGCCGATTCCGAATTGTGATCACATAAGCAATTTCAATGCCCGGGCGGAAAGTTATGCCAAGTTCTTTCGCTGAAGGGGTGGGAATAAACCGAAGGGGTGACTATATCGGCGATGTTCGTGCACCCATATCTATGACCTGGGGTGGAGATCTCGAGCCGAGTTGAACATGACTTCTGATCGTCGTGATAGGCCGACTCCATGTGTTGGCCCCGCCAGCAATTCTCGTAATCGAGGGAGGAGCTACTGCCTGAAAACTTTGGAATTGGGGAGATCGTCGGCTGGAATCGTAATTTCAGAGTGCGAAACGAAGGTTTTTCGACCCTGAAACGATGTCTTATCGTTTGAGGAAATAAGGAGGCAACGGGCGCCTCTGAGTGCCGATTCCGTATTGGGGTCTTATAAGTGGTTCTGATAACTGAGCGGAAAGTTATGCCCGTTTGAGTGAAGGGGTGTCCGTATGCGATCGCATCAGCAGCCCGCGACCACGCTCCTGGAGAGGAATTTGGGCGTCGGACCGGAAATCTTCGAATGCGACCTTGTGCCGACCAGGTCGAAGTGCCGATTCTGAATTGGGGCCTCGTGAGTGGTTTCGATCACTGGGCGAACAAATATCTGCGTCCTACCCAAGGTGTACGACAATCGGTGTACTAGGACACACGCTCCGCGGCGAAATTTCGGCTCCGAAACAAAATTCCACGAAATCAGCACCCTGTCGACTGTCTCGGAGTGCCGATTCCGAATTGTGATCACATAAGCGATTTTGATGCCCGGGCGGAAAGTTATGCCCAGTTCTTTCGCTGAAGGGGTGGGAATAAACTGGAGGGGGTGACTATATCAGCGATGTTCGTGCACCCATATCTACGACCTTGGGTGGAGATCTCGAGCCGAGTTGAACATGACTTCTGATCACCGTGATAGGCCGACTCCGTGTTTTAGCCCCACCAGCAATTCGCGTAATCGAGGGAGGTGCTACTGCCAGAACACCTTGGAATCGAGGAGATCGTCGGCTGGAATTGTAATTTCGGACTGTGAAACGAAGGTTTTTCAACCCCGAAACGACGTCTTGTAGCCTGAGCAATAAGGGGGCGACGGGCGCCTCTGAGTGCCGATTCCAAATTGGGGTCTTATAAGCGATTCTGATAACCGTGCAAAAAGTTATGCCCATTTGAGCGAAGGGGTGTTCGTATGCGATCGCATCGACAGCCCGCGATCAGGCTCCCGGAGAAGAATTTGGGCGCTGGACCGAAAATCTCTGAATGCGACCTTGTGCCGACCGGGTCGAAGTGCCGATTCCGAGTTTGGGCCTGACGGGTGGTTTCGATCGTCGGGCGAACAAACATCCGCTTCCTACCCAAGGTGTGCGACAATCGGTGTACTAGTACACACGCTCCGCGGCGGAATTTCGGCCCCGAAACATAATTATGAGAAATTAGCGCCTTATCGACCGTCTCGGAGTACCGATTCCGAATTGTGGTCACATAAGCGATTCCGATGCCCGGGCGGAAAGTTATGCCCAAGTCTTTCACTGAAGGGGTGGGAATAAACTAGAGGGGGTGACTATATCGGCGATGTTCGTGCACCCATATCTACGACCTGGGGTGGAGATCTCGAGCCGAGTTGAACACGACTTCCGATCGCCGTGATTGGCCGACTCCGTGTGTTGCCCCTTCCAGAGATTTGCACAATCGAGGGAGGCGCTACTGCAAGAAAACATTGGAATCGGGGAGATCGTCGGCTAGAATCACAATTTCGGAGTGTGAAAAAAAAGTTTTTTGACCCCAAAACGACGTCTTATCGCCTGAGGCGATAAGGGGGCAACGGGCGCCTCTGAGTGCCGATTCCGAATTGGGGTCTTATAAGAGATTCTGATAACCGAGCGAAAAGTTATGTCCGTTTGAGCGAAGGGTTGTCGGTATGCGATCGCATCGGCAGCCCGCGACCACGCTCCTCGAGAGGAATTTGGGCGCCGGACCGGAAATCTCTGAATGTGACCTTATGTCGAACGGGTCGAAGTGCCGATTTCGAATTAGGGCCTCGTGGGCGGTTTCGATCGCCGGGCGAACAAATATCTGCATCCTACGCAAGGGGTACGACAATCGGTGTACTAGTACACACGCTCCGCGGTGGAATTTCGGCCCCGAAACGGAATTCCGCGTAATCTGCACCCTGTCGACTGTCTCGAAGTGCCGATTCCGAATTATGATCTCATAAGCGATTTCGATGCCTGGGCGGAAAGTTATGCCCAATTCTTTCGCTAAGGGGGTGGGAATAAACTGGAGGGGTGACTATATCGGCGATGTTCGTGCACCCATATCTACGACCTGGGGTGGAGATCTCGAGCTGAGTTGATCATGACTTTCGATCGTCGTGATAGGTCGACTCCGTGTGTTGGCCCCGCCAGCGATTCTCTTAATCGAGAGAGGTGCTACTGCCAGAAAACCTTGGAATCGGGGAGGTCGTTGGCTGAAATCGTAATTTTAGAGTGCGAAACGAAGGTTTTTCGACCCTGAAACGACGTCTTATCGCCTGAGTTAATAATGAGGCAACAGGCGCCTCTGAGTGCTGAATTTGTATTGGGGTCATATAAGCGATTCTGATAATCGAGCGGAAAGTTATGCCCGTTTGAGCGAAGGGGTGTCCGTATGCGATCGCATCGGCAGCCCGCGAGCACGCTCCAGGAGAGGAATTTGGGCGCCGGACCGAAAATCTCCAAATGCGACCTTGTGCTGACCGGGTCGAAGTGCCGATTCCGAATTGGGGCCTCGCGAGTGGTTTCGATCGCTGGGTGAACAAATATCTGCGTCCAACCCAAGGTGTGCGACAATCGGTGCACCAGGACACGCTCCGTGGTAGAATTTTGGCTCCGAAATGAAATTCCGCAAAATCAGCACCCTGTCGACCGTGTCGGAGTGCCGATTCTGAATTGTGATCACATAAGCGATTTCGATGCCCGGATGGAAAATTATGCCCAGTTCTTTCGTTGAAGGGGTGAGAATAAACCGAAGGGGTGACTATATCGGCGATGTTCGTGCACCTATATCTATGACCTGGGGTGGAGATCTCGAGCCGAGTTGAACACGACTTTTGATCGCCGTGATAGGCCGACTCCGTTGTTAGCCCTACCAGCAATTCGCGTAATCGAGGGAGGCGCTACTGCCATAAAATCTTGGAATCGGGGAGATTGAAGGCTAGAATCGCAATTTCAGAGTGCGAAACGAAGATTTTTCGACCCTGAAACGATGTCTTATCGCCTGAGGCAATATGGAGGCAACAGGCTCCTTTGAGTGCCGATTCCAAATTGGGGTCTTATAAGCGATTCTGATAATCGAGCGGAAAGTTATGCCCGTTTGAGCGAAGGGGTGTCCGTATGCGATCGCATCAGCAGCCCGCGATCACGCTCCCAGAGAGGAATTTGGGCACCGGACCGAAAATCTCTGAATGCAACCTTATGCCGACCGGGTCGAAGTGCCGATTCCGAATTAGGGCCTCGTCAGCGGTTTCGATCGCCGGGCAAACAAATATTCACGTCCTACCCAAGGGGTACGACAATCGGTGTACTAGTACACACGCTCCGCGGCGGAATTTCGGCCCCGAAACGGAATTCTACGAAATCAGCACCTTGTCGACTGTCTCGGAGTGCCGATTCCGAATTGTGATCACATAAGCGATTTTGATGCCCGGGAGGAAAGTTATGCCCAGTTCTTTCGCTGAAGGGGTGAGAATAAACTGGAGGGGTGACTATATCGGCGATGTTCGTGCACCCATGTCTACGACCTGGCGTTGAGACCTCGAGCCGAGTTGAACACGACTTCTGATCGCCGTGATATGCCGACTTCGTG
Organism: Colocasia esculenta; assembly: GCA_014218235.1. Classification (NCBI taxonomy): domain Eukaryota; kingdom Viridiplantae; phylum Streptophyta; class Magnoliopsida; order Alismatales; family Araceae; genus Colocasia; species Colocasia esculenta. The sequence goes on from CM024761.1 coordinate 5,097,558, forward strand.
TGTTGGCCCCTCTAGCGATTCGCGTAATCGAGGGAGGCGCTACTGCCAGAAAATCTTGGAATCGGGGAGATCGTCGGCTGGAATAGCAATTTCAGAGTGCGAAATGAAAGTTTTTCGACCCTAAAACGACGTCTTATCACCTGAGGCAATATGGAGGTAACGAGCGCCTCTGAGTGCCAATTCCAAATTTGGGTCTTATAAGCGATTCTGATAACCGAGCCGAAAGTTATGCCCGTTTGATTGAGAGGGTGTCCGTATGCGATCGCATCGACAGCCCACGACCACGCTCCCGGAGAGGAATTTGGGCACCGGATCGGAAATCTTCGAATGCAACCTTATGCCGACCAGGTCGAAATGTTGATTCCGAATTAGGGCCTCGTCGGTGATTTCGATCGCCCGGCAAACAAATAGTCATGTCCTACCTAAGGGGTACGACAATCGGTGTACTAGTACACACGCACTGCGGCGGAATTTTGGCCCCGAAACAGAATTCCACGAAATCAGCACCCTGTTGACTGTCTCGGAGTGCCGATTCTGAATTGTGGTCACATAAGCGATTACGATGCCCGGGCGGAAAGTTATGCCTAGTTCTTTCGCTGAAGGGGTGGGAATAAATTGGAGGGGGTGGCTATATCGGCGATGTTCGTGCACCCATATCTACGACCTGGGGTGGAGATCTCGAGCCGAGTTGAACACGACTTCTGATCGCCGTGATAGTTCGACTCCGTGTGTTAGCCCCGCCAGCGATTCGCGTAATCGAGGGAGGTGCTACTGCCAGAAAACCTTAGAATCCAGGAGATCGTCGGCTGGAATCGCAATTTCGAAGTGTGAAATGAAGGTTTTTCAATCTCGAAACGACGTCTTATCGCCTGAGGCAATAAGGGGGCGACGGACGCCTCTGAGTGCTGATTCTGAATTGGGGTCTTATAAGTAATTCTGATAACCGAGCGAAAAGTTATGTCTATTTGAGCGAAGGGGTGTCCATATGCGATCGCGTCGGCAGCCCGCGACCACGCTCCCGGAGAGGAATTTGGGCGCCATACCGAAAATCTCTGAATGCGACCATGTGTCGACCGGGTCGAAGTGCCGATTCCGAATTGAGGGCTCGCGAGCGGTTTCGATCACCGGGCGAACAAATATCCGCGTTCTACGCAAGGTGTGTGACAATCGGTGTACTAGTACACACGCTCCGCGGTGGAATTTCGGCCCCGAAACGGAATTCCGCGAAATCAGTGCCATGTCAACCGTCTCGGAGTACCGATTCCGAATTGTGGTCACATAAGCGATTTCGATGCCCGAGCGGAAAGTTATGTCAAGTTCTTTCGTTGAAGGGGTGGGAATAAATCGGAGAGGGTGACTATATCGGCGATGTTCGTGCACCCATATCTACGACCTGGGGTGGAGATCTACGAATAGATGATTTGTTTGATCAAGTGCAGTTAGCTAAGATATTCTCTAAAATTGATTTGAGGTCAGGGTATCATAAGTTGAGAATCAGATAGAAGGATATTGATAAAACAGCTTTAAGGACAAGACATGGTCATTATGAGTTAGTGGTTATGTCGTTTGGGTTGACAAATGCTCCAACAACTTTTATAAATTTGATGATCATGATATTCCACCCATATTTAGATAAGTTTATTATGATATTCATAGATGATATATTGGTATATTCAGCATCAGAATAGGAACATGTAGCATATTTAAGGATTACATTCAAGACTTTAAGCGAGCATTAGTTATATGCCAAGTTCAGTAAATGTGAATTTTGGTTACGGGAGATTCAATTTCTGGGTCATGTGATTTCTGGAGAAGGAGTAGTCGTAGATCTAGTCAAAGTTGAAGCAGTCATGAAATGGGAAGAACCAAAGGTAATATGAGAAATCAAAAGTTTTCTAGGTTTGGCAGGGATATTATAGGCGTTTCATTTAGGATTTCTCAAAAATTGCAGCCCCTATGACAAAGTTAACCGGGAAAGTAGTACCATTTGTGTGGTCAACAAATTGTCGTCGGAGTTTCATGAAATTGAAGAGAAGACTTACCACAACACCTATATTGGAGTTACTTTCAGGTAGTGGAGGATTTGTATTATATATATATGCTTCTAAGAGAGGGCTCGGAGCAGTGTTGATGCAGCATGAGAATGTTGTAGTACATGCATCCAGCCAGTTAAAGCGTCGTGAAGAGAATTATCCAACATATGATTTGGAATTAGCAGTAGTGATATTTGCTTTAAATTTGTGGAGACATTATTTGTATGGGAAAATGTTTGAAATTTTCATAGATCATAAGAGTTTAAATTAACACACACAGTGTATAAAAAGAGTACAATTTATAATAAACATTTCTTCGATAAAATTTAATATTTAATTTTTCAAATAATATTATTTAAATATTAAACAAAATATATGCTCAGATCAGACGAGACATGCTCCTACCCGTAGAGCGCGCGAGACCGCCACCGGCTGATGCGGAGGTTGTACGGCGCTCGTCTTGGCGCGTTCTCCGTTCCTGCAGAGGGAAGCCGCGAAGGAAGGTGCAAGAAGAACAGAGGATTGTACGTACTGGCTGCGTGGCAGAGACTGGAGCACTTGTTTCATCCTCGCCATCCATCTTCTCCCGCAGATGCTGATCTCGCAAGTTGGCGGATTCCTCGCGTGTGCCCCGCCCGTCAGCGTCGGCGCCCACGTGCAGCGGAGCGCGCTGCTCGGCTACAAATGTGCGGGTGTTCATGGCGGGGGACGACCAGCTCGACCCTACCGTTGCAGGATGGAGACCGCCGCCGCCGCCGTCACCTGTGCAGACGCCGATGGCAAGCTTAGGGCCAACTTCCTCCAGGTGCTACGTAGCCGTCGGACGGCGGAAGGTCCGTCTTTTTCTCCCACCTTGATGTTCTGATCTCCATCTGAAGGCGCTCCATTTCTTTCACCCATTAACACAAGCGCACTCGCGTGGGTTTCTGTTCTGAAGGGGTATCTTGGGTGAGTTAGTATGTGGTTTGTTCGTAGACCATGTGGATTCGAGGGGCTTAATCGATTGGTCGCGATTGAATGAAATATATGGAGAGAATACGTGGGGATCGCTCAGATGCCCGCTGTTTTTCTTGTTTCGGTTTCAACAAGCACTCGGGAATCCTCTGTCACAATGAAATTGTGAGGTGCCCATGTCCATGAGATTGCAGCTTTAGATCTCTCCAAAACCGAACCTACTGTAAAGTCTCCCCGGTCAATCTGGTGTGTGTTGATTGCTCACGTAACGTTAGCTGCCTGCATCAGAGGGGAATTGTAAGATGGAAATTTCCTCAGGGTAGCAGTTTTTGCATTTTACGCCTAGGGACCACTGAGGATCTACCCATTCAATCATGTTGATCACCCACATAAGTTAGTGGCATCAGATCGAAATTTAAGGAGCCTATACCAACAAAACTGTAGCTTTGATCTTTGCTATATCAATACGCTGGAGATCCCCATTCCATTTTCTTGAACTGGACTCTCACATAAGTCAACTGGCTACACCTTCAGCTTGTTTGCTTGCGTAAGATGCAAACTCTTCCCGGTGATAGGTGCCGAACAGATAAGAGAAACAGTTAGGAATCCTTCCTCAGCCTTTTGTTAGATCACTCGGCTGTTTTTCATCATCCCAAAACCAACTGTTTTTGGGTATTCGTGATAGAGCTTGGGGTTCAAGGGCCCATATGAAACCTTAGACTCAATACAGCAGTTTTGCTTTGCTTATCTTATCAATCTCCTTTATGTTATGTTATTTTCATCTTGATGTTTATAGTTATTGGGACGTCCTTTAAGGTATTGTTAGAAAATTTGTATCTTCTTGTTCATCTGTTATTGCTCCTTTTCAGTTAATCTTTTGGTGGAGAAGGTGGAACCAATCACAGACCCCATGTACCAGGGGTCTACAGGTAGCCGTGAGGTCAGATATTTGTCAGAACACCTGTTCATCATTCTTCTTCTTCTTATTATTATTTTCTCTCCCCTATCATTTCATGTCTTTTTTCTATGCAGTGAGTTGCTTATTTTAAGTATTTTCAGGTTATGGAATCTTGCCCAAAGAAAGACATGAAGGATTTTAAGGAAAGATTGATAGAAGAAAAGCTCATGTTGATTACTGAGGTTTGTGCTTATGCTTTAGTTTTTCTCTTTACTTTTTCCCTATTGAATGGTTGATCACTATGAAAAATACCATTCTAATGAGCAGTTAAATGCTGACTCCTTTTCAATAATACATGTACGGCTTGGGTTGTACAAGCTGCTGAGACAAGATCTAGTTGGGCTAAATTGGGAACAGTTCATGGTCCAGATTGAGTTTGAAATTTGGGAGGGTCTGTGCATAACCCAGCTACCAACCAATTCTATGATGAAACCCTGGCAGGTAGGCTATAGTCTGTGAATATGCACAATGAATGGTCAACCGTCCCGAACAGGTGCTGGTATTAGGCTGATGCCCTGACATTATATAGAGGAATAGCAACTTTAAACACTGATCTGAGACCGAGTGGCTTTGAGGATGAAAGGTGCCTAGCTTCTTCTGTACCATGTTATAGAGTGGCCATCCTAAAAGCACATATTAATAGGAGGTGGAGGTCCTGACATTACACGTAGGGATAATGCTTGTGAACACCTGACTACATTGCTAAACAGCTTTCACCAACCAAATCCAGGTAATGATTTAACATGGAATATATTCATATTTAGTCATGGTTTGTCAGCTCAGAATGACTATGTCTGACTTATACTAATCCGAGTTTGAGTATCCCCCCCCCCCCCCCCCAGCTCGCTCAAAGGAAAAAAAAGAAAGAAAGAAGTAAATACATTTATTTGGTATTATTTTTATTATTATTTTGATAATTTGTTGTACTCTTCTATGGATTACCAAAATAAAATTGAAAACTGAACTGAGACTGCTATTTGCCATGTCAAAGTATACTTTCCAATTTTCCATGCGTTTAATTTGGCCAGAGCAGAAAAATTTCCAGCTCCACCATACTTTCCATGTAGCCGACCCCAAATATTGAGATAAGGCTCTGATGATGATGATGACCATTGCTCATTGCATTTACATAATCAAGATTTGTCATTCATTGAAGCTTTAGGGAGTACTGAAATATTTCATGGAATCTTAGCTATGAAGTAGATTTGTCTGCTGATTCTCTGATTTGTTTCTTCCCTTCAATTTGAAACAAATGTGCTTTGAAGTTCAAGTATCTATGGCATATTATCCACTGCTGAACCTTGCATGATGACCTTGATAATTGTTTATTTGATTGTTAAATTTATGTTCTTGTCTTTTGTAGGCAGGAGAACAAGGTCGTTTACCTGTTCTGATCTTAAGCTTGAAAGAGAACAAGCAAGAAAAGAGGCCAGCTATTGTTTTTCTGCATAGTTCTTACAAGAACAAGGAGTGGGTGCGGCCATTGCTTGAGGTGGGATCTCTTCTCATTGTACTCTCAAGTGCTTCATGAATGCTGCTTTATTTTTTAATCCACCGTTCCTGCCTGATTAACTGAGCTTTCATGTTCCAGGCATATGCATCTAGGGGATATATAACCGTTGCTATTGATTCACGCTACCATGGTGAACGTGCTAAGAATGTCACTACTTATAGAGATGTATCCTATCTTCTTAAACTGGGTTCAAAGAGTTCAAATTACAATCAAATGTTTATATATTGTTCTTTCCTTTCTGGTTCAATGTAACTTTGTTTGAACTTACCAAATTGATTCTTATTTTTGCATCTAGGCTTTGGTTTCAGCTTGGAAAAATGGTGATACCATGCCTTTCTTATTTGATACGGTACATATTTTTATTTGCTTTATTTTTCTTATGCTTTTGAATTAACTCATATGCAATTTATTTCAATGGAAGGTGGCATGCATAATCAGTCCTTGTGATGTCACTTGGATACTGAGGAGATTTTGTTGGCAGCATGCCTATTGGATAACTATATTTTTTTCACTTGGCAGGTGTGGGATTTGATAAAGTTGGGAGACTACCTCACTCGGAGGGAGGACATTGATCCTGCTAGAATTGGAATTACGGGAGAGTCACTGGGAGGTGAAATAAGCTAAATTTTAAGTTTGCTCCTCTTTTAACCTTTCAGATATCATGGCTTATATTTCAGTCCATTGGTATAGGCATGCATGCATGGTTGGCAGCTGCACTAGATACCCGATATTCAGTTGTTGTTCCTATAATTGGGGTTCAGGTGAAGCATTCAATGTGGTTATTCTCTTTCCTTTTTCAGATCTCAGTATCAGTTTTGCAAATTGTGAAAATAATGGACTTTTCTGCTCTGATGGTTTAGGGTTTCCGATGGGCAATAGATAATGATAAGTGGCAAGCTCGAGTCGATAGCATCAAACCTCTCTTTGAAGGTTAGCTCACAAAGCCATATGTGTGTTAAGAGTTGTACTCAGCAAACTATATCTCCATTTACCCTTTTTTATTTTCCGAATGGGACAGTAAGTAATTGGTAAATTGTTGTCTTTTATTCTTTGGAGCACTATTATTATGCTCTGCCTTTCTAATGGTAAAAGTAGATGGAAGACTACAATATTCCATGGCAGCAGTTACATAGAGAAATAGAAGTGATTGCATTGGTTTCATGCAAACCTGAAAATTCACATTCTTCCAAGTTTCCACGGCTCACCACATTTGATGTTTAGTGTTAGGCATTCGTCATGTTTAGGTGGGTATAATGCGTCTTTTCTCTATTTTGGTGACTCATTCAGCGTGCATTTCAAGATCTGAACGGGACTTATGCTGGATAGTTGAATAAGAAGGCTTCTTTCCTGGAGTAGGATGCTAATATCTGGTCTTATCTTTTCTAATTTCAGAGGCCTGCAAGGATCTGGCCAAGAATGTTATAGATAAAGAAGTAGTTGAGAAGGTCAGTTGCTCTAACCTTTGTATATATCCATTCCAGTTGGCCAAACAAGGAAGTAGGTCAAACTGTATGTATATTTTAATTTATAATTACCTAGGCCTTGTATTATTTTGATTTAATACGTTAAGCCTAAATATTTCTAGTGAGAAATTGCTATGTAACTGCATACATTCTCGCAACCAGGTTTGGGATAGAATTGCTCCTGGTCTGGCTTCTGAATTTGATTCACCTTACACAATTCCTGCCATTGCTCCACGTCCTTTACTTATACTAAATGGTAAGTATTTCCCAGATAGATCCATCTGAATTTCAACTTTTTGTTTGGATTTTTTTTTCCTGTTTTTCTTTTCTGGAACAGCAGCTTCTTATTTAGATGGTAGACTGTGACTATGATAATTTATGAGCTCGTCCTGTCCTCCATGTGAGTAATGGAGGATGTCAATGACAGAAGTTTGAACTTGGGTTTCAGTAATTTTTTTACCCCATCTATGGAAACGTACACCATTGAGTTCCACATTTGAAACTTTCCTGACTTCCCATTCTCTATGGCTCTCTGGTACATGTTATGTACTTGATTCTAAACTTGAAACAGATCCTTCTATTTGCAATTCAACCTTCTGCAAAATGCAGGTGCAGAGGATCCTCGCTGCCCTCTAGCAGGCTTGGATAATCCAGTTTCAAGAGCAGATAAGGCTTACAGGGAAGCTTGTTTGTCAGAAAATTTCAAGGTTAGAACCACTTGTCATCACCAGTGTCGTGTTTGCTTTGTTATTTTACAGTGCCCACAATACTGCGTACTTGTTCTCTCCTTCAAGTTAAGGTCGGTCCACTAAATAATCAGATTTATTGCTAAATCTCACTTTTTCACGGCATTGATGCTATTAAAACGAGATGGGAAGGACAGCTTTTTGCATTCTAAATAGAGAAAAGATAACACAAAATGTGGCTTAGGGTGCAACTTGACCAGGTTAGATGTTGTTCAAGGGCGAGAGTCAATTCAGGTCAGCCGAATGTAAAAGTCCCACTGTCGTTGGCCTAAGCCTGAACAGTCAAAAGTCTGAACTTGGAATTCGTGAGGCTACCTGTATCACTTCCACAATGAATATGCATCCACATGTACATGTGGTTTGTTATTTGCGTACAAAATGGAAGGTCGGATTATACCTTCTTGGGTAATTTAAACTTATTGCCCCAGGCCCCCAGATCCCTGGTCTGGTACCCACATTCCTGTGAAGAGTTTTCTTTCAATTATATTTTTATAGAGATGACTATGCAGACGGTAGGCAGTGTAAAGACAATTTGTAGTGTGTGCTAGCTATTAGTTTATCGTGATCTTTTGAGAAAAACACTCATGACTTTGTTGCCCTATAGTTTATAGCGGAGCCTGGAATTGGACATCAGATGACATCATCAATGGTGAAAGCAGCAAGTGATTGGTTTGACCGCTTCCTCAAATGAGAACACGATCTGAGAACTTCATCTTGTCCCTGCTTCTAGACCATTCGTCTCTGTGTCCTCTCTCAGAATCTATCCTCCAAGAAACTAAGACCATCCATCTCTTCTTACTCAACTTATTTCAGAAGAATAATTGCCCTTCTTGGGTTTTGTTGTAAAGGTTTGTGCCCTAGTTTGCGGCTTTTGAATTTTTTTGATAGGAGGCAGAAAGAGGGGCATTGACAGGTTCTGCGTATGGTTCAGTTTCCCATCAGACATGAGCATAGAGGTGAATTGTCAACCTCCATGATTCATGCAATGGCAATTACATGTTTCTAAAATGCCTATAGTTCAATTATCCCATTGAAATTTGTTTATAGATGGTGGAATTAGCACCATTGTTAGACCTGATGGTGCCAGTGTCAAATCTCTCAATTTCGGAAGGCAGCAATTACAAAGATGCAACCATCTGCAGCTGAAATAGAGAGATGGGACATGGAAAGCTGTATGATAATATGATGATGTTGCACCATTGTGACCGCATAAAATCTATGCATCTAGTAACATCATCTTCCTCTGTTTTCTAACAATTCTGCTAGTGGGGCACACTCAACGTTTGGAACCAACTGTGGATGCTTAATCCCTTCAACAAATTCACCAAAGAGTGTTACTCAGCAGTGTCAAGTGACCATATTCATATGAAAATACACTCCCACTTGATGAGATTGACAAGATTAAAAATAAGAGGTGTTAAATGTGTGGACTTCTCTCATGTGAAGATGTCTTATCTTAGATGTTGTCATTTCTGTATGAAACAATTGCATTGAAGTGTATTTGTTATATCATCTTTTATTGTGCTCCTAAACATATAGTAAATATTATTCTAATATAAATAACAGCTATTAGACTACCATGACAAAGATTGATGTTTCTGATGCCCAGAAGATCTCAGTAGTCTTCCTCAATATTGCAAAAAAAAAAAAAAAAGAGCACCCACTATGCGATCTTGGGACCTTGTTTGTTGCCCCAATAATATTCACAATCAAACCATAGATGTACTCGTTGCCACCTTTGCGTTCTATCATTTTTGTGTGGACTAATAATATGAAAAAAGAAGTTTGACAACGGACTAATAATATGAAAATGTGTGTGCCAAAAGCAACAAGTATTGTTCTTTGTTCTTTATCAACTTTGAGAACTATAAAAATTTGCATGGATGTGTTCACCAAAATCTATCTAATCATAGCATGTGAATCCCAACTAATCAGCCAGCATTAATATGTGCCCTGCCCACCCGTTCATTCACTCATCATAGCAATATTATGGCTTGAGGGGTCATTGTTTTGCTCACAGTGAGGGGATCATGTTTTAATTGAGGACCATGTAAAGAAACGGACGGCACGACGGCATTCTCAAGTAATTTTTTTAATTTAATAATAAAACATTAAAAAAGAATATAATTATGGGTACCGAACTGGCATGTATATATATATATATATACATACACACATTTGTTATTATTTTTCAGCTTCTAAATAAATTATACGTACAACAAAAGAACATCGATTTCAATGTAAAAGTTCACAAACCCAAGAGGCATATATATATATATACTATTTAAATTGTTTATTTCATATGTCATTGGCATCAATAACTAGTTTATTAATAGTGAAAAGAAATTAACAAAGCAAATGTAAATTTTGATAATATTATATTATTGATATCAATAAAACAGGGTGAGGACCTGTTGATGACGTAAGATCTTTGGATTTCAAATCTCTCTCTAGAGAAATATTTGTTACCCATATGACAAGTTCTATATGAATTGTTTAACAAATAATTTTATTGGTTGGAGAAGAGAGAGAGAGAGAGAGAGAGAGAGAGAAAGATGTAACAAAACTCTTAATTAACGAGATTATTTGACAAAATAATTTACACGTGGCTTGTTAAGCTTGACTGGTTAACAAATATTTCTCCTCCATCTCTCTCTCTCCGTTAAGAAAGCTAACACTTTTCTCTAGATCATGGGGTTGTGTAACTTGTGTTCACGAGTTCGACCCCTAACATTGCTGGATGGAGACCGCCGCCACCTGCGTAGACGCCGATAGCATGCTTGGGGCCGCCTTCCTCCGAGCGCTACGCAGCCGTCGGACGGCGGAAGGTCCCGTCTTCTCTTCTCTCTGACCTTGGATGCTCTGATCTCCCTCTGAAGTAACCCCCTTTCTTTGGCCCATTTACACAAGCAACACTCGTGTGGGTTTCCTGTTCTGAAGAGTGCGTCTGGGGCGATGTGATTCGTCTTCTTTGTAGATTACGTGGATGGGAGGGGATGAAGCTCTTGGTTCGGAACCGAATGAAGTATATGGAGAGGGTGTCCGGGGATTGGAATGATTTGTCAGACGGCCTTTGCATTTCTTTGTTTTGGTTTCCACAGTGTGTGTGCAAGTTGGAGAAACACTACATAATCCTGTGTCACAATGGCATTGTGAGGTGCCCTTGTTCATGAGATTGCAGCTTTCGATCTTTCATGAACCGAATCTACTGTAAGCTCTTCCCTGAACAGTTTGCGCCACATGGGGGGAAGTGTAAGGAGGAGATATCCCCAGAATTGCAGGGTTGGTATTTATATATAGGAACCACTGAGGAGTTAGGATCTACCCGTTCAATAATGTTGATCACTCCTCGTGTTGCACCCTTTTTTTTCCACTTTCAGAATAATAATAGTGATGTTGATCACTCACAGAAGTCAGCTGACTGCACCTTCAGCTTGTTTGCGTGCGAACATTGTCTGAGGATGCAATCTCTTCCCGATCATAGACGTCAAACAGATGAGAGAAACAGCTAGGAATCTATTCTTTCTTAGCCTTGTGTAAACCAATTGGCGGATTTCCATCATCCCAAAATCACATTTTTGAACTTTTGTGGGAGAGCTTTGCGGGTGGATCAATGGCCAATACGAAACCTGGGGATTTAATGCAGCAGCTTTGCCTTGCTTATCACTCCCCTTTATCTTTTTATCCATCTTCTCTTGCTCCATTTCAGTTAATCTTTCAGTGGAGAAGGCGAAGCCAGTCACAGACCCCATGTTCCAGGGACCTACATGCACCCGTGAGGTCAGACATTTCTTTAGAGCACTTGTTCATCATCCTTATTATGCTTTTTCTCTTGGCCCTTCCATTTTAATTGTTTGCATTCAGTTGCTGAGTTCAAGTATTTTCAGGCTATGGAATCTTGCCCAAAGGAAGACATAAAGGATTTTCAGGAAAGATTGATAGAAGAAAATCTCATGTTATTAACTGAGGTTTGTCCTTATGCTTTAGTGTTGCTCTTTACTTTTTGCCTTTGGTCACTGTGAAAAATACAATTCTGATGTGAAATTGTGAATAGGTTAACGCTGGCTCCTTTTAGTAGTACATGTGCAACTTGGGTTGCACTAGCTGCTGAGACAAGATGTAGTTGGGCTAGGTTGGAAATGGGTTATATTCCAGATTGAGTTTGAAACCAGGGTGGGTCTGATCATAACCTAGCTGTCAACCAAATTTAGCAGGTAATGCTCGTGAAGACCTGATTACATCCCTAAACAGCTTTTACCAATCAAAACTATGAACAAAATAATGATAACTCGGAGATTCATATATATTAAGTCATGATTTGTCAACTCAGACTGAGTATTGAAATATTTCATAGAATATTAGATATCAAATAGATTTTTCTGTTATTATCTGTATTTGCTTCTTCCCTTCCAGTTGAAACAAATGTGCTTTGAAGTTCAAGTCTCTATGGCACATTATCCACCACTGGACCTTGCATCATGACCTTGATAATTGTTCATTTGGTTGTTAAATTTCTGTCCTCATCTTTTGTAGACAGGTGAACAAGGCCGTTTACCTGTGTTGATCTTAAGCTTGAAGGAAAGCAAGCAAGAAAAGAGGCCAGCTATTGTCTTTCTGCATAGTTCTTACAAAAACAAGGAGTGGATGCGGCCATTTCTTGAGGTGAAATCTCTTCTCATTCTACTCTTAAGTGCTCCATAAATGCTTCTTCAGCTTTTGAATCCACCATTCCTGTTTCATGCTCCAGGCATATGCATCTAGGGGATATATAGCTGTTGCTATTGATTCTCGTTACCATGGTGAACGTGCTCAGACTGTCACCACATATAGAGATGTATCCTATCTTCTCAAACTGTTCAAAGACTTCAATTTACAATTCAAATGTTTATATATTGTTCTCCTAGCCTCCATTGTGAATCCACCATTCCTGTTTCATGCTCCAGGCATATGCATCTAGGGGATATATAGCTGTTGCTATTGATTCTCGTTACCATGGTGAACGTGCTCAGACTGTCACCACATATAGAGATGTATCCTATCTTCTCAAACTGTTCAAAGACTTCAATTTACAATTCAAATGTTTATATATTGTTCTCCTAGCCTCCATTGTGGTTCAATGTAACTTGGTTTCAACCTACTAAATGGATCTTCTTTTGCATCTAGGCTTTGGTTTCAGCTTGGAAAAATGGTGATACCATGCCTTTCTTATTTGACACGGTAATATCTTTGTGTTGCTTTATTCATATTAAGCTTCTGAATTAGGTAACATGCAATCTGTTTCAATGGAAAGTGGTCAGAATAATCCAGTTCACATGATATTACTTGGATGCTAAGTAGATTTTGTTGGCAGCATGGTTTTTGTGTAGCTATATTTCTCCACTTGGCAGGTGTGGGATTTGATAAAGTTGGGAGACTACCTGACTCAGCGGGATGACATTGATCCTGCTCGAATTGGGATCACTGGAGTGTCTCTGGGAGGTGGAATAAGCTAAAGTTTCAGTTTATTCTTTCAACCTTTTAGATTGCAATATTACCTTCTTGTGCCTTATATATTGAGTCCAATCATATAGGTATGATTTCATGGTTTGCTGCTGCAGTGGATATCCGGTATTCAGTTGTTGTTCCTATAATTGGGGCTCAGGTGATGCATTCAATGTGGTTATTATTTTTTTTTCCAGGTTTCAGTATTCATGCATGCCACGATTTGCAAATCGTGAAAAGTAATCAGCTTTCTGCCTTTGATGGTTTTAGGGTTTTCGATGGGCAATAGATAATGATAAGTGGCAAGCTCGAGTTGGTAGCATCAAACCTGTCTTTGAAGGTTAACTCACAAAGCCATATGTGTGTTTAGAGTTGTACCCAACAAACTCTATCTCCACTGCCCTCTTTTATTTTCTACGTGGATGACAGTAAGAAATATGTAAATTGTTGTCTTTTATTCTTGGAGCTGTTCTCTTTTATTCTTGGAGCTCTACTATTATTTTCTTCCCTTTTAAGGGTAAAAGTTGATGAAAAACTAGAATGTTCCATGACAGCAGTTACCTAGAGAAAGAGAAGCAATCACATCTATTCCATGCAAACCTGAACAATCACATTCTTCCTTTACTATAGTCTCCACACATCTCACCAGATTTGATGTTTAGGCTTAGACTTTCCTCATCTCTAGGTGGGTATACAAAATCCTTCTTTTTTGTTTCTTTTGGTGAATTATTCAGCATGCATTTCATGATCTAAAGAATACTTATGCTTGATAGTTGGATAGGAAGACCTCTTTCTTGGAATTGGATGCTGATATGAGGTCTTATCTTTTCTAATGTCAGAGGCACGCGAGGATCTGGGCAAGTATGCTATAGATAAGGAAGTGGTTGAGAAGGTCAGTTGCTCTAACCCTCATACATATCCACTCCGGTTCTTGGCCAAACAAGGGGAGTTGGTCATTCTGTATGTGTATTTTAACTTATAACTATGTAGGTCTCATATTATTATTTATCTAAACCTAAACATGTCTAATGAGAAATTGCTATACATCTGCATACACGCTTCTCAACTAGGTTTGGGATAGAATTGCTCCTGGTCTGGCTTCTGAATTTGATTCACCTTACACGATTCCGGTCATTGCTCCACGTCCTTTGCTCATACTAAACGGTATGTATTTCCAAGCTAGACCCATCTAGAATTCATTTATTTGGTTTGGAAAATAACAACTTTTGTTTTCCTGGAACATCGACTTCTTATTTAGATGATAGATAGTGGCTAGAATAATTTGTGAGCTCCTCCATGTAAGTAATGCAGGATGCCAATCACAACTTTGAATTTGTGACTCATCTGTGTTGATTTCTTTTATCCATCTATAGAACATACACGTAAAAAACTACATCATTGAGTTCCAAACTTGAAACCTTCCTGACTTCTTCCCATTATCTTAGTTTTCTGGTACTCTTTGGTTGCAACTATATATGCACTTGATTCTGGACTTAACACAGATCCTTCTTCCATTCATAATCCAACCTTCTGCAAAGTGCAGGCGCAGAGGATCCTATGTGCCCTCTTGCTGGCTTGGATACTCCAGTTTCAAGAGCAGTCAAGGCTTACAGGGAAGCCGGTTTGCCTGAAAATTTCAAGGTTAGAAGCAGTTGCCGTCAACAGTGTTGTGGTTGCTTTCTTATTTTACAGCGCCCACGTTACTGCCTACTTGTTCTCTGCTCGACGACAAGGTCACTCCCCTAAACAATTAGATATACTTGCAAAATCTGGCCTTCACATCATTGATGCTTTTAGAACGAGAAGGGAAGGACAACTTTGTTGCTGTCAATTAGATTTTGTATTAAGTTATGCTTTTGTTTTTTGAAGAGATGTCCTTCAAGTATATGATGTGGAGATGAGTCTTTAGATGGTGGTCAACTTGTGAGGAACAATCTGAAGTGTGCTAGCTATTAGTCTACCATGATCTTTGGGAAAAAGAAGCATTCATCACTTTGTTACCTTGCAGTTTATAGCGGAGCCTGGAGTTCGACATCGGATGACACCATCCATGGTGAAAGCAGCAAGTGATTGGTTTGACCGCTTCCTCAAGTGAGAACATGATTCAGGGACTACTTTTTTTGTCTCCCTGGTTCCACCACATACAGTTCCTCCATTTTTCTTTTCTAAGACCATCCATCTGATCATACTGTAACTTATTTTAGAGTAACAGTTGCCCTTCTCGGGCTTTGTTATAAACGTTTGTGCCATGTTCATGCCACCATCCCTACTTGTGTTTTGTCCTTATCTGGGTAAGGAGACCTGTCAATGGAAACAAGAGAGAGGGTCCAACACGTAATGGTTTCTTGCACTCAATTATTTTGTTGTGTGCGCTATTATTGTTGGACTTATTATGCCAAGGATTGGATGTTGTGGGAGGGTATGAATGATGTGGATGTGTGCGTGGGGATGAAAAAGACCATATCAGCTGCACGCCCAAATACCACTCCTGGTCGTCCAAGCAGCATGTGGTAGTTTCGTCTCCGAAAGATATATCCAAGAAACAAAGTTAAAAGCTGCTCACATATGTCTTGAATCGACGAGTTTTTTGAAAAAGAAAAGAATAAGATCCGTGGAAATGTTAATACATTTTAGCAAACGTAAAGGATATTTAGTAGGGAGAATTAATTAGAGGTCTTTGTCAGAGGGTTAGACTTAATTTATAGTCCTTATCAGAATATCAGAAGTCATATAGTCCTTATTTTTTGTGTTGTTTAATTTTTAGTCTCTGCTTTTAGTTTCTCAACATTTATGAGTCTTGGAAGACGAGTCGTCTTTTTAGCATCAACTTTTTCCAATTTTGTCCTTCTTTCTTCTGCTCTTTTTCTATGTACATTTACATTCGTTACAGTTAGTGTATATATCGTTTACAGTAAGTCTTTATATCTCTTACAGAAAACATCCGTATCACTTACAGAAAGTCTTCATATCACTTACATTAAACTTTTATATCTCTTACAGTAAGTCTTAATACTTATTACAGTAAGTCTTGGTATCAGTTACAGACTACAGTTATAAGCTTTTACTAAAAAAAAAAAAAATTATTTGTTTACAAGTACTAGGATTCGAACACAGGTCTTCACAATCTCAACATGAGATACATTTACCACTAAACTACAACTACACTTGTGCTACAATATAACATATAATATATTTCATTAAGTATTATCATCTGTTACAGCAAATATACACATCATTTATAGTAAGTCTTGACATTACTTATAGTATATGTTAAACACTTAAACTCAATTACAATAAACATTATTCTCTATTACAATACATGTTTATTCTCTATTATAGCATATGTTAAGTCTAATTATAGTAAATATTATTCCATATTAGTAACATACGTTAATAACATACATTAAAATACATTATTTCCTATTGTAACAGAGTTTAATGTATATTATTAATGTAGGTTAGTGTATGTTATAAACTATGTTACAATATATATTAAGTTTTGTTACAGTATGTTTACTGTAACAGATGACAATGTTTGCTGTAACAGAGCTTAATGTTTGCTGTAACAGAAATTAATGTTTGCTGTAAACATTATTATCTGTTACAGTAAACATTAAGCTTTGTTACAGCAAACATTATCATCTGTTACAGCAAATATTAAGCTTTGTTACAGCAAATATTAAGCTCTGTTACAACAAACATTATCATCTATTACAACAAACATTATCATCTGTTACAACAAACATTAAGCTCTATTACAACAAACATTATCATCTGTTACAGCAAACATTATCATCTGTTACAGCAAACATTAAGGTCTGTTACAGCAAATATTATCATTTATTACAACAAATATTATCATCTGTTACAGCAAATGATACCAAGGCTTACAATCAGCCAGAGTTAAATGCGCAGACTTTTGAGACTCCCTTTCCCCTGTGGCTGTTGCTGATAATTTTATAAATTCGTGTTATGCTAGCAGCATTAACATATGGCTAAGGTTTTAAAAAAATAGCAAATTTGATCGATGTCCTATTGACTGCTTCTCCATGAGCATCGAGATAGTTGACACCCATTTGTGACCTCATCAACTTTTCCATTCAAACGCAGATCATGCCATCAGTTTTTACGCATGTACAAGTTTATTATTATTGGCATGTCAGGAAGCAAGTGGTTCAACATTACGGGTTCCTGAATTATTGATATTATTTTCTTTTGGGGGGAGGGGTGGTGGGGTGTGTTGGAGGGAGGTACTGTGACTAGTGGGTCTCGCGGAGTACCCGAAATTTATCCAGAAAATGACCACCCAATTAAGATCATGAAGCCGTAAATACAGTGAGCTTCAGCACTTCTCTATGCTGCTAGCATTCCAGTGTCATTCTATGTCTAAGCTGCGAACTTAGAATCAAGTGATAATAATGACAAGTTTATAGTTGTAGGAAAAGTTTATAGATGTAGTCTGTAACTAATACCAAGACTTATTGTAATAAATATTAAGACTTTCTATAAGAGATATAAAGACTTACTGTAAGTGATATGAATACTTTCTATAAGAGATATGTAGGCTTAGTGTAAGTGATATAAAAGTTTACTGTAAGTGATACGAATATTTTCTGTAAGAGATATAAAGACTTACTATAAACGATATATATACTAACTATAACGAATGTAAGTATACATGGAAAAAGAGCAGAAGAAGAAAGGACAAAATTGGAAGAAAAAAAGATTGATGCTAAAAGGACGACTCGTCTTCCAAGACTCATAAATGCTGAGAAACTAAAAGCAAGGACTAGAAATTAAACAACACAAAAACTAAGAACTATATGACTTCTGATCTGACAGAGACTATAAATTAAATCTAACCCTCTGACAAAGACCTCTAATTAATTCTCCCTATTTAGTATACTATTAGATAAATGAATATAATCGAACTCAAAATTGAGGGACTCGAACAGGTGGGCCAGAGAGAGAGAGGGAGTACTGATCGAATGTTGTGGAAAGGGAAGGTCCATATACGCTATTGACTTGATATTTTTCTGAATCTTGAAATTTAACATACACGAAATTGGAGATATCAAATGAAATTTATTCCTCCAACTGCCCCCCCCCGAGTCTTTTTCTGTCGGCATAAACAGGTGCTCTGACAAAGATGTGCAAAGAGGAATAATAACACCAAGCGGACCACATCAGCGCTTTCTAATGTCATATCTCCTGGACCTGTACGAGGAATGGGAGGTTTTACCATCCTTTATTCAATTCTTGATCAAGTGCAGAGGCGTAGGGCCTCAAAGAAAAGTTTTACTCAAGGCTGGTTTTACCCTTCTTCTGTATGCGAGATTGAGCCACTTAACGTTCTACATTTTTATTCCCTTGGCAAGGAATAACTAAAAGCAAAACCTAAAAAGGGAAAAATATATATATTCCAACTAGTTGGCCTGGACATGAGGAGGCAGACATCATCAGGATGCAAACAAGGGGGAAACGTCTACAGGTAACTGACGAAGATTGAAGAGAAATGCCATACTGGACGGATGAAACCTTCCAAGGGCGGCCCTCTTCTCCCAAGGCATCTGGCACCTGTGTCGGTGTGAGCCGCTTCTTCCACTACAGGCGAGCTTTCGAACCATGTGACGGCGCAGGGGGGATCACGCTCTGCAAGAAGGATAATTATGTTAAAAGCTACCATGATCCTCGTATCTCTCTCTCATTCTACGCAACCGGAAATCCTGTCGATTAGCTCTACTTGTTCACCAAAATTTACGGCAGTGGCTGGTATCTACAACTTGAAAACTAGGAACAACTTGTACGGTGATCAAGGGGGGGTCTCTAACCAGGGCCAAACAGGAGAGAGTAGGACTCCTTGCCTCCGCCTATGATGCAATTCTGGGGATTATCAGCTATAGGATGATGTTGGAGCTGAGATTATCATCTGGATTACGAGGATTCTTGTTCGGGATACAATACTATGAGGAGGGAAGGGTTACAGCAAGGTACATACGTTTCTTTCTCTTCCTTGCAAGTGCAAGTATGTGGTACTGACTAAACTGCTCTCAAGAAATTAAACTTTTTAGGCAAACCATGATAGACTGCCACAAGGGTAAGAGCACTTCCAATGACGCTGAAATTCCATCGAAATAAAAAAAAAATTGCAAAGAAGGTAGACTGCATTACCATATATATATATATATATATATAGCTGTAGCACAATCAAGAGATCAGGTGAGGTTCCTCAACTTCTAAAAAGGAGAAAGAAAAGAAAAGCTGAAAATTAAGTACCACAAGATGTTCTTACCAATGGCATTCCTTTCTTTGCTCTTTCCTCCAAGTATGGCGAAGGCTTGAAGAAGCTACCGTAGGCTTCTGCCAACCTACTCAGGCTAGCATGAATGTAAGCGGCACCAATTGAATCTGCCCAAAATACAAGTCCGCCCCTACAAACAAAAATAGAGATGAAGTTCCATTATCAACAATGAATGAGAATGAGATGGCTCTCAAGAAGATAACACTCTGTTGTGCGTAAACAAATTGGCAAACCTAGGAAAATTGCGGTTGGCACCTGAGATGTTAAATGGTTTTGTTAAATATCACTATATGACTCAAACGGACAAGCCTGACACAAGATACTTTAGAAAACTTTTGGATGGAACAAAAGATTTTTGTGCCGACAACCACAAAGTTCAGCTGATTGCACTCTTAGCGGGTATGAGCAAATCTAGCAATAAATATAATCTTAGAAGTACAAATAAGACAACAGTTCAACCATAGTTCGGGAACTTCACTGGATTGAAATCTTGTGAATTAATTTCAGCTGTATGGAAAATATATAACATGGTTAAAGGACTCTCACCGGTATCTGGGGAAACCCATTCCAAGAACAGAAGCAATATCAAGATCTGATGCTCGAACAACCACACCTTCATCCAGCACTCTGCATGCCTCGTTCACCACTGGGAAAAATATCATCTCTAATATCTCTTGATCGGTCAGAGTTACAGGCTACAAGGAGTACATACATACAAGTGAGTACAAACAAGAAGCTTTCTGCAAGATAAACAGCAACATATGCACACATGCACAAGCAACAAGAAAACAAACAGGTGAACATGCATGCACACAAGTTCAACATACATACCTTTCCACCAGGTAAGATGTTAGCACGTCTTATGGACTCCTCAATGATTGAGCGCACACTTGGATCAGGTCTTGGTTTGCTTCCCTTTTCATAGATATAGAAACCTTTGCCATTGTTTTTCCCTGCAACGAAAAGAAACAAGCATATGATGAAATTAGATGACTGACCATGTGGAGATTGTACAGAAACCAAAGCACCACTTTGTACCATTGCGCCCACTTTCCGCCATCAGCTCAAGCAATTCAGACTCAAAAGTTCGACCTCTGAAAGCTACTGCATACTCTTTCTTAACAGCGAAAGCTACACCATATCCAGCGAGATCTTGGAGTCTGAAAATAGAAATCTTATCAAATAATTCTCATATACATCAACAATATGATCCTTTCTCCACAGAGAAATTATTCGAGCATATCAGTAAATATGTGAACAGATTTTTTCTCCACCCATTTGATATCTAAACCTGTGTTTATGTATTTATATAAAAAAAAACTGACTATTATAGATGATCTCAATGAAGCTTACTGGAAGGGTCCCATTGGCATCCCAAAACTGTTAATCACTCTGTCAACTCTGAAGATATCTACTCCTAAATTTGCCAATAAATGAGCTGCTTGTGAATATGGAAAGAAGGTACGGTTAACAGCAAAGCCTGTGCAGTTTCCAACTACGACAGGAACTTTCCTTATGACCTTTCCAACGGTCATGAGATCAAGAATCACTTGAGGAGAAGTTTTCTCTGTCCGAACAATTTCCAGCAGAGGCATCACATGAGCAGGGCTGAAAATGAAGAGCTCATCAGCAACACAATTGCAGGTTAAATCAACAAAAACAAAAGGTGCAAACCCAAATACCGTGAAAGCATTATGAAAAAACCCAACCACATAACTCCATTACCAAGCACACACTAAAGATACCACATAGATCAATGTAAAATGCAAAATATATGCCTTGATGGCAACTGGTCATTCCAAATATTTCACGAGGTTATTCATGGTTAGAAACGTAAAGCTCATATCCAATGGGCACACTCATCAACCTCATTCGATTCAATAAACAATATGAACCATCTCAAAAGAAGTATCACAAAAGACAAATGAAGTATTAATGGAAGTTAATAAAAATAAATTCAATGGAAGTATTGAGGTAAACTGAAGACTATGACATAAGAAGCTTCCGCACTAGTTTGGGCAGATTATAGACCCTGGAGCATGGTTCATTAGTAAATCAATGAAATCTCCTTTGTTGCTCTTTCCTCACTTACATTATTTTGCTTCCTTTCTATTTCATTACCTCTTCCTTCCTGTCACAATACTTGTATGATATAACAGAAAGATGTTGCATCAATGTGATCGCACACAACTTATGCCACTAATAATTACATCTTTCCTCTGTTTTCTAACAACTCTGCTACTAATCCTGACTAATCAGGCATACTAGCATTTAAAACCAACTCTGGATGCTTAACACCTACAGAAAATAGACCAAAGGTGTCACCACAAATTTAACAGCAGGATTATGTGATCATATTGACAAAAGAGCATGCATGACTCAATAAAGTAAATAGCAAGTGATAAAGCAACTATGACATAGATTGACGTCTTTAATGTCAAATAAGTTAGGAGTTTTCTTCAATGTTGCGACAGGTCCTTTAGGCCATCCTTTTTTGTGGTGGACAACTATGACATAGATTGATGTCTGTAACGCCAAATAAGTTAGCAGTTTCCTTCAAACATTCCAACAGGTCCTCTTGGCCATCTTTTCTGGTGACTGCACCAATTACTTTTAAGTGAAAAAAGAAGATACCTGAAAAAGTGAGCACCCACTATTCGATCTTGGGACCTCGTCTTTGCCCCAACAATATTCAAATCAATGGTAGATGTATTTGTTGCCAATATGCACTGAGGAGTGCAGGCCTTTTCAATGTCACTGAATATTGTCTGTTTCAGTGGAACCTTTTCAATGACCGCCTGAAAAGGAAGCAGAATTAGTCTCATGACGCACTAGAAACCTTCAGCATGCAAAATCCAGTCCAATTTGTTATGATAGAAAGCATGTTCAATTATGACGAAAGTATGCTTTGTGTTTCGATTTCTCGTTTCTGGAAGACCCATCTACATGCGTGTGTGTGCATGCAGGTGCATTCATGTATGTGTGTGTGTGAATATGAATGGGATTATGAACCGTTGATGACAATTAAATAAGGTGTGTGATTATGAACCATTGATGACTAAAAGAGAGATGATTAAATAATGAAACTAAAGGTCCACTATAGTCTCTAAAATCAAATATGAAGAACAAGGTGTGTGATTATGAACCGTTGATGACTAATCCAAACAAAACATCAATGAATTAGGGGGCTTCACAAAATGAAATACTATAGAAGCATGCCTTGGTAGTGAAATTGACGAACCTCTATAACCATATCAACATCCCTGAACTCTGAATAGTCCAATACACCCTTGACAAGGGACAATGTCTTGTTCATCTTATCTTGTGTCATTGCTCCTTTCTTTACTAGACCTTCAAGATTTGCTGTCAAGGATGATAATTTTAAGTCTAAAATGAATAATGAAATAAATTAAAGAATAAAATAAGATAATACACACCAGTTGTGAATTAAGGACCGAATATTACCTGCTATCATTTTTAACCCCCGCTGCAAATAGGTAGAATCAACTTCCTTAAGAAGTACAGATATATTACTTTGTATAAGAGCAGTAGCTATGCCAGAACCCATCAAACCACCACCAATCACAGCCACTTTCTTTACATTTTTAGGCTTAAGGCCAATATCTGAAATCTTAGGCACCTGTCTCAGAAAACCAACTAATGTTATCATCATCATATACACCATGCTTAGAAGAGTAGGGTACTCAAACGAAATTCCCATTTTCTTATGCAGTAAAATCAGAAGATCGTGTTTCTGAAGAAGTGTTATTTTCCAGAGAGAACAGGTTATGCATAATGATTAGTCATAAACCGACGTAAGTTGCATAAGGCCCATATTAGCATTGAGTCCATAAAAAGCCATTTATGGCATCTATGTCTGTTTAGATGATGCCAAATACAATTTTCAATCGTGAGCAACTTTGGGCTATTCCTTGGAAGTGATAAAGAACCCACAAAGATATACACAGATAATAAATAAGATTGAGTCTCAAGACAGCATCCCTAATAATCGATGAATTCAGTGTTCCTGAAGGGGTTGCTAGCATAGGATTCCCTCCCCAACTGACATAATTAGCACAGCATTTGACAACAACAAAGGGAAGAATTGTCATCTGTAATAATTTGAAACACAGAAATGAAAAGTTTTAACAATATGGTTAGTTTTCACTTTCATCCCTTCCTGTAATCTGAATCCTGATGTTCACCTCCCTGTTTGATCTCTTGAATTTTGCTGTAATAATAAACAGAGCTGCACACTTGATCATTTCTTAACAAGTAGAAAAGGTTCCTGCACTGATAATTAAAGCACTCTGTTGACAAAAATCATATGCCTTAAGAAGCACTAACCAATAATTCCATAAATGTATATATACATGAAGAAGAGGGAAAAACATAAGTTGGGAGAGAAACAAAAACGGATATTGAATAAAAATCGGAAAATAAAGATACCTTTGAAGTTGCCCGTTGAGCAAAAAACACGTGAACAAGGCCCTTTGAAGTGCTTGACAACACCAATTCCTTGAACAATTTAGCTTCCTGTTTATCAGGATCTCTTTCAAGTTAATAGTTGAAACAGGGATGAAGCCCAAAATATCCATAAACATGAAAAAAGTTAGAAAACTATGAATGTGTGGAAAATGCAATTATTATTCCAAATCAAGTAGGTCATGGCCATTATCTAAATTGATCAACATGTATACAGTTCATTATTACGTACCATACATGTTTCTTTTGACATCAAATCGAAAAATAATTAAAATAACAATCATCTTTTGGTTTGGTATAAAGAAGAAGTTTGTGCACACCTTCAAAACACCAGCATATCCACCAGAGAGAATGCCTTCTTCGATTGCATCAAGGCAGGCCTGATGCTGTGGCATATTTGGAGCTATCCTCTTTGCCTGCTGCCTGGCAGCTTTTATTATCTCTCGTGCCTCAGAAAGAGAACCAATTTTATCTGTACGTTTAAGAGAATTTAGCCAAGGCTTCTGAAGCATGGCAATTTCTATAGCCCATTGGCGAGATACACGCAGCAATTCCTCGTGAGAAGCAATGGCATCGATAAGACCAAGCTTGTTTCCTTCCTTGGCAGATATTGATTTTGACAGCTACAAGGTTATTAGTCATGCATTATCAGCAACACGAAATTAACATGTTAATATTAGTCTTACTAGAAGAATATAATGCTCAGATTAACATTTAAAATGGGAACTACACATCCCGAGACCAGTTATATATCCTTACATATTACAGTTCCTATTTCAAATGATCCAAGGGAAAGCTCGATGCAACTCTTCGGCAAAACAGCACATAAACAAGGGGCAGCATTCTTGTAACCGCACATCAACAGCAAAAGGAAAGTTTCACATATCATCAAACAAACAGATAAGATACTTGTTTTATCTCCAAACTGTAAAGAAAAAGAGTACTGAATTTCCTGTGCACATCAAGGACTTTACTAATGATAGAATCAGCAACTCCACTAGGCTCACAAGCAACTAGCCTCGGAATGTTGTACAAGTAGATGGCAAATGTCCACCTCAACGTGAGATGAAAAGATAAAAAACTGTTGAAACTCCCAGAAGAGGTAAACAATCAACAGTATATTAGTCAACAGTTCAGTCTGACATGGAATGAGACCACACTTTTATCTTGTTTGTCAAGAATGCAAGTTCAAATTTCCCCTAAGAGAAGCTTGGGATTGGCCACAAGTGGGCTTGGGCATGATGAACACTGATTGGTGAAGCTAAACTCAAGACAAGGACAAGTTAAGCTACACTCTAGATGAACGCATCTTGTTTCATATACAGGTACCACCATATCAATGACAAGAAGATAAAAAGTTGGTTTCTGGAAGGAGAAATTTACAATCCCATGTTCCCGACTATGTGGCATTTATACCTTTTACATCTGCCATAACAAGAGTAAATACAATAAATTCGCGGACTTAGATCAAAATATGGTCTGAAGGACGGCTTCAGTCTGAAGGGATATGATCTAATAAAAATGATCATTAGACTGTAGATATTTTTTCCGGCATATCCTCCCCTCCAAACTGATCACAAAATCATACCAGGGGAGAGAATGGCAGATATGGGGCAGATTTCTGGTCAATCTAAGAGCACGTAACCCAGTATATAAGTTCAAAACTTATAGGTGTTGTGATACCCCGGGTCTTTCGGATCCTGAATACCAGGTCTAGGTGTCCGCCCAACCCTTCAGAGGATCTTGGGCTGTGGAATATTTCTTTTCGGAAGAGGAATCCGTGGCGCTGTTAGGAGTTTAGTGCAAGATACTGAACGCAGTTGCTCGATTGACCCCCTTCTGAGCGCAGTCAGCAAGGAGAGCATTCTCAGGGTGGTCCTTTGGTGGTCTGATCATGTGTCCGGTCACGTGTTAGGAGCTTGCAGGGAGGTCATGGTGGGTCATCTGACCACATCCTCAAGCAGTTACCAGGTGTCTGACCGTGCAACAAGATGGCCAAGTTGCGGTCTTTTAATCGATCACATTCTTGTGTTGCGTGGGTCAGCACTGTCAGTGGCTTGCATGGGTGGCAAGTGTGATTAGAGCTCTAAATGTGGTCTGTCAGGTGGACATGTTCTAAACGGGGTCAGGGACCCAGCCATGGTCAAGCTGATCGCCGTCTGTCGCTCGACCGCATTCTGAAGGATCGATTTCTATAAAGAGAAGGCCCTCCAAACCATTCCACCTTTACTCACTTCACCCTCTTCCATCTGAGTTCTCCCTCTCTCCCTCTTCCTCTCCTCCGAGGGCCGATGGTGGGTAGCGGATGAGGTGACAACGATACGGTGCGAGGCTTCAGAATGATAGGGACGTCAAGCGAGGTGGAGATAGCGAGGAGGCGGCGGCGGCCAACCTACGAGAAGACCCAATGGGTTGGTTTCGTCATTTTGGAGGTAGGGTGACGTTCCCACTACTCCATGAACGTAAACTCTCATGGTTTCCATCCTGTTGAAGTATGCATGTCAGAGTTCATGGGGTTTTCTGCGTTTTAAAGGTGGTAAGTTCATGTGATGGGTGTGTGAGGCTGTTTTCATAGTTTTCACGGTGATATCTTGAGGTGTAAGTGTTGCATGGTGCATATGCACAGCGTTTTTGCATTCTTCTTCTTCCCTTCACTGGTTTCTGTGGTGTTTTGATGTTCTTGGGGCCAGAAGGGCTTTTGCTAGGAGATTCGAAGCTCCGCTTGCACACTGGGTATGAATGCTACATATTTAGTGAGCGCATTATGAACACAGTCATGCAATATGACACATTCATGCATTAGTTTCCAACTGTTGTGAAAGAGCTGAGCCTAGGAATGCATTCTGAACGCGGTCACCTGAAGCAACGTGTTCATGGTTTCTTCACTGTTTTAGTTGTTTCATTGCCTGGTGAGGTCATGGTCAATTGGTGGTCCACGATCTAAATGCGGCTGAGTTGGTGACCACATTCTCAGTATGAGTTTAAAGTAGTGCCAGTGGTGATTTTGGTATCATGGCCGAGTGTCCCACGGTCAGTTTCATGGTGCCTTGCGTCCTGCTTCCTGTTTTAGGGTAAATGGGAGTTTGTTGGACTGTTCATCATGTTTGGCCCCTGTGATGGAACACATAGGGTTGCCGACCGTGACCAGGTCACCGTGAATTGGGGGACCGTGTTCACGATCTTGAACGTGGCAATTGAGTTGACTGCATTTTGAGGCAGTGTTCTATGAACAATTTTCTGATGTTCCCACTTATCCAGAGTTTGACAGGTGTCAATGCTACTATCCTAGTGCAACATCGCCCACTAGTCCGGTTACCTTGGTGCTTCAAGCATCTCCGGCCTATGGATCGAGTGACTTTCCGGGTCCATGCATGTGTGTGTGGGCACTGAGTCATCTACTTCTTTTGGGTCGTACATGCGCTGTTCACTAGTGGTTTGGTGGTGTTGCTTGTGTGATGTGGTAGTGACATCCTTACTCTTTCCTGTTGTAGTTACTGCTACTTGTCAGTTAGTTATTTATATTCTGCTTCTACTTGAATATAGTTAATTATATATTGCTTATTCATTGTTTGGTTGAGTGGTGAGATCGGAGTATCCCTATTGAGTCTTTCCTTCATGAGGCTCATTCCCTACTTTTTTAGGTGAGAACTCGCAAGTGCAGTGTCTATCTCAAACAGAGTTGTTGAGCATGGAGGTGTTTCTCCTTGTACCAGTAGCTAGATTTGTTGTTCTTCCTTAAGGTATGCCCTAAAGTATATGTACTTTAACATTATGGTATTTGTGTTAAAAATTGAGACTGTGTATCATTCCATAATATAATTTCCTTCATGTTATGATTATTTTAGTTACTTTACTTGTTCATCTCTCTAGACTGTCAGTAACCCTTCCATGTCGTCAGGCTCATCGGTGACGAGATAGGATATGGGTCCCTATTAGGTTCCAAATTCCAGGTCGTTACAGGTGTCATATGTGCTGGTGCTTAAGATACAAGAAGCCAATATTTCTCCTCTAAACAGTAAAAAATAAAGAAGAAAATAATGTATTTCCATACTTTCCAAAAGTTCTTGGTTACTTTCCAAAAGTTCTTTGTTCTTATATGTAACAAATATCATACAGCACCATGTAGGCCAACTTTCTAAAAAGCCAGAATAAAAAGGACATACTAGCATCATTTCAATGGCCTTAGACAACCCAACAAGTCTTGGAAGCCGCTGGGTACCTACAAAAAGAGGTCATTGGTATAAGAAAAGAACTTGCAATGTGGATATATTAAGTGAACTGTCTACTGAAGAAAATGACTTGGAGAATACCTCCAAACCCAGGAATAACACCGAGTGTCAATTCTGGCAAACCAAGCTGTGCATTGGGAGTAGAGATCCGTGCATGGCAACCCTGTGTTAATTTGTCATAGTATTTCAATTAGTTAACAACACAATTCATTTCAAAACAGAATTCAATATATTGAATCAGAGCACTGTTGAAGTGAGTAAAAAACCATTGTCAGTTCTAAGCCACCACCAAGTGCAAGCCCTTGAATAGCAGCAACAGATGGTTTCTTGCCCTCTGAAAAGATTTTGAGTTCAGTGTTTTTCCAAGAAAAATACAAGATTATAAGAAGATGAAAATAAGGGAGACACTTAATTCCTTGGAGGTGAAAAGAAATTGTTTTCTAGATAAGCAGCATGCACGAGATACTGGTAAAGTAGGACCTTCAATTATGTCGACCACAAGTTCAACAGATACATCCGGCAAACGTGAGAGTTGACCTGCCAGGGGAAGAATATGTAATGTAACAAAGTTTGATAGTATAGTAACATGAAGTAGAAGTGAGCCTGACCAAGATTACATACCAGTTCGATGGATTTCTTCAAAAACATTGATGTCAAAACCACCAGAAAATTTGCCTGACGCACCTTTTGAAAGCAGAAAAGATTTCAGAAAATAAACATGAATTTAAGATTAATCACACAAAGTGAATGCAGATGAGAAATTTGAATTGGAGTCAGACAAACATCTGCAAACTTGACGTTTGATGGCAACCTGGAAGAAGCCCAAAACAAATTATACACTAGTGTATCAAAAGGGATGTCTGCTGCATGTGAAGTTTCAAAAAGAAGAGAGACCTTTCTTTGGAAATATGTGGATGTTCATAGGATAAATTTGAGTAGTGTACAGGCGAAATCCTGCTACGAGACATTAACCTCAGGAATTGAGAAAAACAAATGACACTTATGTTCAGGTCGGCAGTTACTTCCCCTACCACATCCTAACATAGTAACAGGACCGAGAACCTAACATAGTAACATGACCGAGAACCTTTGTGATTTGATTGGTATACGGCGACATCCTTTTCAAATGAAACTGTTGACTACAGATTTGAGGAACCAAAAGCAAAGGCTACTCCTCTGTCTCAAAAATTCAATTCGTCACCATATAACAGCTACTTGAAGTGGTCTGTAACCGACTGCTAAGATTTCAGATTCAGATTTCTTATATGTGCTCCATATGTCGGAGCGAGCAAGAGGATCTGGATCGTCTCTTTGTGGTCTGTACTTATGCCAGAGGTATTTGGGAGAGGATGGGACAGCATCTTCGTTTCAGTTTTCCTCTGTGTGATTACGTACAGCAGCTGATATCCTTCTGGGTACTATGTGGAATAGAAAAAAGGAGAGTCTTTTGGTGGCTGATTCTTCATGCCACTTTATGGGCCCTGTGGAATGAAAGGAATAACAGGCTGTTTAAGGGGGGAGCTAGACCAGAAGATGTTTTGTTTTCTTTTTTGATAGAAAAAAGTTTCTGTCTGGGCTGAATTGTTATGTACTGGGTTAACTCCTCTTCCTTTTGTTAGCGAGGAGTTAGGGGGTACATCGGCTAGATGTGGGTCTTCTTTTTGTAATGGCCTTTTGGCTGTCAACCAAACCTGTACATTCTCTCTTTTCAAATATATTAAGTGGTACTACCCACTTTTCAGAAAGAAAAAAAAAAACAGCTACTTGAAGTGCAGAGATTAAGAGCACTCCCAAGTGACATGCGATCAAGAATATAACGGTCGAAACGTTAAGGAACACTTAAGATCAACCCGAGCACGATTTTACCCATCACGTTTTAAAAATCAATAAAAAGAAGAAGAAGAGAAACACGTAAACCAACAGCGCGTCATGGAAAACAAAACCTCACCAGTGAGCACGATGGCCTTGACATCGTCCCTCCTCATCGCCTCCGTATACGTCTTCTTCAGTCCATCCACAACTGCGCCACGAAACGAATACATTCTTACATCAAACAGAACCTCCAAAACCACGAAACAAGGCATTCTTACATCAAACAGAACCTCCAAACCAATGTCCAAAATAGGTAAGAAGCATCCCGAGCTCAGATCAACACCCCCCGAAGGAGCAGCATTCCGAAAAAAGATCGGATAATGAAAACCGATCCTCCCGAGGCGCGAATCAAAACCCGCAGAGACGTACGGACGCATTCCGGGGACGGAAATCCGTAACAGACACAACGCACCAGAAACGATCGGCGAAAACCAGATTAGAATTCGGTAGCGTAAGAAGAGGCGATGGAGCGGAGGAGAGAAGGAGCCGAGACGATTACTCGCGGGAGCCAAGGCGTTAACGGGCGGATTCGAGATGGTGATCACGGCGACGCCGTCGCTCCCGACCTCCATCGAGACCCCGAACTTCGCCATCGCCACCGACAGCCGCAAGCAGAGGCCGACCTAAGAGAGAGAGAGAGAGAGAGAGAGAAAGCAGGAGCGCTGTTCGAACCAGGGAACGCGAAGTGTTTATAAGCAAGTGACGCCAGGGGTGACGACGGTGACGAAGGTTAGGCGTCGCCGCACAGGGGATCACAACTGTGGGACCCATCGCGTAGGATCATGCCATCAGACGGCAGGATCCGGTGTTCTTCCCGGGATCCACGGTGGACTCGCGGCCGAAGCCGCACCGAGCACGCCACGCCCACGGAAATGGTGACGTGGCGCTGTCGACGTCAGCGACATCGCATTCGCTACCTTCGAGGAAACTATATGATGACGGTGGCGAAAGGGAGTCCCCAGTGCTCCGTTCAGACGGTCGGATTCGTCGCTGGCCGTCGGATCTGAAGGGGACGGCCATGGAGCACGATGATGCGTAAAAGTTTGGAGAAGTTGGTGGTGGGCCCCCGGGTTCGCTAGGATAAGGATCTGCGGATGCGGGGACAAACGTGAAATCAGCTTTTTCTTCTATCCTTCTTGGGACGATGAAATGGTCAAAAAAACAAAAAAAAATTAAATTTTATATGTTAAATTCTTTAAGAGTATATTTGATATTTAGATAGATTGAGTGAAGATATTTTAAAAATAATATTTATTTTTTTTAATTTTAAAGATATTTTCATTCTATCTCCAATCTATTCAGATATCAAACATGCTCTAATAATTCAATGTTGACAAATTAAAACTTTAATATATTAATATATAAATAATATTTACTGTTCATCTTAAGTCGATATATCACCATCCTACATCCACTTAGTTGATACAAATGCGAAAAAATAACAATAATAATAGTGGCGATAGTTTGTGATAATAGTGATCGATTGTAACTGTAGAGACAGTGTAGTCACATCTTGCAAGTAGCGGAAAAAAATATTTTTTAATATATTTATTCACCTTAAAAAAAGAAGAAGTGTATGTTTATAAATAAGATTTATTCATCTTCTCTTAAGATGTTCAAACGGAAATAAATCTCTTGGAAGACATTGAAATTTTATGCATCTTCATTAATATTATTTGTGAAAAATCGAATAAGAGATCATGTGTCTTATCCGAATATCTTATCACAACAAGACTCACACACTTTTATCCTTATTCGAAGATTATGTAGAGATATAATTTAATTGATCATATTAAAAGTGGTGAAAATACGTATGTATTTATAAGTAATACTTATTTCTCTTCTCCCCAAAGAAGTATTACTAAAAAGAATAAAATCTCAAATGAAAATAGTACCCTGTTATAAGGCACACTAAAATTTCACATATTTTTAATAAATAAAATAATTAATCCACGAGTTCACAAGTAATTATTAATAACAAGAGCATCCAATCGACGAGTGACATATAACAAAAACTCTGATATGGTCAATAAAATAAGTGTAGACAGGTAACAAGCCGAATTTAGATCAAATTTTAAAATTCAAATTTTAATTTTTGTGGTGCAGCTTTAACTCATTAAGATCTAAAACAGGTCATGTCATAAAAAGCAAGGGACTGAAACCGACTAGGTTGGCCAGTCAAATTTTTGTATGTGTTATTAATATTTCAAGATTTACATTAATTGCCCAATGTTTCGGTTTGTAGACAGTAATTGATCAAGGCACAAATAATGAGCCCTGCATTTAAAAAAAATAAGTGTATAAATTTATTTATTAACTATGCATGTCAGAGTTTTTTTTTTGTAATATTCATTTTAACAATAACGATAACATGCATGCCCCTACAATTCACAGTACACTAAATAGGAAGAAAATAACATAAAATAATTTACAAATTTTCTATATAGAAATATTGTTTTATCATATTTATAACAAGTTAGAACCCACCAAAAGACCCACCCTTAAAGTGAACTTTCCCGTGAAAAAAACCCATGCAACAAGTGCTTCGTTGGTTAAAGCCCTCTTTAGGACTTCGATTCAAATGCCCACCTAACTTAGATTTAAATCCCACCCCACACTTAGCTAAAATAAGGAAAAAAAATCCATTGGAATTAGACCACGAGATAGCAATGGAGAAGAGTACCATGTAATCCCAATGTTTAGTCACAACACATCCACATCACAAGGAGGTGACAGGTGACTTACTATAAAAGGAGTAGAATGGTGAGAGATAAATGTGAGAGAGAGAAAATTAGCAAACGTGATAAGGGCAATCACACGCACGCACGTAGATACACTTGTTTGAGTTCGGACTACTGATCGTCTTAGGGTCAAGTAACCGAAACATTGGACACTGTTATTGCCGCCTAAATCTTTTGGATATAAAAAATAAAAAAAAATCACAAGACAATTTCTTCATTTTTCAAAAAAAAATTTATTTTTTAAAACCTTCCGGATATATATATATATATGAAAAGAAGATATAAGAAAAAGAGGATATCAAATTTATAAACCTTCCTCTATCTATTTTCTTAATATAAAAATAGAAAAATACCACGGAACCGTTGCTCCATTTTTTAAAAACTTTCCTCCATTTTTTAAAACTTCCCAATATCAGGAAATCTATACTATCTATACTATACTAATAATACTCACTTTTAGAAGTATAGGTGGCAGCACCAGACTATCTTATTTTCCGACTAAACTCTCTCTCATCTCTTTTCTTTATATCTATATTTTATTTCTCTCTCTTTACGTCAGCCTTTGCCGCCTTCATTTGGATTCCAGGACAGCACCGCACCGATTTAAACGCCCTCATCTGCGCACAGCTAGCCGTCGCTGTAGTCACCCTCTCCTCGCGCGTCGTCCTTCGCCAGCACGTCGCCCCGCCGTGTTGTACGCCAGGGTGCCACCCCCAGTCGTCCGGTCTCCCCCGGCATCACACGCCCCTGCCCCGTCGGCCTTCGCCTCTGCTGTGTCGCACTCTTGCTAGCCAAACTCGCCGACGCTCGCCTATTGTCGCCTCCGTCGACGCGCACCGCTAGCCATCTCCGTGCTTCCCGTCAGCACGCCGACCTTGCAGCTGAAGATGAGGGACGGGAAGGGCAGCACCGCCAATGCATTCTACATCGCCAAATAGGAAAAACCTTTTTACAGAAACAGGAAACAAATCAGGTATAGTTCTGTGCTGCACTAAATTTCTTTGGATGAAAGTTCAGAAATTTATTCTCATGTCGAACTAATACAATTACCTCTCGCTTACACAAACAAACACCTGTTAAAAGCAAATTTTACATACCTCTACAGTTCTCTCGACAAACTCTCTGCTCACGACGGAGAAAGCTTTCTCCGTCTGCGTAATCATCACCTCCTACCGAGGCCGCTGTCGTTGTTCTCTCCGAAGACGGCAAGGAGGTGCATCTTTTAAATCTTTCTTTTTTATTTGAGTAATATTATGCAGTGTACACTTCAAAATCTATTTCTGTTATCTAATAAATTTAGTGCTTTGTCATAGTTTTATATGCTCTGTTATGTAATTTTTTCGTAGTTAAATATAGTTTGTCTATTATATAATCTTTTGTCTATTGTAATTGTATACTATATGGCTTCTCTCCCTCAACATTCATCATAAATCATCATTGAATGATCACTTATTAAACAGAAAAAAGAACAAAAAAATCTAGCTTTTGTCTATCTCTTTTATAGACTTTTTGGTTAATTAATGGTCATTTAAATTCTTTTCTTTTAGTTAATTAGTCATTTAAATTCAATAAATTATATTGCATGCATTTGAATCCAAATTTAAGATTAAATATATCTATATAGAGAAACAACTAACTAAGTTAACTTTTTTAGATATTGTTTTTTATTAAAATTTAAAAATCTAAAAACTTCTCGTGCATCGCACGGGCAAAGAACTAGTAATTTAGTATACTTGAGTTGTACACTTTCTACTTGTACTTTTTCCCTCTCATTAGTCAATAAAAGAGGACACAATACATCCATCTAATAAGAATGGAAAAATATAAGTGAAAAATACACAACTCAAATGTACTGAGTTATTCTCTATTGTGAGTCTCCCGCGAGCATGGGACCACTTCGAGCCCTTCATCTGGCAAAGCTTAGGCCACTGTTAGTGTTGGGGTCGGGTCGAGCACGAACTACATTAGCGATACGGTAACATGTGTCGTGCCATGCACCTATACACACGGAGGTAGACTGCTCATGTTTTACTAAAGTGTCTCTCCTTTCCACAATGAACAATGTTTTCCCCCCGCTCGTCCCAAACACATGCACAAAATCTTTGATACGAGACAACAGAGAAGGGGTGGAGAAGGAGGAAGAGAAGCCAGAATCTACTGAGGAGAGAAGAGAGAAAAAGTCGGAATCCACCGGGGAAGGGAGGACCTACATTGCTCTAGGGTTTCAATTTTTGTATTCAACCATTCATCCCTTTTCAAAAGAGAGACTACAAGATTATTTATAAGAGTTAGAGTAACTCTAATCCTACTTTGATTCATTTTTTACTAAAATACCCTTAAACTAAAAAATGGGGCAAAGTTCGCACAAAAAAATGACAAGAAAATAGAAAATATATTATTGGGCCTCATTTGGGCCTTAATCTTACAATCAAATATTTAAATAACTAAAATAAATACATCAATAATATGATAATTCTTCGCCAAACCATAAAGATGTCGTTATCGCCGACTTCTGCATCAATCTTCCTCTTCTATAATAGCCCCAACATATACCGAGACAGAAAAGATACCATGTTCCTTTGTCAACAACTCGTTGCAACCTCTTTCTTCTTTCACTCTTATCTTTTTGAAACATGCACATATGCAACTCCTGGCTAAGAAAAAAAATATCAGAAATTATTGCTCACAATTTATATACTGCAGAAGATTGGAACAAAGTTGGACCCAGACTGTTCTACGTTTACCCGATAGTCCTTATCGGGTCAATTCAAAGATTGGCTCCGTTTGCCCTTTCCTAGCACCATCCACAGGGCTTGACGTCATCCTTTTTCTCTAGAAGGGTTCATGACTCATGATGCCATTCAGACAAAGGCAAAGATGAGGGAGCCCAAGTTCCACGGCACTTAAGAGAGATCTAATTGGGAAGAAATTATGGGTATGCATACTTGAGCTCAATTATTATTTTAGAAAAATATTTATTTTAAAACCAATCTTATCATAAAATTGATATGAATTATAAGAAAAGTAATCATATTAATTGGAGGGAAGAGAGAGAAGAAAAAAACTTTTTTTGTCTCGAATAAAAAATCATGTGTTTTTGGTATTTTTGTAGTTTCGGATAGGATAGTTAAACACATATAATGGGATAGACTACTCAAGGTTTATCTGGAATAAGGGACTAAATTGTCAAACTGGATTAGGGTTTATCTGCGCAAATAAATCTATTGTAGAAGTTAATAATAAATTTAATTTAAACTTAATTTTTAACAATAAATCTAGTAAAAGAGTTCGGAGAAGACCTAAAATGAGATGACGTGCATTATTAGGAAGGACATTGGCTTTTTTAATTTAAACTTGAATGTAACATGTGATAGAAATCTTTGATAGAATAGTACTCATATGGCCGACCCAAATAGTTGGATAAGACTATGATGTTGATGATGTGAATATTTTTATCCCAACCCCCAAAAAAAAAAACTAGAAAGTTCAAATTAGGATTTTTTTAGATTTGGGTTAAATAACTTCATAGGGAACACTTGAAATTAGTTCAAAGTGGGCACAAAGGAAACTTTCAAGCCCAGATCCGCAGGCCCCCAAGGTGGTATCTCCCACGACATAATAAACAACAGTGCAAAAGATGATCTCATATCATACATTCAAACATTTGTTCAAATTACATCTCATTCACAAACACATTTTTGAACTAAAAAGACTGATTTTGGTAGTTCTTGGGACGAGATTAAACACCCAGAATCTCCAGAAAGAGAGGTTAAATCCATGCCTTTGCAGGTTTGCTCCCTTCCCCTCAAAGCTTCGCCTGTTCCGGATCATCATCGGCCCAGAATGTCTGAAATAGAGCTCTTGACATTTTTCAGTAGCTCCTCCCTGGCAAAAGAGAGAGATTTCAAGAGAGTTTTTAGTTAGCATGTGATGGACTGCAATTGACATGGTTATCTGGGTTGGAGGATTGACTCAATGGTCAAAAGTATGATCCTAAACTATATTAAGGGAGAGCTGCTTATTGGGTGCAAGGATAGGTCAAAGTTTGATTTTTTTTTTTCTCCCCATGGATAAAAGGCCAACCATTTCCAAGGAATCTGTGAGAAATAGAGAAGAACCCATGATCACCGTTTTCTTGAAGCAAAGCAGCTTTCTTGATCAATGAGAAAAGAAGAAAACAGCACATGTAGAAGTTCCCAGCTACCACATAATTGCAACCCTATCGCAGACTGGTAAGTGAGATTGTTTCGTATGAAAGCAACATTACCCATTCATGCATCAAAGGACAAGACAAATGGGAGTCTAATCAAGTAAAACAGGGCAAACTTTCTTACCTATCAGGTTTGAACAGGAGATACCGGTATACAAACCACTGCAATTTATGGCACAAAGATTGTATCAGTGAGTGATCATAAAACATGTTTCTTCTTTTTCTTTTCCCCAAGAAAAACAGATTTTATAAATGAGACCTCACCCAGGAAAACAAAATCCCGATAAATTCTAGGACAGTAGGAACAACGGGAAGTTTGTCGATGGCCTGCAACGCACACCAGCCAAAGTGTCTTAGTATACATACAAGGTAACACAAATCTGCACTGCAACATGGATAAAAAGAAACTATTCGATGCACAGAGGAGTTTTTTTTTTTTCCCCTTCCTTGCAAATAGAAGAAAAATGATTACCGAAATGAGATTACTTGATGCCCAAAGTGCTGCGATGGCAGCGAATCCAAAACCAACAAGTGCGATCTGATTTTCAGACTTACCCCACTGTTTTCAAATTAACACAGAAGAAAATAATTCAGCTCATGTACGAACATGTAGTTAAATGCATCTTTATGTGCATAGCTAATAACAAATGCTTAACTAATGTATTTTCACTTGATTACTTGAAAAGATGAACAGAAGTGAGAAGTGTGTGCTTTTAACTATATGTGCAGGTCTTGTGCATTATGTGTAATGACCGGGGTGTCATGTTTCAAGTGTTTCATGATGAACTGCACAGAAGAAACATAGTTTTGCACATCCTTCATCTAAAGTATCTTCACTGAGACACTGACGCTTGAGTACAGGAGACAAAAGTTAAGAAAACTGGTGCCCTCAAAGTGCATCAAACAAGAATCATTTCAGAGACAAGAGGACTTTAACTACTGTTCCCAAGATAAAACAATGATAAAGATTCAATGGAACAACATAAGAACTGGAAATAAACAGGTTTCCATATGTTATCTAAGCCCAAGACATTTATTCATGGAAAAGAATACAGATCTACTCCAAGGTGAGAATGTTGCAACTAAAAAGAGAAAATTAAAGAATCTTACAGCCTCTTGGACATATTTAACAATGCTCTCAGAAAGAGAGTTAGGATCATCACTGGCTGCCTTGCTTACAATAAGCAGCTGTCTCTGTCTACCTGAAATGAACAAGATGGATAATAAGCATACAGCATATAAATGAACTATAATGATCTACAGCCCTGTAAGAAATAAAAAGCAGTCGCAGTTCGACATGTTTGACATATGTCTGATACATCACCAGTTAGTAAGGTCTTTCAATACCTCAACAAATACTAAACTCCAATCAAATTGCATTCATCAACTCAAAGAAATAAACAAGTTCAATGGGCTTAGGTAAATGGGGTTCTCTTGAAAGACCTTCATTCCCTACAGACAATATCTTACCAACCTTGATGAAATCTACTTCATAAATGATGGTTCTGTAAATTCATAGTTGCAAATTATAAGGGCATTCTTTGCATCTAAGGATTTATCTCCTGCTTCTAAAATGACCAATGCTAACGCCTTTGGAATGAGACAAATGATGCTTTTGCATCTTTTCAGGTTCACGTCCCTTATTGGTAAACATGGAACACAAAGTACGCGAGATCCCAGAAATTAACAGGATTTGGAAGGTTTAACCTACAATACACAAATAAGGATGCTTAAATTTCATGCTTTTGCCCATGTGATTTTTCAAACAAATAAGGATGTCCCTAGCCAGGAGTTGCATCTCTCATATGGAATATAGCTAGTTTGGATTACCATTACCCTAATCTTGGAACAAGTGCGATTCGCCAGGTTTATTGAAGACAACAAAGGAAGGTACCCAAACATGTACAGTTCAAATTTCCAAAATTCATCATTTTTGCAGGTTGCTTAAGTTAGTCAAACATATTGATTCCTGGATGAATCAGGCTTTTAGATGTAATCTGGGGAAGCTGCAAACAGTTCATGGTAGCCGAGTTGCTGGGCAACTGCAGAACCTTTTTGAGCCCACCATTCTCAGCTCCACCACGCGCACTGGGTTCAGCTGAGCTCACCCCTCGAGGCACGCACAAACAGCCACAAAGAGAATTCACACTAGAAAATGCAGCAAATTGCGGAGGGATCCCCGAGAAGAAACGAACCTAGCAAAGCTCGGCCACGGGGTACAGCTGAACCAGGAAATTTCCGAACTTTTGTCGAACTAGTTCTTCTCCCTTCATAGGTCAGAGAAGGAAGGCTACCGATTACCGAGGCGTAAGTCATCTGCATCAAACAAGAAACAAAAAAGGTCACAAATTGGTGGGAAAAAAAAGGCAGTAGGGTGGAACTCCAAGGTCTATCCCGGTGCTTCTGAGACTACGAACTGGGAAGAGAGAACGGAAGAAGAAAGGACAGAGAGCAAGAGCACAGAAATTCAAATTAGGGTTCTTCGTGTTTCCTTGACCTCTCTTCCGGTGGGGGGGAGAGCGCGGAGGAGGGAAGCAGAACAACCAGTGCTCCCAGGCCACAGAAACCTGGTCATCCACCTGCCGCCATGGATGTGCTAGTGTTCACCATTGGCGTTACACGATGTGGACCAGCTTCTTTTAAATTTCATGGCGTTAATTTTTAAGAAAAAAATACTTTTTAATATCATTTTTTACATCAAATTTAGCACTCCTTTTTTTCGTGACAAGGTTAGCCCTCAAATATACATGCAACACAATTCCTTTTTTTTATGACATGTCTTAGTGATAAAATATATTTTTTACTTCACTTAAAAAAGTGTAATTTTATCACTTCTAATTACACTTCAAGAGAAAATAAAAAATAAAAAAGTACACTTAAAAAATTTATTGGTTCACATCATGTGATTCACTACGTCTCATTGCGTTATTAGTTTTTAGATTTTGGAGTTTATTTTGATGTCTAAATTTTTATTTTGATATCTATTTTTTTAATGTTTCACTGCACCACCTCACATAAAAAATGATGTTAAAAGAGAAATATAGACATCAAAATATGAACTTAGGTATTAAAAAAAAAAGTGTTAAAATAAAATGTTAGATTTTGAAACTAAAAAAAATGACACAGTATAGTGCAATGAACTGCACAGATGTATTAATTAATTTCTCAAATATATTTAAATATGACAGAGTTGTGCTTCTCAAAATAAACTTTTCTCGAATGATAATATGACAGTCATCGAAGCTAATTTCTTCATATATAAAAAATTTATTATAAATATTTGAAAAACTTCTCAATACTTATATATACTCAAGAGAAATATGCAGTCTTTTTATGATCAATATTGATGCATGGATGTTGGTGAGACTTCTTTAAGGGCAAATTTATAAATTCTTGAGTTGAGTATGTCTAATAAATATTATATTATAATATATATTCTAGTTGTTGTGTGTCTCTTTTTTTAACAAGTAGTTATGTCTCATTAAAAACATTTATATTGCAAGATAATTCCATCAAGTCTTGCTTAATTATTATGTATCATGTGAGATATGTAGGAATATATTTTTTTGTTATTTTTCCCCTCTTCGTATTACGTAGATACGAGAAGTTGAAATAATACAAGTCACGTGCACATGAGAAGATGAGACGATAATGTTAAGACTCTCATCACAATTATGTTGATAAGAACTTTCTCAATCATTACTCATGAGTTAGTTAATTGATCCATCACAAAATTAAGGATATTTCAAAGTCTAGACATTCGAGTTTTAGTGACAAAGAATAATTTTCTTATACTGACCAAGGTTTGTCATACATGACGGAGTGATCATATCGTATCGTGTCAAGGGTTTGGCAAGTACCTAGCACGATCGATTCGGCTCAGTTTATTTTATTATTTATTTATTATTTTATTATATAATTTTTTACAACTATATCGTTTAGATCGAATTGTATATACCGTGCCAAGGTAAATTCGGCACAGTTGAGTCGCCCGACACGACAAATCTTGATGATGATAATGTGGATCTTAATATTATGAGAAATGTTTAGTGTTCTTAAGAATAATAAAGATAAGAGAAATATTTATTGCCATTCAAGGAAGATAATAAGGATGATGTGAATTGCCTTTCAAATTTGTTTATGGGTCAAAGAGAGTGAGAGATAAATATCTTGTCAAATTTTCAACCAATAAGATGAATTGCCCTTCCAAATAATTATATTAGTTGAAAAGAAAGAGAGAGAAATATCTTATTAGATTTTCAACTAATAAAATTATTAGAAAGACAATTCATCAAAAAAAAGAGGTCATTTCGAAAGTCTAGATATTAAGTATTAATTATGACAATGAATGATTTTTGATATGGTGATATATCATAGTGTGGACTCAATATTATAACAATTTTTATGGTTATATTTGTGTACTTATGACATGGTACAATCAGTGTCGATGTGTAGTAGCCGACAATGACAATGATCATTTATAAATAATTGACGATAAATGAGAATTGACAATCACTTCAAGATCAAATTAACTTCGATAAATTTATATCATAGTACTGAGCACAATATTAAATGGCACAATGTGGAAATAGATTTGTGATCCAACAAAAATGATTTTCATTTAAATTTTATGTTTATTTATCATGTTCTCGTGTGTATGTGTGTGTATATAATTACATATTGCAAATTCAAGTCCCATCATATACTAATCAATCATCATTTGAAGAAAACAATTCATTATCTAATGAAAAATAGGGGAAAAGTTTTCAAATTGTAGTAGTTAGCAAAAAAAGATGAAAGGAAAGAGTAAAATATTCATGTATCTTATTGCATGAAAAGAAGAGATGCACCTTCTTATGAATATAAAAGAGTCACATGACATTTAAGATGAGGGGCCATTAATGCCCAATACACATAAAGAAAAGGGAGAGGGAGAAGACAAGACACGGTGGGAAGACCAAAATAATAATAATAATAACTCTCTCTCTCTCTCTCTCTCCCTTTTTCTATGTTTCCTCACTCTATTCTTCTCATTCTTTTATTCTGTTGCAGATGACCGAAGCTTCAGACTTCTTTTTCTTTTACTCCTCGTTCTAGTCGCCTAGAGAAAGAAGAGAAATGCCCCAGACCTTTTAGCAGCCTCCTCACCTCCTTTTCAGTCTCCGAAAGAGCCTTCTGTCCCTCTCTCTTTGCTTACTGTGCAAACTTCTCTTTTTTATATTCTTTTTTGGAGGTTTACTTTCCTATTTTATCCCTTGAGATGTTGGGTCGCTCAAATAGTCTTTGTCTTTTTTTTCTTCTTTTAAGTCAGCCAGTGATGGGCCTCATCGTGGGCCTGCGGTTTAGACTCCATTAATTTTTAATATCCTCACGATAATAAATGACAATAATAACAATAGTAAAAAAATATACTAATTGTCTGAATATTAGATTATCATAATATTCATGCACTAGACTTAGTACAGGTGGAGTGTGTATCACTTAATGAGCCCAACCGCTCACACTTATCTCTTTTTCGTGATGATAATAACTTATGTCAATTCAAATCATATTTATGTAATTAAAAAGAAAAAAAATAAAAGTTACTCTCTCCAATAAAACATTACTCTCCCATGAAATTTCTCATCTCATGCTTATGCAATATAAATAAGCCAAAAGAAAGCATTCACATCACATTGCATAAAAGAATGACAACATACTCTCTTGTCTCATGCATCTCATGTACTATTTAAAAAGGGGCAATAAATATCCATCACATAGCACATGGGGGAAAGGGGAGAGACAATAATATAAAGAAGTGCTATGATTTGACAAGAAAGAGGGAAGGGAAGAAAAGAACACAAAGAAAATACAAAGAGGGAGGGGCGATGGCTCTCTTTCCCTTGGGATCTCTCCCCTCTCTTCCTCACCTATTGCACACCTTTTGAGAAAGAAAACCCCTCTTCAAAGCTCTCTTCTCCCCCTCATAAATGCTGCTCCTCTTCTTGGAGAAGAACCAACAAGCTTTCTCTTCTTTATTCTCTTATTATGCTCTCCTCTTTTCTCCCCAAGAAACTAGAATCGAGAACCACCTTTTGCTGGCTACTTTTTCTGCCCTCTCCTTACTTGTTGCACAAGCAAGGTCCTTTTAAGGGGCTTGGGAAAGACCTCTTTCCCTCGTTGCCCTTTACTTTTTTCCTTTTTTCTTTTGGGGTCATCTGACTGTGGGTCTACACATGGGCCTATACTTTGGGTCTGCACATGGCTATTTTGGGTCTGCACGTGGCCTCACTTTGGGCCCCATTTGTTGTGTTCTTTTTGTTTCTGCTTCTTGTTCCATTTTTTAGCGTTCACACTTCACTTAAAAAAAGTACAATTTTATCACATCTAATTACACTTAAAGAAAAAATAAAAATATATACTTCAAAAAAATTATTAGTTCACCTCATGTGATTCATTGCGGCTCATTGTGTCACTTTTTTTTTAGATTTTAAAATTTATTTTGACGTCTAAATTTTTATTTTGATATATATATTTTTGTGTCTCACTGCACCACCTCACATCAAAAATGATATTAAAAGAGAAATATAGACATCAAAATATGAACTTAGGTATTAAAATAAAAAAAAGTGTTAAAATAAAAAGTTAGACTTTGAAACTCAAAAAAATGACACAGTATAATGCAATGAACTGCATAAAATGGACCAATTAATTTCTCAAAATATATTTAAACATGACATAGTTGCACTTCTCAAAATAAACTTTTCTCGAATGATAATATGACAGTCATCAAAGCTAATTCTTCCATATATTTAAAATATTTATATAAATATTTGCAAAACTACTCAATATTTATATATATTTAAGAGAAAATATGTAGTCTTTTTACGATCAATACTGATGCATGGATGTTAGTGAGACATCTTTGAAGGGCAAATTTATA
The DNA here is from genome assembly GCA_014218235.1 of Colocasia esculenta. Classification (NCBI taxonomy): domain Eukaryota; kingdom Viridiplantae; phylum Streptophyta; class Magnoliopsida; order Alismatales; family Araceae; genus Colocasia; species Colocasia esculenta. Next base: position 5,141,466 of record CM024761.1, read on the forward strand.
AATTCGTGAGTTGAGTATGTCTAATAAATATTATATTATAATATATATTCTAGTTGTTGTGTGTCTCTTTTTTTAACAAGTAGTTGTTGTATGTCTCATTAAAAATATTTATATTGCAAGATAATTCCATTAAGTCTGTCTTAATTATTATGTATCATGTGAGATATGTAGGAATATTTTTTTGTTATTTTTTCCCCTCTTCATATTACGTAGATACGAGAAGTTAAAATAATACAAGTCACGTGCACATGAGAAGATGAGACGATAAAGTTAAGACTCTCATCATAATTATATTGATAAGAACTTTCTCAATCATTACTCATGAGTTAGTAAATTGATCCATCACAAAATTAAGGATATTTCAAAGTTCAGACATTCGAGTTTTAGTGACAAAGAATGATTTTTTTTATACTGACCAAGGTTTGTCATACGTAGCAGCGTGATCGTATCGTATCGTGTCAGGGGTTTAGCAAGTAACTAGCACGATCGATTCGGCTCAGTTCATTTTATTATTATTTTATTATATAATTTTTTACAACTATATCGTTTAGATCAAATCTTATATACCGTGCCAAGGTTGAGTCGCCTAACATGACAAATCTTGATGGTGATAATGTAGATCTTAATATTATGAGAAATGTTTAGTGTTTTCAAGAATAATAAAGATAAGAGAAATATTTATTACCATTCAAGGAGATAATAAGGATGATGTGAATTGCCTTTCAATTTTTTTATTGGTTGAAGAGAGGGAGAGATAAATATCTTGTCAAAATTTCAACTAATATGATGAATTGCCCTTCCAAATAATTATAATGGTTGAAAAGAAAGAGAGAGAAATATCTTGTTAGATTTTCAACTAATAAAATTATTAGAAGGATGTGGAAATGGATTTTAAAATAAGATTAAAATCTCAGTTCTTTTATTCATTTTATCATGTTTTCTCATGTTCTCATGGATGCCTATTGCAAATTCAAATCCCGTCGAATGCAACTTGAGCGATTGTGACGTGAGATGAATCGAAAATCGCATAGCGCGGGCGTGCCACTCACCGAAGTGACAACATGTGTTCTACCTCTGAGAGTCGAAGGACTTTTGGGTCTATTATGCGCACCGTTTGACTTCGTCAAACGAAGGTGGGTGTCGGGTCCTGAACCAATATCTCGCCGTTGTGTAAGCGCAACAACGTTAATTACATCTCTCTAAGAGGGAAAACTCTTGATTAATCACCAGCATTGAAAATCTTGTGGCCTAAAGCGGAGACATCCGATGAAAGTGCAAAAATGCAACTTAAATTTAGGCCAAAGTGCTAGTTAGCAAGATGTCTATTTGATGTTATTTGATCTTTTGTTTATTGATTATTGGGTCTCTTTGTCTATTTATTCATTTGTTTCTTTTTATCATGAAATAGTTTCAATTTGCTCCTTTGTTCTATTTGAAACATGTAAAACATTAGATGAACTATCTGTTCGCTTGTTGCTTTTATCATGAAATAATTTTAATTTGGTCTTTTATTCTTTTGAGACATGTAAAACATGAAATATTCTATTTGTCCTTTTATTTCTTTTATCATTGAATAATTTCAATTTGCTCTTTTGTTCTTTTGAGGCATGCAAGATATAGTTCTATTCGCGATTCGGCGCTGCTTGGTCATTGGGTGGCCAGACCCATTCGGCAGGGTATGCACAGTCCATTCGATTTGGCAAGGCATTCAAGCATCAAGACAGATAGCGAATCGACAGCCAGACCCATTCGGCAGGGTATGCACAATCCATTCGATTCGACAAGGCATGCAAGCAGCAAGACAACTAGCGAATCGGCAGCCAGACCCATTCGGCAGGGGTGGAACTGAATCGGCAACCCAGGTTGAATCAGCGCCCAGCTGAAATGCTATTGATTTGATCAAACTTTGATGATTTCTTTTAAAGGTCTCTTGCCGATTTGACCCTCACGGGGAAAATTCGGCAACATCTCCCCTTATCTTGGTTGACGGGGGGAGAGTGCAGTACACATCCACCATAATGGAGACGACACTAAAAGATATGGTGTATGCCGAAAGACGACATAACCCCAATAGCACACGACGCTGATCCCCGAGGCATGCTTACGAGGAGAACGGGTAATGTCGTGACCATGCAAGAATCCGAGCGGAAAGTGGGGAATATGTAAACCGTATGTGACGGAACGCCTCGGCCAAGCCCGTTAAACCGATAACGTACTTGATCCGAGTCCGCCTTCCGCGAACGGGCCGAAGCCTCGCAAGGGAAACCAAACCACAGTCCGTGTAAACACAAAGGAACACACCATTATATATATATATATATATATATAGTGTACAAGTTACATAGCCAAATTTCCACAAAAACTATAAAGAGGTACAAGATCCTGGGGCATACCCCGAGGTACAACTGAAGAAAGTAAACAACTATCTAAACTACACTGCTGAAGCTACTCTGCTGGAGGTGCTGACCCTGCACCGCTACGACGCGGCCCGGAACTGGACGACGGTCGTGAAACGTCCTCCTCGCTCTCACCTGAGGGGGTAGGGGTGAGCCTCTCTAGTCACTGGTTCAGTAGGGAACTCCCCCAACACCGAGCAAAACAAAACCACAGGTACGAAAGCAGTAAACAATACCAACAATTTATAGAACAGCTAAGCAGGTAAGTAAAGCTGTAAAAGTACTCACCGTCTGCCGACTACGAGAAACAACAGTAATAATTAAACGGCAAACCAGTACAGGTGTACAAGCTAAAGTAGAGTCAGCCAACACGAGCCACGTGAACTGGTTCGCGACACCAGAAACTGACTCGGACAAACTAACACAGGTCTACCTCTCAGTCTCGCAGCCACGGACGAATGGTCCAGCTGCCGCTCCACGTGAAAAGGTCAAGCAACTGTGGAGACCAACTAAACACCACCACCTGCAGACCACACGGTCACAGGCCCATGCCTGACACCTCCAGAGACCCTGGCCTGGGCTCACTAGAGTGAGGCACTGGAAAAGGACTAGCTGGGGACCAGTGTCGACTACTGGTGTCCGTACCCCCAACTACGAGCGCGCTACAAGTGACTAAAGACAAACTCAAGTGTCACTGTCCCACTGTCGTCTTTCCCTCAGCCGGACGTACAACTCAAACACAGAGTGAGGGTGTCCAGGTACACAGACCTCGGCGGTACAGCACAAGTACCGGGACAAAGCCCCGAGCTAACAGCCTGGCTCACAAAGAACCTGGGGCACCCAACTGGAGAGGTAACCACGGTAGGCGTCGTACTACTTGCCACGTACACAGAACCACGTGCACGTCACACACAAACCACGTGAAACCTCACGTAAACCACAAGTAACCACGGTCCACTACATGTGAACCCAACTGACTTGCGTAAACAACGCACAGTCACTGAGGTAAGCAACTAATCGCATACCTCGAATGCTAAACACGAGAACCATGTGCACTCAGTGCACCTCATGTGCTAACACACATGCATTATCGATAAAAGCCGTATTTAACTGTTGTTGTTCACACACATGTTGGCGGCAAGATCGATTGCCGCTTATAGCAAGTCAACGGCAAGGGTTCTGGCCGTTAACTTCATGGCTGAGGAGCTTGGCGACAAGCGTTGTTGACGCCAAGTTCTCCGGCCATTATTCCTGCAGAAACCCTAATCCGGCTCTGCGGGTTTTCTAACCGTTCTAACAACTGAAAAACATGCAAATGCAACTCCTTTAGCATTCTAACACCCAATTTATCCCATTATAACATGCTTCGTGCATTAAACTACTCAAACCACCCATTATCCCGTATGGTGCAACTCTACCCTAACATGCATTATCATGCTGGTTCAAGTAGATATGATGTGTTTTAATGTTTCTACGGAGCTAAACGAGTTTGTCCCCTACCTCAGAACGCGTTAGAATCTCCCGCAATCTCCCGGTTCATGCCGAGCCCTCCGTGAGCTCCCACGCGAATTGCGCCACGCCGCGACGTTTCCTCACGTACATCGGCGATGCCGCGCGTTCTACAATCGTCCAACTACTCCTCGGTACCTGTTGGAAGCTTCAGAAACACCAGGGTGCGAAGCTGGGGCAAGAGGGGAAGAGAGTGAGCTGAGAGAGCTGCCCTCGGGTGAGCCTATAACCTGCACCATTCTCAGGTTGGCGTCAACCCCCATGCCGCCAACAGCAACCGCCACCCTCTACGTCCACATCCATTGCCGTCAAGTTCAAGCTATAAACGTCCACATATCTGGACGCCAACAGGTCAGCGACCACCTCCTGGCCGCCAACTCCAACAGAATTGCAGCTGGTCCTGTTTCATTTTAGGACCAACCCTGCTCTTTGCCTGCTCAAACCACACATTCATACCAAGCACTCCACTCAACCGACTCACACTGGCCTCACAATGGCCGCCACAACCACAATACACATGATCCGCATGGATCCGAAAAGCACGCGACGTTACACCGTATGTCCGGACATAGACATCACATTGTCTAACCCGAGGTTTAGATGGATTTCTCATTGGCCTATTATCTCTTTTCTTGGTTGAACCCACATGGTACATGGCTTTGCTCATGCGATTCGGCCAAGGTCATATTACTGCTAGATCGAATCGGCAGGCTGTTCCCTAGGCTGGCCAAATCACTGGAACTGTCTCCAGACTAGTGAATCGGCAGACCATTCCCTGGGCTAACCGAATCACTGGAACTGTCTCCAGACTAGTGAATCGGCAGACCATTCTCTGGGCTGGTCAAATCGCTAGGACAGTCTCCAGACCAGCGAATCGGCAGCAGACACTCCCTTCCTATGGGCTGCGAACCAACATTGTTTAAGCTAGGCAGACCCATGAAAATGGAGCAACAATGGGCTGGAACCAGGGCTTAATGGGCTGGAACTAGGGCTTAATGGGCTATTGACATTGGGTGCTAAGCCTTAGGCATGATCATTGGTTGGTCAACCCACTTGCTAGCAAAAGGGGGACATCCCCAAAAACCGAAATGCTCATAAAAGGGACTGTTTAAACTGTGACGCCCCCAATTTCTTTTTGACGGATTCTAGAGAGAATTTTGGGAGGACTATAGTGACGGATCCATAAGCATACATATGTAGTGAGAGTTTGTAAATTCTAAATTACCAGACATTTATATTGTCCCATAATCATCACGTACAGTTCTTCTTTAAATGATACATGCTATTTATACAAAAATAAATAATACATTGTAGCGATGAACATTTATTCTTCCTCCTGGGTTGGTTCTGGACCTCCTTCTGGATTTTCTGAAAAATAAACATATATATATATATATATATAATAAGTCAAAGACTCAATAGGTATCAGGACCTTCAAGAAAACAGTAATAACAATGTATGTATGTATATAATTTTATAATTAGGCATAATATATAACAATTGTATCCAGAATAAAGTAGAAAGAAATTAAAGACATTTAATAGTAAGTAATTGAGTCAAACAACATAACTTAAAGTTTAGGTAACGATAATTTAAATTTTCTTATTTTTTATTGTTCTTTTTAAAGATTCACTTATATCATTTTTGGACATGCGTCGCACACCACCACTGAGGCTCAAAACACACGTATATTCACCTGGTGCCTAGGCAATGGTACCAAGTCTTGGCAATGCGTAATACCGGAGGACGGATCCCCACCTAACTTCATCCAAGTTGGATGATACATTAGGATTTCACGAAAACTCGTTGCCCCCGAGCCTAAAATGACTTCACCCAAATAGATGCCTATAAGGGTTTCGGTCCACAAAATCCTCGGGGTGACAATGTCCATGATATAGTTATACTCATAGTTTATAGATAAACTTATTTGAGTCTTAAAAATAAAACACTTATGTATCAGATAAATTGTAGTATGGAAGTCGAATAGAAATTGGGGTAGAGTCTTATGAATTAAATAAAAAAGATCAATTAGCAAAAGAATTCAAATAAATAGATTTGGAGTATCAAACGAAAATTTCATCGAATAATCATAGAGTAAAGTGAGACAATTAAGTAGCATAGGACAATAACATAAATGGGAACGAATTAAAATGAAATAAGACAACAAAATAATAGAATATGTTTATAGGCCCAATATATCATCTACCTACCTTTTATATAAATTTTATACTCAGAAACTCTTCCTATCTTACTGGTACCACTCTCTCTCTCTCTCTCTTACGTAAAGTCTCTCCCTTCTCTCTTCTGCTTATCCACTTCTCATATTTTCCTCATTCCTCTCCTCTCTCTTTTTCTTTTCCCTCATTTAATGCAGCCACCTTCTTTTTTTTTCTTATGCAGCCCCTCTTCTTCCCATCTCTCCTCTCTCTCTTTAAATGCTCATCTTCTCCTCTCACTTCCGCCATCTCTCTTCCACTCCCCCCTTCTTTAAATAATACCTAGGAAGAGATGAGAAAGGGATGCGGATGAGAGGGATAGAGGGGATAAGGATGGCTGGGAATGAGGCATGCGTGAATGGATAAGGTGGGTGATGTCATCCCTTTAACAATAAAATAATAATATCACTGTTTTAGATAAGTTGTCCGCATGTACAACCATATATATAAAAGAAATTATCTTAAACAACATAATATACTTTCTTTCTATTATTATTTATTTATTTGTATTTTTACCTTTCACAAAAAAAATCTGTAAAAAAATGTGATCCTAATATAAATTAACAGTGACAAGAACACTTATTGCAAGACCAAAACAGTGGGGAAAACATGTTCCAAGAGAACTTACGCAAGGCCCAATAAGCTCCAACCACGGGGCGATGCAAAGGTCACACAGGGGAAAAAAAATTCCACGATCCTCAAGCCTCATTTATTGAGGCATGGGAGGGTTTATGGGGGGTCTCATAAATGATGTTGGGATGAGAGAATCACCCCTCCACAAGGAGGCTCTCTCTCTCCCGTGACCCTTCATCCCATTCAAAGTAAAAAGAAGATAATTAAACCAAACACACAAAGGGACATGATGGAGGAGAGCAGAGACAGATACAGAAATTTATTCAGTGGGGTCACTTCATTTATTTTTTTAATATTTATATAAACAATATATATATATAATATAAATATATATATTATACATAAGGAGTGACCCCACTGAGACAATTCAGTGGGGTCACCTCTTATATAAAAACTCATCAAATTCTTAATTTATATAGTCATTTCAAACAAAAAAAATTGAGTGGGGTCACGTGACCCCACTCCTTAAAGGCTGGATCCGTCCATAGAGGAGAGGGAGGCATTAATGCAAAAGAAAAAAAAGGAAACATTCACATCAAGGGGAGGAAGAAGAACACATGGATGTGATATTCTCTTGAAAGAAAGAGGAAGATAGTACAAAGAAAACTTGAAGAAAAGAGGGGGGGGGGAGATCCCATCGTCACCTACCCTCTGTTCTCTCTTTCTTTTCACTCTAAGTGACAAGACAACACCAAAGTGGATAGTCCTCTTCTCTCTCCTGCTTTGCTGCAGCAGTAAGGCTCACAGGAGCAACAGAACACAGCACCACGAGCCTCTTGGAGAAGAAGCCCCCTCTTCCCTTGCAAGCCTCCTCCCTTCCTTCCAAAAACCCCTTTTCTTTTTTTTTGGTACGCAAGTCTTCCCTCTCCCCTCTCCAAAGGCTTCTAGAAGGCCTCCTCAAAAAGGGCCCCTCAAGGCTCCATGCACAGCAACTCTTGTGCTCTCATTTTTTGGTAGCTTTTTAATGGTAGTAGAAGATGTAGCATTTGCTTAAACTCACCCCCTTGCATGGGGTGTTTGGGCCTTTGGGTGGGTTTCTTTGGGTCTTTTTGCATGAGACATTTGAATATTTTTTTTTTTTTGTGTGTTGAAGTGGTATTTTTAGGAGTTGGACCAGCTATGGGGGAGGCCCATTAGAAATTTTTTTGGGGTGCCCACAATGGATAACTCATCAAAAAAAGAGGACATTTCAAAAGTCTAGATATTCAAGTATTAATTATGACAATGAATGATTTTTGATATGGTAATATATCATAGTGTGGACTTAATATTATAACAATTTTTATGGTTATATTTATGTACTTATGACGTGGTATAATCAGTGTCGATGTGTAGTAGCCAACAATGACACATGATGACAGTGATCAATTATAAATAATTGACGATAAATGAGAATTGACAATCACTTCATGTCACATCCATGATCAAATTAACTTCGATAAATTTATATCATAGTACTGAGCACAATTAAATGGCACAATGTGGAATAGTTGTGATCCAACACAAATAATTTTCATTTAAATTTTATATTTATTTATCATGTTCTCGTGTATGTATATAATTACATATTGTAAATTCAAGTCCCATCAGATGCTAATCAATCCCCATTTGAAGAAAACAATTCATTATCAATTGAAAAATAGGGGGAAAAATTTCCAAATTGTAGTAGTTAACCGAGAGAGATGAAAGAAAAGAGTAAAATATTCATGTATCTTATTGCATGAAAAGAAGAGATGTCCTTTCTTATGAACATAAAAGAGTTACATGACATTTAAGATGAGGGGCCATTAATGTCCAATACACATAAAGAAAAGGAAGAAGGAGAAGACAAGACACGGTGGGAAGACAAAAAAAAAAACTCTCTCTCTCCCTTTTTCTATGCTCCCTCACTCTATTCTTCTCTTTCTTTTCTTTTGTTGCAGATGATTGAAGTTTCAGACTTCTTTTTCCTTTGCTCCTCGTTCTAGTCGCCTAGAGGAAGAAGAGAAAGCCTTCAGACCTCGTACGAGCCTCCTCACCTCCTTTTCAGCCTCATAAAGAGTCTTCTATCCCTCTCTCTTTGCTTGCTATGCAAGTTTCTTTTTTTTATATTCTTTTTTGGAGGTCTGTTGTCTCATTTTACCCCTTGGGGTGCTGGGCCGTCCAAATAATCTTTGTTTTCTTTTTCTTCTTTTAAGTCAGCCAATGATGGGTCTCATCAAGGGTCTACGATTTAGACTTTATTAGTTTTTTAATATCCACACACCACTTCACGACAAAATAAATGACAATAACAACGATAGTGAAAAAAGATACGAGTTATCTGAATGTTAGATTATCATAATATTCATGCACTAAACTTAATACGGGTGGAGTCTGTGCACTTAACGGTTTCCACCATTCACATTTATATCTCTTTTTCATAATATAATAATTCATGTCACTTCAAATCATATTTATGTAATTAAAAAGGAAAAAAGTAAAAATTACTCTCTCCAATAAAATATTAGTCTCCCACGAAATTTCCCATCTCACCCCTTTGTACGTGGGCCTCCTCCTCTGACGGGACCGAGAAAGATATAAAATAAATTGAAGGGTATGGAGGTAATTTGACAGCCTTTATCCATTTGAGCGGCTGCTCTCCCCCACATCTCACTTTTCCATACACAGCTTCCCCGCGCACCTCCCCTCTTTCACGGCGATGGAAATTTCTCAGACGAACGCCAGAGCTCCATGGCCGCCCTCTGCTCCAGGCCTCTGCAGCAAGAATGGCGCCTCTCCGCCCGCCCGTGCAGGCACGCCTCGACCTGCGGCTGCGAGCCCTCCTCTCCCCCTCGTTCCCTCGCGGTGCGGGCCTCTCGGAAGAAGACACCTCTCCGCGGCGCTTGCAGGCTGTCCATGATGGTGCCGGGGAGCGAGAACCAGGTAGCCGAGAAAATGCCCCAGCAAGAGCAGGTTCATGTCAAGAGAGCTGCCAGAGAGCGTACCGTGCAGGGAGGAGTCGCTGGAAGAGGTGTAATGATGGGGAGAACTGCAAGAGGTGTAGCCAGGTTAGTGGCCGACGAAGATGTGGAGAAAGGTACGGGGAGAGGCCATGGGCATGCGTCGAGAAGTGTGGGGTATAAGAACGATATATGCGTGCGTCCTTCTGGGTTCTATTCTCTCCATTCTAGGGACGGCTGCGCCGAGAGAAAGTCTGCAAAGAGCAAGGGCTCTGTGATGATTGATACTAGAAAAGGGGAGAAGAGTAAGAAAAAAGGGGTTGCTTTGGTGGGAGAGAGGAAGGAAAAGGCATCCAAGAAATCCAAGGTGAAGTCGCCTGAGGATAGGCTGAGAATTGGGTTGGACATGTGCTCCAAAAGAGGGGATGTCATGGGTGCGATTTCTCTCTATGATTCTGCCGTCAGGGAAGGAGTGAAGTTGGACCAGTACCATTACAACGTGCTTCTGTATCTATGCGCCTCTGCAGCTGGCGGTGTTATTCACCCAGCAAAGAGTGGTAGTAGCAATTACAGTAGTGGTGGAGCTAGTGTCAAGGATGCAAGCCTGGGTGGAGATTTCTCTGATGGTCCACAAATTATACAGTTGAATGGTGATGGAACTGCTTTGAAGGATTCAGACGGGTCGCTGTCTGGATCAGCCAGAATGGTGATACGTGATACGAGTTCGGCTTCATCTCCTGATAAACGTAAGGCAGATTTGCAAGGCCATTCGTTCCATGGGCCAAATGGTTCATGTGAAATGGAGGTGATCCTTGGCCCTCGAACTGGGAGTATGGCTGAAAGGGAGCCTGAAAATGGCCAGCTTCTCTTTCTACAGAACACTGCAGCCGATGGAGATGATCCTACAAATAGAACCGCTGGACATGAAATCAGAGATGAATGTGGTATCCAAGTCACTGAGGACTTGAAGAAGTATGCGCTGGATAGGGGGTTCGAGATCTACAAGAAAATGTGTTTGGAAGAAATTCTTTTGAGTGAAGCAGCTTTGACATCTGTTGGCAGAATGGCAATGTCCATGGGCGATGGAGATATGGCTTTTGAAATTGTGAAGAAGATAAAAAACATGGGTTTGACTCTGAGATTGAGGTCATATGGGCCTGCTCTGTTTGCTTACTGCAATAGTGGTAACGTAGATAAAGCTTTCGAGGTTGAAAGACACATGGTGGACTGTGGTATCTCCCCAGAGGAACCAGAACTGCAGGCCCTTTTGAGTGTTAGCATAGCTGCGGGTAGAGGGGAAATGGTTTATTACGTATTGCAGAAACTGAGGACTAATGTGAGACAGGTATTCCCTGCTACTGCAGAGCTGATCGAGGCTTGGTTTAAAAGCTCTTCTGCCTCTAGAGTGGGTAAAAAAAAGTGGGATCAGAAGTTGATAGAAGCAGCCTTCGAGAATGGTGGTGGGGGCTGGCATGGACTGGGTTGGCTTGGTAAGGGGAAATGGACCGTTGTGCATGCGCACGTGGATACCAATGGCATATGCGAGAGCTGTGGTGACAAGTTGGTAACCATTGACCTTGATCCTATGGAGACTGAGAACTTCTCCAGGTCTGTCGCATCTATAGCTGGAAAGAGGGAGCGAAGTAAAAACTTTGAAAATTTCCAGGTACATGAGGCTTCTACTTCTGTAACTATTTTTCTTCAGTTTCAACTGGTGCAAATAGGCAGGCAAGATATTGCACTCAGCTTGTCAATTTGTTCAATCATGCATTGTTTATCTTGGCAATAGTTAATATTTGAGATATTTCGTTTCTGTTAGATATTTTTTTTTGAAACAGAGTAAGAAATTGTCATCATATGTGTGGTAATTAATCATCTCCCCTGTACCTTGGGTTTGACTGAGGAGCTAGAAAGTAAATTATCTAGAGGATGTTGTGTTCTTTGATTCTCTTAAAGGTTTTCTTTCAATGGTTACAGTCCCTGGAGTCCTGGACTGTGGAAAATTTGTCCTTGGTGCATGCATTTCTGATTTCTGGATTCTGACATCCCGAAAACGTTCTTTTGGTTTAGTATGTTTACCTGCTGCTATTATCCTTTCGTTGCAGTATGGCATATAAGCATTGACGAATTTCTTTATTTCTGCAGAAATGGCTAGATTATTATGGTCCCTTTGATGCTGTAATTGATGCTGCAAATGTGGGTCTTTTCAGCCAAAGGCGATTTTCTCTAACAAAGGTATGTTAACTAGTTAAATTTATAGCCTTCTATTTTGCATCTTGTATCTTCTTTATGGACTTTCATTTCATGCTCTCTTTATGAAATACACAGGTAAACAGTGTTCTGAATGGCATCCGGCAGAAACTTCCATCTAAGAAATGGCCTCTAATTATCGTACACAATAAGCGTGTGTATGGAGGAAAGATGAATGATCCAGCAAATGTTAAACTGGTGGAGAAGTGGAAAAATGCAGATGCCATTTATACTACACCGACAGGTTCAAATGATGACTGGTGAGGCATTTCTTTCATTTTTTGTTTCCTGCCTGTCTTAAATATTCCGTCATCATCTCAATCTTCTATGCAATGTGTCATCCATACAGAACAAAATGTCAATAAGTTACTTTTTCTTACCATCAGTTCTGGATTTATATAACATTTGATGGACCCTATTACAACTTGCGAAGCCATGAACTTTTAGGGTTTTTCTTGCTAAGTTTTTTCTTTTAGTTACAGTTTCCAGTATCATCATCAATAAGCCTTATCCAAATTGATTTGGGCTTCTGAGGTTTTGGCGTCCAAATTTGAATAGATTTGTGCAAGCCTTCCAGCTAGCTGCCAATCTTACAGCGTAAAGCACCTAAAACCAGTTTGTGGGTTGAAAGAGGGCTGGGTCCCCTTAGAGCTTGCTAGACTCCTCCTACAGATACATAGTTAAAACTGTCACATCTTTATGATTGCGCTTGACAACCAACTAGGTAAGGAAAATTGTTAAAAGTCAATTTATGTAAGATTGCTGCCTTAATGGTCCAAATGGTTATCAATTGATTACCGTAGGCAAAAATTGTATTTTTATTGTGGACACTTAATGCTCCTGCTGCACTTATTACATGGCTGACAAAAATATAGTTTAAAAAAAAGGCATCCCATACCAACCTTGTATCTTTTATCCTTCATCCTGACTCTTTCTGAAGACCTTTGAAAGTTATGTGAGCTAATTTTATATTGGGAAGAGACCGCAGTATAAGGGTTCAAAAAACATTTTGGTTCTCTACAACTAGTTTGTGTTTTATAATTTTTGTTTCTTTAGCAAATGGATGCTATCGCAGTTTGTCTGCTTCTATTTCCTTCCTTTCTCATGGATGTTCTGTTCTACATGCAATTAAGCTTTTATCATTAATAACATATGGTTCAGGTACTGGTTGTATGCAGCGATAAAGTGTAAAAGCCTGATCGTGACAAATGATGAAATGAGAGACCATGTATTTCAGATACTGGGAAATGATTTTTTCCCCAAATGGAAGGAAAGACATCAGGTATGTATGGTTGAGATATTATTGTCTACTGGAAGGATCTTCTGGTGAAGTGGCAATTTATGAAATGACTCGGGATGAGTTCACATGCCAAGAACTGTGTTTCCTGGTATATACTGTGGTGTTTAGGCAGTGCAACCTCTGCCAAGTTTCCGGTGGGGTGGCTGATCTATGTAAACATCATGTCGTAGGTGTGTCCTGCTTTTCACGGTGCCATTTGTAGATGTATTATAATGGGATAAGGCTCTGATGATGATGATTTGTAGATGTATTATCTGTCCAGACATCTCTTTGTAGGTATATCCCGCTCATGATGCTACATGTAGATTACTTGTGTCTGTGCTATATCTATTAGAATCCTTATGGATATTCTAATTGTATTTGCCCCTTACATGGTAAAGGAGCATATATTCTTTTAGGCTTCTGCATTTCGGTATCAGTGCTCTAGGGAATTTCTTTATAGTAAATTTTAATTGAGTTTTGGGATAATTACAATATAGCGCATGAGTCTTTGGTCTTTGCTATTTTACTAATATCCGTACATTATTTATATTGTCATATACAGCCCTTTAATCAAGTGCATTCGTTCAACTTAACTTTGATGGGTTAAGAGAGCAAAAAGACTAATCTATCCTTGTTTAATCTCCTAACATAATCCAAATTATAACATATACACTATTGGAATATCTTATATTCTATTTTTTACTCTCCGGAACCTTATATTTCACTGCCAACAGAATACTCTGTCAATTCTGACGGAACTGAAACCAGAGAGAGATGAGTGAAACATTGTTACTTAATCTGAGAGTATACATAAAGATATAAAGAGAAGGACTTGCTGCCCACCTCGGCATGCCCACCCAGAGTGCGCCTTAGACGTAAAGGGGTGGATCTTGCAGCAATATGACATTTGCGGGGCTCACACTGCATATGTAGGGGGTGGTCTTCTGGGGCACACACACACAAAGAGGGGGAGAGAGAGAGGTGTTAAAGAATCTTTACAGAATATTCATTTTTTTAACAGAAGTTATACAACGGCGCATCGGCAATGTCTTTCATTTATCAGTGGTATATTTGACAATATTTTAGCAATGATGTCATATTTGCCTTTTCATGTAAGAATGGTTTCTATGTAAAAAATTCCTTATAAATAATATGGGGATGTGAAGTAGAACATGAAATTCTGGGGTAATCCTAGTGATTATCCCTTGAATGTTTAGAAGACACTAAATTGGATGATGTCTATATGCGCAAATAAAAGCGATAGTTTCACTGGGAACAATCCCAAAATAGAATTGAAAATATTGTTTAGATCTTTAGAAACTCTCACACTGTTCTAGCATCATTTCTTTTCATACGGAATCAGTTTGTTGGACCATATATATCATTGTTTTATCTATTATTATATCGTCCAAAGTACTGTTATATTTTGATGATCCTGACAAATGAAAGAACTTACCACATGTAAGGTACACTTTCGATTCAATGATGGATGCCCCGAGTTCCTTATGCCTCCTCCCTGTTCCGTTGTCATCCAGGTATATTTATTCACTCTTTATTAGTTATTCGAGAATAACATGTTTTGCTTCTGGAGATACAGAAAGCATAATGTGGTTTAAGTAGAAATGAAATAATTATTCGAAGCAATTGATACTTTAAACATTTCATGGGTTAATGTGCTTCCGATGGAATGCTCTAAATCTTAAAAAGAAAATCTTTTTTAAACAAGTAGGAGCAGCAACATGTTAATCAACATTTTTATGCAGTATGAAAAGTAAGTGACTGAAAACTTGAAGGGCATGCCTGTCTGGATAAATACCATCATAAATGGAAGTTGCTCAACGTGCATTGACTTGTTAGGGTAACAAAGCAACCGGGAAACAAGGGTATTTCAGTTACTTTGGGATGTTCAAGGATGTAATAGGTTAATAGAAGTTATCGAAGATAGTGTTGTGAGGAACTCTAGTATTCATATTATCCAAATAGGAAAACTTAAGGCGAGCTTTTCAGATGAAAACAATTTTTCCATATTATTTCTTCCTGGTGCTTAAGCTGCCGTTTCTATGAAATACCATTTTCTGAAGGGAGAGATGAGCTTGATCTCTGTATCAAAATGAGCAGTTTTCCATGACATGAATGAGGAAAGGTCACAACTTCCAGTTTGTTAATGTTAGCATCTCAAAAAATGATTACAGAATGTGCTTGTAGCATTTTATGGCCATAAATATATAGTTTAAATTTTAATACATGAGATTAAAAATCAGTACAGCACCAACAGATTGATCATGTGCTTTGAGGCCAAAGATCAGCAGATCCGTTACCCATTGGACTTGGTTCTGCTCAAACCATGGAAGTCCAAATTTTCATCAAGCCAATGCTAATATCAAGATAAAGTGAGACTTACGACAGTGCAGTGGCTCATACTCTGGTATCCACGTCAATTTGAATGGTTCCATGTGCTAATAGAGCATCAGATTATAAAGCCATGTATTCATGTCTGTTGTAGATTATACAAATATCGGTACAATTAACATGAATTCTAACTCTCCTTGATGTGAACCATATCTACTTCTTGCGTAACTGCCTTTGAAACTTCATTAGCATAACAGAACCAGCAAAAGGACTTGAGATTCTGTTGGAATCTGAATTTGCTGCAGCTGAATGGATATCGTTTCTAAATATGCAGGAATCAAAGAAAGGGCATTGGCATATACCGATTGCTATAGAACATGGTTCTGAAAAAGGAAGAATCTGGTTATGTGTCACACGTTCTGGCATCCTGAAAGGTATTGCCTTACTCAACACTGGACGTCTGTCACCAGCCTGTTCATGGAAAGATGCTCTTGGTATTTTCATTAGAAATCAATTGAAAAGCAACTTGGTTTCTTTTTTTTTTTTTAAAGAAGAAAATTTCATCCTATACTTCTTTTAGTTCTCAAAACAAATTTGGTTTTTCAATGATTGGTATTGATAGGCTTGTGCTTGGACCGCCTGGCCTACTCCTGTCTGGAAGCCTCATAAATTCCTTTGAAAGGGCCAGACTTTACCTTTGCCAGGTGTTTCGCTAAGTTCTAGGAGAGTACTTCAAATTCTCAATACTCATTTCTCTGTTACAATATCTGCGAAATCAGGAAGGCAGTCAACCACATTTGTCCGCATGATGTCCATCTTGACATATGAATTTGAGTTTCGTGGTTCCTGTAGGACCTTATATAAACCTATCTATCGCGTGATTTAGCCCCATATTAGAAATTTATGGGAGTCTCACCTCTATATATGTGGAGGATTCCCTTAACTCAATATCTAGATTTTAAGTCAAAGTTCGAACCTTTTAACACTACTGAGATGCCCACACCAAAACATCTTCAGAATGTATCAGATTACAGCATATGGAGAATTGTTTGCAATAGTTTTCTTCATACTAGCATTAGTCTGTACAGTTCTCTGTGTTCATGCTATATATTTTCTTTAGCTTTGAATACGTTCACTATCTTCTGTTGCATTAGCACCTGTAAGCCTCATTTTGCTTGAAATTGTTTGAATACAAAGTCCTTTTTGCCCGCCTTTCCTCCACACTTGGATATTGTATTCATTTCTAGATATCTGTTAAGGACAAATTCCGCAGTATATACTATTTAGCAATTTTGTATTCTGTCGACTGCAACGCTCTGTAACATGAATTTCAGTACACCGAATATGCATATTCATGTAAACCAAGCTTAAAGGAAGGGAAACATCACTTTGTCGAAATTCAAATCGTTCCACTCTTAATTGCCATGATTGTCCTGAAACAGAAGCTAATCCAAAGATCAAGTTGAAGACGAGGAAGGCATGCACAGATTCTCCAGGAAGCAGTCAAATAAAGCCGTCGGCATCCAGTTTTACAAAAGGCAAACGTAAAAATACCCAAGACCCTACCCAAGATGTCCTCAGAAGTCTTCAAAAGAGTTTGCCTGCTGATAGCCTCAAAGATGACACAATTGTCTTCAAGCTTGAGATGACAGAGAAACTATGTGGCTGCGTTATTGATTTCCAGATCTAATTGAGGTATTGGAGAGGGTGGAAGTCCCATCAGTTGTGTCTTCTTTCTGGGACCTTATCTTTGTTCAAACTCTCATCACTCCAGGACCGACCAAATTAATGTCCAACATGCAGCATTGAAGGAGAAGGTCCAAACAGATGCACATTTTTTTTTGTAATCACTCCCATGTGTAAAATTTTCCTTTGTCGACAGCTGGGAGTAAAATTTGTTCAGCCAGAGGAGGTAGCTCCCCTGTTTTTGTGTAATTTGTGGGGGGGGGTGGGGGGGGCACAAGATTAGGATCCTCCATGCCTGAACAGATTAAAAAGATGAAAAAGCTTCCCCTTGAAATTTTCATGTATTTTCTCTGTCAAGTGGGAAAAAGCATTCTTTGTAGGTGAAACTATCTACAGGGATGTTCCCCAGGTTGAGCTAGACAAATAAGTGAAAAGCAATAGAGCTGATTAAATTGTCAAACCCATCTTAACTTAAAAATTATGTGAAACTTTGTTCTAGATTTGCATTTACATGCATACTCTTGGCACGCAAATTAATTATTACAAATGTCCAGGTGAAGAACTTCCATAAAAATAGGCGTGTGATATTCTATTTTTTTCTACAAGAGACTGCATGTTTTGAGTCTACAGGTTTTAAAATTAATAGGAACATGTTAGAATTTATGTATTGTAATTATAATAACGAGATGATGTTATAAGAAGATATGATTCTAATTAATAGACAAAATATTTTTAAGAGTAATAATTTTCAATACTTAAGATCCATCATTCAAGAGAATGAGAAGATTTATGAAGATGTTATACACAAGATTAAGACTGACTGATTAAAATAGAGAAATATATTCAAGAGTTCTTTGTGATCATTGTATATTCGTAAAACTTAAATGGAAGTTTTATAGAACAGTTGTGAGACTTATTTTGTTATATGGTATTGAGTGTTCGATAGTACGAAAACAACACATTAACAAAATACATGTAGCAGGATGAAGATGTTGCGATAGACGTGTGGAAAAACTAAGATAAAATTAGGAATGACTATTTCCATAAAGTTTTGGAGATAATTTCATCTGATAGTAAAATGAGAGCAAATGATTTAGACACAGGTACCGTCATCTTAACTCGATGTTAGTTAAAAGATATGATCAAATCTTAGCGAATACTAGTAAAAGAGCTCGGGATAGACCTAAAATGAGATAATCCAATATTATTAGGAAGGATATTGGCTTCTTGGGAAAGGGCAGGCCTAGGAGCAACAATAAGGTTGCGCTGTGTGATCTGGAGGTTACGGGTTCGAAATCAAAAATAGTCTCTCAACTTATCGGGGTAAGGCTACATACATCGTCCTTTTCCTAGACTCCGCACTACTGGTAGGAACCTCGTGCATTGGGTACTTCCTTTTATTGACTTCTTGGGTTTAAATACAAATATAACATTTTAACATTTGATAGAAATCTTTGACAGAACATGATTCATGCAGGTAATCTCAAATAAGGGGATAATGCTTTGACGATGATAAAGGGATTGCATCATGGACTATATTAAAAAAAGAATAAGCACTCACAGTAGACTTTGTTCCTGGATTTTATTTGGAAGTTAAGACATCTGATGAACCCTCTAATGTCTCCTGGATTACATTCTGATCCTGGGAAGATGAGAAGAATTGTAGAGGAACGGCAGACAAAGTTGGCTTAGTAAGCGACCGGTGTTCTAACATCAGCAGGGCCAGATCTCATGTCCTCTAGAAGCAGATCCAGAAGAGACTGGGCAACAGGGCCTTCCTTACCTGCAGGAATAAAGAGGTTTTGTAATTTAGACATGTCCATGGAATCTAAATTTAGAAGAAAAAGAAAACGTTAACATTAACAATAGCACGAACATATCCGGGCCTAAAATCATAAATTGCTTACCATCACCAATAATGCTTTCATCCCATTGCAATATGGGTTTAACAAGGACACCACTGCCAATAAGCATCATTTCACGGACCATTTTCCCTTCCTCAACAGTCATATTGCATAGTCCAACTCTACTAAGGGTTCCATTCAATACAAGCCTCTCAGCAAGAACCAGTATCCTTCTGGCTGTGCACCCACTCAGGATTTTGTCAAAATGAGGCATGACCAGCTCTCGCTGTTCGGTTACAAAAGCAACATTCATGTTTGGTCCTTCAGCAATATATCCTTCATCATCCAACCAAATTGCTACATATGCACCGTGTTCTTCGGCTTCCATCTTCGAAAGAACATTTGGCAGATAATTTACGCTTTTCATGGCTGCAAATTGTGGTGATTTTATCGGGATTGTTGAAGTGATTACTTTAACGCCTTTCTGATTGGACGGAGATTGATCGTGAATCACTATGGCATAGAAAGCAGATTTATGGCATCCAGATGATGATAACAAGAAGTCGCCGGGTCCAGCTGAGAGCCAATATCTCAGTGAACCCTTCCTGCATTTTGATGCACTGACAGTCTGTACCAGGATGCTTCTCATGCTTGAGAGATCAAAAGGAAGGTTGATCTTCGCCATAGATGCAGATCTTAGAAATCGATCTAGGTGGTTGTCCAGCTCGTATAAGTACCTGAGATCATAGAAGAGAACAGTGCAAAGCAGCAATCAAGCAAAAGCAGGGGAGAAGATAGTGTCTAAGAAAGAACAGAGAACAGGTCACGTGGTGTCATTTTCTATTCTCTCATTCTCTGAATTCCACTAGAAAAATCATAAAAGAGAGGCATTTTCAAGAACATATTATTGGTCAAGAATGATAATGTGCAATATGAACATAGAACATTAGCTATTGATGCATGCCACAAGACCTTCCAGATGTTGGTCTTATAAGCATAAAATGGAGCACAAAATCATATTCCAGAGTATGTATGTTTGCTGATTACACCCCCATGAAGGTTGACAATCACACCAATTCATCGAATTTGAAAAAGAAAAGGGATGGCCGTATGTTCTTAAAACTTAAAAGTTCCATTAACAATGAAGCGAAAAAAGAGAACCTACATGAAGAAGGGACAAGCTCTACTACTATCTAACCAACCTGTCAAAAATGAAAGAGCGAGGACTGTCCCCTCTACCACCCTACAAGAGATCCTGGACCCAAAAAATTTATCACATACAAAAATGGCCACATTATCTGCAGACTGGCTTTGCCTCGGGCTAGTTTTTAGGATGTTGATTCTTTGATGAAAGAGAAGAATGTCATTATTGCTTAGTATGATGCAAGTAACTAAATGAGATGCATTGCTTAGTATGATGCAAGTAACTAAATGAGATGCAAGTCAACATTTCCTATGGAAAATGGGATAGTATCTTTTCCTTGGTTAATGAGGTACTGGAAACCATGATGCATGTCATGGAATCATTTTTAAAAACATAGAAAGCAAATTCTTGAAATATTCTTTTGCTAATGATTCATATTTGGATTGCAGCATCAACCATTGATGTTATCCTATTCGACAGGCTGCAAACAAATCTGTCCAGGCATGTGTGAATCAAAGGAGCAGATATCAACATACCATGCTTAAAGACATGCAAAAAATACATCGTGAAAGGAAGAACATGTAAGGAACAGTGTTGTTTAGATATGGTATTTATGCAGTGGGCATGTTGATGTATCAAATTTTGCCCAAAAAGATAACTTTAGTTCTTACCCGTCCTCTATAGTTGCTGTGTCAAAAACACCATGACCTCTATGGACCATGTGGTCGTCCATGGGAATCACCATTGCTGCAGGATCAGTAGTGATTCCGCCTGAGATGCTCGAGTACATGGCAAGGTATTGCTGATCGCTAGATCTCATTTCCTGGCTTTCTTTCAGCCTCTCCATGACCTAGGAATTTATCACATTTCACAAAATTGTAGAGATTGACCCAACATTACTGAGTTATGGCACCAAATATTAGATTTAATCCAGGAAAAAAAGAAGATAGTGCCACTAACACAGTGGATTTGGCCCTGGAAATAAAGGGCCTGTTTGGAGCAATCTTGTAGAAACATGAATAGAGTCTAGACATCATTAAGACTGTCATAGTTTTGGCTGCAGAAGCATGAGATACATGTTAAAGGAAGGGCACAAATCACATAGAAACATGTACCTCTGAGCAAGATAAAATGGGAACATTCAGCTCCATCCCACCCTCAACTGCACAGACTAGAACAAATGTTTATTAGCCATAACACCACCTCGGGAAGAACGTTTGGGGTTCTTCTTTCTACTCTAATACACACATCTTTTCTTTTTAATCTTCCAGGTAGGTAAGTTTTCCACTTTCCACAGTCATGTCCTCCCATCTCACAAACCCAAGTCACTAATCAGTAGTAAAACAGAACCTTTGGCGCGAGCGATTCCTGTCTCTCTCGAGGGTGAGTTGAAACTAATGCACAAGGATGGGCTGGACACAAACAAACGCTCACCGGATACATCCGCCGCCCGGTGGGAACTCCCCACGGAAGGGCACCCCCAGCGCGACTCCCCCCTCCACCTCAACACCGGAAGAGGCCGGCGCGGGACTCCACCAGATCGGAGATTCCGGCCGCCGCCGGCGGCGCATGCAGCGCGAGGAAGCAGGAGTTCCCTCCCCTCGACGGTGCCGCTTCGGAGGAATCTCTGCTGCGCAGCCAGCCTCGACGCCATGGCCTTGGGACCTCCCGGGAGCCTTTTCCCGTGGGATTGCAGAAGAAGCGAGGTAATTGGGGTGGGGAGGGAGAAAGACGCGATTTTTAAGCACGCCCGACCCAGCTTTGCTCATAGAAGGGTCGATTTTTCGCACTTGTTTATGGAAGAAAGACACAGGAGAAACGACAGAGGAACAGGTTCCCGCCGGCTGGAGCTCGTTTTCCGAGAACTCGGATGGAAGCAGAACGCAGCAGGCAGCAGCCGACGCTGTCCGAGTAGACCCGTGAGGTAAAAAAAAAAACCTTTGACC